>CM038672.1:262931550-263620300 GCA_021605145.1 Aegilops bicornis
AGCCAGGGGCTAGCCCCCGGGCTCTTGGTTGGGGCTAGTGTTGCCAAATGCTGGTGCTGGCACTCGGGGAGTGAGCCTGGTCCTTACCGTGCCGAATCTCCTGGTTCCTTCGAGGCTCGGCCGGGAGGCGAGGCTGGAGAACATTGGTAAACCCAACACTGCCCCTCCCGAAAGTCTTGGGGCTGATGTCGACGAGAGGCGCGCCTTCCTGCCTGCCAAGGTGGGAAGCGGTGCGCCTCAAGCCCCCTGGTCATCCTGGCCGCTCGCCGTCTCCCCGGGGAAGGCGTCGGGCTGGATTCCCGGCCTTTCCCCTGGAACGGTGTTGATGAAGGCGAAGCTAGGGAGAAGGAGAAGACGGGAGGCAGGCCATCCAGTAGGAGCGCGACTGCATCGACGCGTTAGTCTCGTACTGGAGACCTGCTGCCCGTCTTCCTGGCTCCTCCCCCCTTTCCCCGACGCTTTCATCACCGTTTCCCTCAGCGGCCGCGGGAAGGCATGCCCCCTAGTGCTTCTGCTTCCCTCAGGGGCCTTCTGGCTGGGCCCCGGCGTCCTCCTCTGCCGGTGTCTGTGCTGGAGCCCCCTATTTAGCCTTAGATGTGGTGACCAGGAGGCTGCCGAGGTGCTTCACACATCTTCCTCCATCGCAGCCTCGCCACTCCCGATCTTGCTAGGCTATGCTCATCAGCTCCTGACGGGGATCGGGGTGGCGTTGTGCCGGCGTGTTGTCCATCCTCTTCTCTTCCCAACGCACTACCTGGGATAAGAGGGACATGAAGAGGAGTTTACGGAGCACTTATCTTTTTTCAATCTTAAATCTGTAGGCACTTGCCAAATTTTAAATCAAATAATGTGACCTCTCGAGTCTATGTTAGTGTTCTGTAATGCTTGTACTTGTATCAGCATATTAATTAAAAAGATGAATCTTGCCAGTAACCCGTGCATGTGTATGTCCTTGCAGAGGTGAGATGCCACTTTAGTGTAAATAAACGAGTTTTCCCCGGCAGGCTACCCTGCCGGAACCCTTTTTGTCTACCGGAGAGCTGCGTTTACCGGGCAATAGGCAAGGGGGTCATCTCCCTGCCAACTTCGTTTTACCAAAGGCCACTGCGACCATCATGACTGAAGCAACGTTCGAGTCAGGGATG
Source organism: Aegilops bicornis (assembly GCA_021605145.1). Lineage (NCBI taxonomy): Eukaryota > Viridiplantae > Streptophyta > Magnoliopsida > Poales > Poaceae > Aegilops > Aegilops bicornis. Next base: position 262,932,696 of record CM038672.1, read on the forward strand.
GGAGCACCTAAGTCTCAAAAGAGTGGCGAGGTTTTCTTATGCACAAGTTATTGCTTACAGAACACTAATAGACAGGAGGTATAACTTATTTGCTTGGCTTGCCGGGGATCGCAGTGCCGGCAGTCTTTTCAACTCCTTGTCAAAGCCAAGTTCACGGCAGGAACCTGCAGCTTCATGCAGATGAGAATGAATGCAAGATGCGGTCCTATCTATATGCACATGCAAATGCTCATGAAATGCTTATGAAGTGATCTTGGAATGCTCATGCATGCATGCAATCTTGGTCGGGGGCCCCCCACAACACTTCTTTATTTTCTCATGCACAGGGGCATCGCCCTAGCTTTGTACAAGGGGTTACATGCAGCTGAGGCAAAGCCTGTACAAAAGGGTGGCTACAGGGCAGGGCCCGACAGCCCCGCCTTACGGGTAGAACTTGCGAAGATGCTCAATATTCCATGAGTTTTGAACCTGAATGCCATCTTCGGTATCCAGACGAATTGCTCCAGGTCTGGTGACTCGTACTACCCAGTTAGGGCCTTCCCACTTTAGTGACAACTTGTTTGTACCCTTGGTGGACTGAAGGCGTGAACCCTGCGGCTATAATAGCAACGTAGGGCTTGTTGATAGCGTGCAGCACGCGTAGCAGCCTGGAGATGGTTCTCATCGAGTAGCACAACATCGTCACGCCGGTGCTGATCTTGCGCTACTTCATCATAGGCAAGCACTCGAGGTGACCCGTAATTGAGTTTCGTGGGGATAACTACTTCTGCCCCATAGACCAGGGAGAAGGGAGTCTGCCCGGTAGCTCGGTTTGGTGTCATTCTGAGGGACCAGAGAACTATCGGTAGCTCCTCGACCCACCGCCTGCCATGCTTGTGCAGCATATCAAAGGTTCTCGTCTTGAGTACACGCAGCACTTCAGCGTTCGCCCTCTCAGCTTGCCCATTGCTCCGGGGGTGTGCCACAGAGGCAAATGAGATCTTTCTTCCGAGGGCATGAACATATTGCATGAAGGCGCGACTCGGGAACTGGGTGCCATTGTCAGTAATGATCCATGCCGGAACTCCAAAATGACACACCTATACTTTCAAGAACTTGATAGCGGACTGAGCAGTCACCTTCCTCACGATAGTCACTTCCAGCCACTTTGTAAACTTGTCGATAGCAATGAACAAGAATTCAAAGCCCCCGATTGGTCCGGGGAAGGGGCCAAGGATATCGATCCCCCAGACTGAAAATGGCCATGATAGAGGGATTGTCTGAAGAGCTTGGGCAGGCAGGTGGGTTTTCTTGGAATGCAACTGGCAGGCTTCACATTTGGTGACTAGCTCGACCGAATCTTGGAAGGCTATGGACCAATAGAATCCTTGCCGCAAAGCTTTCCCAACTAATGACCTTGATCCAATGTGGGAGCCGCACATGCCTTTGTGTATCTCAGCCAGCAGTTCCTTTCCTTCTTCCCGGCAGACGCATTTCAATTTCACACCGTTGGGCCTCCTTCTGTACAGAGTGTCATCGACAAACAAATACATACTGGCCCTTCGGGCTACTTTTTCAACTTCATCTTGGTCGCCGGGAAGCTCTTCGGTTTGCAGGAAGTGGATAATGTGCCTTGCCCAAGTTGGATCCTGGAGCTCGGCAACAAGGACTAGCGACACCTCCTCTGCTGCGGGAGTACATGCCTCGTACACGGGGTCCATGGGCCCGCCTGGAGGGTGCGGTCTGGCAGGCTACGAGGAGTTGTTTACGGCAGGGTCTCTGCCAAGAGCGGACGGCTCTACCGGGAGAGGCTTACTGGAGTCCAACTTTCTCCTTTTTTGAGCCATTGTTGCTGGGGATATGGAGGGCTGAGTGAGATTGAGAACAAAAGTCCCTCGTTCCATAGGAAGCCTCTTCGTAGAACACTTTGACAGATGATCAGCTATGTTGTTTTCTGCATGAGGTACTGCTCTGTTTGCAATCAGTCAAAGCACTCCTCCAATCTCCTCATTTCCTCGACGTATGCCTCCATCAATGGACTTTGGTAATCCTTGTTAACTTGTCCCACCCCAAGCTGTGAATCCCCTCGAATGATCAGCTTCTTATTTCCCAATTCAGCTACAATCCTGAGCCCGGCAAGGAGCCCTTCATACTCTGATGTATTGTTGGTGGCTTCTTCCCTGGCAAAATGCATTTGGATGACGTACTTCAAGTGCTCCCGAGAGGGGGCGACAAGAAGCACGCCAGCTCCTGCACCTTGTAGGGAAAAAGCACCATTGAAATACGTAATCCATTCTTGGGGCGACTCCTTGCAGGGGATAACTTTCTCTGCAATACACTCTGCCAATGCCCTGCTCTGAATAGTAGATGTGCTCTCAAACTTCAAACCAAAACAGGATAACTCCAATGCCCACTCCACTATTCTGCCGGTAGCCTTAGGGTTCCGGATTTTCCTTTGCAAGGTAAAACGAGTGACAACCGTGATCTCATGGGCTTGGAAGTAGTGGCGCAGTTTCCTTGAGGCCATGATGAGGCCAAAGACCAACTTTTGCACGCCAGAGTACCTCGATCTAGCCCCCTTTAATAAGGAGCTGACAAAGTTCACTAGGTGCTGCGCCACTTTCTTCCTTGCCTCGTCCTTGGGGTTTTTCTTGTTGCCGTGCTTATTGATGTCCTAGTCCTTTTCTGACTCTGCCGGTCTCTGCTCACTCTCTGCCTCATCCACTTCTCGCTGTGATACCAAGGCTGCACTGACCACTTGGTTGGTTGCCGCTAAGTACAGAAGCAACGGCTCCTGGGATTTAGGAGCAACCAAGGTAGGTACGGAGGACATGTAGGCCTTCAACTCTTGCAAAGTTGCATATGCTTTTGGGGTCCACTTCATGGGCCCCGACTTCTTCAAGACTTTGAAGAACGACAGGGTGCGCTCGACAGACTTGGAGATGAATCTTCTTAGCGCGGAAACACATCATGTCAGACGCCTCACATCCTTAATTGTCCTTGGTGCTTCGATCTGCTCGATAGACTTGATCTTGTCGGGGTTGGCTTCGATCCCGTGATGGGACACAAAGAACCCAAGCAACTTGCCAGAGGGAACACCAAATACACACTTCTCCGGGTTGAGCTTCAAATTGATCTTGCGCAGATTAGCACTTATCTCCTCCAAATCCTGAATAAGGGTGGCCCTATCCTTGGTCTTGACCACAATATCATCCATATAGGCTTCTATGTTTCTAAGGAGCTGTGGCTCAACACTAATCTGGACTACCCTTGCAAAAGTTGACACGACACTCTTTAATCCGAATGGCATGCAGACAAAACAGTACGTACAACATGGAGTGATGAACGACGTCTTCTCTTCATCTTCCTTGGACATGAAGAATTGGTGATACGCAGAATATGCATCCAGAAAGCATACAAATCACAACCTGAAGTAGAATCCACAATATGATCGATGTGCAGCAAGGGAAACGGGTCCTTCAGGCAAGCCTTGTTGAGATCTGTGAAATCTATGCAAAGCCTCCACTTCCCATTAGCCTTCTGGACTACCATGTGGGATACAGTACTCCTCTGACCAATCCAGCTGCCTCAAGTCTCTTGATCTCTTCCGCAATGAACTGCTACCTCTCCAGGTCCTGCTTTCGGACTTTCTTCTTGAGAGGTCAGGCATGTGGGAAGACATCAATGTGGTGCTCGATTACCTCCCTATGAACACCGAGCATATCAGATGGTTGCCAGGCAAACACATCGATATTCGCCCGTAGGAAGGCAACGAGCGTGCTTTCCTATTTGTCATCGAGGTTGGCGTTGATAGTGAAAGTACCATCAGCGCCAGCCAGCCCTGCCAGGACCTTCTTCACTTGGGCTGTGTCGGATGTGGGGTTCCGGCAAACCCTTAAGGTTCAAACTCTGGGGTGCGCACGAAGTCTTTCCCTCCTACCGATCTACGCCCTAGCTCGCTAAGATCTCGCGAACGAACTCGATGGACTCGCAACACAGAAAGACACAAGATTTATACTGGTTTGGGCCACCGTTGTGGTGTAATACCCTACTCCAGTGTGGAGGTGGTGGATTGCCTCTTGGGCTGATGAAGAACAGTACAAGGGGAAGAACAGCCTCGTGAGGTTGAGGTGTTCTTGTGCTTGATGAACTTAGCGGGTGAGAGCTGGGTCAACTACTCGATGCCCCTACTGTGGTGGCTAGCTCTACTTATATAGGCCCTGGCCATCTCCCCAAATACTGAGCGGGAAGGGAGCCAACAACGGCGGTTAAATTTGAAGGGGGGCAGCTAGTACAAGCTATCCTGACAAAAGCGGTCTTCGCCTGCAAAAGGCTCTTGTGGTTACGCCGTCTTGGGCTCCACGATGACCTCTGTCTTTCCGTCCTCCTGGTCTTGGTCCCGTTGCACCGATAAGGCAACCTTTGCCTGATGCCTCGGTACTCCTCGCCTGCGCTGGCCTCCTTAGCACAAAAGAGGAAACAAGGACGCTGCGTGTGCTGGCGCCTGCCTGGCGCCCACCTGGTGCTGATCGTCATGACTCACGTCACGAGAGCCTCGTGAGGTTCACCCCGCCTTGATATCTCTGCTCCTCGTGAGCCTGCCTGACTAGGCCACTCCTGAGGAGGTCTTGCATCGTCCGCCTCGCGAAGCTTGGCCCCTCGCGATGGTCTTGGATGTCTTGTCGATGAAGATGGGCCGTACCGCCCGCTGGCCTGGCCATGCCATGGGCCGCAGGCAGGCAAGTCTGGGGACCCCCGTTCCCAGAACACCGACAGTAGCCCCCAGGCCCAAGGTGCGCTCGGGCTTGGCTTCACAGCGAAGCCAAGGGTCAAGTACGGAGCGCCGCGGGCCCCAAAAGCCTGCGGCCTCGGTTGACGCATGGCGGTTGATTGGACGGGGGCGTCTCCACTTCCCCACGCTGCCTCGGCAACTATTCGACTTGACAAATGTCTGCGATATGCAAGGAAAACCATCATTACCTGTGATCATGGGGGGCGCCGGTTGGCCTTCTGCCGCTATAAATGGGTCGGGGGCGGGACCCCCATCGCCCATCTCTTCCTTGCTCGCTTGCTTCTTCCTTCTCGCTCCATTGCTTGCAGAGCCACCAATGGCGCCATGAAGGAAGTTCTCTCCCGACGAGAAGGGAAAGGCCCCTCGTGAGGGACTCGGCTCCCCGGCGCCCAAGCGCAGGCGCGGCCGTCCGTGCAAGCACGCCGCGACCCCCGCCGTGGCCCGCTGTCGTGGCGGCACCGCGGCCCGCGGAGGGGGTCGTCCCAGCCATGGTGGTCCAGTTTACGAGGGGAGGCGTGCTATGGTGGTGCGGCCCCCCCGTCTGGTTGTCGGAGATTGTCGTCTGGTCGGAGAACCCGGCCGGCAACTGGCTCCAACTTCCGCGCTTCTTCATCGACGAACTGCCGGCCTCTGGTCCAGGCGGACTCTGGTTGCAGGCGGATGATTGCTGCAGCAAGGCCTCTTGGGTCATGGTCGAGACTTCCGCCACGGGCAACATAGCCCTGGCCCGTGGCTGGCAGACGTTCGCCCACGCGCGCGGCCTGGGCAGGCGGTGCACCCTTCACTTCAAGTACGATGGTGGATCAACCCTCTATGTGAGGATGTTTGGGGAAGATGGTCGCCGCGACGGGTGCTGCCCCGAGGCAAACGACGGCGAGGAGGTGCTCGGCCTTGGTGACGGTCGCGACGAGGATGAGGGCGAGCTCGCCGACGGGCGCACCGTGTCTCGCCCGATTCACGGTGGCTCTTCCTTCGGCGACAGCTCCAGCAGTGGTGGCTACGACCAGCCGCCGCGCCGCCGCGCCCGCTTTGAAGGCGGCAGTGGGTCAGCTCGTCGTCGCGCCTCCGTGAAGCGCGAGGAAGGGTCCGGCTAGGCTCGGGGTGGCGCTAGGGGCCTGCCTCCGCGGGTCGCTGCAACGCCACTTTTGTTTTACTCTTTTTCCTACATCAAGAATGAAACCAGTATGGGCCCAGGGGGGGCGTGTACCGAACTGTGGTTCCTTGGTTATTGCACTATGCGTGTTGTTTCCGCGCCGTGTCATTATTTTGCACAAAGATAACTTAACCTGGTATATTCAGGACGCCCTCTTCCTCACGAGGTGTTTGTTTCCTCATGTACATCTTGCCTTGGTGGCCTGTATTCGCTCAGGAACTGCAAAAATTCATTAGGAAGTGCGTTAAAAGGTTTGCCGTTCACCCAGGCCTTGGCCTGGCGCTTTGTATGATGGTACCCGAGGGGCACGGATTAGGAGAGGTGCGCCAGCTTTCGGGCTCGAACGAGGGTGGCTCGCGAGAAGGCAGAGAGGGGAAAATGCTCGCGAGGGCACCTGCCTAGCCCCCTCGCGAGGTATGCGAGAGGGAGAACATGAGCAAACCAGAGCCGGAAAATGCGGAGAGAGGTGAGGGAATCAAATCAGCAAGGAGCGCCAAAAGCAAACTTCGATTAAGAAAAGCGAGCCAACCACCGAAAGCAAATGAAAATCCGCGTCCGGCACCTAATCTACTCTTCAAGTCTTCTTACCAGCGTGGAGCTAAGTGCTGCCACTAGGCGTGGGCGGGAGCCCCAGGGCCTGAGGCTGGCGCTCCTGAGATTCTGGGGCGTGTACATCCCCAACTCATTATGTGAGAGTGTCACGGGTGGCGATTCTTCACAGGCACCGGGCCATCTTCACAGGTTCTAAGCCTTTTCTTCACAGGCTCTGGGCCATGCTTCAAGGGTAGAACTTCCGGAGGTGCTGGATGTTCCAGGCTTTTTGGATAGGTATCTCGTCTTGTGTCTCCAGGCGCACGGCGCCAGGCCTGGAGATGTGGAAGACCTTGAACGGGCCCTCCCACATTGGTGAAAGCTTATGCAGCCCTTCCCTGGAGAGGACCCGCCTCAAGACTAGGTCACCCGTCTCGAGTGTCCCGGAGCGGATGTTGCGGCAGTGGTATCGCCACAGCGCTTGCTGGTACCTTGCCGCCCTCAGTGCAGCTTCGCGATGACGTTCCTCCCCCAGCACGAGATCCATCGCCCGCATGGTGTCCTGTTGCGTTTCGTCGAATGCCAGGACCCGTGCGGAGCGATGCTTGACCTCGTGAGGAAGGACTGCTTCAGCTCCGTAGACGAGGAAGAATGGAGTCTCGCCCGTTAGCTTGGTGGCGGTGGTGCGCATTGACCACAACATGGACTGGAGCTCGTCGTGCCAGCCCCTGCCATAGGCCTCTAGCTTCTTCTTGAAGGTCCTGATCTTGAGGCCCCACAGGACCTCCGCGTTAACGCGTTCGGCCTGACCATTACTCCTGGGGTGGGCCACCGAAGCGTAGCAGATCTGCATTCCAAGGTTAACACAATAGGTTTTGAAGAGGTTACTAGTAAACTGCGAGCCGTTATCTGTCATGATGCAGTTGGGGACCCCGAAGCGGCTCACGAGGCCCTTGATGAACTTGACAGCAGAGCCGGCCGGGATGGTACGGACGGCTTCCACTTCCGCCCACTTGGTGAACTTGTCGATGGCGATCTAGAGATAGCGGTAGCCCCTGGTTGAAAATAGAAGCAAAACTTGATGAGATGAAAAGAACTTGGATAAAAGAGCAACAACTTGATGCCTCTGGATTGAATGAACTGAAGCTTGATAGTTGGGACAAAGGACGGAGAAAAGTCCAACATCTTCTACCACCAAGAACTTGAAAGAGCAAGCTTGCGAAGAAAAGATATACTTCAAATGGCCTTACAAAAACATCTCAAATCTTTGAGTTGAAATTGTCCCACTAATAAACACAATTGATTGCTTGAGAGCAACAAAGAGATGAAAAGCGTCTTTTACCAAGAAGGATGTGGAGAAAGCTTGGATCATTGATAATCACCACAAATAGCAACACTCCTTAAGGATAGGCTTTTAGGTGAAATCTAACCGAAGATACTCCAACAAAAAAATTGTTGGGTTAAAATAACTCATGAACGAAGAGCAAACTATGGTTTTAAAATATCTCATTCGTGACCACTTGTGAATCATGAAACACGAATGGAAATTGTCAAGAATGACATAAGACCACCTCAAAAGATAAGGTAGAAAGAATTGCACTTCAGAATGCACGATGAAGAATGCTTGAGATCCTCCAACAAGAATCTGGATGAAGACTTCGAGAATGAATTAAATCCTTAACGAGCAACCATGAAGTAACTCTCGAAGGACTCCGGATAGATAACAAAATGATCGAAATGAAAGGAAAGTTGAAAAGAAAAAGATGAAGCCTTGCAATGATTTAGATGGAGCTTCATGATGAGATCATCGAGAAAAGTTGCAACTTTGGAGAGAAAAGGTGAAATATTTGGGATGTAGAATTTATTCATCATGAACAAACTCCGGAAAGAGAGAATTGAATCACCTCGAAGAAAAATAAGAATAATATTTGTTGTAAGTTTTTTCTTCATCAACTTAAATTGATGAGAAGCAATGGATTTGGCATACTAATTATTCTTCTTGAAAAGATTGAAGATAGAAATAGTGCAAACTTGGAGAAGTCTTGAATGAACTACCGGTAGGAATGGAAATAAATGATACGAAGAGAAGACAATGGATCTCCCGAAAATAATTAGAAAACACATGTAGATACTTTGAAAGATTGGGAACATGTGAGAACGAAGAGATCACGATCCAACTAGGATAATACTTGAAGGAAGTACTTGAAGAATTTGGAAAAGAGTGAAGGAACAACAATTTAGGACAATTAGTGAACAATAGCTGAGAGACTGAGAAGGAATAACTCTTATGGAATACTGACCTTCAGACAATTGAAACGAAAATAACTCAAGAAAAGGATTTGGGATGGCCATAAAAAAATATGATGACCCGAAATAATTGAGAGACAGCACCAAGCTTGCACCATGATTCTTTCGGAGAACGGATAAAGATTTGGAGGAAAACTCTTCTTTGGTCTCCAATTGCTGAGAGTGATGACGAGGAACACCACCAAAACTATTGAGACACTCTAGAATAATTAAAAAGAGAAAGGTTGAGCCAAAGAACAAAATGATTTGAAAGCAATCTGGGAAAAGGCATCTGACTGATGAAACTCATTCCTATGCAAAACTTGAAAAGAATTTGAGAAAATCTCCAGGAAAAGATTAGAAAAGCTAGGTAAGATCCTAGGGAAGAACCTATGGGTTATGGGTCCTCCCAAAGGAAACACGTTGAATTATTTGCTTAGAAAGAGATGATTGCGCCGATTGAATTAAATGGCTTGAATGAGATAACAACATCGAAATAGCTTGAACTGATTAAGAATGGAAACACGAATCTTCTGAGATATCTTTGGCACTCCAGATAATAATATCATGAGGTTAACGATCAAGAGAGGCTTGGATAAGAACTTCCAACATGACAAAGCATCTAACAAAAGAAAAGGGGGGATGATCAACATTACAAGGTTGAATTGAATCCATCGTAGAAGAAAACGAGAATGAAAGAATGATGAACTTGTAGCTCTTGAGCATCTTCACGAGAAATCACCGGATAAGAACATTGAAAGAAGAAAATGGAAAGACTTCTCATGACTAAAATGTTCAGTTGATTTGAGACCTCTGAGTCCATGAAGAAAAAGGGGTGGGAGGGTGGGACAAAGAAGAGGACAACTTGGGATGGATGAAATGAATACCCATTGAGAAGAAACAAAGGACTGATTCTGCAAATGGGGAAAAGGATTGAATTAACTTTAAGTGAAGTGCACCAGTTGTAAACGAATTGTCATGACAATCTCGATCAATCAAAAGGATTAGCACTCCCATGGAAATATGAGAACACTGCTTAGGAAAGGTATGGATACACACTTGACTTCAAAGCAACTCGAATACCACAAATAGAACAGAACAAAGGATTTCACTTGCGGAATAACCGAAAAAAAATACATAACCCTATCATGCATTTGTTGGAATATAAGCCTAGATAACTACTTGAATTCCCACCTAAGAACTTCCAAAATTTTCTGGTTATGCAATATGGTCCTACGGCTACATGAAGCAAAGCTTCACACAATTCCTAACATGATACTATGCTCCAATGTTCTGACTGTGTTCAACACATAATCAAAAAACCTCGGAAACTCGTGTACCTGATGTCTGCTTGAACTATGTCGGTATTTCCCCAAAGAGGAAGGGATGATGCAGCACTACAACGGTAGGTATTTCCCTCAGTGATGAGACCAAGGTTATCGAACCAGTAGGAGAACCACACAACACCATGTAAACAGCTCCTGCACACAAAGAACAAATACTTGCAACCGACATAAGAGAGGGGTTGTCAATCCCTCACGGGTAAAAAGATAGATAAAATTGTTGTAGATTGGAGAAATAGATCTTGCGGGAACACAGGATAAAATAAATAACAATAAATTGTAGCAAGGTGTTTTTGTATTTTTGGATTAATAGATATGAAAATAAAAGCAAATAAAAATAGATCGCGAAGGAAAATATAATAAAGAAGAGACCTAGGGCCGTAGATTTCACTAGTGGCTTCTCTCGAGAAAATAGCACATGGTGAGTAAACAAATTACTGTTGGGCAATTGATAGAACTTCAAATAATCATGAGGATATCCAGGCAATTACCATTATATAGGCATCACGTCCAAGATTAGTGGACCGACTCCTGCCTGCATCTACTACTATTACTCCAGACATTGACCACTATCCAGCATGCATCTAGTGTATTAAGTTCATGAAACGGAGTAATGCAATAAGAACAATGACATGATGTAGACAAGATCTATTTATGTAGAAATAGACCCCATCTTATTATACTTAATAGCAACGATACATGCGTGAAGGTTCCCCTTATGTCACTGGGATCAAGCATCGTAAGATCGAACCCATCACAAAGCACCTCTTCCCATTGAAAGTTAAATAGATCAAGTTGGCCAAACAAAACCCAAATATCAGAGAAGAAATACGAGGCTATAAGTAATCATGCATATAAGACATCAAAAAGACTCAAATAACTTTCATGGATAAAAACATAGATCTGATCATAAACTCAAAGTTCACGGATCCCAACAAACACACCGCAAAAAGATTTGCATCAAATAGATCTCCAAGAGACCATTGTATTGAGAATCAAAAGAGAGAGAGGAAGCCATCTAGCTACTAATTACAGACCCGTAGTTCTACAATGAACTACTCACACATCATCGGAGAGCCCCCAATGAGGATGATGAACCCCTCCGCCGTAGTGGGTTGTGCTCCCCTCGGAGCACCCCTCTGGTACTTATTTGGCCTAACAGGTGTCTTCTGGTCCAAAAAAATCCACAAAAAGTTTCGTTGCGTTTGGACTCCGTCTGGTATTGATTTCTTGCGATGTAAAAAACAAGTAGAAAACAACAACTGGCACTTGGCACTATGTAAATAGGTTAGTCCCAAAAAATGATAAAAAATGATTGTAAAACATCAAAAAATGATAATATAACAGCATGGAACAATAAAAGATTATAGATACGTTGGAGACATATCAGCATCCCCAAGCTTAATTCCTGCTCGTCCTCAAGTAGGTAAATGATGAAAACAGAATTTTTGACGTGGAATGCTGCCTAACATGTTCATCACATATTCTTTTCTTTGTATCATGGACATTTGGACTTTTATATGGTTCAAAGCAATAGTCTAGTTTTGACGTGAGGACTTTAATACTCATGCATATCAAAAAGCAACCATGTCTTTCAAAATATCAACACTAAAGCAACTTATCCCTAGCTCATTATGCTCAATCATTGATCCATTCATGAAAGACACTCACATATTAGCTACACCCAATGCTCGAGTACGATCATAGTGCCCCTTAGTTGGTGCTTTATAAGAGAAGATGGAGGCTCAAGATAAAAATAAAAATTGCATAAAGTAAAAAAGAAAGGCCTTCGCAGAGGGAAGTAGGGATTTGTAGAGGTGCTAGAGCTCAAAGTGAAAAATATGGAGATAAAACATTTTGGGAGGCATGCTTTTCCTGTCAATGAAAATGATCGAGCAGTTCCCAATACTTCCCATGCTAGATATATCATAGGCGGTTCCCAAAACAGAAAATAAAGTTTATTCCTTTTTTCACCATAATTTCACTACCCATGGCTAACCGTATCCACGGGTGCCTTCCAAACCAACACTTTCCAAGGAATTTATTATTTGACAACATAAAGTAAATACATTTTTCATTTCGGGACATGGCATCCCTAATATCTTTGCCGTACTCTCGTGCAAGGACAAGTGAATAAACATTCATCTTGAGAATAACACATCTAGCATGAAAATATATTAGCCACCCCCTACCGTTTCATGAGCGGTACGATCACACGGAAGAGAAGTTAATTTTGAAATATAGAGATGGCACATACAAATTCGCTTAGAACGGCAAGAGAATACCGCATATAGGTAGGTATAGTGGAATCATGTGGCAAAACTGTTTTAAAGGGTTTTGGATGCACAAGTAGTGATCATACTTAGTGCAAAATGAAGGCTAGCAAAAGAATGAGAAGCCTCCAACCGAGAAACAAAAAATCTCAAAAGCGAGCATTAAGCATAACTAACACCGAATAATGCTCCACAAGTAGGATGTAGTTTCATTGCATACCTATTGACTTTCGTGCTTGCATAGGGAATTCACAAACCTTAACACCAATATTCTAACTAAAGCATAATTACTCATCAACATGACTCACATATCATATCATCATATCTCAAAACTCTTTAAAGAATCAAGTTTATTTTGTCCAATGATCTTCAAGACAGTTTTTATTATATCCTCCTTGGATATCTATCACTTTGGGACTAGTTTCATATGTTGCTTCTGATAAGCTCAAACAAATATAAGTGAAGAACATGAGCATAAAAATTTCTTTCTTTCAAAATAATTTAAGTGAAGGAAGAGAGAATTTCTTGAATTTTTTACTAACTCTCAAATAAATTGAAGTGAAGCATGATAGCATTTCTTCAAAAACAATTAAGCACACCGTGCTCAAAAAGATATAAGTGAAGCACTAGAGAAATTCCATAGCTCATAAAGATTTAAGTGAAGCATAGAGAGCAATTCTAACAAGTCAGAGCATAATTTTGTCTCTCTCAAATAGGTGTGTCCAGCAAGGATTCATGACTCAAAATAAAAAGCAAAACAAGCAAAGAATCATATCATATAAGACGCTCCAAGCAAAACTCATGATATGTGACGAATAAAAATATAGGTCCAAGTCAAATACCGATGGTCGTTAGAAGAAAGAAGGGATGCAACTCGGGGGCATCCCCAAGCTTTGTTGCTTGATACTTCTTGGATATTATCTTGGGGTGCCATGGACATCCAAAGCTTAGCGTTTTGCTAATCCTTATTGATGCGGAGTGTTGGTGCAACAAACCCTGGGTCTGTTGCCCAGACTATGCACAGGCACAAGAGCAATATTGAAGCACCAGCCCAAGCCATAGGTCAAAGGAAAAAGAGTTTCGAAGAACCAACATGCAACTCAGAGAGATTAAGGCCAAGACAGAGCAGCAGGATATCGCCAAGAGAAGGCCTCCTGTGCTGGGCAGGCGAGCCCGGCAAGGGGCGAGGCCACCCCCAGAAGCAGACGACCAAGACACCCCGACAGGACCGGCCGAGGCTCACGGGAGCAAAACCGCATCACCAGCCTCTCAAGCATGACCAACATCGATCAGTGTGGTGTCAAGCCGCAAGGTGATTAAGTGGCAGCCATTCGCCGCATGGCAACCATTTCCTACAGAAGAAACCCACAGTTGACACTCGTCCTGCGATGTGTCAAGAGAACAGGTGCGTAGCTGGCAAGATAGCCCGGCAAGCCTTGCCGGGCAACCAGTGCTGTGACACTAAGCGGTGCATTTAATGCGCCTTGTCAGCCCACAGAGTTAGGTATGATAGCACTGTTTGCTGTCATATCAGTGCATAATGACTACTTTGCAATTGTGGTGACCTCTTGATCTATAAAAGTAGGCCCATGGCACTCGTAGAGAGGGTTGGAAAGTTGATGAACCCACACCCCCATACGCACGTAGTCGCTACTACCCTAAGGCAGCCCCTGCAGGGCAAGTGTACTATGCTTCGCCACCTCCATTCCACCATCAATCCACCAAAGCAGGAGTACGGTTTTAAGCCTCGCGGTGGCCCGAACCTTGGTAAATTGCTTGTGTGCTCTCTGTCGTGTTGCCGTACGCTGGTCTGCTCTTTGTGCAATGCAACGTCCCCCTGCCGAACCAGCAAGGGGCCTCCCGATCCCATAGGTGGTCGTGGATATCCCGCGACACTTTGGCGCTCTAGGTAGGGGGATCACTTGCATGAACCTGAAAGCGTGCGCAGCGCGTCATCTTCATCACCATCCTCATGTTCGACAACGCCATCGACCATGGCGCCCAAGAAGAAGTCTGATACTTCATCCCATCCATCCACCCCGAAGGCTCAGGAAAGCGAGGACGTGAGCGCTGCTGAGGACGTGGTTCGAGCAGGTGGCGCCATCACCACTTCCCCCGCGGCCGACACGGGGGCAAGAGATATTGGAGGATATCATCATCAGCAGTGCCTCGACGGTCACGCTCCGCAAGGTGCGGGCGAGGGGGTCACTCCGTCCGCACCCCCTCCTCCCACCGATGGGCACAGCCGCAGCAACGGTGCTCGGTCCGGGGTAAGCCATCGCCCTCCGGTCGTCCCCACCACGGGAGCGACCGCGGTGCATGCGCCGCCTCCCGAATGAGCCAACTAGACCGCTGCGCTTGACGGAGCCGCTGATCCTTGAGCACCACCGCCGTGAAACTCTACTACCAGGTGGTCATCCCACAACAGCATGGGCGCGGCACCGCCGCCACCGCTGGCACCGTCGGGAGCCCAGCGACGGTGCGGTCGACATCATCAACATCTATGCCAAGCACAGCCACGGAGGCTATGGCGCGAGCTCAGCTGCTACTGAGGTTTCCTCTAGCAGCCGAGCAGATGGATGAATGGCATGCCACCATCCAAAGTCTGCTCGGTTTCGCCGAAGCTGGGGGATCACGACGAGCTGGCCCGCCATGACCTCCCCAAGCGACAGCAACCGCCTGTACTGTTGGTCGAAGAGAGGGGGTTGTCCCCACGGTGCAGTCCCCACCACGGCAGTCAGTGCGGGCGTAGCAGAATCAAGACCCCGACGACATCTCGATGGCTTCTTCTGATCCTCAAGCATGTCCAGGCCAAAGTCGAGCACCGGAGGATAGGCGGCGGGGGGACGCGCGCGCCGTCGTAGATCGATGCCGCGACGACCTCTGCCAGACTGACGGGTGCGATGGCCTCAACGTCGATGAGCCTGCGCTCGATGTTGGTGGGTGCCTACCTTTCGAGGTCGGCTGCCCTGCCTTTAAACGAGAAATGTGGCAAGTCTGTTGGCCGTCCGTTCGCACATTCCAGCCAGAGATACCTGAGAAGTACGATAGGAGGCTGAATCCGACAGAGTTCCTGAGCATCTACACCATCGCTGTTCAGGCTGCCGGGGGAAGAGATGAGAAGGTGTTTGCCAACTACTTCCCTTTGGCCCTCAAGTCCAACATGAGGTCTTGGCTGATGCACCTGCGGGAGAACTCCATTTCGTCATGGGCCGACCTGTGCCACGAGTTCATCGGTGCCCTCACCGGTGGCCACCAAGAGCCTGGCAGGCCCAGCGACCTACAACTTCTTCAGCAGAAGGAAGGAGAAACTCTCCGTAAGTATTTGCAGAGATTTAGTAGAGTCCATAGAAATATTCCAAATATCCATTCGACAGCCGTTATAGCAGCATTCCGGTCCAATGTGCGCAACCATCGCATTTTTTCCACGATGAACATGCGGTTGCCCAAGACTTTGAAGGAGCTACACACACTAGTGGATAAGTGTGCTCGGATGGAGGAAGGAAGGAAGTTGCCTGAAGAGGAAGATTCCACCAATGTTGATTCAGAGGATGGGGATGAATCAACCAGTCAAAGAAAGGGCAAGAAGCGCAGTAAGAAGCCAAGAGATAAGGCAGTGATGACTGTGGAAGGTTTGGGCACACCTAGTACCGGAAAGAAGGCCAAGGCTGAGGCCCCTGGCAAGGAAGCTGCCACTTGCACTGCCTGCCGGGAAGCCTCTGCGGCCGAGAAAGTTGGGAAAGGCGATGGGACGTACTGCAAGATCCATCGGACCAAGGG
The DNA here is from genome assembly GCA_021605145.1 of Aegilops bicornis. Classification (NCBI taxonomy): domain Eukaryota; kingdom Viridiplantae; phylum Streptophyta; class Magnoliopsida; order Poales; family Poaceae; genus Aegilops; species Aegilops bicornis. The sequence continues at coordinate 262,948,833 of CM038672.1, forward strand.
CCATGACCTTCAGGAGTGTTACCAGGTTGTGCAGCTTGTCAAGAAACAGAGGGCAGAATATGACAAGCATAACAAGGAAAAAGGTCAAAATGCTGCTGGCGGTAAGGGCCAAGGCAGTGAAGCAAATAGCCCCGATGAACCCTTTCGGAACAAAGGAAAACCCGCTAGGGGTCAAGAGAAGGAAATCTGCGATGATGTGAGTGATGGAGGGGATGAAGAGGAGACCAGCGAGAAGGTGTTTCAGAAGGCCACTGACGCCCTATGCATTGATGGGGGTGCATCTTTGCACGCCTCTCACCGCCAGCTCAAGCGATGGGCACGAGAGATCAATGTCATGGAACCAGCGCCAGAGGCCCAGAAGCCGCTCAAATGGTCCCGCACGCCCATCATCTTTGATTAGGAGGATCTCCCTGGCCGCACCACTGCGGTAGGATGTTTGCCATTGTTGGTCTCCCCAACAATTCGCAACCTCAAGGTCACAAAGATGTTAGTGGATGGCGGGGCCGGGTTGAATCTGATTTCCCGGGCAGTCATCAGCAAGCTTCAAACAGGAGAAGAAGAGCTAGAGGTTGTCGGCATGTTTCAAGAAGTTAATCCTGGCAAGAGCCATCCCAAAGGGAAGATTACATTTTCGGTGACATTTGGGGGAGAACTGAACTATCGGACTGAGAAGATTGTGTTTGATGTGGTTGATCTCCCCCTGCCGTACAATGGGATTCTTGGACGACCGGCCCTGGCCAAGTTCATGGAAGCATCCCACTATGCTTACAACACCTTGAAGATGCCCGGGCCACTAGAAGTCATCACTTTCCCATCGGATGAGAAGGATGCAATTATCTGTGTGGACAAGATGTACCGGGATGCAGTCGCAGCAGAGGCAGCCACAGCGACAGCTCCCGCCAAGGAAAACAAAGGAAAGAAGAGGGATTGCAGGACCTCCGGCAAGGAGTCCGGGAAGCGTGCCCCCTCCGAGTGCACGGCACCCGTTGACGACATGCTGAAGTGTTCCAACAACAAGAGATCCAAGGTTATTGCACCCCAATTGAAGAAAGTCCCAGCAGGGCTGGCTGGCGTTGATGGTACTTTCACCATCAGCGCTGCCCTTGATGACAAATAGGAAAGCACGCTCGTTGCCTTCCTGTGGGCGAATATCGATGTGTTTGCCTGGCAACCATCTGATACCCCCGCTGTTCCTAGGGAGGTAATGGAGCACCACATTGTTGTCTGCCCACATGTCCGACCTGTCAAGCAGAAAGTCCGGAAGTAGGCCTTGGAGAGGTGGCAGTTCATTGCCGAAGAGATCAAGAAACTAGAGGCAGCTGGTTTTGTCAGAGGAGTACTGCATCCTACGTGGTTGGCAAATCCAGTGGTAGTCCGGAAGGCTAATGGGGAATGGAGGCTTTGCATTGATTTCACAGATCTCAACAAGGCTTGCCCGAAGGACCCATTCCCCTTGCCACGTATCGACCAGATTGTTGATTCCACTTCAGGTTGTGATTCGCTCTCCTTTCTAGACGCGTACACTACTAGGGAAAAGCCTAGCAACAGCGTGGGTTTTAGGCCTATCAGTTGCGCGGGCAGGAGCACTACTGGTACGGCGCTACAACTAAAGGTTAGCAGTAGCGTGCGTTAACCCATGCTACTGCTATATCGACTTAGTAGTAGCGCTTTCTCAGAAGAGCGCAACTGGTAATTACTAGTAGCGCTTCTCCCTGCCCATGGTACTACAATTATTTCGTATTTTATTTCTTTTTTATTTCATGTTTTATTCATACACCTTTAAACAAGTTTTCATACAACATGAATTTAGAGATTGTTTTTACATCATAATGAGTTATTACATCATGGGGTGAAAGAACCGTGGACTAGTTTCAAGTGGATGGACATCCACTTGAAACTAATCCGCAGTTCTTTCACCCAATGATATAATAAATATCATCATGATCATCATTTCATTAACAACTTATCATCATACTACATCATTGTCATATAACACCTCCTCATGATCATCGTTTTCATCAATGAGACATCACATAGCAAATTGTTCACTAGTCATAATCACAACTACTCCTGTCGGATGGTAGGTGCGACATATGCCAACGGGTGGCTTATCATTGTGGGAGCCAATAAGACGTCGCCGGTGCCTGGAAACGGGATGAGGCGAAGACATGCACGCCGGCGAATCTTACCCAGCTTCGGGGCTCTCCGTGGAGATAACACCCCTACTGCTGCTCTGCGCGGTTTCCGCATGATCACTAGATGAACAAGTGGCTACAATAGGCTCCTTGAGCTGTTCGGTGAGAGGAAGAAGAAGGGCACGGCTAGCTCTCCTCTTCTCTCTATGCGGTGTCTAAAACTCTCAGAGATCAACCCTTTGCATGGGTGCCATGGGGGGGTTTATATAGGCCTACCCCCAGGGGTACAATGGTAATCCGGCTGGGCGCGGGTCCTAGCCGTCAGTGTCTACGTTCGCCGGCTTCTCCGCCAGCTGGGCCCGCCTTGGTGGGTCCCGGCTGCCGGCTTCTCGGCTGAGGGCCTTGTCGGGGCTGGTTATCGCTGTTGCCTCGATCCCGATGACGAGGGCTTTGTCGGGGTAAGCATGGCTCTGATGCCGCCCGCTTTGGCGGCGATCGCTGTAGCCTTACCCCGTCTGGTCTCCTTAATGAGGCTCCTCCTTCGAGGGAGGGAACAAGCCGGCTATGGGAAGCCGGCCACATCTCAGGCCGACTGGGGGAGGCCGAGCCGCCTTCGGGCATCTCTCTGACCGGGGGGGGGGGGGCGCCGCCGGCGGGTCGTACCAACAACCTGTCGTGGGTGATATCATGGTCTACATGGCAACAGTGCCGCGCCGGACGGGTGATGGCCGCCCCGTACGGTGCACTGTGTCCATGCACGCTCCGGGATGCGGGGGTGGCAGGCTTCACTGTAGCCACGCCCCGTCTCATCACCGTTATGTGGGTGTAGATTCTGAGGGTGCGGCCTTGGCCGCCTGCTGGGGGGCCGGCTTCTTGGAGTCGGCCTTCTCACGGCCGGCTTCGCGGAGTCGGCCCTCTTGTGGCCGCCTCTTCCCAGAGGTTTTAGGACGGGCCGCCTCCGGTAGCCGGCTCGAGAGTCAGCCGGCCGGGGGAAGGCGGCCCTGTGCCTTGGATGTTGGAGGGCTTGATAGGCTCATAATTTTTTCAGAAGTCCCAGGGGGAGCCGGCTAGGCTACCCGTGGTCATTTACTCCGACAGTAGTCCCCGAAGCTGGTTGAGCTTCGAGGCCGAAGGGAGGACGAGAAGCTCGATCAGCTTCCTATCCTGAGGGGCCAGCAGCTGGGAGCCGGCTTTGAGCGGGTGCGCCGTCTTCAGGAAGCTCTGCCGCTTGAAGGAGAGAATTCGAGCCGAATTGCACGTTGACCGCGCGCCACTCCGCGCGCCACATGGCAAAAAAGGCCTGCCAACCCATGCACGCGACGGGACGTCGCCACAGGCCGGGGCCCGCCATATCTAGGCCTCTGCCCATGTGCAGATCCTCTGCGGCCCGAACGGAACCGCTCGCCTTCCCGCGGCGATTTCAGCATGCCTTTAGGGCGTAATAATCGCGGGACATGGGGGAGTGGCGCAGTTAATCCCACGTTCCACCATGCCTCGCCTCCTCGGCTCCGCCGCATGAGCCTATAAGTAGGGGGAGGAGGGGGAGCGGCAGACGCTCGCACGCTCGCCCTCGCTCCACCCTTCCTTCTGCCTCCTTCTCCTTTCTTCCGCCGCCGCAGCGCCTCGCCACCGCACCGTTTCGCCATCGACCTTCTTGGTTCACCGTAGCTCCGCCGTGGCGTGGTTGCGCGTCCTCCGCCGTCGCGCCTCTCTCGCTTCCTCCTTGCTCCCATGGCGCTGTCTAGCTCTTGGGACGGCTCCAACGTCCATGAGGACCACATCGATTGGCTTTGCAAGACGCGGTGGCTGCCGGGCGAGGGCTACGTGAAGACCCGCCTCACGCCGGAGATGGAGGTTTCGCCAGCGCCGGAGGAGGGCGAGCGGGTCATCTTCCGCTCGCACTGCCTGCGCGGCCTCGGCCTGCCGGCGGGCGGGTTCTTCCGCTCCTTCCTCGAGTTCTACCGCCTCCAGCCGCATCATCTCACCCCCAACACGGTGATGTTGCTGTCGGCCTTCATCACTCTGTGCGAAGGTTTTCTTGGCGTCCTCCCGACCCTTGAGCTCTTTGGGGAGTTCTTTCAGTGCAAGCTCGGCACCGTCACCATGGAGTGCCGCCCCCTATGGCGCCTTCATCGCCATGCGGAGGTCAGCCGACAACAACCCGTTTCCGCCTATCCCGCTGATCCAGTCGGTGAAACTCTGGCAGCAATCATACTTCTACATGAAGAACGTCGCCCCGCAAGGCGACTTCGTCAATCTGCCGGCTTACGTAGCCAGCCCGCCGGCTGGGAGGCAGCCGGCTTGGTCCTACCGAGCCAGGTCGCTCTCCCTGGCTGGGAATGCTGCCGTCACCCGGCTCCGGGTGATGGTCCAATCAGAGGGCTTGGTCGGGGCCAACCTGGTCGCCGCCTTCGTGGAGCGTCGGGTGCTCCCGCTCCAAGGCCGGCCGCACATGATCTTCCAGATGAGCGGCCGCTTCGACCCATGCCGGCTGAGCACCAAGGAGATGCCTCGTGATGAGGTGTCTTACATGGTGAACTACATCTCCAACTACAAGCTCATCGAGGAGTGGCAGTATGGCAAGGCACCGTATTCTCGGGCTGATCCCCCGCCTGTGGTGAGTTTTCCTTTCTTTTCTTCTTCTCTTGTTGCCGGGTTCGTGACAGCCGACTCTTGACTAGCCGGCTTGTCTTTGAGCAGAGCCCCTTCTTCGACAGGCGGCCGGGGCCGCAGGGCCGGAGCGGCAGTTCATGGCCGACCGCATGGTAGACGACCCCGACGACCCAGATCTGGGGGCGCCCGCCATGGACGACGCCGTTGTCGGAGCCGGCGGAGAGGCAGGCGGCCCCGATCTTGCGGCCGGTTTCGGGGACTGGCCGGACGATGATGAGGCCGAGGCCATCCCGCGCCGCCATCCGGCGGCCGATCGCCAAGGCGCGGGACCTTCTGCCGCGCCGGCCGCTCGGGGTTGCGCGCAAAAATGTCGGGCCGGACCGACTCTCTTCGGCAGTCGGCCGAAGAAGCCCAAGGGTTCCACGGCGGCAACCAAGCGGGATGAGGCGGCCGCGAAGGCGGCCCGCTTCCGCAAGGTGGTGAAGCAGCCGCAGGCGGTCTTGGTGTAAGTGTTGAATGTCTCGTGGTTTTTTATTGTCTTCTTTGGTTGAGGCTCTTCTGAGCCTTCTTCTTGATTTGCTGATCAGGGCGCCGCTTTCCCTCGAACGGGTTCCTGCCGCCTCCATAGTCGGACCGACGGGAGGCTCTTTGAGATCTCGCCGTGTGGATCCCCGCGCCGACCTCATGGAGGCAACGGAGCGGAACGCGCGAGGCGCGGGAGGAGCGGGAAGCGGAGGAGCGGAGGGCCGCCCAGGAGGCGAAGGAGAGGTCGGCCGAGGCGCAAGCCGACGCGACAGCCAAGGCTCAGGCGGAGGCCGCAGCCGCGGAGAGGGAGGCGGAGGCTCTGCGCAATCAGCCTCCGCAGCTCGTCATTCCTCTCGGCGCCGTGGCTCCCAACATCCCCGTGCCCCCATCGGAGGAAGCCGACCGCGACCAGCCGGTGATGGAGAGGAGGGAGGACGATGTGTCCATCCTGGAGGAGGTGCCACAATCGGCACCGACTGGAACGGGCAAAGGCGGCCGACCTGCTGCGGCGCCTGAGCGGCCGGCTGGGGGCGAGTCAGCGTCGGGGGCGGATCTTGTGGTGCGGTCGCCGCCTCGCCCGGCCAAGACGGGAGGCGCCCTCACGCCGAGCGCAGAAACATGGGCGCCCGGCTGACGGCAGTAGAGATCCGAGGCGGCCAGCGCCAGCACGTCCGAGTGGACGCCCAATGGTGGAACGACCGAGCTGAACATGGCGGCACAGGAGGTCCGGCGCCGGCTTCAGGCCCAGGCCGCATCGAGTGGTCATCCGGGTGAGTCTTCTAGCCTTGGTCGATTTCGTTCTTGATTTCTTTCGTGGGGGCGCGTCAGCGCACCCACTGGGTGTAGTCCCCGAGTTCTGAGTCGGCTGCTGAGCTAGCGGCTTGGAACTTTTAGTAGGCCTTGGCGGCTATCTTATTCTTATTCGCACTCCGTCTGATTTCCAGGAATATCATAATCTCCGCGCAGCTGCCTTCAACTCCCAGGCCCAGGAGCTGAGCCAGAAGGCCGCCGACCTGACTAATAGCCGGAGTGAGTGCTTCGTTTCTTTTATCTCATGTGGGGGCGCGTCAGCGCACCCACTGGGTGTAGTCAACGAGATTCGGGCTGACTGCTGAGCAGTTGGGTCGGATCTTCCCTGACGACTTCTTCCTTATTGCTTTTTGCGTTTTCTTCATGCTTGCAGAGGCCAACGCCGACTTGAGGGAGCAGCTAGGCGGGGCCCAGACCGCCCTTCGTGCCAAGGAGGCTGAGTGCAGCGCCTTGGCCCAGGAACGCGACCGCCTGGCCAAGAAACTGGCCGACCAGGAGGAGAGCCATAAGGCGGGCTTAAAGAAGGCGCAGGACAGCGAGGCCGCTCTTAAAGCCGAGTACGAGACCGAGGCGGCGGGCTGGGCTGTGGCGAAGCAAGAGCTGAGCAAGGGCTATAGACGTGTTGAGGATCTGATCGACGGTAAGCCGCCTTCCTCTTCGCCCCTTTGCTTGCCCCTTGCCCTCTTGTTTATCTTCTGATTATGTGCTGCTTCTTTTGTTCTTCGCGCAGATTACACTCCCGGTTACTCCGTTGCTGCCAGCCAAGCCATCGAGGCCCACCACGAGGCATGCAGGCAGGCAGGGGTCGAGAGCGCGCCAGATGCCAGCCGGACGCTTGAGGAGCAGCTTCTGGCGATCCAGGCCCGACTGCAACCGGCTCACCGCATGCTCCGTCGCCTTCAGCGTGCCGGGGCGCAAGTGCTGACCGCCCTCTGGCCCGGCGAGGCGATTCCCCGCAGCCTCCTGGATCGCCGACCGGCCGGAGGTTGATCGGCCGCTTTGAGGCCTGGAAGGCTTCCGCCGCTCGGTCCGGCGCCAGGCGGGCGCTGGAGTTCGTTCGAGCCTGCTATCCTTGGCTGAGCTTAGCCCAGCTGAGCACCTGGCGGCGGGAGGCCGACGAGGAGCTGGTGGCAGTGCGGCCGGCTATCATCCAGCGTGCCTCGGCAATCGCCGACTATACCGACATGAGCGCCTTCGCTCCTGAGGTGGATGACAACGGTGTCGCCCAGCCGGAGGAGTGGTTCGGGCTGAACCCGGCGGAAGGTGAGGACTCGGCAGAGGAGATCGCTTCCAGCAACGAAGGCGAAGATGAGGAAGGGGAGGGTGGTTTAGACGTAGTGCCTGACGGCGAAGCGACCAGCCAGCTTCAGCCTGATCGTGCCTCCAGCAACTAGGCGCGCGCGAGCGTGCCGTCTGCCAGAGGTGATGATCAAGCCGAGACCCGCTAGCCGGCCACTCCTCCGGCCAGCACTGCCGCCTCCACCGACCAGCCCGACTCGCCCATCGCTCCCTTGAACTGACCTACCGTTCTTGCTTTCCTGCTTGTTACACTTTGAACATCTATTTATTATTTTCGCGCAATTCCACCCACTGGGGGTGTATTCAAACTATGTCGAATGCCGGCCTTTCGAAGGCTTTTGTGTAAATATAATCATGCATGTGTTTGGCTTCCATTCGTATTTGCTTTTTATCCTTAGGATGTTTCCTTTGCCTCCTTCCCTTGGTCGCCGCCTTCCCAGCCGGGCAGCTGCTCTGCAGTCTGTGGCTGGGGAGGAACTTGGGCATTTTTGGGAAGACAAGTACTTGAGCTTTCTTAGATTGTGGCAAGGTGAATGGGTAGCCGGCCGGCCGGCTGCTCTGGCAGCCGGTCGGCGGGGGGGAAAGCCGGCTTTCGCTATATCGGTTCGTTAGTCCTTAACCATTTTTCATGTGGGAATCCTTTCCTGCCTTTGACTCTTGCCAGCCGGACAGCCGATTCTTCGGGCTGCGACTTTCGACAAGAGAGGGCTTGGGTGTCGGCACACTACTTGTCTGACTGCAGGTGGAACTTGAATATAACTTAAGGCGGCAAGTCCGCGGGCCGACTGGTCGAACCCGGTGCCGAACGAGAGGAATGAATGTAGTGACATAATCATAAGCATGATACTCCTCATTCATAGATAAAAGATGGCAGTCCCCGAGTGTTTCTTGGGGGGCCTATTGTCTCATACTTAGTACAAAAGGTAACGTGATACATACTGCATTTTAAATGTAAAATCTTCTGAGGAGGTTGGCATTCCATGGTCGTTCCGACTCCTTGCCGGAATCATCTCTCTTTCGTGCCTTCGGCTTCTGTGCGTCGATCAGGTAGTAGGAGTAATTTCCCAATGCTCTGCTGATGACGAAGGGGCCTTCCCAAGGGGCCGAGAGCTTGTGCTGGCCGGCTGTTCGCTGGATCAGCCGGAGCACAAGGTCACCCTCTTGGAAGCATTTTGGCTTGACCTTCCGGTTGTGGTAGCGGCGCAAACCCTGCTGGTAGATGGCGGGCCGGATGAGGGCTAACAGCCGGCTTCCTTCCAGCAGGTCGACGCCGTCTTCTTGTGCTTCCTTGGCTGCCGCCTTCGTGTACATGGTCACCCGAGGCGAGTCGAACTCGATGTCAGTTGGGATGACAGCCTCGGCACCATATACAAGGAAGAAAGGGGTGAAGCCGGTTGACTTGTTCGGGGTAGTGCGCAGACTCCAGAGGATGGCCGGCAGCTCTTCAAGCCAACAACCGCCGAACGCTTCCGAGGCACGACTACCGGGCTTGATGCTGGAAAGGATGAGGCCGTTTGCTCGCTCGACTTGGCCGTTTGACTGCGGGTGGGCAACGGACGCTAAGTCCAGTCGGACGCCCTGTGTCGCGCAGAAACATGCCAATGCACCTTTGGCAAAATTCATGCGATTGTCGGTGATGATGCTGTGTGGCACGCCGTACCGAGTTGTAATATCTGCGATGAATGTAACGGCAGTCGGCCCATTCAGCTTCTTGATCGGCTTCGCTTCAATCCACTTGGTAAATTTGTCCACGGCGACGAGCAGATGTGTCATGCCGCCGCGTGCCGTCTTGAACGGGCCCACCATGTCGAATCCCCAAACGGCAAAAGGCCAGGTGAGGGGAATGGTCTTGAGTGCCGAAGCCAGCAGGTGTTGTTTGGAGCTGAAGACTTGGCACCCTTTGCAGCGTTTGACTAACTCCTTGGCATCGTCCAAAGCAGTCGGCCAAAAGAAACGATGGTGGAAAGCTTTGGCAACAAGTGACCTTGAGGCCGCGTGGTGGCCGCATTCGCCTTGGTGAATGTCTTTGAGGATTGCTATGCCCTTCTCTGGCTCGACGCAGCGCTGGAAGACTCCAAAGGACACCGCACCGACGAGCTCTCTGTTGACAATTGTGTATGCTCCGGCTCGGCGTTGGACTTGTCTTGCCGCGATTTCGTCAGCCGGCAGTTCTCTGTTTACCAGGAAGTTGAGGATGGGCTGAGCCCATGATGGAGCTGTGACTTCTTGTATAGCCAACACGGCTGCTGCAACCAGGGCGAGTGGGCTGGGTGGTGAAGAGCTGGAGTCGGCTACCGCCTGCCGATTCGATGCACTCCCCGGGTCGACTACCTTAGTCCCCGGGCCGGGTGCTGAAGTCCCCGGGCCGGGTGCGACTATGGCAGTCCCCGAGCCGCCTGTTGAAGTCCCCGGGCCGCCTATCGAAGTCCCCAGGCCAACTGCTCGGTTCCCCAAGCCGGATCCGGCTGCGTCGGGGTTAGGCAGTACGAAGATGGAATCAGATTCTGGAGACGGCTTGATAGACTGCTTGAGGAGGCGTTGGAGAGAGATGCCAGTTGGTATGGCTTGTCGAGTGGAGCCTACTCGTGCCAGGGCATCTTCTTGCTCGTTGTCGGCCCGTGGCACGTGGAGGAACTCACATCCTTCAAAATACCCGCTAATTTGCTGAACGAGGAAGCGGTTGCTTGCCATGTTTGCGTCCTTAGCAACCCAGTCGCCAGATGATTGCTGGACTATCAAATCCGAGTCGCCATAGCAAAGGATCCGGCGGAGCCCGTGAATGAGCGCCTCGTACTCGGCCACGTTGTTGTAGGCGGCAAAATGAATTTGCAATGTGTATCTGAGCTTGTCGCCTTTGGGAGAGGTGAGGATGATGCCGGCTCCCAAGCCGGTGCGCATCTTGGACCCATCGAAGTGCATGCGCCAATGAGTGGAGTCGGGAGCCGGTAAGGTGTACTGGTCTCGCCCACCGACGAGGAAGTCGGTCAATGCTTGGGACTTGATGGCGGTGCGAGGCTAGTAGAAGATCGTGTAGGGGGCCAGCTCAATGGCCCATTTAGCCACCCGGCCAGATGCATCCCGGCTGCCTATGATCTCGGTGAGCGGGGCAGTGCACACGACCGTGATGGGGTGCTCTTGAAAGTAGGGTTTGAGCTTCTTGGCGGCAAAGTACAGACCATAGCACATCTTCTGGTAGTGCGGGTAGTTCTGCTTCGAGGTGGACAGTACTTCACTTAAGTAATACACCGGCCCCTGGACTGGCTGGGCTCGGCCTTCTTCCGGGCACTGGACCACGATAACGGTGCTGACCACCCGGCTGGTAGCGGCAATGTAAAGGAGCATGGGCTCTTTCTCAGTCAGCGCCGCCAGGACAGGCGGCGTGGCCAGCATCTTCTTCAGCTCGCGGAAAGCTTGGTCGGCTTGGTCGTTCCACTCGAAGTGAGTGGTCTTCTTCATGAGTCGATAGAGGAGGAGAGCTTTCTCTCCAAGCCGGCTGATAAAGCGATTCAGGGAGGCCAGGCACCCGGTAAACTTCTGGACGTCTCGCAACTTGGTGGGAATCTCCATTCTCTCAATGGCCTTGATCTTCACTGGGTTGCATTCGATGCCGCGTTCGGGGACCAGGAAGCCGAGAAGCTGGCCGGCTGGTACTCTGAACACGCATTTCTCGGGGTTGAGCTTGATATGAAACCGGCGCAGGTTCTCAAACGTCTGCTTGAGCTCTTCCAGCAAGGTGCCGCTCTTCTCCGTCTTCACCACGATATCTTCTACATAGACGTGGGCATTTCTGCCGAGTTGCTTGAGGAGGCATTTCTGCATGCAACGCTGAAAAGCGGCACCGGCATTTCTCAAGCCGAATGTCATAGTCAGGTAGCAGAAAGCTTCGAATGGCGTGATGAAGGCGGACTTCAGGCGGTCGGCTGGGTCCAACTTTATCTGGTGGTAGCCTGAGTAAGCATCCAAGAAAGTCAACAGCTCGCATCCGGCCGTGGAGTCTATCACTTGGTCAATTCTTGGCAGGGCGAAGGGATCTTTAGGGCAGGCTTTGTTGAGTCTAGTGTAGTCTATACACATGCGCCACTTGTTATTCTTCTTCAGCACGAGGACCGGGTTGGCGAGCCATTCTGGAAAGAATACCTCCATTATGAAGCCGGCTGCCAGAAGCCGGGCTATCTCTTCTCCTACAATCCTTCTCTTCTCTTCCGACAGTCGGCGGAGGGGCTGCTTGACTGGTTTTGCATCTGCCTGGACGTGTAGCTTGTGCTCGGCGAATTCCTTCGGAACACCCGACATGTCCTTGGGGGACCATGCGAAGATGTCCCGATTCTCCCGGAGGAAATCGACGAGCTCGCCTTCCTATTTGTTGTCCAGGTTTGCCCCAATGACGGCAAACCTTTCCGGGTGCTCCAGGTCCAGGGGGATCTTCTTCGTTTCTTTGGCCGGCTGGAAAGAACCTTGGGCATCACACTCCTTGGGGTCGGGGGACAGGGCTGGCTGCTTGCCAGCCATGGCCACGACTCGGTCCAACATCTTCTTTTCTTCAGCGATCACAAGGGACTCGGCCAGCCGGCTGCTGGCTGCCGCGCACTCGGAGGATTTCTTGTAATCGCCGGCTATGGTGATGATGCCCTTGGTACTCAGCATCTTCATCTTGAGGTAGGCGTAGTGGGGCACATCCATGAACTTGGCCAGAGCAGGTCGGCCAAGCAGTGCATGATAAGGGCTCTCAAGGTCCACCACTTCAAACCAGATTGCTTCTCGGCGGAAATGATCCTTGTCCCCAAAGAGAACATCTATCTTGATCTTGCCGATTGGTGAGCAGGACAGGCCGGGTACAATGCCATGGAACACGGTCCGACTAGGCATGAGCTTCTTCGTCTTGATGTTTAGCTTCTCCATGGTGTCATGGTACAGGATGTTGATGTTGCTCCCGCCGTCTATCAGCACGCGGGAGAATCGGGCAGCATGCCTGTCTGTCGCGAAGGTAGCGTCCAAAACCTATGCATAAGAGCCGGGAGACGGCATCACCTCTGGGTGGTCGGCCCGCTCCACCGGGATAGGCCTTCGACCAAAGGCATGTACTCGGGGGTGTTGGATGTGACCGCGTTGACTTACTGGTGCTGTCGGCGCCTGCTACGCCGGTCTTTGGGCTGGCTTGTAAAGACGACGTAGGCGGCATGCTCGTCAGGGAACTCGTCTTGAACGGCTCCGACCACTGGTCGAGCAGCCGGCTGTTGAGGAGCTGGAGGCGGCTGACCAGCAGGCGGAGGCGGCACTTCCGGGTCGTGTGGTTGGACGGCTTCGCGCCGCTGTGGAACTTGCATGGGACGTCAAGGGCCTGCTCGTAGGAGAAGGCCGGCTGCCAAGCCGCCCTGCTCTGCGCTTCTTGGCGCGGGCCGCCTCGGAAGTTGTTCGTTTTCGACTGTGGCCACCTGCCGACTGGTTGAAGGCGGCATGGGGCCCTGCGCTTGTTGTCGTTCCTGCACGAGCGTCGGTTGGGAAGTCATGACCGGCGTCTTGGGAGCCGGGTTGAGTACCTTCCCGGAGACGTCCACCCGGAGCTCGATTTTCATCGAGGAGTCGGCGATGGCGTACTTGTCCGCTATGACTAGCAGCTCATCGAGGGTAGTCGGCTCGTCGCAGAGGAGCTTGTGCTTGAGGAGGGTGCCTTCTCGGCACTCGGCGGTGAAGTACTCTATGGCTTGAACCTCGTGCACCCCCTCGCAGGAATTGCGGAGTTCAGCCCAGCGCGTGAGGTAGTCACGAGTTGATTCAGTGGGTCCTTGTACGCACAAGGAGAGCTGTCTGGGCTTGGGAGCCCACTTGTAGGTGCTGGTGAAGTTGCGAATGAAGGCTTCTGTGAAATTTAGCCAGCTGTTGATGCTATACGGCTTGAGGCTGTTGAGCCAGGTTCGCTCCGTGCCTTGAAGCATGAGGGGCACATACTTCACGGCAACGCGCCTGTTGCCGTTCGCTATGCTGACTGCAGTGGAGTAGTCGATCAACCAATCCTCCGGCATCACAGAGCCGTTGTACTTGGGCGTGTCTCTTGGGAGCGAGAACCCTTTGGGGAAGGGCTCGTCGCGCATGCGGGGGCCGAAGCAAGGCAGGCCGACATCGTCTTCCTCTTCTAGCGCCAGGGATCGCGCTAGGTGGTCGATCCAGTGGCGAGTATCGTTCTCGCCGACTCTTTCGCGGCGACCTAGTCGGCCGCTGAGAGTCGGATGCGTGACAGGCGGCGGGGTGGGATATCTCTCCCCACGAGGCGGGGGAGGAGGCGGTTGCCTCGTCGCTCCACGGCTCGAGGGCAGCCTTCTGCGTCACGCTCGATGGAGATCCAGGTCCGGCTGCGGCTAGCAGCCGGCTCTTTCACTTGCCGCTACGGTGTTGCCCGCAATGGGCGTCCGGACGCTGCGCCATGCTCTCGGCGGGGAGGACTTCTTCGCGACGGACGCCGACTTGCTGGCCGCTTGCATCAATCAGCTGCTGGATGCGTTTGGTCATGTGGGGGAGCTCTTCGGCCCCCAGACCATTCAGCTCGTCCACGCCGCCTGGGCGGCGTGCAGGTTCTCGAGAGGCGTGGCGTAGACTGGGTGGTCAACTCCTAGCATGTCGGCGATGGCTGCGCCACGCTGCTTGATGGCGCTGATTCGGCTCGGCCCCTCAGGAGGCGGCGTGCCGAAGGCGGCGCGGTCGACTTCGCGCTGGTGAGCCTTAGTGAGGCGCCTCATGGAGGCTAACTTTCAGCCCTCCACAATGAGGGCGAGGCGGCGTAACTCCAGTGTTTGAGCGTCGGCGTCGGCCGGGAGGGGGACGGACAAGTCGTGGACTGCCGCTTGCAGGGTGTCGTGGGCGTTCTTGCCAGAGGCGCCGCCGTGACTGATGACCAACACCTCGGTGATGGCACTGCCACAGCTGTCGGCTAGGGGGAGCGGGTCGTTGAAGATCACAACGTTGGTGGGGAAAGCGTCGAGCGATGCCGTGTCGAAGTCGACAAGCATCGGGCCGGTGGAGCCAACCGACTCCAAATCCACAACAGGCTCGCTGGAGACGTGGAGTTGGTCAAGGAGGCTAACGAGGTGGCTCTCGAGGCAGCCTATGCCCGCGTCGGAGGCGGGCTCGTCGGAGATGTGAGCCTCGCCAAGAAGATCGGCGAGGGAGCTCGCCACGCAAGCGTCAGCGACGCCTTGCAGCGCGTCGGGGCAAGCGCCATCGGGCGTGCGGCCGCTACGTCATTGGGGATCAAGAGGGTTCCCATCCAGAACAGGTCTCCAGGCGACGGTGCACCTGGCCCCATGGTGGGCGCCAAATGTCGGGTGGTAGGTGCGACATATGCCAACGGGTGGCTTATCATTGTGGGAGCCAATAAGACGCCGCCGGTGCCTGGAAAAGGGATGAGGCGAAGACATGCACGCCGGCGAATCTTACCCAGCTTCGGGGCTCTCCGTGAAGATAACACCCCTACTTCTGCTGTGCGGGGTTTCCGCATGATCACTAGATGAACAAGTGGCTACAAGAGGCTCCTTGAGTTGTTCGGTGAGAGGAAGAAGAAGGGCACGACTAGCTCTCCTCTTCTCTCTATGCGGTGTCTAAAACTCTCAGAGATCAACCCTTTGCATGGGTGCCCTAGGGAATTTATATAGGCCTACCCCCAGGGGTACAATGGTAATCCGGCTGGGCGCAGGTCAGTGTCTACGTTCGCCGGCTTCTCCGCCGGCCGCTGGGGCCCGCCGACTGGTGGGTCCCGCCGGCTGCCGGCTTCCTGGTCAACAAGCTGGCCCCACCGCTGAGGGCCTTGTCGGGGGCTGGTTACTGTTGCCTCAATCTTGATGACGAGGGCTTTGTCGGGGTTAGCATGGCTACAGTGCCGCCGCTTTGGCGGCGATCACTGTAGACTTACCCCGTCTGGTCTCCTTAATGAGGCGCCTCCTTCGAGGGAGGGAACACGCCGGCTATGGGAAGCCGGCCACATCTCAGGCCGACTAGGGGAGGCCGAGGCGCCTTCGGGCATCTCTCTGACCGGGAGGGGGGGCACCGCCTGCGGGTCGTACCTACAACCTGTCGTGGGTGACATCAGGGTCTACATGGCAACAAAGGTCACGGACGGGTGATGGCCGCCTGTCACGGTGCAGTAATCGTGGCCTTGCGCTCTCCGGGATGCGGGGGTGGAAGGATTCACTGTAGCCACGCCCCGTCTCATCACCGTTATGTGGGTGTAGATTCTGAGGGTGCGGCCTTGGCCGCCTGCTGGGGGGCCGGCTTCTTGGAGTCGGCCTTCTCACGGCCGGCTTCGCGGAGTCGGCCCTCTTGTGGCCGTCTTCCTGTAGGTTTTTTAGGGACGGGCCGCCTCCCGGTAGCCGGCCTGAGAGTCAGCCGGCCGGGGGAAGGCGGCCCTGTGCCTTGGATGTTGGAGGGCTTGATTGGCTCATAATTTTTTCAGAAGTCCCAGGGGGAGCCGGCTAGGCTACCCATGGTCATTTACTCCGACAACTCCTCATCATCAACTCTAACACATTATACCACATAATAAACATATTGTATCTCATAGGACTTACTACATTCTCCTAGGACCTACTATATTCTCTAAGGTAAAATAGCAAAAAACAAGATAGCCCCTGACTCTCTGTTATGGAGAATGGAGATTATCCTATCTCCAATTCTTGCCTTTAAGCAATGTTGCTTCCAAGAACCTCCTTACGAATGTCCAAACATTTTTTCCATTCTTTGATTAGCATGTGTTCACCGGTTTCAGAAATCCGATATGCACAGGTGAGATCCGTAGGATGACCTGGTTGTATGTTCAGAACTTCAAGGCGACCATTCTGATACATCAGATGAGGCACACAATCCATCGGGATTTTCTGTTGAAAAACATAGTAATAACTTCGTAGTTAGCAATTATGTACTAGTTTTAGAAGTATGCAAAAGATGCACGGATGTCGTAATAATAAAAAATCTTACCAGGGTATCTCCATAGAAGTTATCGTGGTTCAACATGTGCACTAGTGGCACGTATTCACCATAATTTGGAGGAGTTCGATAATAGGTATTGTAATTCTCAAGATACATAAAAAATGCGATCAGATGATTTTTCTCCTTATAAGTTAATTCGGAGCCATTGGTGTAGTGGGTTTTGTCTACCATCTTCCGCACATTCTTTGAAGAATGAAAATAAGCTGTCAACTATTTTGAAATAAACAATATAAATTAGTTAATAACTATGTTTGAGAAACTCACATAGCGGTAGAATCGGAAGCGTATCAACAAGGGCCCAAATGTCCATATTGTTTTGCTCGATGTCAGGATCACCAAGATCCATGATGAAAATCACACCCTCATAAAAACCATACATTTTGCAAACTGCTTCCCAATTTTGGCAACCAAAATGGGTTACGCTCTGAGAATTGTACAAATTTACTTCAGAATCCATATCATGATGGGTCCTTAGGTGTATTTTCTTTGTTTCAAAATTTTTATGGTCTTCAAAACCCATCATCTCCAAGACATAGCGTCTTGCATGGCAGATAAGCTAGTCGAATTGTAGAAGATGAAAATTAGACGTTGAAATAGTTGAAGTCGTGCTTAATTACGAAAAAACACTTGTCGTCATTGTGTACCGTTTCAACATCGAAGGTCTCATCAATCTTAATGTTGAAGTGCCGATCTTCGTCCAGGTGAGGGCACCTGTCGCACAGACCTCGATCGTCGTGGCACCAATTGCACTCCCCCAGGAGACTTTCGCCGTTCGAGTACGACATTTCCTACGTTCATAATTCAAAGATTAAACTTGTACAATTAAATATATTTACTAAAAAACCTAAATTAGATCATTATTTTTCGAGAAAATCCTGGCCACTCAATATTTCCTACATATTCTAGCACAAGTCATGCCAGAATCCACGGAAACATCCGGCATGTATTTTGCTAAAAAAGGACATATCGAGCGCCTGAAATTTGCCGGAATGGAAATTAATCAACACTCCGGCAAAACATAGGCCACTCGGAGGTGTAACCTGAACATGACCGGCCACTTGGGCAACCACATATCCTATTTGAGCAACACAAGACATACCTGTTTTTGTCTACATCATATATATCTTATAGGACTCATATTTACATGAAGATTTGGCTGGTCTCACCTCGAGGTCGGAGGGGGTCGGTGACGGGGACGATGGCGGGGATGATGGGGGGGCTCCTTGATTGCTGCAAAAGCAAAAACCCTATAGGTTATCACTAATACATCCCGAATAATTGCTTAAACTAAAAAAACAACAACAAATATGACATGTTCAACTAGTTCTTACTAAATATAAACTTACTATAAATAAAAAAACTAGTTCTTTCTAAAAATAAAGTAGTTCAACTAGTTATATTAATTTTCTTACTAAAAATACATTAGTTCTATTAATTCAACTAGTTTATTAATTTACTTACTAAACTAGTTCAACTAAAACTAAACTAGTTCAACTAGTTTATTAATTTACTTACTAATTATTTTAAACACTTACTAAAAACAGTAAACAAAACTACATTATACAATATTAAAAAACATCTACTATTAACCATACTGCCCTGGTTTACTAGTACCATCACTACTACTAATTAACATCTACTACTACTAAAAATCATTATCTATGAACTCTAAATTAACATCTACTACTTCTAAAAAACGTCAACTAACTAAGCAGAGAGAGAGGGGGTGTGGGAGGCGTGGGGGCTTACAGAGAGGGGAGAGACGGTGGCGGAGAGGTGCTCGGCGACGGAGAGGTAGGGGCGGCGAGGGCGGGCTCGTGATTAGGGGGCGGCCCTCTTGGGAGGGGTCGGGTGGCGGCGGTGAGGTCGAGGGTGGCGACGGTGAGGTTGAGAGCGGCGGTGGGCAGCGGCGGTGAGGTTGAGGGCGGCCTCGGGCGGCGGCGGTGAGGGCAGGCTCAGGCTCGGGCGGCGGCGACAGAGGAGTTAGGGGCACATGGGGGAGAGAGGGGGAAGCAGGACTTAGTGAAATTTTGAGCCCGTGGGTGGTTAAGTCGAACTAGCAGTAGTGCACTTTAGGAAACGCTCTATAGCTATGCTATAGCGCGTTTTAGAGAAAAACACTACTGCTAAGTCAAAGCACGCATCAAAAATATACATTGGTCATCATTGATCTTTTTGTGTAGAATCTAAATAGTCAACATGAATCCTCACAGTATCTGTATAGGTACTAGTGAAGATTCATATTGCAGCCACAAATCCTACACATATAGTTCAATGAAGACTAAGTTCTCGAGATAGCTTGAGAAGTAACATATTTAAGGTGGTAAACACCTTGTTCGCTTAGCAGTATGGGACTAAACTTAATTAGGTGCAATACTTAGCAGCAGCGAGTTTTGAAGAAAAATGCTGCTAAGTACTTTAGCAGTAGCGCGTCCAGGGAAGGGCGCTACTACTATATCTAGCCTGGAGGTAATGCCGTGGTAATTATAGTAGAAGCGCTTGTTACACCTAGAGCGCTACTACTACCGGATTATTTGTAGTGCGGGTTTCTCAAGTACGCTACTGCTAATTAGCAGTAGCGTTTGTTTTTTAACCGCGATGCTGCTAAGATTCAGTGTATAAGGTTTTCCCTAGTAGTGGTACTCTGGATATCGCCGGATCTTCATGTCCAAAGAAGATGAACAGAAGACGTCATTCATCACTCCATGTAGTATGTACTGCTCTATCCGCATGCCATTCAGATTAAAGAATGTCGGGTCAACTTTTGCAAGGGTAGTCCAGATTGGTTTTGAACCACAGTAACACAGAAATATAGAAGCCTATATGGATGATATCGTGGTCAAAACCAAGGATAAGGCCACCCTTATCTAGGATTTGGAGGAGACATTTGCTAATCTACACAAGATCAATTTGAAGCTTAATCCGGAGAAGTGTGTGTTTGGTGTTCCCTCCGGCAAGCTACTTGGTTTCTTCGTGTCCCATCGGGGGATCGAAGCTAACCCCGACAAGATCAAAGCCATTGAGCAGATCCAGGCGCTAAGGTCAGTTAAGGATGTGAGGCGCTAAACAGGATGCATTGTCGCACTAAGTAGATTCATCTCTAAGTCATCCAAGCGTGCCCTGCCGTTCTTTAAAATTTTGAAGAAGGCAGGGCCTATGAAGTGGACCCCGGAAGCAGATGCAACTCTGCAGGAGTTGAAGGCCTACCTTTCATCTGTACCTACCTTGGTTGCACCCAAACCTCAAGAACCATCGTTTCTATAGTTGGCGGCAACCAACCAAGAGGTCAGTGTGGCCTTGGTAGCGCTGTGAGAAGTGGATGAGGCAAAAAGTGAGCAGAAAATAGCAGAGTCAGATAAGGATTAGGACAGCAATGAGCACGACAATGAGAACAACCCCAAGGACGCGGCAAGGAAGAAAGTGATGCAGCGTCCAGTGTACTTCGTCAGCTCCTTGTTACAGGGGGCTAGATCAAGGTACTTTGGTGTGCAGAAGTTGATCTTTGGCCTCATTATGGCCTCAAGGAAACTACACCACTACTTCCAAGCCCATGAGATCACGGTCGTCACTCGTTTTCCGTTGCAAAGGATACTCCGAAACCCTGAGGCTACTGCCAGAATAGTGGAGTGGGCTTTGGAGTTATCCATCTTAGGTGTGAAGTTTGAGAGCACATCAACTATTCAAAGCAGGGCACAGGTAGAGTTTATTGTAGAATGGACGCCAACCCTTGATGAGGAAATGACAGACAACTATCCTCGGCAAGGAGTCACCCCGAGAATGGATTATGTATTTTTATGGTGCTTTTTTCCTACAAGGTGGAGAGGCTGGCATGCTTCTTGTTACCCCCTCCGGGGAGCACTTGCGGTACATCGTCCAAATGCATTTTGCCCGGGAAGAAGCCACCAACAATACAGCTGAGTATGAAGGGCTCCTTGTCGGGCTCAGAATTGCAGCAGAATTGGGAATCAAGAAGCTGATCATTCGAGGAGATTCACAGCTTGTGGTCAGACAAGTCAACATGGATTATCAAAGTCCATTGATGGAAGCATACGTCGAGGAATTGAGGAGATTAGAGGAGAACTTTGATGGGTTGCAAACAGAGCACGTACCCCGTGCAGAAAACAACATAACTGATCACCTGTCATAGTGTGCTCCGCAGGAGCTTCCTGTGGAACCAAGAACTTTTGTTCTCCGTCTGTAACATCCCAAATTTCCAATTTGGAATGTTATACATAGGTCATCTATGCATATCATATTTTATTGCATCCTCGTTCCGTAATCCTCGAAATCCTAAGCAACTCAAGGACCCTCGGAGAGAGTTGGGGATTTTCTGAATTTTCGTATTTGATTTTATCAAATATTGGAAAACGAGGATTTTTTATTTTAATTAATTTTCTCTCCGGAAAATATTTCCTATTAAAATAAATGAGAGGAGATAATATGACTTCTCCAAAACAATTGAAATATTGGAGGAAAAATGTTAAAATCATTATTTGGATTTTATTTGATTTTATTTGGAATTTTATTTGCCCTAGAAAAATGTGCATGTTTTAAAAATTGCATTTTAGGGGACAAGAAAATGTTCACCTCGTCCTAAATATTTCATTTAAACGGTGAAAATTTATTTTGGTATTTTTAGATTTTTATTTATTTTTCTAGGATTTTTCTAAGTTCCATGAATTTATTTAAAAAAAACTTGGCTACCAAGACTCCGCTTCGGCCGAGGCCCAGCCCGGCGGCCGCCGCCGCCTTTCCCTCGTGCGTCACATGGACACCGAGGGGAGCCCGGCGGACTCCTCCCGGGCGCCTGTTCCCAAGCCGTGCCGCCTCCTCCTTAAATACCCCTCCTCCCCCGTCGCCTCTCACGCCACCACCGCCGCCCGGAGCCCTAGCCGAGCCCGAGCCGCCGCCTCCGCCGCGCCGCCTCCGTCGCCGCCGCCGCCTTTCCGCCGCCACTCGAAGCCACCCGAGCCCTTGGAGCCACTGAGCTATCATGAGGTAGCCCACGCCCGGCTTTTCCAAAGAAAACCGCTTCGGTTTTTTTAGAAAACCTTAGTTTTGTTTTTTAGATCTGTTTTTATTCTCCGGTTTATTTATTTAGAGAGCGTTCGCTCGTTCGTTCGTTCTAACGAACGCGTTCCTTGTTTAATTTCAGTTAATGAACGTTCGTTCGTTAAACTGTTCGTCGCTTTTCTTTTATCGGTTTTATTCCGCGATTTTCCTGATCGCGATTACTGATCCGATTTTCGATCTAATATAACTTTTCGCTCATTTATCGGAATCAGGCGATTCAACCGCCTGGAGTTTCATCTCGAAACCCTCTTTCCGAATAACCAACTTAAACAGCTTTTGTCTCTATAAAATTTGACCCTAGTTCAGATTAGTAAACGGATCTGATTTCTTCCGCCGTTTGAGTTTCGTTGCTCGGTTTGGTTTGATTCTTTTTGCGAACCGGAGTTCTTAAATTGAACTCTCCGGTCAACCTCTTTGAGTTGAGTTTTGCTTGTGCATCTTTGCTTGTTTCTTATGTATGTTATTGTTTGCTTGCGATAGAATTCCCGAGTGCGAAGCGTGTTACTACGAGTCTCTAGGATTCACGGATCATCAGCAAGGCAAGTAACACTTTGATCATAATCTTTTAATACCCAGTTTTTATGCATTAGTTCCAATACTCAACATTGCATGATTAGGATGTCATTAACTTTTGGGTTGGGAAGTAGTAGTTGAGGTAGAACCTATTGCCCTGTTACTATCAAACCCTTGGGAGTTACTTCTACGCTTGCTTATTATTGCTATGTTATGCTCGTAGACGTGGATTGGGTTTGAGGGTATTCCATGACAGATGTGAGATTGTTAATTAATGGTTTAACTTAAGGTGGCAACTTAAATACACATCTGGGTGGATTGAGGCACTTGGGGAACCCAGTGTTGTTTGTTTTATTTTTGGAAATCCCGGGGTACCCGTGTGATCTTCCTATGGACCGCCACCCAGGCTCAAAGGGAACTGAGTTTATTCATGCTAGAAACTTCCGTGTGCAGATACAAGCTATTATGGGCTCTAGCATAGTTGAGTAAGTTACGTGAAGCTCTTGAAGAGGTAGATCAGCAGGTAGTGGGTTTTGTAGGTTTGGTAAGGTCTACCCGGAGTAGAGAGTTAATGTTTCTGAAAGACTGTGTCTCGGTCTCAAACACCATGCAATGCGAGAAACCAACGGAGGCGATCGAGTCTTGTGGGGAAAAGTGCGCAAAACTCTGCAGAGTATACAATCTAATCATGGTAGCCGTGTCCCCGGTTATGGACAATTCTGAGTATCTAGTACTTGAGTATTCACATGTATCTCATCACTCTAAATTAATATTGCTGGGATGTTAACTACTTTAATTTGGGATTGAGTTGGGGTTATACCTTCTCAATGATGTTTCAACCACCATGATAGTTAAAATAAAATCTATTCCTTTGTTGTAGGGAAAATTGGCTTTTCGCAAAACTATAACCTTAGAGCTTTCCACAAGCCATATATGCATGTAGTGATAGCATTATTCTATTCATGTTATACTGTGTTATATTGCCAGCATATTCCATGTGCTGACCCGTTCTCGGGCTGCAACGTATTATGTTGCAGACTTTTCAGACGAGGAGTAAGGATCGTTAGGTCGTTATCGTGCAGCTGAGCTATGCCGTTGGAGTTGATGGACTCACTTTATCTTCCAAGCCTTCCGCTGTTATCGCATTAGATGGCCTTAAGCCATATTATTGTAATAAGTTCTCTTTTGAGACATTCGATGTAATAAGTGTGTGATTGCTACTCTGTTATAAATCATTCGAGTACTGTGTGTGTCAGCATTACCGATCCAGGGATGACACTGAAACACAGAGACTTGACCATCTGAGGTCGGGTCGCTACAAGATGGTATTAGAGCACACACTGAGTGTAGGC
Source organism: Aegilops bicornis (assembly GCA_021605145.1). Lineage (NCBI taxonomy): Eukaryota > Viridiplantae > Streptophyta > Magnoliopsida > Poales > Poaceae > Aegilops > Aegilops bicornis. Next base: position 262,972,126 of record CM038672.1, read on the forward strand.
CACGACCACTAAGATAAACCATAGGACAATATTCTCTACTCATTTCTGACTCCTCTCCATTTTTCCACTCTTTAGGATGACGGAGATGAAGAACAAGTTTGCACAACCGGATGAAGACACACCTTTTGGACGCCATTTGAAGGAAGTCACTAGGTACTTGAACATTGGAATACCAAGCTTCACCGGGACGTACAACGCCACCTTACCAGAAGAGGAGCACTGGATGATTCAAGTACAAATACCAGGAAGGACGTTCTCGCCAACTTCTAAGCCCATAGAGTTTTCTTTGAAGCACCCACCGAGTCTTGGCAAGAGTATGGCAGCTCACATTACCATGGGACGCATTGGAGAAGTCTACAACAGGGAGCTTAAAGACACCATCTACCAAATATGTGGGCGCCGAGACGAGCAATGGGAAGTAATCAGCACCAAGAAGGATAGGTCCATTGCAGCTTTCATTCAGGAGCTAAATCAGCACATTCGATGTCAGGAGAACCAGATGTGCGCAGACATGATGGATTTGAAGAAGGAGAAGACCAAGATTATCGAGCTGGAGGAAGAACTCAAGTTTACACGCGATGGATATGAGGAGGAAATCAAGATACTACCGGAGAAGAACGACGATCTAGTCAAGAAGATCGGAGTATTCATGGGAGGATCCGCACTGGAAGAAGAGGAAGAAGATCCCACTTGCCCGGATAACTACATCATCATCGACGACACCGATTCCGATCCAAGTGATGATGACTACGAAGATGAAGCTGGAGCAGACATCATGGAGTCTTCCACCGATCAAAATTTTTAGAGGACCACCATATATTAGTAGTTTCCCCCATGTAACTAGTAGTAGCTGAGCACTTTTGCGATAGTCCTAGACCGTTGTATGCCCTTGCTTGATTGATTGAGTGAAATGATTGTGTTTGCCTCATGTGCATATGGGTAGTGTTTTCTCACAAGACCTTTTTCTATTCTAATCTCTTCCATCTAAACCCATCTGATGCCTCCGAGACGTGACCCCGATTTTGTTTTCCCACCGGAGCTCACCCAGTTGATCCAGCAGCAGAATGCCTTGATGCAACTGCTAGTTCAGAACCAGGGCAACAACAACAACAACAATAACAACCCGCCGCCAGTGGACAATTTAGCCCGTTTTCTGAGGTTACAACCGCCGGTGTTTTCCAGTAGCACCGAGCCAATAGTTGCTGATGATTGGCTACGCCGTATTGGAAGGGAGTTAACCACTGCAGGATGCACAGATGCTAAGAAGGTGCGCTTTGCCGCACATCAATTGGATGGACCAGCAGCCGCATGGTGGGAGAATTACACAGCTACTTTTCCTATAGCCAATGTCACTTAGGGACCAGTTTCAGCAAGCCTTTCGCACGGCCCATGTCTCAACTGGAGCCATGCAGATGAAGAAGCGTGAGTTTCGCAACTTATGCCAGGGGAACCGTACTGTGGCACAGTACGTGGATGAGTTTAGTAAGTTATCACGCTATGCCCCTGATGATGTGGCCACAGATGCCGCGAAGTAGGAGAAGTTTATGGAAGGGCTGAACGATGAGATGAGCATGTAGTTGATGGTGGCAACTTTCAACAACTACCAGGAGTTGGTAGACAAGGCCCTAATGATTGAAGGAAAGCAGCAACAAATGAGAGTCGTAAGAGGAAGTATGGACAAGGGAATTACAATTCAGAAGCTCACCAGAAGCCCCGCTTAACCCCGAACTCGGGAGGACTTGTTCATAACCATGGAGGCCATAACCATACTGGAGGAGGATCGCATAACCACAATGGTGCGAAGAATGGGAATGGAACGGAGTTAACAACAATCAGAACCGCTCCAACCCATCTACACCCGCCAAAAGGGACCTAAGTCAAGTCACTTGCTTTAAGTGCGGGAAGACATGGCACTATGCCAATGACTGCCCTGAAGGAAGGAATGGAAACGGAAATGGGAGCGCCGGGAAGAAGCCCAATCCATTCAACAAAGGCCAAGTGAACCACGTTAACGTGGAGGAAGTTGAAGAGAAGCCGAATGCGGTAATAGGTAAGTTTTTGGTTAAGTCATTTACCGCTATTGTTCTTTTCGATACTGGTGCATCACATTCATACATATCAAGGGGATTTGTGGATAAGTTTAAGTTACCAACCCAAACCCTTAGAACCCCTCTTTTAATGAGCTACTTTGGAGCAGAGTACATGGCTAGCAGATGGTGCACCCAGATACCCCTAACCATTGGGACACATGTTTTTTTGTCTGACCTAATTATCTTGGAGTCGCAAGGATTGGATGTGATATTAGGTATGGACTGGATGTCAAAGTATGGTGGAAGTATTGATTGTGCTAGCAAATCAATATATCTTACCACCCCGGAGGGAAAAAGGATTAAGTATGTATCCAGGCATGTGCCTAGGAGGAGCCAAGTGAATGCCCTCACGGGAGTTGTGCAGGAGGAGGTGCCTGTAGTAAAAGATTTTTTGGATGTTTTTTCAGAGGAGTTACCAGGCATGCCACCGGATCGAGACATCGAGTTCTTGATAGACCTATTGCCAGGTACAGGGCCAATATCCAAGAGACCCTATCGGATGCCCGCAAATGATCTGGAGGAAATTAAGAAGCAGATCAAGGAGTTATTAGAGAAAGGTTATATTCGAAGGAGTTCATCACCTTGGGGAGCACCAGTACTTCTGGTCGAGAAGAAGGATAAATCTCTGAGGATGGTCATTGATTTCCGAGCCTTGAACGAAGTAACGATAAAAAACAAGTATCCATTACCAATGATCAATGATCTGTTTGATCAGTTGCAAGGAGCTAAGGTGTTTTCGAAGATTGATCTACGATCGGGATACCACCAGTTGAAGATCCGAGAAAAGGATATAACAAAGACAACGTTCACCACTCCATATGGATTATATGAGTATACGGTCATGTCGTTTGGACTGACTAACGCCCCTGCCTATTTTATGAGTATGATGAACAAGGTGTTCATGGAGTATTTGGACAAGTTTGTTGTGGTGTTTATTGATGACATTATGGTATACTCGAAGAACGAAGAGGAGCACAAGGAGCATTTGCGTTTGGTTCTCGAGAAGCTCAGGGAACACCGCTTATACGCCAAATTCAGCAAGTGCGAGTTTTGGTTGAAGGAAGTTGGATTTCTTGGGCATGTTATATCAGGAGAGGGTATAGCAGTAGATCCCAGTAAGGTTCAGTCAGTTACTGAATGGTTGGCACCCACTTCAATTGGTGAGATCCGCAGTTTCCTTGGACTCGCAAGGTATTATCGGAGATTCATTGAGAATTTTTCCAAACTTGCCAAGCCAATGACTGAATTGCTGAAGAAGGAGACTAAGTTTAAATGGACAGAAGATTGCGAGGCCAGTTTACAGGAGTTGAAGAAACGGTTGACTACCGCCCGATCTTGACATTGCGAGATATACATAAGGAGTTTCAAGTGTATTGCACGCCTCGCTTGGGGCGAGGATGTGTGCTTATGCAGGACGGAAAGGTTGTTTCGTATGCCTCACGACAACTGAAGCCTCATGAGTTGAACTATGCCACGCATGATTTGGAGCTAGCAGCGGTAGTGCACGCCTTGTAGACTTGGAGACACTATCTTATTGGAAACCGTTGTGATATGTACACGGATCATAAGAGTTTGAAGTACATTTTCACTCAAAAGGAGTTAAACCTTAGGCAGAGGAGATGGTTGGAACTTATAAAGGATTATGACATGAAGCTGCACTATCATCCAGGAAAAGCTAATGTCGTAGCAGACGCCTTGAGATGGAAGAGTTATGCTAATATCCTTGAAAGTAGAGGACTGCCAAAGGAGTTAGCTGAGGATATTATGGAACTTCGGTTGGAGTTTGTTCCAAGAGGTTTCATTGCAACGATGGAGGTTCAGTCTACATTGTTGGACAAGATTCAGGAAGCTCAGAAGGAAGACAAGGAGATTGCTGAAATAAAAGAGAAGATGAGCGAAGGAAAAGCCAAAGGTTTTCGCGAGGATGAGCACGATACCTTGTGGTTTGAGGACCGAGTTTATGTGCCCAATAACTCAGAGATCAGGAGATTAATACTTCAGGAGGCCCATGACTCACCATACTCGATACACCCCGGAAACACCAAGATGTATTTGGATTTGAAGGAACGTTTCTGGTGGACAGGTATGAAGAAGGACATTGCCGAGTATGTAGCCGTATGCGATGTATGTCAAAGAGTGAAGGCAGAACATCAGAAGCTAGCAGGACTATTACAGCCTATGCCGATACCCGAATGGAAGTGGGATAAACTTGGCATGGACTTTATCACCGGACTACCCAGAACCAAAGCAGGATATGACTCAATATGGGTAGTAGTGGATCGTTTGACCAAAGTAGCTCACTTCATCCCGGTGAAAACAACTTATACAAGTGCGAAGTTGGCCAAAATATATATGTCCAGGATCATATGTTTGCATGGAGTTCCGAGGACCATTGTATCAGATAGAGGAACCCAATTTACTTCCAAATTTTGGCATCAGCTACACCAGACCTTGGGTACCAGATTGGAGTTCAGTACCGCATTCCACCCACAGACGGATGGACAGACAGAGAGAGTCAATCAGATTCTGGAGGACATGTTGAGAGCCTGTGCGCTAGATTATGGATCTAGTTGGGATGACAATTTGCTTTACGTAGAGTTCTCGTACAACAATAGCTACCAAGCCAGTTTGAAGATGGCACCGTTTGAAGCTCTGTATGGACACAGATGTAGAACACCTCTGATGTGGGATGAGGTAGGAGACCGTCAGTTGTTTAGACCAGATTTGACCAAAGAGTCCGAAGAGAAGGTTAAACTAATCCGAGACATATTAAAGATTGCAGAGTACAGACAGAAGAGTTATGCAGATTCAAAATGCAAAGAAGTAACCTATGAAATTGGAGACATAGCCTATCTGCGAGTATCACCCTTGCGAGGAGTGAACGTTTTGGAGTTAAAGGAAAACTAACCCCAAGATTTGTAGGACCATACCGTGTTTTGGAACGGATGGGAGAAGTGGCTTACAAGCTGGAGTTACCTGAAGGATTGTTAGGAGTTCACGATGTATTCCACGTATCACAGTTGAAGAAGTGTTATGCTGAGATGGCTGATATACCGTTGAGAGACACAGTGCCCCTGGAGGCGATTCAGTTAGACGATAATTTGACCTATGAGGAGAAGCGGTGAAGATTCTTGACTTTGACAAATGAGTCACTCGCAAAGAAGGTTATCAAGTTTTGCAAAGTTCAGTGGAGCCACCATACTGAGGAAGAAGCCACCTGGGAACGAGAAGATGATATTCGCAAGGACCACCCGCACCTATTCTCTAGCCAACCCGAATCTCGAGGGCGAGATTCATCTTAAGGGGGGTAGGTTTGTAACATCCCAAATTTCCAATTTGGAATGTTATACATAGGTCATCTATGCATATCATATTTTATTGCATCCTCGTTCCGTAATCCTCGAAATCCTAAGCAACTCAAGGACCCTCGGAGAGAGTTGGGGATTTTCCGAATTTTCGTATTTGATTTTATCAAATATTGGAAAATGAGGATTTTTGATTTTAATTATTTTTCTCTCCGGAAAATATTTCCTATTAAAATAAATGAGAGGAGATAATATGACTTCTCCAAAACAATTGAAATATTGGAGGAAAAAGGTTAAAATCATTATTTGGATTTTATTTGATTTTATTGGGAATTTTATTTGCCCTAGAAAAATTTGCATGTTTTAAAAATTGCATTTTAGGGGCCAAGAAAATGTTCACCTCGTCCTAAATATTTCATTTAGACGGTGAAAATTTATTTTGGTATTTTTAGATTTTTATTTATTTTTCTAGGATTTTTCTAAGTTCCATGAATTTATTAAAAAATTACAGCAAGACTCGACTGGGCCGAGGCCCAGCCACGCCGGCCCGCCTCGCCGCCGCCTTCCCCGCCGTGCGTTGCACGGACGCCGAGGGGAGCCCGAGCCGGACTCCTCCCCGGGTACCCCTTCCCCAAGCCGCCGCCTCCCTCCTTAAATACTCGCCTGCCGCCTCAATCGCACCACCGCACGCCACGGAGCCCGAGCCGAGCCCGAGCCTCGCGCCCGCCGAGCCCGTCGCCGCCTCCTGCCGCTGCCTGAGTCGCTGCCGCCGCCTTCCGCCGCCACCCCGAGCCATGCCGGAGCTACCGCGAGGTAGCCGCCCCGCCGCCCGGTTTTCCGAAGAAAACCGCTTCGGTTTTTTAGAAAACCCTAGTTTTGTTTTTTAGATCGGTTTTTATTCTCCGGTTTATTTATTTAGCGAGCGTTCGCTCATTCGTTCGTTCCAACGAACGCGTTCTTTGTTTAGTTTCAATTAACGAACGTTCGTTCGTTAAACTGTTCGTTGCTTTTCTTTTATCGGTTTTATTCCGCAATTTTCCTGATCGCGATTTCTGATCCGATTTTCGATCTAGTATAACTTTTCGCTCGTTTATCGGCATCAGGCGATTCAAGCGCCTGGAGTTTCATCTCGAAACCCTCTTTTTGAATAACCAACTTAAACCAGCTTTGGTCTCTGTAAAATTTGACCCTAGTTCAGATTAGTAAACAGATCTTATTTCTTCCGCCGTTTGAGTTTCGTTGCTCGGTTTGGTTTGATTCTTTTTGCGAACCAGAGTTCTTAAATTGAACTCTCCGTTCAACCTCTTTGAGTTGAGTTTTGCTTGTGGATCTTTGCTTGTTGCTTATGTATGTTATTGTTTGCTTGCGATAGAATTCCCGGAGTGCGAAGCGTGTTACTATGAGTCTCTAGGATTCACGGATCGTCGGCAAGGCAAGTAACACTTTGATCATAATCTTTTCATACCCAGTTTTTATGCATTAGTTCCAATCCTCAACATTGCATGATTAGGATGTCATTAACTTGTGGGTTGGGAAGTAGTAGTTGAGGTAGAACCTATTGCCCTGTTACTATCAAACCCTTGGGAGTTACTTCTACGCTTGCTTATTATTGCTATGCTATGCTCGTAGACATGGATTGGGTTTGAGGGTATTCCATGACAGATGTGAGATTGTTAATTAATGGTTTAACTTAAGGTGGCAACTTAAATACACATCTGGGTGGACTGAGGCACCTGGGGAACCCAGTGTTGTCTGTTTTATTTTGGAAATCCTGTGGTACCCGTGTGATCTTCCTATGGACCGCCACCAGTGCTCAAAGGAACTGAGTTTATTCATGCTAGAAACTTCCGTGTGCAGCCACAAGCTATTATGGGCTCTAGCATAGTTGAGTAAGTTACGTGAAGCTCTTGAAGAGGTAGATCAGCAGGTAGTGGGTTTTGTAGGTTTGGTATGGTCTACCCGGAGTAGAGAGTTAATGTTTCTGAAAGACTGTGTCTCGGTCATCCGTTTCTCAATCACCATGAAGTGCGAGAAACCAATGGAGGCGATCGAATCTTGTGGGGAGAAGTGCGCAAACCTATGCAGAGTGTACAATCTAATCATGGTTAGTCGTGTCCCCGATCATGGACAATTCTGAGTATCTAGTACTTGAGTATTCACATGTATCTCATCATTCTAAATTAATATTGTTGGGATGTTAACTACTTTAATTTGGGATTGAGTTGGGGTTATACCTTCTCAATAATGTTTCAACCACCATGATAGTTAAAATAAAATATATTCCTTTGTTGTAGGGAAAAATTGGCTTTTCGCAAAACTATAACCTTAGAGCTTTCCACAAGCCATATATGCATGTAGTGATAGCATTATTCTGCTCCTGTTATCTTTGTGTTATATTGCCGCATATTCCATGTGCTGACCCGTTCTCGGGCTGCAACGTTTTATGTTGCAGACTTTTCGGACGAGGAGTAAGGATCGTTAGGTCGTTGCCGTGCAGCTCAGCTATGCCGTTGGAGTTGATGGACTCACTTTATCTTCCAAGCCTTCCGTTGTTATCGCATTAGATGGCCTTAAGCCATATTATTGTAATAAGTTCTCTTTTGAGACATTCGATGTAATAAGTGTGTGATTGCTACTCTGTTATAAATCCTTCGAGTACTGTGTGTGTCAGCATTACCGATCTAGGGATGACACTGAAACACAGAGACTTGACCATCTGAGGTCGGGTCGCTACACCGTCTCTCTCAGCCCTCCGTGTCACCAGCAACAATGGCCCAGAAAAGGAGAAAGTTGGACTACGGTAAGCCTCTCCCGGTCGAGCCGTCCGCTCTCGGTAGAGACCCTGCCGGAAACAACTCTTCATAGCCTGCCAGACCACCCCCTCCAGCTGGGACCATGGACCCCGCGAACGAGGCTGGTGCTCCCGCAGCAGAGGAGGTGCCGCTAGTCGATGTTGCCGAGCCCCAGACTCCAACTTGGGCAAGGCACATTGTCCACTTCCTCCATACCGGAGAACCCCCCGGTGACCAAGATGAAGCTGAAAAAGTAGCCCGGAGGGCCAGTATGTATCAGTTTGTCGATGACACTCTATACAGAAGGAGGCCCAACGGTGTGAAATTGAAGTGTGTCTGCCGGGAGGATGGAAAGGAACTGCTCGCTGAGATTCACATAGGAACGTGCGGCTCCCACATTGGATCAAGGGCATTAGTTGGGAAAGCATTCTGGCAAAGATTTTATTGGCCCACAGCCCTCCAAGATGCAGTCGAGCTCGTCACGACAAGTGAAGCCTGCCAGTTCCATTCCAAGAAAACACACCTGCCTGCCCAAGATCTTCAAACAATCCCTCTATCATGGCCATTTTCGGTCTGGGGGCTCAATATCCTCCATGGTTGCCATCGACAAGTTTATAAAGTGGTCGGAAGTGACTGCCGTGAGAAAGGTGATTGCTCAGCAGCTATCAAGTACTTAAAAGAATTGGTGTGTCCTTCTGGAGTTCAGGCGACCCTGTGCGCACGGGTCCCCGAGACCCCATGCCCACGGGCTACAAAGGAAGATGGCGCTGGAGCACCCCGTGCGCACGGGCTTGTACCATGCCCACCAGACCTCCGTGCGCACGGGCCCTAGAGGATGGCCGACCGAGGCTGCTGTTTTGGGCCTCCACTTCGTCCCCTTCCTCCACCTACATATATATCCCTCTCCCTCCTCCAGTTAGACTTAGCAAAGTAGTTGATAAACATTAGAGAGCTTTGCTCCTTGTATCCACTCCTCTAGGAGATCAAGACCTCCTAGGAGAAGATCCCCATGTGGATTCAAGACCTCCTCTTGGAGAAGACTATCATCGAGACCTCTTTCCTCATAGGATTGGGATGAACTAGTTACCTCTTGTATCTTCTTGTGTTGGATTTGGACCCTTGTATCCTCTTGGTGTATGTGGATTTAGCACATGTGTGATTGGATCTAGTTGATTTGAGTGTTTCCCCTCTCTTGTGTTCTTCATGATCATCATGTTCTTTGTGGGATTTCCCCTTCAATTCCTGAATGATCCATCTTAGGGTTCCACCCTACAACATCTTGGTATCAGAGCCATGGTTTCTCATGAAATTGGAGCCCCACTTCCTGTTTTCTAAACTAATTTTGTTGTGTTCATCCCCAATTTTGAAAATCCCCACCAAAAAATAGCCCCAATTTTTTTGTGATTCGTTGGTTTGGTGATGTTTAGTTGTATTTGATCCATGGATTTGCTTGGTTTCAAGTGGATCTAGCTTTCCCCCATCTTTTCCACGCCATCCATCCCCAAAATCTCTCCAATTTTTCCCTAGAAATCTTCAATTTCCGCCCCGAAATCTTCAATTTCCGCCCCGAAATCGCGAAATTTCCGCCCACCCCGTGCCCACGGGCCCCAGACCCCGTGCGCACGGGCCCCCGAAAAGTCTTTAGACACGCTATGCCCATGGACCTTTACCGTGCGCGCGGACCCCATGCCCACGGGCTCCTACCCCCGTGTGCACGGCCCCCCTACAGCAGCCGTGTGCACTTCACCGTTTCGGCTGTAACTTCCACATCCGGAGCCGATTTTCGCGTTCTTTAGCTCATTGAGTAGCTATTGACATCCCCCATCCATCTAGATAGGCTCCAACATCATTTGAATCCATCAAAATTTTGACATCTTGGCATCTTTGCCTAGGCCCTCCACCATATCATCCACAAAACCACCATAGCTTTCCGCAACCTAACCCATGTTGCTCCATTTAGCATTTGTGGTTGTTTGAGTTGTGACTTGAGTCTCCTAACGTGTTTCGGCTACTTAGGGATGGTTGCTTCATCATCAACCACCACCACCACTTCTGCGTTTCCAACTCCGGAACCACCACTGCATTCCGCTACCCCCATTTGACATTTGCCTGTGGAGATTTTTGAGTTTGCGATTTTTTTGTTTCCTAGGGTGTTTCAGCTAACTAGGAACGGTTCGAAATTGACAACAACGCCGCTCAAGTTCGCCGAGGATTCGACATTGACCACTTCACCATTTTGACACCCTAACCGTACGCAAGAACAGTAACCTCTAGGTCACCTTGGTATCGTGGTATCCCATCATTGTACATTCTTGCCATTGCATTGATAACCCCTAGCCCATTTTGCGTCACCTGCCTATCGAGACTAGCCATCGAGTATTGCCGGCAACGTTACTTGTGCACATTAGTGATCCTAGATCTACACCTTCCATTGCATACATACCATATCATATTGGTATCATATCATCCCTTGTGTCACAAGATTGTTTCCGCATATACACAATTGCTATCTTGGTTTGTGCATTTCGCATAGTGGCCATATAAAAAAAGCTTTTAAGCAAAAGAAAAAGAAAACTAAGAGCTTGTAAGCAATAGCCATATCATCGCCACATTTCATATCATACTACCATATTGATCATCTTGGATCATTGTGTGCGAAACACTGGACATCATACATATATAGCATACTTGGGATAGAAAGTTGAAACATTTTGCATCTTATAGGTTGTGCACAAGCGTCATATCCGCCTATTGAGCAATCGTGCTAGCGTCTTGATACGTCTCCGTCGTATCTATAATTTTTGATTGGTTCATGCCATTATTATACAAATTTTACATACTTTTTGCAACTTTTTATATGATTTATTGGACTAACCTATTGATCCAGTGCCCAATGCCAGTTCTTGTTTTATGCATGTTTTTTGTATCGCAGGGTATCCGTCCAAATGCAATAAAAATTCACAGAGAATTATTTTGGAATATATGTGATTTTTGGGAGTTGGAATCACCGCAAACGGAGGCCCACACAGCCCACAAGACACCAGGGCGCGCCATAGGCCCCTGGCGCGTGGTGGTGGGTTGTGCCCTCCTTGAACGTCAGTTGGAGCTCTACTTCAGGTGCAAGGAAGCTTATATCCAAAAAAATTGTGTTAAAATCTCAGCGCAATCGAAGTTATGGATCCCCCGGAATATAAGAAACGGTTTTCGGCCAGATCAGGAAGGCGAAACAGAAGAGAACACAGAGGGAGATCCAATCTCAGAGGGGCTCCCGCCCCTCCGCCTCCATGGAGACCAAGTACTAGAGGGGGAACTCTCCTCCCTCGCTTCCGATGGCGTAGGAGTGACACCGGGGCAACGATCGGGACGGCGATCTACATCAACTATCTTGCTACCGTCAACACCAACTTTCTCCCCATCTATGCAGCGGTGTAACCTGTTCCCCCCGCTGTAATCTCTACTTAAACATGGTACTCAACTCCATATATTATTTCCCAATGATCTATGGTTATCCTATGATGTTTGAGTAGATCCGTTTTGTCCTGTGGGTTAATCATGATCTAGGTTGGTATGATTGTATATTTTATTTATGGTGTTGTCCTACGGTGCCCTCCATTCTCGCGCAAACATGAGGTGCCCCCGATGTAGGGTGTTGCACTATGTTCATGGTTCTCTTATGGTGGGTTGCGAGAGTGACGGAAGCTTAAACCCGAGTAAGTGGGGTATGGCGTATGGGACTAAAGAGGACTTGATACTTAATGCTATGGTTTGGTTTCACGACCTTAATGATATTTAGTAGTTGCGGATGCTTGGTAGAGTTCCAATCATAAGTGCATATGATCCAATTAGAGAAAGTATGTTAGCTCATGCCTCTCCCTCATATAAAATTACAAGAATGATTATCAGTACTTGTTATCGATTGCCTAGGGACAAATAACTTTCTTATTGACACAAACCCTTTTACTGAACACCTAACTTTTACTATCTTGCAAAGTATTTCTAATTTTATTCTTACAAAGTAGTTCTAGCATCACTCCTAAAAAATAGTTTCATACTTGTTTTCCCTAAAGCAGACGTCAAGTGTGCGTGTATCGGTGGTCGATAGAACTTGAGGGAATATTTGTTCTACTTTTAGCTCCTCGTTGGGTTCGACACTCTTATTTAACAAAAAGGCTACAAACGACCCCCTATTCTTGTGGGTTATCAAGACCTTTTTCTGGCACCGTTGCCGGGCAGTTATAGCGTGGGGTGAATATTCTCGTGTGCGCTTGTTTGCTTTATCACCAAGTAGTTTTAGTTTCCCGTTCTAAGTTGGTCTCTATCTTTAGTTATGGATATGGAACAGGAAACACCAAAAAAGTTAGTTGTACCTGCTACTCATGGAGATGGGGAATCTCCTAAAACCCTCGATGCTCGATATGTGAAAGATATTATGCACTACTTTGATAATCCTGAGAAAACCCCATTCAACTATATAATGGGAATAACATTGGATCAACGTGAATACTTTATGGATTATAGCTTGACTCACAAAGGGAAATTGTTATGGGATCAAATTCATATATTGAAGTGGTATGCTTGGAATATATGCTCTAGATATGATTATACTTGTTGCTCTAGAATGAATGCTTGATATCTTCCCTTTTCATGCAAATTTAATGATAATGAAACCTTGGCTTTTTATGCTAATGATATATATGATTACTATGATGTGGAACGAATAGAAGAATTTGTTGCTTTTAAGGGTGCACATGAAATTGAATCTTTGTTTAAGAAGTTTGAAGATTTTGATGATTCGGTTTATAGACCTGAAAATCTTGCTATCCATAAATATTGCTATGATAATTATAAAAACAATTACGATATTGATGTATTTATTGATAATAACTCCGCTGTCCAAGAAGAGACTAATATTTTGCAGGAGTCTATGGAAGAAGAAATTCATGAAACTGCGAGCTCATTGGATGAAAAAGATGATGAGGAGAGTGAAGAACAAATGGAGGAAGAGTGGATTAGCTACCCGTGCCCACCTTCTAATGAGATTAACTCTTCAACTCATACATTATTTAATGCTCCTTCGTTCTTACCGAAGGATGAATGCTATGATAATTGCTATGATCCCGTTGATTCATTTGAAATATCCCTTTTTGATGAACTTGATGCTTGTTATTCTTGCGGCCAAGATGCCAATATGAATTATGCTTATGGAGATGAACTTGATATAGTTCCTTATGTTAAGAATGACATTGTTGCTATTGCACCCACACATGACAGTCCTATTATCTTTTTGAATTCTCCCAACTACACTATATCACAGAAGTTTGCTCTTGTTAAGGATTATATTGACGGGTTGCCATGTACCCTTTGCACATGATGATATTGAAGAATATAATATGCATGTTTGATGCTCCTACTTGCAATTATTATGAGAGAGGAACTACATCCCCGCCTCTTTACATTTCCAACATGAAAAAATTGCAAGAAACTGCTTATGCTATGTATTGGCCTTTACTTGATGTTCATGAATTGTTCTTGTATGACATGCCGATGCATATGAAGACAGGTTAGACTTTTTCATTGCTTGATATATGTTGATTTGTGCTCACTACTAAGTGCTAAATCATTGTTGATTCAAATTGGCTTAGATATACCTTGGGATCCGGGTGGATCCATTACTTGAGCACTTTATGCCTAGCTTAATGGCCTTAAAGAAAGCGCTTCCAGGGAGACAACCCGGAAGTTTTAGAGAGTCATTTATATCTGTTGAGTTCTTTTATATAGTTTGAAAACAAAAAATATTGGGGGGGGGGGGACCTTAAAACTTCAGAAAAACAAAAGCGAAAGTGAGAGAGACGAGCATTGTGAAAGTGGGGGACGTCCTTGAACTTTGTTCATGCTCATGGAAACTTTGTGAATCTTAATTGCAGAAAAATTTCAACAAAATAATTATCCCCTTGTACAATTCCATTTTATTATGAAAATAATGTGCCAAGATTTGCCTTTAGGATGTTTAAATTGCTTGTTGAAGTGTGCGGTGTAAAACAGAAACTTTGGCTATAGTGCATGATTTTATATTTTTTACTGGAACTTCAAACGGTTCTGAAACCTTTTGTACTGTCTTTATATACAAAATTTTTGTTTTTCCTATTTTTTAAAGAATTTTTAGAGTTACATAAGTATGGTGGATGTTCTAATCCTTACAGACTGTCCTGTTTTAACAGATTGCTGTTATAGCTTCATTATTTGCATATGTTTGAATTCTTGTTGAAGCCTCCTTGACTTGGGGCCATAGAATTGTGATAGCATATAGTGGGTAATGTTTGTTTATAATTATACAATAATGTTATAGCAGTACATGATGCGATTTCATTGCCATATTCACTAACCCCGCCACTAAAAGTTTGGTTAAGTTTTGTGTGGATGAAGTGTTTGAAGATTGAGGAGGTCTCGATGTGAGGACAAGGAGGAGAGGCAAGAGCTCAAGCTTGGGGATGCCCAAGGCACCCCAACTAAATATTCAAGGAGACTCAAGCGTCTAAGCTTGGGGATGCCCCGGAGGGCATCCCATCTTTCTTCAACAAGTACTGGTATGTTTTCAGATTCGCTTCATTCATGTGATATGTGTGAATCTTGGAGCGTCTTTTGTGTTTATTTTTCATTTTTTTTTATGCACCATGCTGGTATGAGATAGTCCATGTTTTATTTATAGAATGCTAATTGCACTTCACTTATATCTTTTGAGTATGGCTTTATAGAATGCTTCATGTGCTTCACTTATATCATTTGAAGTTAGGATTGCATGTTTCTCTTCACATAGAAAACCGTTGTTTGTAGAATGCTCTTTTACTTCACTTATATTTATTAGAGCGTGGTCTTTGTAGAAATAATTGAACTCTCATGCTTCACTTAGATCTATTTAGAGAGTCAACATGAATTGGTTAATTGCATGGTTAGTCATAAAATCCTACATAAAACTTATGGATCATTGAATATGATATGTTTGATTCCTTGCAATAGTTTTGCGATATATAGATGGAATATGTGGTAGGTACTAGTAAATGGTTGTGTTTAGTAAGAATATTGGTGTTAAGGTTTTTGATTCCTGAAGCATGCACGTATAGTCTCCCGTTATGCTATGATGTTGGAGCATGATTTATTATTGATTGTCTTCCTTATGAGTTGCGGTCGGGGACGAGCGATTGTCTTTTCCTACCAATCTACCCCCCTAGGGGCATGCGTACTAGTACTTTGCTTCGAGGGCTAATAAACTTTCGCAATAAGTATATGAGTTCATTATGACTAACGTGAGTCCATGGATTATACGTCCTCTTACCTTTCCGCAATTTGCTAGCCTCTACGGTACCGTGCATTGCCCTTTCTCACATCGAGACGTGGTGCAAACTCCGCAGGTGCATCCAAACCCGTGATATGATACGCTCTACCACACATAACCCTTATTATATCTTCCTCAAAACAGCCACCATACCTACCTATTATGGCCATTCTGAGATATACTGCTGTGCAACTTCCACCTCTTCCGTTTGATGACTTGAGCATTCATTGTCATATTGATTTGCATGATCATATAGCTGACATAGTAGTTGTGGCTCAGCCACCGTTCATAATTTTTCATGCATGTTACGCTAGATCATTGCACATCCTGGTACATTGCCATAGGCATTCATATAGACTCATATTTTGTCATAGGTATCGAGTTGTCATTTTTATTTCTTTTGAGTTGTAAGTAAATAGAAGTGTGATGATCATCATTATTCATTTTTAGAGCAATGCCCCAGTGAGGAAAGGATGATGGAGACTATGATTCCCCCACAAGTCGGGATGAGACTCCGGACAATGATAGAAAAAGAAAAAGAAAAAAAGGAAAAAAAGAAAAAAAAGAAATAAATAAACAAAGAGAGAAGGGGCATTGTTAGTATCCATTACCACACTTGTGCTTCAAAGTAGCACCATGTTTTTCATATGGAGAGTCTCCTATGTTGTCACTTTCATATACTAGTGGGAATTTTTCATTATAGGATTAGATGCACACCCACTTAGTTTTTATATTGAGCTTTCATATACTTATAGCTCTTAGTGCATTCGTTGCATGCCAATCCCTACTCCTCATGTTGATATCAATTGATGGGCATCTCCATAGCCCGTTGGTTAGCCGCGTCGGTGTGAGAATTTCTTACATTTTTGTTGTGGATATAACTACATGAACTGCCCAGGAGGGGCCGAGTTATACCACTGGCGGCTTACCTATGAACATGGCGGATCATACGAGCCTATTGACGGCCCAAGACCCAGAGGTGGCCTAAGGCCGAGGTGGATGAACCGCCGTGTATGTATGAATTGTATTGTAAGGCATATGTAATTAGTCTCTGAGCCGGATACATGTATGAACCGCCCGGGACTCCGTGAGCCGCCGGGTGTCAACCTGTGTATATAAAGGGATGACCCGGCAGCGGCTTAAAGGCAGGAGAGAAGAGATCGAGAATTAGGTCAAGCATATTCGCTCCCTGGTAATTAAAACACAAGCAATACCACCTCAAACTGGATTATGCTTTTACCTTCACCGCAAGGGGCCGAACCAGTATAAATTCCCCGTGTCCTTTTTCCCATTTAACTCTTTTAAGCTAACCTAGTTGCGATGGCTCCACGACTAAGTCCTTCCACTAGGACATCTGCCGTGACAATTCCACGACAGTTGGCGCCCACCGTCGGGCCAGCGCACGGTGGTTTCGAGTTCTTACAGGGCAGCTTTGAAGGGCTAAAAGGATACGCTGTGGGCCGGATGACCAAGAGTCATCGCGATAGCTCTACATCGACGATGCAGGCTGGTGCCCGGAGGCCAGCTCAATCGAGTATGGGTACCGGGTCCCCCTCGGCGGAATCCACGTCTTCATAGCAAGATCGGCGAACCAGGCCATGAGGCGGACATCTGCACTGACATCGTCGAGACGGCTGAGCATGCACGACCCGCCCGAGTTCAATCCGCCATGAAGCGTGCCTTTGTTGGTTTCATCCATGGGGCGTAAGTTGAAGAAGGATCTGTGTCTGGCGGTGAAACGGCCATCTAGTCCGATGGTGAGTCGTCCACAGGCGAGAACAACTCATTGTATCAGCTACAAGACGACCGGCTTGGGGGCTGTTCCGATGGTGATAGTATTCCGGACCCCTATAAGCCACCAAGCAGAGTTGCGATCTTCATGGCTGGTACACAACCGGCGCTTGGTTCAACAACCGCCGTGGCTATGACCTCCAGTTCAATGGATGCGGCGGCTACTGATGCTTCTACGCGCCCGCCGACTCAAGTTCTCACAGAATTATTAGAGGATCTGATGACTTTGAAGGGGGTAGAGGTGACCCCGAACAATCAGGAACAACATAAGGTTGATGTGGCAAAGCTGCGGGATGAGATCGCTCAAGCCAAAGAAGAGCTAGCGGCTGAGAACGCTAGGATGGCTGCAGAACGGGATGTTTTGGATGCCCAGGCGGAGCGGATTCAAGCAGATTCCCTCCGGCTCACGTTGGATCAGAACGCTTCGAACGAGATCATGAGGAGAAGGCACCAGAGTCGTCTACCTCCAGTTTATGATGCAAGGAACCTCTTCAACATGCCAGGAGCAGGGACCAGTGACCCGCCAGTGGTGAACCGGGAGGTCGAAGGGCCTGGGACTGGAGCGTCAGTTCAGCCGTGTGCAATGGACCCGTCACGTTTGAATAATACCCCGTGTCAGCATGTTCCAACACCTCTGGGTCATTACTCTAACCAGTTGGACAATATGATTGCTGTTGCGACGCGATTGGCGTCTCTACTAGTTGAAGGTGAGTCTCCAACAGCGATAGAGACACGGAGGGCCCGGGAACTTCTTCACACAGCTGTGGCTCAACAGGCGGCTTATTCTTACAGCCGTGAGCGGATTCATTCAACCCCTCATCCAAGACGGAGTTATAGCAGGCATATTGACTCACCGGATTCAAGTAGTGAATAGCGCCAAAACCATCGTTGTGGACATGACCCGACGCATGGAGGTGCTGATGGTCAGACTTTGGTGGATTAGGGAAGAGCGCATCGGGAAGCTGAGCTGACGGCTCAGCAAGCGACTCATCAACATTCTCCGGTTTATCCATCAGCCTCAGTGGAGGCAGGCCTGACCTCTAGAACCTTGGAGGTGCCATGTTTAGTCTCGGCTCTATGTAATGAGCGTTTGCCCAAGGATTTCAAGGGTCCTCGCAAGGTGCCTAATTACACAGCAGATCAACCCCCTGAAGCTTGGATTGAAAGTTATGAGATGGCCATGGAGATGCTGGATGTTAGCGATGCTGCATGTGCTAAATATTTCACCATGATGTTGGACGGGCCGGCTCGCACTTGGATGAAAGGGCTGCCCGCTAATTCCATTGGGTCATGGGCTGAGCTGAAGGCCCGTTTTATCCAAAATTTCAAAGGCACGTGCAAGCAGCCTATGTTAATCCTGGATTTGCATTCTTGTGTCCAAGGTGAGGGCGAGTCAATAACCCACTGGGTATGCTGGATCTCAACTAGTATACACTCGCCAGATAGCATCAACCTCGGCTCAGCGGTTTTGATGTTGGAGAAAAATTGTCATTTCCTCCCCCTCAAGCAGAAGCTTGGATGGCTTAAGGGCCACTGCAATGACATGGGGGAGCTCATGGCGGCTCTTGTCAAGTATGCCGACTCTGATAGTACCAAGGACTCTGAATCAGATGAAGAGAAGGCTGGTAAGGGGAAGAAGAGCGGTAATACAAAGGCGGCAATACTGTCTGACAAGCCAAGGTGGTAGCAGTGGCGTAAGGCCGACGGCAATCTAGACTTTGTGGCTAACACTAGTGCACAGAATAATAATCAGCGTCGCAAAGGAAGGCCGGCCCAGCCGGGAGGATAGAAATTTAACCTCGAAGTAGTGATGAATCAGCCTTGTCCGAGGCACGATACACGCGAGAAGCCGGCCACTCATCTATGGAAGGATTGTTTTATCATGAAGGAGTTCAAAGCTTCCAATCTTTTTCAGAACAACCATGGCCCAAACGGCGGTTCAGGATCCGACTCTCACAATCCGGGCTATGGTGGTGGCGGTTCTAGTACCGGTTTCCAAGGCCAAGGCAATCAGGGTGGTTATAATCAACAGTCTGGTCAGGGGAATCAACAGCAGCAGTCTGGTTATCAGAGTAATCCGAAGCAGTGGAATAGTGGACAGTACCATGTTTTCACAACAAGTTTATGCAAGCGGGATCAAAAACTCCATAAAAGGGCAGTGAACGTAGTTGAGCCGGCGATTCCCCGTTACTTGCGATGGTCTGAACACCCTATTCTATAGAGTCGTGAGGATCACCTACCCCGGGTTGATAATCCGGGTCATCTAGCTCTGGTGGTGGCGCCTCAGGTTGGAGGATACAGATTTACTAAGGTACTCATGGACGGAGGCAGCATCATCAATATTCTGTATTACGAAACTTTTCATCGCATGAGTTTAACTCACAAGGATCTCAAGCCGTCAAACACTGTCTTTCACGGCATGGTGCCTGGTAAGTCGGCGTATCCAGTGGGCAAAATATCTTTGGAGGTTGCTTTTGGAGATGATCATGATTCCAGCTCTGAGACATTGACCTTTGAAGTGGTTAAAATCAAGAGCCCTTATCATGCTTTGTTTGGGCGGCCGGCTTACGCTAAGTTCATGGCAAGACCTTGATATGTTTATTTGCAACTTAAGATGCCGGGTCACATGGGCATCATCACAGTGCATGGAAGCCGGAAGATAGCCTTGGAGTGCGAGGAAGGCAATGCTGCTTATGTTGAGTCTATTTGTGCAACAGAAGAATTGAAATTTTACAAGGATAACGTTGACCCGGCGGATATGACATCTTTGAAGAAGCCAACCACAGAGCATGACCCCCTGTTGAAATTTAAGTCGGTAGATGACACTAAGCTAGTTGACTTCGTTCCTGGCGATTCATCCAAGCAGTTCAGCATCAGTGCTAAGCTAGATCAGAAATAGGAAAGTGCGCTCATCAAGTTCATCCGTGAGTACTGAGACATCTTTGCATGGAAACCTTCAGATATGCTAGGTGTACCGAGGGAACTCGCTGAGCACACTCTCAATATTGATCCGAAGTTTAAACTGGTCAAGCAATTCCTCCATCGTTTTAATGAAGAGAGGCACAAGGCCATTGGTGAGGAGGTGGCCCGGCTCTTGGCGGCTGGGTTTATAGTTGAAGTTTTTCATCCTGAGTGGTTGGATAACCCGGTTCAGGTACTTAAGAAGAACGGTTCTTGGCGTATGTGTGTGGATTACATGGACTTAAACATAGCATGTCCGACTGATCCCTTTGCTCTCCCACGTATTGATCAGATTATTGATGCTATGACGGGTTGTGAGCGTTTGAGCTTTTTGGATGCTTATTCTGGTTATCATCAGATCAAGATGGCAGTTAAGGACCAGGAGAAGATAGCTTTTATCACTCCCTTTGGAGCCTTCTTTTATGTGTCTATGCTTTTTGTGCTTAAGAGTGCCCAGGCGACTTACCAACAATGTGTGCAAAATTGCCTTCATGATCATATTGGGCGCAATGTTCATGCTTATGTGGATGATATTGTGGTGAAATCCAGGAAGAAGGAAACTTTGATAGATGATTTGAAAGAGACCTTTGACAATCTCCGGGTCTACAAGATGATGCTTAACCCGGTCAAGTGTGTCTTTGGCGTACCAGTAGGGAAACTCTTAGGCTTTCTGGTTTTTGAGCGAGGCATTGAAGCTAACCCAGAGAAAATAAAGGCTATCACTTCCCTGGCAAAACCGGCATCTATCAATGATGTTCACCGTCTAGCAGGTCGTATTACGGCCTTAAGCCGGTTCATAAGCTGGCTGGGTGAAAAGGCTATCCCTCTTTACCAGATGATGAAGAAGACAGATCACTTTGTTTGGAGTGACGCTGCTGATCAGGCGGTTGAGGCATCCAAGAAACAGTTGGCTAAGCCGCCGATTCTTGTTGCTCCCATGATAAAGAGCCTTTGTTGTTATATGTGGCTGCCAACAGCCGGGCGGTCAGTGTGGCAATTGTGGTGGAAAGAAAGGAGTCAGGCAAGGAATATCCGGTTCAGCGGCCGGTTTACTACATCAGTGAAGTGCTCATTGAGTCCAAGCAGAGGTATCCGCATTGGCAAAAGCTTGTATATGGGGTGTTCATGGCTAGTCGAAAGCTCAAGCAATATTTTCTGGGCCATCCCACCACTGTGGTTAGTTCAGCTCCTTTAAGGGATATTATTCAAAACAGTGAAGCCACAGGTCGTGTAGCCAAGTGGGCCATTGAGCTTGGACCCCATGGTTTGAAGTATATGCCTCGCACAGCCATCAAGTCTCAAGCACTTGTGGACTTCATAAATGATTTGACAGAGCTACAGATGCTAGAGGAGAAGTCAGATAGCACATGTTGGACTATTCACTTTGATGGATCCAGACAGTTGGAAGGCTCGGGGGCTGGAGTTATCTTGATTTCCCCACGAGGTGACAAATTTTGTTATGTTTTAAGGTTGATGTTCCCTTATACTAACAATGCAGCTGAGTATGGGGCCTTGCTCCATAGTATTCGGATGGCTAAGGAAATGAACTTAAGCCGGGTGAGGTGTTTGTGTGTCTCAGATTTGGTAGCTCAGCAAGTTTCTGGCACTTGGGATTCTAAGGACCCACTCATGGCGGCTTATCGTCGAGAGGTTGATGCTATTGCTGGTCACTTCAAGGGCTATCAAGTAGAGCATGTTGATCGAAGGAAAAATGAGGCGACTGATGCTTTAAGCCGGTTGGGATCCCAGCATAAGCCGGTACCACCCAATGTTTTCCTTGATATTCTACATAATCCTTCAGTCAAACTGC
The DNA here is from genome assembly GCA_021605145.1 of Aegilops bicornis. Taxonomy (NCBI): domain Eukaryota; kingdom Viridiplantae; phylum Streptophyta; class Magnoliopsida; order Poales; family Poaceae; genus Aegilops; species Aegilops bicornis. The sequence goes on from CM038672.1 coordinate 262,994,205, forward strand.
CTACAGAGGAAGATATTGCAATTCCTGACCCGGAGGCATAGCTGGTGGCGGCTCTTCATGCTATTCTTGATTGGATAGCTCCATACTTGGCATATATGACCCGGGGTGAATTACCTAAGGATGAAACCTTGGCCAGGCAGATAACTCGGCGGTCTAAGTCAATGACTATTGTCAATGGAGAGTTGCATCATCGCAGTGTCATAGGGGCGTTTCAACGTTGTGTTTCTCCTGAAGAAGGCTGTGAGATTCTGTGAGAGATTCATGAAGGAGATTGTGGTCATCATGCCGGTTCTAAGTCTCTTGTAGCCAAGGCTTTCCGTCAAGGGTTTTATTGGCTGACGGCTCATGCTGATGCTGAGGATTAAGTTAGTAAATGTGATGGTTGTCAGAAATTCTCAAGACGAGCTCATGTGCCGGCTCAAGAATTGAGGATGATTCCAATTGCTTGGCTATTTGCAGTCTGGGGGCTTGATATGGTTGGACCTTTCAAAAGGTCCAAGGATAAAAGACCCATCTTTTGGTGGCGGTTGACAAATTCACAAATTGGGTTGAAGCAGAGCCGGTTAGTAAGTGCGATGCGCCAACAACGGTTCAATTCACCAAAAAGGTGATTTTCCGTTTTGGTTTTCACCATAGCATTATAACTGATAATGGCACTAACCTGTCCAAGGGTGCTATGAAAGAGTTTTGTCAACGAGAGCATATTTGACTTGATGTATCATCAGTAGCTTGCCCCCAGTCCAATGGTCAGGCTGAGAGGACCAATCAAGAAATCTTGAGAGGGATCAAGCCCTAGCTTATGGTCCCTTTGTAGAAGAAGCCGGGTTGTTGGGTGGAGGAATTACCCTCGGTGTTATGGAGTATCAATACTACGCCCAATAGGTCGACGGGTTACACACCTTTCTTCATGGTTTACGGAGCAGAGGCGGTTCTCCCTAGTGACATCCGTCACGACTCGCCCCGAGTGGCGGCTTATGTTGAAGCTGATAGTTAAAAAGCACGTCAGGATGCTATTGACCTGTTAGATGAGGAGCGTGACCTTGCGGTGGCTCGTTCGGCGATTTACCAGCAAGACCTGCGCCGTTATCACAGTTGCCGGGTTAAAACTAGAACCTTTCAAGAAGGCGATTTGGTGCTCCGGCTTATCCTGGATCAAACTGATATGCACAAGTTAACCCCACCTTGGGAAGGGCCCTTTGTGGTCAGCAAGAATTCAAACAATGGGTCATACTACCTTATCAATGTTCGTGACCACAAGGACTCACGCACATCGGAGGAGGAGACCCACCGGCCGTGGAATATTGCTCATCTTCGGCCTTATTACACTTGAGCCATTGGCACTTTTGATGTACATATTTTAGTGTATATATTATGATGAATATAATAAAGCCGGCATCCCTGATAATTCAAGGCCTCTGTCGTTTCATTTCTAAAGAATGTGAGTCTTTATTGTTACTTCATATTATCACTTGGCGGTTTGACGTCCGGTTTAAAGGGACCAAAGAGAGTCTGCTGCATAGCACAGCTCAAGCATAGGTACCCGGCGAGCACAGCTAAAAAATATATCACTATGGGGCTCCCTATTCATAGAACATAGCTTTGACAACCCCTTCTTGGCCTGAAACACCAGGTGTATAACACCAAAGAATTTTAGTTGATCCTGCCTTATACGTCTGCCACTCCGCCCAGGTAATCCTGGAATGACCCGCCAAACTCTTGACAGTCAATCTTATTAAGACCCTGAACTTGTCAAGGTTAAACCAGTGGTTGATCATGTGAGGTCCGACTTACAAGGTTTGAAGGATTAGCTCGTGGCTGTGTGAGCCCATGAAAATCACTTGGGATTTAGGCCTGGGTGCCTATGAAAGCATTTGTTTTCTGATTTTTTGATGATTCTTTTCTGCGGTTTTTCTCTTGTGACATGTTGATACATGATTGGAAACCGATGATGGCTATCATGCCTTATGGTTCATATTATGAGCCTCTCTAGGGTTTTATATCACCCAACCTGGTTTTGGACTATAAGTCACCAGGATACGTTTGGAGTGTTATACTATGGGACATGGATTAATATCCTTTTGCTGTACACGACATTATAAGACGACGGTATAAATCAAATGAATAGGGCGTTCTGCTATTAATCTTTGGGTTGTAACCCTTACTGCACAGGTATGGTAAACCGGAATATAAGCAAATATCATAGGTATAATATTTTGTTATAATTATATAAGGTTATGATTAAGCCGGCCCTGGTAATGGACAGATTTGTTCACCAGTGGTCTTTATATGGGGTATTATGACCCGTCCTAGGGTAAACCGCCAGGGCACTTGTGATCTGTTTGTGTGCAGGAAAAATAGTAAATCTCATCTGCATACTTGATGATGTCATGAGCATAAGCGACCGATCTTTAATTGACATATCAGCAGTGTTATGCAAACAAAATGTGCACGATGGCATAGCAGATCAAAGTTTAACTAGCCTATTACAAGGCATGCGATGGCCCACAGAGGATAAGTGTTTTTGGGACGCAAATATCAAATTTTTATGATTAAAAAGAGGGCACATGACTCATGGCGGGTTGAAGCCTCCGGGTCATCCTGCGCCTCTTCCTCTTCTTCAGCTCCTTCGTTATCTATCAGCTGGAAGTCACGCGTAGCCCAGTTGATACCGGGCAACGCTCTAAACACAGCTTCATCATCAAGAAGGTTGGATGGATCAATCTCAGGAGCGAAGGTGTTCTTACGAATCGGCGGGATGACATCCGTCTCCAGATGAACACAGCTTCATCATCAATACGGCCAGCTTCATGTTGCTGCTTCTTCAAAAGAAAGTTGGGACCCAAGTGAGCTAAAGCATGAGAAAAGCTTACTTTCCAGCTTGCTTGTCGGGTTTTCTGTTGGCAGAGGTTCTAAGCCGGAGGAAAGAGTAATTACCTCTGCTCCATCTCCATGGCTGGCGTCTACTTCATCCTGATAATAGTCATTGTCAATAAGATGTACAAAAAACGAGCCAAGGGAATCAAGTTCTACCTCCGACTCATCATCATCATCATCTTTGTCATCCAAATTGAATAGTTCAGCAGCGTTGGACTTCTTCTTTAGCAGGCCTTTTGGTGGCTTTGCTCTTTGTCCGGGTTTTCTTTGATTTTTCTGGCAATTTCTTGGACCAGAAAGGTGAGTCGGCCTGTAAACAATGGATGAGCATGAGCAAGCATCAAAAATACAAATATGATATCAAGTACGAGCTGGGTTTAAAACTTACAACTGGCGGCTCATTCAGTGTACAGAAAGGGCTCAGTCTGAATTGACTGAAATCTTCCAAGCTCTCATTCAACAGAGTCTTGGTCATGTTATTGATGTCTTCCTCAGTTATTCCGGTGTTACAGTGGCGCTGAGGGTCTGTTAGCTCGCCAGTGTACTCACACATTAAACCGGGCTGGATGGTCAGCGGCAAGACTCTCCAGGCGACCCAGCAGCGAACTAGATTGATTCCGGTTAAGCCTTTCGCCATTAGATCCCGGATCTTTGCGAAAACCTCCACATATTTCTTTCGTTCCACTGTGCTGATATAGTCGGAAAGATGATGCCTACTGCTAATCCGGCTGGCGTGGTAACCCGGTAGGGGATTCTCTCCCTCTGGTGAGGTGTGTTGGCAATAAAACCAATTGTGGTTCCAGTCCTTGGGGTGACTGGGCGGATTAGTAGCTAGGAAGATGGCTTCTTTTCGGTGTTGTATGGATATGCTGCTTTGTTCAACGCTAGGTCCATCTGTGAATTCATTCTGCCGATTCAAGTAGTAGAACCCTCTGAATAGTTCTACGGTAGGCTCCTTTTGAAGGTACACCTCGCAGAACACTTCGAAATTGCAGATGTTTGAGATAGAGTTTGGACTGATATCTTGGGGATGAAGCTTAAAGAAGTGCAGTACATCTCAAAAGAATCTTGAGCTGGGAGGACTGAAGCTCCGAACCATATGGTCCGTAAAAACCACAACTTCACCGTTTTTGGGCTCAGGACGAGGTTCGTTTCCCGGAGCTCTCGAATGGATGACCTCTTTTTTGGCTAAAACGCCAGTTTGAACGTACACGTTCAAGTCTTCCTCTGTAACCCGGGAAATGACCCAGTTGCAAGCTGTGACGGTTTTGACCATCTTGAAAGAGCAAGGTCCTGAATGAAGGAAACATTACCGACTTAAAATCATGTTGTTCAACTGGGTCATTGATTCAAAGATAAAATGCTATGGACAAGCGACAAATTAAGCCGGGGATGAGCTTTGAAGCATTGGCGGCTTAAAAGGGGACTAATGGTACCTACTGGGTTAAGGATTTTGCTGTTGATCCGGACAGAGTATAACAGTCAAGATATACGTTGCAGAATTAAAGATCGTGAACAAGTATGGTTAAACCGGAGATATATTGCTGGGTCAGGCAAAGTTCTAAAGCGTATGGTGGCAGTTTAACAAGATTTAGTGTTTTATGATGAATCACGGTTTGCGGTATAAGCCGCCATGGTAGTTATGGTACTTCAGATTTGGCTAAGTGTTGGACAAACAGATTTTGCAAGATGGAGCAATAATTTTGGATCTACCATGGTTCTAAAAAGGAAGTAAAATCCTAAACCTAAGGTGGTGATAGTGGAAAGCGTGGATGTTTGAATGGGACCTTCTACGGGGAGATGTTCTTCTAATGATTTGCGCAAGGTTTGTAGTCTATCCAGATTAAAAACAGCAAAAGTTGAAGGGAGGGGCAAAGAACAGCAAGAACGCCGACGAACAAGCCCGAACCCTCATGCAGATCTGAAGTTGAGGAAGAGGAGCACTTAAAGTTGCAGATGGACTGCGGTAGTTCGCCGGAGTTTTCTGGTCTGATTAGGATGATGCAGCGGCTTGTGTTGTTGCAGCGGTCGGAGTTCGAGCGCTGGAGCGGCCGCGCGAAGGAGGAAGACGAAGGAGGAGATGAAGGGGAAAATGATAAAGACCCCCTGCCCCTATTTATAAGGGGGTGGCTGCAAGGCATGCGCGGGAATCGAGGTGGCCAAAATCATCACATGGCTATATGGGCGCCTTAGTTTTTGAGAGGTTCATTAAGATAAGTATCAATTAAGATGTTCTGGGCCATGTGTGAAGTTAATGCGATGTGACGTCATAGCGGTTTAAGAAAATTATGTGAGCCGACGTCATGGCGGTTTACTGCAAGGTTTATCAAACAAGGCGGTGCAAAAATTTTGACAAGTCAGGTGTTGAAGATTGATGTGAACAAGTTCAAATCAACATGGGGCCTAATGTTGGGGATATAACTATAGGATATGAACCGCCCAGGAGGGGCCAGGTTATACCACTTGCGGCTTACCAATGAAGATGGCGGATCATACAAGCATGTTGACGGCCCAAGACCTAGAGGTGACTTAAGGCCCAGGTGGATGAACCGCCGTGTATGTATGACTTGTACTGTAAGGCATATGTAATTAGTCTCCGAGCCGAATACATGTATTAGCCAGCCAGGACTCCGTGAGCCGCCGGTGTCAACTTGTGTATATAAAGGGATGACCCGGCGACGGCTTAGGGGTAGGAGAGAAGAGACCGAGAACTAGGTCAAGCGTATTCGCTCCCTGGTAATCGAAACACAAGCAATACCACCTCAAACTGGATTAGGCTTTTACCTTCACCACAAGGGACCTAGTTGCGATGGCTCCATGACTAAGTCCTTCCACTAGGACATCTGCCGTCACAATTCCATGACACTTTTGGTCTTCTTTATATTTACCCCCTATCATCATACTCTATTCCACCCATAGTGCTATAGGCTTGCGCTCATGTATTGTGCGAGGATTGAAAAAGTGGAAGCGCGTTAAAAAGTATGAACCAATTGCTCAGCTTGTCATCGGGGTTGTGCATGATAAATACTTTATTTTAAGAAGACAGAGCATGACAAGACAATATGATTTTGTAGGGATAGCTTAATTTCACTTTGATATTTTGAAAGACATGATTGTTTGTTGGGATGCCTAAGTATTGATGTCTTTATGTCAAATTATAGACTATTGCTTTGAATCACTTATGTCTTAATATTCATGCCATGATTAGATATATGATCAAGTTTATGCTAGGTAGCATTCCACATCAAAAATTATCTTTTTTATCATCTACCTACTCGAGGGCGAGCTGGAATTAAGCTTGGGGATGCTGATACGTCTCCGTCGTATTTATAATTTTTGATTGTTCGATGCCCTTATTATACATCTTTTACATACTTTTGGCAACTTTTTATATGATTTATTGGACTAACCTATTGATCCAGTGCCCCGTCCTAGTTCCTGTTTTCTGCATGTTTTTTGTATCATAGAGTATCCATATCAAACGAAGTCCAAATGCAATAAAATTTCACGCAGAATTATTTTGGAATATATGTGACTTTTGGGAGTTGGAATCGCCGCAAATGGAGGCCCACACAGCACACAAGACACCAGGGCGCGCCAGAGGCCCCTAGCACGTGGTGGTGGGTTGTGCCCTCCTTGAACGTCGGTTGGAGCTCTAATTCGGGCGCAAGGAAGCTTATATCCGGAAAAAATTGTGTTAAAATCTCAGCGCATCGGAGTTATGGATCCCCTGGAATATAAGAAACGGTTTTCTGCCAGATCAGGAAGGCGAAACAGAAGATAATAGAGAGGGAGATCCAATCTCGGAGGGGCTCTCGCCCCTCCGCCGCCATGGAGACCAAGGACTAGAGGGGGAATTCCTCCCATCTATGGGGGAGGCCAAGGAAAAAAACAAGGAGGGGGGCTCTCTCCCCCTCGCTTCCGGTGGCGCCGGAGTGCCACCGGGGCAACGATCGGGACGGCGATCTACATCATCAATCTTGCTACCGTCAACACCAACTTTCTCCCCCTCTATGCAGAGGTGTAACACCTCTTCCCCCCACTGTAATCTCTACTTAAACATGGTGCTCAAATCCATATATTATTTCCCGATGATCTATGGTTATTCTATGATGTTTGAGTAGATCCATTTTGTCCTGTGTGTTAATCGTGATCTTGGTTGGTATGATTGTATGTTTTATTTATGGTGCTATCCTATGGTGCCCTCTGTTCTCGCGCAAATGTGAGGGGCCCCCTGTAGGGTGTTGCAATATGTTCATGGTTCGCTTATGGTAGGTTACAGGAGTGATAGAAGCTTAAACCAGAGTAAGTGGGGTATGACTTATGGGAGTAAAGAGGACTTGATAATTAATGCTATGGTTCGGTTTCATGACCTTAATGATCTTTAGTAGTTGCGGATGCTTGCTAGAGTTCCAATCATAAGTGCATATGATCCAAGTAGAGAAAGTATGTTAGCTCATGCCTCTCCCTCATATAAAATTACAAGAATGGTTACCGGTACTTGTTATCGATTGCCTAGGGACAAATAACTATCTTGTTGACACAAACCTTTTACTAAACACCTAACTTTTATTATCTTGCAAAGTATTTCTAGTTTTATTCTTGCAAAGTAGTTCTAGCATCACTCCTACAAACTAGTTTCATACTTCTTTTTGGTAAAGCAGACGTCAAGTGTGCATAGAGTTGTATCGGTGGTCGATAGAACTTGAGGGAATATTTGTTCTACCTTTAGCTCCTCGTTGGGTTCGACACTCTTATTTATAAAAAAAGGATACAAATGATCCGCTATACTTGCGGGTTATCACGTCTCTCTAGAGTTGTGCAACACGAGCGTTTTCCGTGGATTCCACATTTTGTGCTCATTCCTTGGTTGCACGACCCCATTTATCTATCCGTGTGTGTGCTTCCTTGTGCCACATATTGATATTGGTCTACTTGTTTCACTTGCGAATTTGTGAATCTTTTCCAACATTATATACTCTTGCTAACATTTTGCATCAAAGTTTTGTGCCACTATCCTAACCAAACTCCACCATAAGCCTTATTTGTGTAGGTGTGAGAATTGACAAGATCCGGTACCAATTGTGCTACTTCCATAATACATTATTGAGTGATCATTGATCCATCTTCAACATTGGAAAGGTACATTTGGTCTAGTTCTTCCCATTCTTACACTCACATTTGCTCGAGTTTTGTGATGGATAGGCAAAGCACATCATCTTCGTTCTTTGACCGCCTCGAGCGACTCGCCATCGACATACGACACTCCGAAGCAAGGAAAAGGGACTACCTTGACGACAAGTTGGATGCACACATGGATAGCATCTGACACGTGTTGGCCAACTACAAGTCTTTTTCCCCTTCGTCATCTTCACGGCGGAGACGCTCAAGTCGCACACTTTCGGAGCGGCTACATGATGCAAGTACCACGCGTCACCGTCATCATCTTCGAGACGTCCGCCAAGACCACAGACAAGTCCATGAAGAGCGACCATCGGGATGAGAGTTGGCTTCTCTGCCACACCCGTGCACACGGCCCTCGATCCCCGTGCACACGGCCTCTTGCACCCCCTGCGCACGGGCTCTACAGAACAGCACCATCGACCCCAAGGCTGCGACTTCTTCAACAACTTTGGCATCTTCGCCAAGAGAACTCAAGGCATCTTCTCCTTTGGACGTACGACATCTTCGCCTACTTCCCACAAGTACGCCTACTTCGACATCATCAAGTCCAAGGTGATCACCTACGAGCGAGGGCGACACTTCCATCTTCGGAAGCCCCTCAAGGAAGATGGCTGAGCATGGGGCATTCCCTTCGGTCATGGAGACGAACTACGAGGTGCCACATCATATGGGCCTATTACAAGACAGCGACAAGACGGTCGAGCAAGGGCATCCCCTTCGACCATGGTGACAAGCGCAAACCCCTTCAACAACATGATGACGGCGCCCCAATGGGACTCATACTCTGGGTCAAGCTATGAGACTGCACATGGAGACATTTGCACATACATCTCTCCGACACCCACATATGACGAGATGCCCCAATTCCCATGTGAGGAGAGCCACCCCATCATGAGTGATATGAGTGACTGCACCATCTGTGACGTTGAGAGCATTTCCTATAAGAGGACGAGTGTGACCACCACTAGCCCCACACATGAGTTTATGCCACACATCCTATGTGAGGTTGAGAGCCATTTGAGTGACTCCACCAACCATATGAGTGAGAGCCTCTTACCAGGAGTGAGTGAGCCACAACACTTAGTGAGTGAGGTAATTGCGACAACACGTGAGGCCATAATGATTTCTGACGACTTACTCCGAGTGTGTTTTCTTCCTTGGTGCTAGGTCTCCTACATGAAGACATGCCTACCCTCGACAAGTCCATACCTCCAACGACGATGATACACCCACCACATGGTTCCATCACGATGAATATGACCACGACTTGGTCTTCGACACCTCACCTACAACACATGAGCAATGCTCGAAAGGTAACATAGGTGATGGTGCTTCTCTTGTCCCACTAGTGGACTATCTTACCAATGATTGCTTGCATTATGTTGACACACCTATTACCATGCTTCATGCTAGTGCGACTTGCTCATGTCATGACTTACCTATTTATGATGAATATGATTATGAGAATGTCGAATTGCCTAGTTGTGATGCTATGCTCCATAGGATATCATGTGAAAATTCTATTGGTCACGTCAGGTTTGACAATCCATTGAACTTGTCAGATGCTATGAGTGAGATCTCCCTATTGCATCATTACAATCTCAACATAGTAACTATGCATGCCCCATTAAAATAATCCCATTTGCACTTACGGAAAAGATGACGAGATGATGCTCATTGGCTTTTGTTTTTCATGTGATGATATTGCCATGCTTCCTTTACATGATTTGCGCAATTCATCTACTATGCCATGCCTTGATCACATTGTTCCGAATATGCATTGTTTTGGATGTTGTCAATAATCTCCATGTGATGTTTCCACTAATGATCATGAGGAGACCCCCATAGTTTCCTCATACATATTAGGAGATTTTGATGCATTCCATACTTTGCATGATTCCCATGATTGTGTGCACCATATGTATTCCATGAATAACAATGCTCTACATATTTCTCGTGATGCATTACACAATTTAAGTCTCCATTATGATATACATAACAACAAACCCATCATGATGGATGACATGTTTCTATATCATGCATCTCATTTATTTGAGCATTGGATATTTTGTGCTAACCAACACTTGTTGTAGGATCGAAAGTGTGTCTAGAGGGGGGTGGTGATTAGACTACTTGACCAAATAAAAATCTAGCCTTTTCCCAATTTTAGTTCTTGGCAGATTTTAGCAACTTAGCACAAGTCAAGCAATCAACCAACACATGCAATTATAAGAGTATAGCAGCGGAATGTAAAACAATTGCATATGAAGGTAAAGGGAGGAGTTTGAGGGAGCAAATGCAATGTTGACACGGAGATTTTTTATCCGTGGTTCCGATAGGTGATGGAGACTTCAACCCACGAAGGGTAACGGTTACGCGAGTCCACGGATGGCTCCACCCACGAAGGGTCCACGAAGAAGAAACCTTGTCTATCCCACCATGGCCGTCGCCCACGAAGGACTTGCCACACTAAGGTAGATCTTCACGAAGTAGGCGATCACCTTGCCCTTACAAACTCCTTGGTTCAACTCCACAATCTTGACGGAGGCTCCCAAGTGACACCTAGCCAATCTAGGAGACACCACTCTCCAAGAAGTAACAAATGGTGTGTTGATGATGAACTACTTGCTCTTGTGCTTCAAATGATAGTCTCCCCAACACTCAACTCTCTCTCATAGGATTGGATTTTGTAGAAACAAGATTTGAGTGGAAAGCAACTTGGGGAAGGCTAGAGATCAACATTTATGTGGTTGGAATGGAATATCTTGACCTCAACACAAGTGTAGGTGGTTCTCTCTCAGAAAATATGTATTGGAAGTGTAGGCATGTTCTGATGGCTCTCTCCAAGAATGAAGAGTGGGTGGAGGGGTATATATAGCCTCCACACAAAATCTAACCGTTACACACAAATCACCAAACTCGGTGGGACCGATTCAGAGAACTCGGTCAGACCGATTTAGTTCATAATGTGACCGTTAGGTCTTTCGATGGGACCGACTGTCAACTCGGTGGGACCGATTTCATTAGGGTTAGGGAATAATATAATCTCGGTGAGACCGATTACACAAACTCGATGATTCTGATTTTTGTAATAGTCAAACAGAGAGTTGGTCAGGCAAACTGGGTGGGACTGATTCGCTCATCTCGGTTGGACCGAAACGTTACGAAAGGGAAACAGAGAGTTTGCATTGCAATCTCTGTGGGACCGATCGCTCATCTCGGTTTGTCCGAAACGTTACGAAGGGAAACAGAGAGATTACAATCCCATCTCGGTGAGACCGAGATCCCTATCGGTGAGACCGACAAGACTAGGGTTTTTGGCAATAGCTATGTCAACTGAAATCGGTGGCTCCGGATAAAAAGAATCGGTGGGGCCGAGTTGGATATTTGGTTTGCGACATATGTGGGTATGAGAAAGTAGTGGAGGGTTTTGGAGCATATCACTAAGCATTTTGAGCAAGAACCTCATTAAGCAACACCTCATCCCTTCTTAATAGTACTGGATTTTCCTATAGACTCAATGTGATCTTGGATCACTAAAATAGAAAATGTAGAGTCTTGAGCTTTGAGCTTGAGCCAATATTTTGTCCTTAGCATTTTGAAGGGTCCACTTTATAATCCATGCCATGCCAATCATCGAGCTTTCCTGAAATATTCATCTTGAAATAGCATTAGCTCAATGAGCTATATGTTGTTAGGAATTACCAAAACCACCCAGGGATAGTTGCACTTTCAGTCTCCCCCTTTTTGGTAATTGATGACAACATGTAGATCAAAGCTTCGACAAATAATTAATAGTATTGAAAAACATCGTCGCTTTGAGAAGTATGTGATAAGCAAGAGCCCTCCTAAATTTGTGCACTATTTACAATTTGCTTTTGAATGCAAATGCACAATCGATTAGGATCATGGGTTACTCTTCCATGTCACATACATCTTGGTGGAGAGCTCAAAATGATAGAAGTTAAATCATGCACTCATCACCAAAACAAGTGAATGATCATCTAGGATATAAGAAATAATATCATCCAACAAGCATTAAGGGTAGCATATGATCAAACACATGATCAAACAAGTATCTCACAAGTAGCTCACACAAGCACACAATAAAGTATCAAACCAAACCAAATAAGTGCAAAGAGAGATAAAAACCAACACTCTCTAGCTCGAAGCCTATGATCTACACATTTTCTCCCCCTTTGGCAACAAGTTACCAAAAAGTTCAAAAATGCATAGTGCTAAACGACTCTTAGGCTTGATCTTCGGGAGGTGGTGTCGAGAGAACTCCAAGAACGAAGGCTTCAGATGAAGTAGCTGGAGCTGGTGGAGTAGCTGCTGGAGGTGGAACTGGAGCTGTAGCTGTTGGTGTTGATGTTGTAGCTCTAGTGTCTGTCACTGGCACTACAGTAGATCTCTGTCCTATGGGCACTCTGGCAAAAGCATATGTGGTAGACTTGCCCTTCTTCTCCTCTGCTTCCTCCTGAAGTTGCTCAACTGCAGTTTGGATCTCTGTTACCTTGACATCAAGGTCATAGAATTTCTGCTCAATGATCCTCTCCAGACTCTCCTGCTTCTTGGTCAGGGTGGCATGGACCTTCTCAATCCTCAGGGTGGATTGGATCAGATATCCAAGCTGGTCTTTCTTGCTCTTCAAGAATACCTGAGATGCATCTTCTACAGTTGGCATCTTTGCAGCTTTCTCAGCTTTAGCCTTCTCTCTCTTCTCATGTGCTTGAGCTGAAGATGGTTCATTCTCATTCATCACTACTGTGTTATCTTCAAATTCAGGATAGATGGGCAAGTGCTCCTTATCCAAAATGTACTTGCCTTTGCCCATCTTTGAGTTGATGAGCTCCTGAATGTGTGGGGCATACCCACAACTTCTCTTTTGGTCAGCAGCAGTCCTCTTGATTATCTCTACAATCAGGCTCATAACTTTGAATTTCTGTGGGACATCAAATATGTGCAACAAGTTGATGGCATGTCCTCTGATCATCTTGTGATCAACTGACTTGGGTAGCAGTGTGTGCCTTAAGATCCAGTTGATGGTTGGCAGACCAGACAACAGATAGTGAACTGATCCAAACTTATGTGTATCCAAAGCAGCATCTGGGATCTCTTTGTACATGTTGGCCATAGTGTTGTGGTCTTTCTTCTTCTCTGCATAAATTTCCAAGTCATCCTCATGTTCCTCAGGAGAATTGATTAGCTTAGCCCATTCCTCAACAATAGAATGGTACCTAGTACCCTCAGACATCCATACTATCCTTCCATCTGGATAGAAATGTGCAGTGGAGTAGAATTGCATGATGAGCTCATCATTCCACTTGGTGAGCTTCTGGGCAACAAAAGTATCCGCTCCACATGCCTTGAAGCCATCAAGCACGCCAGTGATGTGATCCTCATTCTCCTTGGTGAATTCTCAGTCAACCCATCTCATATCACACACAATGGACTTCTTGTCAAGCAGAATAGTCTCATAGAAGTCCTGTTGTTCCTTAGTGTGAAACATGTAGTCCACATCAGTCCTTCTCCTGATAGCATATGGATCAGACTGTCTCCATAGTCTCAATCCTGCATCCTTCCTAATTTTCATGTTTTCTGCAACTAGGTGTGCATCAGTGTGATCAGGGATCTTGGGCTTCAGCTTCCTCAAAACAACAGAATCATCATCTTCTTCTTCAGCAGCTTGAGGCACCGGGGACTTGTTCTTCTCTTCAGCAGGTATGTTCCTAGTGCTTCTCTTGGGTTTTGGCTTTGGAGCTGGAGCAGCTGCCTTGGGAGCAGCTTTGGACTTTGATGGAGCAGCCCCTGATTTGATTGCATCTCCCATAAGCTTTTGTGCTTTGGGTGCTGGTGCAGCATCCTCTTCCTCTTCCTCTTCTTCTGAAGGTTCTTGCATCATGGAGGGCTTTCCAATGACTCTGGCCATTGTTTTCTTAACCCTCTCCTTCCTCTTCTTCCCTTTTTCAGCTTCTTCAGCAGTTGATGTTCTGACTTTTGACATGGGTTGTCTTCTTGCTGGCATCTTTGTTTTTAGACCAGGTTTTGTTGCAGCAGCTGTGCCATACTCTTTCTTAAGCACCTTCTTCTTTGAAGTGGCTTCATCTTCAACTTCCACATAATCTTCATCCTCAGAGTCAGAAGTTTTCTTCTTCCTTGTCCTGGTAGCAGCCTTTGGCAAATTGCTTGGTGTGCTCCTGCTGCCTTCATCATAGTTGCTAGAGGGATCTGAGCCCTCACTCATACACTTTTGTTGCTCGGACACATTACGACTATCACTGCAGTCGACATCTCCGCAAATACTCTGACAGCAGACCCTGTGAATTGGTTATAGATGAGGTAGAGTAGATGAGCATCACAAAGTACTGGAGTTTTGCAAAATGGATGACTTAAAAACTTAATTTTAGTTCTTCAGATAAAGCATTTCGGATCTACCGATTTGTAAACTCGGTGATCGAAGCAACTTTTGGAACCTAAACTGATGAACTCGGCCAGACCGAGTCAAAGTTCGGTGGTACCAAGACTGCTAGGGTTTCACAGAGAATCGAACTCGGTCACACCAATTTGCAGTTTTCGGTCAGACCGAAAATGCGTGTGCTCTGGCCTAAGCCAAATCGATGAGACCGATTTCTACAACTCGGTCGATCCGAGATGTATTCGGCGGAGACCTAACCCTAAATTTTCAAATCAAAACTAATCTACGGGGATGTTTTCACTGGACAGGATGATTTCAATCATGGCAAGAATCATGGCAAAGCAATGTGCTAAGAATCGGAGTTAAGGATTAGCACAAAGATCAACTTCGTACCCTAGTTCGGCGACGAACTTGCTACGGCGGCAACGGCGGTGAAGATTTCCGTTGACGGCGGCGGAGACCGGCGGCGGGAGGTCGCTGGCGACGAGAGGACGATCTGGAGACCCGAGGAGGCAGAGTAGGTTACGCGCGGGCGAGGAGGTTCGATTTTTTTCCAAAATTTGGCCCGTCGGTATATATAACCTGACCCTGTTGGTGTGACCGAGTGGAATGACTCGGTGGCACCGAGATGCAAAACTGCAAGCAGTTACTGCAACACGGTGTGACCGAAAGGTTCTAATCGAAAGCACCGAGATTGAAAACCCTAGATCAACTTAGTTACTCGGTAGGACCGAAAAGGATGAATCGGTCAGACCGATATGCACAAAGAGGTTTTGGAGGTTTAAGTCTATGACGAATCGGGGACTCCGAGTGCTCCTCACACAGAGTGGTTTGAATTTGACTTGATCAAACTTTGTGATGTAGCATGAATAGAGTTTGAGACGAGAAAAGCATAGATAGCTAGAGGGAGTTCTTAGGCATTCTTGTCCATCCATTTGGCAAAAGAGAAAGAGCCAAACAATGAAAACAACAAATGGATGTCCTCGAATGAGTAAAATATGCAACCAACATGCTCACACAATAAAATGGCAAATGAAATATGTGACAAAGCATGCACAAACACTCTAGCATCTATCAAGCAATTTGGCGATGACTAGGTCATCTATATATGAGTATATTGACTTAGGAGTCAAATGAGAACATTTGATCATAGGTCATACTCATCGTTTAAGCACAAGTGGGGTTACCACTTTTGCATAAAGCATTGTTGTGTTCACACCATTAGAGTTGCTTTAGCTCAATTTATTAGAGTACAGCTCCCCCTAGATGTGATATCCCCCCTAAGAGGGATGAACTAACCTTGGGTTTTGTCGATAATGAATTCATGTAGGTGTTCAAGATGTAGATGCTCAATGTTGATGTAGATCATTTTGAGCAATCCTTTGGAGTGAGTTGCACTTTCAATACCTACACGGGTTAGTCCCACAAGGAACAAACAAGGATATCCATAGACATAGAGTGATGCATACACAAGACGATGTCCATGAAAACATTGGATTACCTTGTCCCTTGTCCTACCAACAAGAGGGTTTGTGACTCCTTGAACTAGTGCAAGATATGGAAGTTGTTTGAACTTGTCCTCGCCAAAATGATAAGAGTGAAGTATGTTGGCGGAGTCACCCTCAAGAACTCTCTAGTTCTTATTCTTCTTCTGGATCCACACCATCTTGATGGGAATCCTTGGAGTTGTAGTTGTCCTTGATGAAGTAGAACTTGATGTAGTCTTGGGAACCCACTTGACCAAGGCCTTAGGTGCTTCTTCAAATGCATCAATTTCCTCTTGAAGCTTGTCCTTGCCTTTTTTTCTTATGGTCTTGTGGTGGAAGATCATTTTGAGCTTGTGTCCCTTTGAAAGAAGTAGGATCATACTTATCTTGTTGAGGAACAAACTTCGTCTCGGGGTATTGATCTTCTTCCCACTCAACTCCATTGGCATTGAACATTCGTTCAAAACCAACACCTTGATTCTTCCGGTATCTTCCTTGCTTGCGTACAATTTCTTCAAATTGCTTACTTCCGGGAAGGCTCTTGTAAACACCTTTCTCTATAATTCCCTCCAATAAGCTATTTTCTTGCTCTAGTGTAACTTGGCTAACAGAATCATTAGTGGAATCAAGAGAATTACTAGAAGCAACAACATTGGGTTTAGCATGATTGTTGTTACTACTAGATGAATCATCTTTCTTGTTCTTGTTGCTAGATTTAACTTGTGGCATGTAAGTAGACAAGAGTAAACGCTTGGCAATGTAAGAAGAACTTTTCTGGCAAAGATCATCATTGATTGCCTTTAAAAACTCATGCTATTGCTCAAGATTGAGCTTTTCAAAGCATATCTTACCATGAGTCTTTAAAAGTTCTCGATGATTTTCCAAGGTAGTTTCATGAGCTAACTTAAGAGTGTTTAGTTCTTTAGTTAGATGCTCAATCTCCTTCTTATCATCGTCATTCGTTTTATCTTGATTAGCATGATTAATTGGCGTTTATTCATTACTAGAGTTGTCAACAAGTAAAACATCATCACCTAGCAAATCATCTTCATCACTATTGAAATCAACATACTCGGGATGTGTCACCTTTGGACCTTTGGCCATGAAGCATCTTCCAATTCCTTCATTTGGTGAGTCAAATATGACGTAGGAGTTGGTTGACACAAGTGCTAGACCGGCAACACCTTCATCTTGAGTATATTCAGAGTCGGAGTGATAACTTCTTTCGGAGTGATTGTCGGAGTTGGAGCCGGATACCCATTCACCAACATGAGCTTGATGTCTTCTTTTTGTGTAGCCCCTTGATGACTTTTCCTTCCTTTTCGAATCCTTGCATCTCTGAGAGGGTCTTCGTTCATAACGATCATCTCTACTCTTCCTTTTTCTTGGTGGTGATTCTTCTCTTCTATTTCTTCTTTTGGGGGAATCTTCTCTTCTTTTGTAGGGGGACGTACACTCATTGGAGTAGTGTCCGGGTCTTCCACAATTGTAGCAATTTCGCTCATGACTAGAAGATCTTTTGTCATTGTAGGACCTTGACTTGGAGCTTCTTTCCTTGCTTCTACTCTTGTAGAACTTGTTGAAGTTCTTTACCATTAGGCTCAATTCTTCATTGAAGGTTTGTTTCTCACTTGATGATGTGGGAGCATCACCCGAGGCTTTGTAAGCACCACTTGACTTGTTGTGAAGCTCTTCCTTATCCTTGAGTGACATCTCATGAGCAACAATTCTTCCAATGACTTCCGTTGGCTTGAGATCTTTGTAATTGGGCATCATTTGGATCAATGTGCACGGTATCATATTTTCCATCCAAGGCTCTTAGGATCTTCTTGATGATGAATTTGTCAGTCATCTCTTCACTTCCTAAGCCGGCAATCTCATTTGTGATGAGAGCAAGCCTAGACTACATTTCGGCGATACCTTCACCATCCTTCATTTTGAACTTGTCAAGTTGACTTTGAAGCTCATCCAATTTGGATTCCTTGACGGAGTCGATACCTTCGTGCATATCAATCAAAGTATCCCAAATTTCCTTTGCATTCTCAAGACGGCTGATTTTGTTGAATTCTTCGGGGCACAATCCGTTGAAGAGAATATCACAAGATTGAGCATTGTATTGTAGCATCTTCAACTCTTCCGCGGTAGCTTCACGGTTAGGTTCTTTCCCATTGGAGAATTCACCTTGCAAGCCAATACACACAATAGCCCAAATGGCGGGGTTATGTCCAAGAATATGCATTTTTCATCTTATGCTTCCAATTAGCAAAATTAGTACCATCAAAGTAAGGACCTCTACGGTGGTAATTTCCCTCGCTAGATGCCATACTCTCCTTGGTTGTGAAACCAAGGCTATGACCACCAAAAGCTATGGAAATCAAAGCAAATGGAGACCAAAGCTCTGATACTACTTGTAGGATCGAAAGTATGTCTAGAGGGGGGTGATTAGACTACTTGACCAAATAAAAATCTAGCCTTTTCCCAATTTTAGTTCTTGGCAGATTTTAGCAACTTAGCACAAGTCAAGCGTATAGCAGCGGAATGTAAAACAATTGCATATGAAGGTAAAGGGAGGAGTTTGAGGGAGCAAACACAATGTTGACACGGAGATTTTTTATCCGTGGTTCCGATAGGTGGTGCTATTGTACATCCACGTTGATGGAGACTTCAACCCACGAAGGGAAATGGTTGCACGAGTCCACGGAGGGCTCCACCCACGAAGGGTCCACGAAGAAGCAAACTTTTCTATCCCCACATGGTCATCGCCCATGAAGGACTTGCCTCACTAGGGTAGATCTTCACGAAGTAGGCGATCTCCTTGCCCTTACAAACTCCTTGGTTCAACTCCACAATCTTGACGGAGGCTCCCAACTGACACCTAGCCAATCTAGGAGACACCACTCTCCAAGAAGTAACAAATGGTGTGCTGATGATGAACTCCTTGCTCTTGTGCTTCAAATGATAGTCTCCCCAACACTCAACTCTCTCTCATAGGATTGGATTTGGTAGAAAGAAGATTTGATTGGAAAGCAACTTGGGGAAGGCTAGAGATCAACATTTATGTGGTTGGAATGGAATATCTTGACCTCAACACAAGTGTAGGTGGTTCTCTCTCAAAAAATATGTATTGGAAGTGTAGGCATGTTATGATGGCTCTCTCCATGAATGAAGAGTGGGTGGAGGGGTATATATAGCCTCCACACAAAATCTAACCGTTACACACAAATCACCAAACTCGGTGGGACCGATTCAGAGAACTCGGTCAGACCGATTTAGTTCATAATGTGACCGTTAGGTGTTTCGATGGGACCGACTGTTAACTCGGTGGGACCAATTTCATTAGGGTTAGGGCATAACGTAATCTCGGTGGGACCGATTACACAAACTCGGTGAGACCGATTTTGGTAATAGTCAAACAGAGAGTTGGCCAGGCAAATTGGGTGGGACCGATTCGCTCATCTTGGTTGGACCGAAACGTTACGAAAGGGAAACAGAGAGTTTGCATTGCAATCTCGGTGGGACCGATCGCTCATCTCGGTTTTACCGAAATGTTACGAAGGGAAACAGAGAGATTACAATCCCATCTCAGTGAGACCGAAATCCCTATCGGTGAGACCGAAAAGACTAGGGTATCTGGCAATGGCTATGTCAATTGAACTCGGTGGCTCCGGATAGAAAGAATCGGTGGGGCCGAGTTGGATATTTGGTTTGGGACATATGTGGACATGAGAAAGTAGTGGAGGGTTTTGGAGAATATCACTAAGCATTTTGAGAAAGAACCTCATTAAGCAACACCTGATCCCTTCTTAATAGTATTGGCTTTTCCTATAGACTCAATGTGATCTTGGATCACTAAAATAGAAAATGTAGAGTCTTGTGCTTTGAGCTTGAGCCAATCTTTTGTCCTTATCATTTTGAAGGGTCCACTTTCTAATCCATGCCATGCGAATCATCGAGATTTCCTGAAATATTCATCTTGAAATAGCATTAGCTCAATGAGCTATATGTTGTTAGGAATTACCAAAACCACCTAGGGATAGTTGCACTTTCACTTGCACGTATGCATCATAATGGATGATATGTACATATACCACACACACACAATTTTCCCTTTGCTTTTGCTTTGTGTAGGTACTCACATATACTCGTCAACCTCTCAATCCCAAGAGTTGATGAAACAAACTCTGGAGAGCAATGATGACTTGGGATCACGTGGATTATCCTTAACACAATTTCCTTTGCGCAATGACTACGCGCATATCTTTTACTTGGCTCTCACATGGCTATGGGCTATTTACCATTTGTCACCTCATACTCATTTTACTGTCTTCACAGTGCATTTTATGCTTGCTTCTATGCCTCTTCACATGATGTTGCCATGCAATTGTGACCCTTGCTGGCACTTACATATGATTCACCATTATACTACTTCTATGTTTATTTGCATGCTTGGTGGAGATAATCGTTGCTATTGCCATGTTATATACATGCTTTATGCTATTGTTGCTTATTGTGTTGGGAGAGTCATGATGTCTCATTGCTATTTACATATGGCCTCTCGCCAATACATTGATGATCTCTTGCTCATATCTTGTTTTCATGCTTGTGATATGTCATGTGCATTATTCATGACCACTATTTTCACACATGACATGCTTGCCATGCTTCCTTCTACTATGTTGCATCTTTGCACTACTAGCTTGCTTGACTTGATCACTATGATCACTTGCGTCGTTGCATCACCCATGTTCCATTCTTACTCGCTTTCTTGGGTTGATATCATATATGTTCATGCCTCTCACATGATTTATATTGATCATTGTCACTTGTCTCCCTTAGTTACATCTCTCATATCATCTTGTATTGAGTGCCAACTTGCTACACTTATTGATCATGGAGACTTGGACACATTACTTGTGAAGCATGCTTGCTTATTTGAGCTTAATGCATTTGGTTGTGCTAGCATCTTATGCTTTCATACCATACCACACCTTGTACTTCCTAATGATAAGAATGATGAAAACACTTGTTGGGTATCTCACCACTCGAATGATAGGTGCCGCATTTGCACTAACCTCATTTGTTTTTCCGAGTGTTTGTCATGTTCTTTCATTTTGAAGGATTCACAAGGTGGTACCATCACGAGACATCACTAGTACGCATTGGTCCTAAACAAACGGTTTTTAACCCCTTTCCGCGATGGCATTTGGAACCGTCGCCAAGTGGGTGTGTGTGTGATAGGGTGTCCTTCCCACACAACCCACAAATCGTCAGGGATAGGCCCTCCTGGGACCCAGGCTGGGGCCGTGTGCGATAGGGCGAGGCATCGAAACCCAATCATTTCCGTAGGTATGTACATCCCACACGGTAATCCGAGAAAATCATTTCCGTAGGTATGTACATCCCACACGGTAATCCAAGAAAATAATTTCAGTAGGTATGTACATCCCACACGGTGAATCCCAGAAAAACATTTCCGTTCGTATGTATATCACACACAATCAATCCAAGGAATACGTTTCCGTTCTTATGTACATCCCACACAGTCAATCCAGGGAAAATGTTACCGTTAGGATGTACATCCCACACGGTTTTATGTATACGCTCGTGTGTGAAAGGTGTAACTATCACACACGCTCTACCTTGGTTAACTGTTTGCTTTCATTAACTACATCACACGCGATTTGATGTAGAAAAGCGTAATGGCATTGGGCTATCCATCACAAGCGCTTTTACTACCAGAACCGTTTGCAAAGTTCCATGACCGTCTGTTCTCTTTTTAGTTTTGCCTATAATTTATTATTCTAATTGGAAATTTTGAAATACGAAACGTGCAATTCAAGTTCTCAGCACAATGGTTCAACAATGAATCCATAAATAAAACTGCCAGTACAATATGTTCAGCAATTACAGGATTAGGCAGCAATTAACTATGATGAACCACAATATTTAAAGGCGGTAAAGGTGAAGAGACAAGTGTAAATCATTTTGACTGCCGACGGTGTTGAAGAAGCGGAATGCCCATAATGTGCCTTCCTGCATGCCATAGGCACGAACCATTTTTGTCCAACCCCTTGTGACGATCGCCCGCCAATCCTTCACCGCCTTCAGGAAGACTTCTAGAGCATTATCATGGTAGCATGAACTATATAATTTAGCTTTAGTTGCCTCCACTCCGGTCATATAGTTTGCAAGGTAATCATCAGTAAATAGCTTCGGAAACCACTAAAAGGAGAAAAATATCAGATACTGAGGTCTAATAGAGTAACTTGTTGTGGGTAGGGGGAAAAGGCAACACATTACTTACCATCCTAAAGTTCACTGTTGTCTTCGAGAAAGTGTAAAAATAGAGATTAATTCCAATCACCCGTTTCTTTCGCCTAACAATCTTTCTTAGTTTCCTCACTTGACGCTTGTTCATGAATATCTCATTGCCCCATACACAAAAGGGATTGAAGCGTGGATCGATACTCCTCATATATGTACCTACAAGCAACCAGCAAATGTTAGAAGCTAAACTGAGATTGCACAAATGATGTAAAATACAACTACGCATGCTCCTAAGTACAATTTTTTTTTGAGATTTCAATATGAACTACATACGGATGTATATAGAATTATAGATATAGTTTAGATTAGAATCTAGATTCACTCATTTTGCTCCTTATGTAGTCTATATTGGAATCTCTAAAAATACTTATATTTAGGAATAGATGGTTTATAAGACATGGGATGCAGCTAATCTCGACGGCAAACAACAGCATCGCCCATTGTAGCCCTATGTAAGTACATGGAAAGCCAATGTTAACTACAATAGGGTTAACATCCACCAAAAATAGCAAATGGTAATACAATGGCAGTATCTATAGTGATATCTTCATTTCGAATGAGTAGCATAGTAGCAAAGGGACGAACTAAAAAATGGGTACAACTGTTAATTGCAACAGGCTTAACAACATCCTAATTCATGTTTTGTTAATTTGTAGCCATTGAAATACAACTCTTTAAAAATGGATACAATTGTTAATTGCAACAGGCTTAACAACATCCTAATTAATGTTTTGTCAATTTGTAGCCATTGAAATACAACTCTTTAAAAATGGATACAACTGTTAATTGCAACATGCTTAATGGCCATTGAAACCAGTACTGATAAAAATGCAATTGGCAGAGTTAAACATCACAGGGCAGGTGCTGCCAGAGCAGATAATGGCCCAGTTGTCTATAAAAAGGTAGGAAAAATAGCTCAGACATGTTAGGCATGTTTACTACAACATGCTTAATACATCAACAGTACAAAACATAGCCATTAATTGCAACTGGTATTGGTAAGATTGAAATGGTGGGTACATACTTGCTAAGTCCTGAGAAATAGTTGCTGCGGCACTTCATCTTGGCGAGAGCCCGCCCAAAGTCGTGGCCAAGCGGAGGCGAAGCTGTTCCTCGGGTCAAGCGTGGATCAGTGCCACTGACATGTGTACCTACAGGAAACAAGTAATTGGTAGAAGTTAAACTGCAATTGCACAAATGATGTGAAATACTGTAAGACATGGGATGCAGCTAACCTTGACGGCAAACAATAGCATCGGCCGTTATGACCTTGCATAAGTACACAAACTAGCATGTTAAGTACAACAGGGTTAGCATCCACCAAAAATAGCAAATGGGACAGCATCTCTAGTATATCTTCATTGCGGAGAGTAGCATGGTAGCAAATGGGCAGATTAAAAAAGTGATACAACTGTTAATTGCAATAGGCTTAACAACATCCTAAGTCATGTTTTGTAAGTTTGTAGCCATTGAAATGCAACTGTTTAAAAATTGATTCAACTGTTAATTGCAACATGCTTAATAGACATTGAAACCGGTACTGATAAAAATGCAATTGGCATAGTTAAACATCACAAGCCAGGTGCTGCAAGAGCAGATAATGGCCCAGATGTCTATAAAAAGGTAGGGAAAGTAGCAAAAATGTGTTAGGCATGTTTACTAGAACATGCTTAATACATCGACCATACAGAACATAGCCATTAATTGCAACTGGTATTGGTAAGATTGAACTGGTGAGTACATACTTGGTAAGTCCTGAGAGGTAGTTGCTGGGGCACTTCATCTTGGCCAGAGCACGCCCAAAGTCAGCGACGGTTGAGGCGACCTGTTCCTCCGAGTCGAAGCGTGGATCGGTGCCACTGACATGTGTACCTACAGGCAACCAGCAAATGGGTAGAAGTTAAACTGCAATTGCACAAATTATGTGAAATACTGTAAGACATGGGATGCAGCTCACCTCGATGGCAAACAAAAGCATCGGCCGTTATGACCCTGCGTAAGTACATGGACATGCATGTTAAGTGCAACAGGGTTAGCATCCACTAAAAATAGCAAATGGGCAGCATCTCTAGTGATATCCTGAGTCATGTATTGTAAGTTTGTTGCTGGTATTGGTGAAATTGAGCTGGACATGGTAATATTTGAACATCTCACGGTGTGTAGTACTGAAATAAACAAGGCACGAACATGCTTAATATGTCAACCATACAAATCATAGCTGTTGCAAGTGGTATTGGTAAGATTTGGCTGGTCAGATCTTACCTGTTAAGTCCTGGGGGGTAGTCACTGGGGGGCTTCATCTGGGCCAGAGTCTGCACCATGTCGGCAGCGGTGACAGAGGCGAGGTGTTCCTCCGAGTCAACACGCACAGCGGCCATCGCGCCATGGACCGCCATCAGCTCCTGGCAGGGGGGATTTGGAGGCATGAGGATGTTTCGTAGGTGCCATTTAAGCAATCAGGCTGGGGACGTGATAGAGATTGATGGGTTACCTGACTGGATCCAAGCAGAACATAGATGTGGTTGAAGTTGTGGTTGCGGCGGCGGCGGTTTGAGATGCCGGTAGGGGGAGGCGCGAGGGAGGGCGGGGGGGATACTGAGGGGAAGGGGGGATAAATTCTGAAATCGCGCGTCTAATGAAATTTTTGGTGCAAAACTTGAAACTTGGGTGGGGGAAACACACAACACAGACGAAGCATGTAAAATACTCATGTGCGAGAAAAAAGAAAGTTGGCAGATGCCGTCTCCAAAAAAATGTACATGTGTACTTAATTTTTTTCGGTCAATGGTACGCCTGGTTTATTAGGAAATATCCCACAGGTAACTAACTTATGGGTCATTAACGCAAAAAACGTAGACGGGTACGGCATAGAAACTGTGTGTTTTGTGATCTTCTAATTACTAACGCAAAAAACGCACACGGTCACACATGCTAATCAACGCTCAAAGCCCTCAAAGGATGCTCTTACCGACATTGTACGTTAATACTATAAACTTAAAGTACTACTGGTAATTTGGTCTAATATACAAACTTAAACTACTTCTCACATGCTGCCATCAGGGCATGCTGGCCAGCCGCCGGCGTTCTCCTTCCCGGCCTTGTAGGCGGCAGCCCACCGTGCTTCGATCTCCGCCAAGCTCTCTTGACCACGGCGTGCGGCCTCTTTTTTCTTGCAGCGGCGGGACTCTCTTTTCTTGACTGCTTTCTGCCTTTTCCGCTCCTTCTGTGCGGCTTTGGCCGCCTCTAGATCCACCACCTATTCGGCCTTGGCAGCCTCAAAGTCCGCCCATGTAACTGTCTGGCCGCCGGCGGTGACTAACTCGGCGCCGTGAGATGCCATCGCTTCCTTACCATGTGTGCGGTCGCGGGTGGCGAGGAACGCGGCGTGGCTGGAAGCCATTGCTTCCTTACCAGTTACTATGTGTCGCGGTGCCATGGGCGACTCCTGGAGAGAGCTCCGGGACGGAGGGGCCGGACAGCCGTACAGTGCGGTGGTATTCAAGAGCTCAACCACAAATGACAACACAAATTTGGCTTCCCTTACAATTTTTCTCGTTCATTATCGCACACGGTTCATCTCCGTTGCTTGCGGCAACAGTGTACGCTGAGCCTATTGTGTGTTAGGTTATGATTGGCTGGAACCCTAGCCACGCAGATCAGGCATGTGCACCGTTGGATGCGCCGCGATCGAACGGCAATCCACGTCCCTCACATCACACCCGTGCACATGTAGCTGGATTGGATTTATATGCGCTAAATGCCTAGAAAATGCACATAATCCCCCAAATATGGTACATGAGCCCGAAAAAATGCCAAATTTGAACACGGTGATTTGCAGGGTGTATGTTCATCGTAGAAAAAATTCCAGGGCAAAGAACGAAGAAAATTTGGATTCCCCTTCAATATTGAGGATTTCCCTTTCGAAAGCATTGAACTTCCTCGGTGATGTTCGATTTAGGAAGGGCGTGCATGACAACATAAGCCAAACCTTCTCAAATTTTTAGCAGGGCATGGTGAGGTCATACAATGGCACCATGCCAAGCGTCATGTTTTTAAGCATTTATTTCATTTTTTCTATTGTTGAAAAGCCAACAAACAAACATTTGTGGTTGATTATTGCCACACATTTCAATGAAATATCTATCCATTATTCCTTGAGAAAGGCATGGGAATTTACTAAATGGCACGAGCATGGTTTTCTAGGCCGTTCTTGTGGACCCTTTCATGCATCAATTGTTTGAACTTGCATTATGTGCATTAATGCCTAGGAATGCACATAATCCCCTAAATATGGCGAATGAACCCGGAAAAGTGCCAAATTTGAACACGGT
Organism: Aegilops bicornis; assembly: GCA_021605145.1. Lineage (NCBI taxonomy): Eukaryota > Viridiplantae > Streptophyta > Magnoliopsida > Poales > Poaceae > Aegilops > Aegilops bicornis. Next base: position 263,020,826 of record CM038672.1, read on the forward strand.
GATTTGCAGGTTGTATGTTCATCGCAGAAAAAAACTCGTGGACAAAGGACAAAGGAAATTTAGACCCCCCCCCTTCAATCTTGGTGATTTCCCCCTTGAAACCATGAAACTTCCTCGGTGATGGTTCGATTTATGAAAGGTGCGCATCGCGACATAAGGAAAACATTCTCCAATTTTTACTAGGGCATGGGGAGGCCATACCATGGCACCACGCCAGACATCATGTTTTCCAACCATGTGTTTCATTTTTTGTATAGTTGTTAACCGAGTAAATGACACGTTTATGGTTGACTATTGCCACACATTTCCTTGAAATATCTGCCCATTCCTTGTAAAAGGCATGAGAATGTGCTAAATAACACGAGCATGGATTTCCAAACCGTTCTTTGCACCTTTTCATGCACCGACTGTTAGAATTTGAATCATGTCCATTAATGCCTAGAAAATGCACATAATCCCCTAAATACGGTAAATTAGCCCGGAAAAATGTCAAATTTGAACACGTTGCATTTGAGGCGGTATGTTGATCGTTGGAAAAAATTGAATGACAAACTAGGATGGAAATTTGGATTCCCCTTCAATCTTGGGGATTTTCCCTCTCGAAAGCATGGAACTTCCCCGGTGATGGTTCGATTTATGATGGGCGTGCATGACGACATAAGCCGAACCTTCTCAAATTTTACCTGGGCATGGTGAGGTCATACAATGGCACCATGCCAGGCGTCATGTTCTTTAAGCATTTATTTCATTTTTTCTATAGTTGAAAACTCAACAAACAAACATTTGTGGTTGACTATTGCCACACATTTCAATGAAATATCTATCCATTATTCCTTGTGAAAGGCATGGGAATTTACTAAATGGCACGAGCATGGTTTTCTAGGCCTTTCTTCTGGACCCTTTCATGCATCAATTGTTTGAACTTGAATTATGCACATTAATGCCTAGGAAATGCACATAATCACCTAAATATGGCAAATGAACCCGGAAAAGTGCCAAATATGAACATGGTGATTTGCAGGTTGTATGTTCATCATAGAAAAAAAACCCGTGGACAAAGGACAAAGCAAATTTGGACCCCCCCTTCAATCCTGGTGATTTCCCCTTGAAACCATGAAACTACCTCGGTGATGGTTCGATTTATGAAAAGCGCGCATCACGACATAAGGAAAACATTCTCCAATTTCTACCAGGGCATGGTGAGGCCATACCATGGCACCACACCAGGCGTCATGTTTTCCAACCATGTGTTTCATTTTTTCTATTGTTGTTAACCGAGTAAACGACGCGTTTATGATTGACTATTGCCACACATTTCCATGAACTATCTACCCATTCCTTGTAAAAGCCATGAGAATGTACTAAATAACACGAGCATGGTTTTCCAGACCGTTCTTGTGCACCTTTTCATGCACCGACTGTTCGAATTTGAATTATGTCCATTTAATGCCTAGAAAATGCACATAATCACCTAAATATGGTAAATGAGCCCGAAAAAATGTCAAATTTGAACACGTTGCATTTGAGGCGGTATGTTGATCGTTGGAAAAAAACTGAATGACAAACTAGGACGGAAATTTGGATTCCCCTTCAATGTTGGTGATTTCCCTCTCGAAAGCTTTGAACTTCCTTGGTGATGGTTCGATTTATGAAGGGCGTGCATGACGACATTAGCCAAACCTTCTCAATCTTTTACCAGGGCATGGTGAGGTCATACCATGGCACCATGCCAGGCGTCATGTTTTTTAAGCATTTATTTTATTTTTTCTATAGCTGAAAACCCAACAAACAAACATTTGTGGTTCACTATTGCCACACATTTCTAGGAAATATCTATCCATTATTCTTTGTGAAAGGTATGGGAATTTACTAAATGGCACGAGCATGGTTTTCCAGGCCGTTCTTGTGGACCATTTCATGCATCGATTGTTTGAACTTGAATTATGCGCATTAATGCCTAGGAAATGCACATAATCCCCTAAATAAGGCAAATGAACCCGAAAAAGTGCCAAATTTGAACACGGTGATTTGCAGGTTGTATGTTCATCATAGAAAAAACTCGTGGACAAAGGACAAAGGAAATTTGGATCCCCCTTCAATCTTGGTGATTTCTAAACCATGAAACTTCCTCGGATGATGGTTCATTTTATGAAAGGCGCGCATGGCGACATTTTTACCGAGGCACGGTGAGGTCATACCATGGCACCACACCGAGCGTCACGTTTTTCCAAGCATGTATTTCATTTTTGTATAGTTGTTAACCCAGTAAACGACGCATTTATGGTTGACTATTGCCACACATTTCCTTGAAATATCTGCCCATTACTTGGAAAAGGCAAGAGAATGTACTAAATAGCACGAGCTTTGTTTTCCAGACCGTTCTTGTGCACCTTTTCATGCTCCGATTGTTCGAATTTAAATTATGTGCATAATTAATGCCTAAAAATGCACACAATCCCCTAATATGGTAGTTGAGTTCGGAAAAATGTCAAATTTGAACACATTTCATTACAGGCGGTATGTTGATCATTGGCAAAAAACTGAATGACAAAATAGGACAAAAATTTGGATTCCCCTTCAATCTTGGTGATTTCCCTCTCAAAAGCATTGAATTTCCTCAGTGATGGTTCGATTTATGAAGGGCGTGCATGACGACTTAAATCAAACCTTCTCAGATTTTAACCAGGGCACGGTGAGGCCATACCATGGCACCATGCCAGCCGTCATGTTTTTCAACCACATATTTCATTGTTCTATAGTTGATAACCCAGTAAATAACACGTTTGTGGTTGACTATTGCCACGCATTCCATTGAAATCTCTGCCCATTCCTTGTAAAAGGCTTGAGAAATTACTAAATACCACGAGTATGGTTTTTCCAGACCGTTCTTGTGCACCCTTTCATGCATCGATCGTTTGAATTTGCATTACGTGCATTAATGCCTACAAAATGCACATAATCCCCTAAATATTGTAAATGAACCTGGAAAAGTGTCAAATTTGAACACAGTGACTAGCAGGGTTTATCTTCATCGTAGAAAGAAAACTCATGGATGAAGGACAAAGGAAATTTGGATTCCCATTCAATCTCGGTGATTTACTATCGCACACGATTCATCTCCGTCGCCTCTACGAACCGTGTGTGTTCACTCACACATGCAAAAGGAAAAGAAAACCCTCGCCCACTTCGTCCCCACTCACTTGCCGTGGAGTCCTCCCCAACTCTGCACCCTAAGCTCGACAGCTGTTGGCGGCGGGCTTAGGTCGCGCTCCAAACGGCCCCGGATTTCGCCTCCACGGCTTAAAGTTGCCTATCTGCACCGACATTCTAGACTCTGGTCGGCAGGGATTTTCTGCGGGATTGGGCCGAGGATTTTTCTCATGCAGAAGGTAATTAACTTAATTAGCGGAATATTCACTCATCTCTTATCGCAGTCCGTCCGTCGCTGTTAATCAACCGGCGAAAATCGCCGTGGAATCATTTTTGTTCTAGCTAATTCGTGGGTGTTCATTCATTTGTGCATAGTGCGAGCACAAATCGGGAAACTGTGGTCATGGCTAGTCGGAAACGAAGTTCTATCGCACCATTCTGGATGGCTTCAGGGAGCGCTCGGTATGTTCAATCTCAACCTACCACGGTCGGCATGGCCTAAATTTGTGAACATATACCGTCTGTTGCTACATTATCTATATATTTGCATCAAATCTTTGTTACATTATCTACTTTTAATTCTATATTTTTGTACTTTACTTGCATCTATATATGGATATGTTCTATCAGTTACTCCCATATTTGCATCTTGCTCAGTCATTTCAATATATCTAATTTACGATCTTAATTTTCATTTCAAGCAGTACATCCCTTGCTTTGCAAGAACAGGAGTACAAGGAAATTGCTGGCTTTACTTTGATGATGACTCCCAGGATGTCATATTGACAACGCAACATGGATTTACAATGACGATTAGCATAAAACTTGATAAAGATGGTCACTCCTATTTTAATGCGGACCTTTGGAGAAAAATGTCTAAGTGTTATGAACTGAAAGCTAGCAATAAAATTCTAGTGCATGCACCACAGCCTGGTCTAATTAACATGGATGTTTACTTCCCCAACGTCATCAGCCAATAAAAGTATGATCGAGGTTAGTGTCATTTCAACTTTCTACATGCTGTCATATTACTATTTAAGCAACCAATTGATCACTATTTAAGCAACCAATTGTGATATCATATTCTGACTCCGCTCCTAGGCAGTAACAAATTCTGTTTACCAATTTATGCGCACTATATATTCTTCTCCCATGTTCTGAATAAATAATACCTTTCCATCTATTAAGCAGGATATGTTGGATGCATAGTGAACGATCTGTATGTTACTAAGCGTTCCAAATTTCACTTGAAGGACTTGAAGCATGTCCTAAACTTTGTTGATAATCTGACAGAGATAGCACAGCGTATGAATGCTGGATTTTTGATAGTATTAATTAGACCTATGGTGCACACACTGAACAAGACCAATTGTGTGCACAAAGCGCTGGTAAAAAGTCTTATTTTATTCTATATATATCTTCAACGATATGTTACAATTGTTTTTTGTTCTACATGTCAGCAGAAATTGCCCCCTGTAGCAGTTCCTGGATCGATTTCCCGGCGTGGTCGAATTACACTTGTGCCTGCTAATAACGCCAAAGTGATTGCAAGGTACTGCATTTCCCGGAAAACTGGAACCATTCAAATTAACAAGTCCTCGCTTCTCATGGCAACGCATCCATATTGGAAAATTGGAGACGCTGTTCTACTCCTGCTCTACCAAGGCATAGGAGGGCTCTTCCTTTTCATTGACGAGATGCCGAGTAGCCGTGATCAAGATGCTTCTAGTGGATAGTTGTGGTTGTTGGCCCTCAGCCTCTTAAAATGTGCCAGATGTTACTATATATGTTAAGTATGTAGATATGGACCATATGGTTGTTGGCCCTTAGCCTCTTAAAATGTGATAGTTGTTACTATGTTAAGTATGTAGATATGGACCATACGGTTGTCAAAACCGTGTTACGAAGATCCTCCTTTTGTCGAATAGTGTAACCACTATATATATGTTACTCAAATGTTATTAGCCAAGTTCATAAATTTTCATGGAAAGTATTAGTATCGTACACAGTTCATTGAGTTTAAGCGTGTGCCCGATGTCCAGAAGGCATTTTCATATTAACTGTCCATATTGCAAATTCACACACATATTCACATAAGGAAACATATGTGTAACATACTAATCATCGCACACGACTACTCACAGACGCATCGTGTGCGATACTCCTAGCCACCGCAAGCAACTAGGTTACATTTTTCAAAGTTTTTTGTACACACAGAATCACACACGAAGTAACTATGTTGACCGTCTGTGTTGTAATTTCTCATCGCAAACAGTTCATCCGAGTCGGCTGTTTGCCACGTATCACACACATCTTGTTTACAAGACTCGTTTGTGTTCTTTTCGCTCATTGCAAACAGTTCATCCATGTGAACTGTATGATGCATATCACACACATCTTGTTAAGTTGAACCATTTCTATTGTGTTCCCTAATCAAAAACAGTTCGTCCGAGTTAACCGTATGCCGTATATCGCACACACATTGATATGGCTGCCCGTTTCTATTGTTCTACCACATCGCAAACAGTTCAAATGGATTAACCGTTTGTCCTGCATCGCACACACATTGTTATGGCTGCCCATTTCTGTTGTTCCGCCTCATCGCAGACAGCTTGAATGGATTAACCGTATGCCCTGCATCGCACACGCAACTGAAATCTTAACCATGTTTGATGCATCCATCATCGCAAATGTTTTGCACCTTTTTTGATAGTTTTTTACACCACTGTTTGCGATTATTGCATCGCACAGCTTCGGCAAAGGGTCTCTGATCGTATGCGTTAGCAGTGTCCTGCAGTAGTGCATATTGGTTATGTGAAGACATACAAGATGCACACCTCCAACATCCTTGAGAAACTCCTAAAGGTGACCTTCTTCCCTTTGAGCCATCCTCACATATGCATATTGGATGGGTCATTCTTTCATTGTTGTCTCCTTATTTTCTACATGATACATATATTACATGGAGGAACGAGATTGGAGATGAACCCTACGGACCATCAAGTTGAGGAGCGCCACGACATTGAGCTATGGTACAACACCACCCATAAGAAAATTTGCATCTTATGCATGGATTGACTCACATTATGATTGCCTTGTTGCATCTTCTATTTCCATGTCATCCATGATATATGAGCTTGTGCATTTCCTTAGCAAATTTGTTGTGATCTTTCTTGATGGCATATTCGTACATAATGATCACATTACCTATCATCAATTACATGATCACATAGTCACATCAAGCACCAATATCATGTTCATGCTTTTGATACACCATCCCATTATGACATCATTTTGCACAATGGTTGCCTTGATCACATTCACAACACCTTTGTGTGCACAATGAATGAATTTGCTCCCACGAATGCATTACATATCATCCTAGATCTTTTGGATAAGCATCATGTGTCTTGCCACGCACAATATTTTCGAGCGGACTCATACTTCCTTTATCGACGCATTGTGCACACTAACCATTGTATTTCCAAGTGTCCCTTGTGTTTGCTCGTTTTGCATGTATACCATCCTGGCGACATATTGAAGTACTTGGATTGCACCATCACATACACTTCGTCCGAAAACAAGTACATCCATGCCTACCGTGTACATGGCAATACGGTTTACAATCCGAGGTCGGTTCTTTACCAAGGGGGAGGGGATGATGCGGGGCAGCCCACGGTCATCTCCATGTACACCTTCATATCACCTCAAGCCCCAAGTGGACCTACTGGACTTAAGGTGAACCCGCTCCTCTTCAAGATTTACATGAATATCCATTGGACTTGGTTGCTACCTCACCATGGATTGTTGTGCATCATTATGTACGAGGGTGACCGCCACCAAGCAGCTAGGAAGCTTCACGGAGGCCAAGGAGAACGACCCCAAGTCTTCACAGAGGAAGAAGGAACCCAATAGGAGTTGGACAAGAAGTCCCAGGCGACTGAGGGAGTCCTGGACTAAGGGGTCCTCGGGCGTCCGGCCTGTTGGACATGGGCCGGACTAATGGGATGTGAATATACGAGACCGAGGACCCCCTACCCGAGATCCGCCGGTTTTGACACCGACATTGGTTCTTTCATTGGGAGTTCCACTGTGTCGTCCCCAAAAGGTTTGATGGCCCCTTCAATCATCCACAACAACGCTGTCTAAGGAGAGGTCTTCCTCCCCGGATAGATCTTCGTGTTCGGCGGCTTCGCACTGCGGGCCAACTCGCTTGGTCATCTGGAGCAGATCGGTAGTTACGCTACTGGCCGTCAGGTCAGATTTGGGAGCTTGAACTATGTCGCGGATATCCGTGGAGACTTGATCTTCGACGGATTCGAGACCACGGCAGTCGCTCCCCGTCACCACGATGAACATGACTTAAATCTCTCATCGGGCCATGCTCAGGAAATTGCACCTGTAACAGCTCTGGCCTTAGATTCGGAGCAGATCGCGCCATCCGAGGACGAGAAGCTCAACCCCGCCACGGAAGCCGCAGATTCCGCGGCGTTGGAGCCGCACACAGACCTAACCTCGGGTGATGTCTGTGTCACCGAAACCTCAGACTCATTTCCGGCTATAAGTTCCAAACCATGTGCGTCCGCGTATGCCGAGCAAAATCGGTCATCGATCACCGAATTTAGCACCATGGACATCTTCCGGCACTTGCCTTTAGGCGACATGCTGAACTCATTAAAAAATCTAGCCTTAGCGGGGGATTCACAGACGAACTATATCCGGTTCGAACTGGAAGCTGATTACGAGGAATTTCGCTCCCCACCCGCCACCCACTTCATAGCCACTTTCGAAGACTTAACCGACATGCCTGATTACGGCTCCGAAGACATCAACAGTATGGACGACGATGCAGATGAGGAGCATGGCCAAAACCCGCCATTTATCGGACGCTTGACGACCACTTCTTCATACGACGTGTACATGGTGGATACACCTAAAGAACCTAACGACGACGACAAAGAAGATCCAATCGAGGATAAACCTCCTGGGACACAGCCTAAGCACCAACGTCAGTGGCGCCGCTCTAAGTCATGTCGTGCAAGAGATAGCAATACCGGCACCGGAGAAAATAATACTCCGGACGACGCCGAAGACAACGAAGACCCTATTGAGGCAACTTCTGAATAGGAGGAACAAGAAAACGGGCAAGTTAGCCTTGATGAACATGCCATACATAACGACTCGAAGGACAATAATTATCTTCTGCTCTCCGAGGATGAGGTGAGCCTCGGCAACGAGAATTTCATCGTGTCTGAGGAACCTCTCGAGCAGGAGTGCTTCAAGCGCCAGCTAATAGCCACTGCAAGGAGCACGAAAAGAAGCGGCAGCTTCAAGCTGACCAAGATCTGCTCAATGACAGATGGACTGATGTCCTGGCAGCTGAAGAATACGGCCTCAAGCGCCCAGCCAAGAGTTACCCGAAGCGCAAATTGCTACCTCAATTCGATGAGGAGGCGCCGGAGCCCGTACCTCCCTTGCGCGATGCGCCCAACTGATCACCACGCGGTCGGGACAATGCGGTTGAACGACCACCACACGGTCGGGATAAAGCGGCAGCTCAAGCCGACCAGCGGCCTACCCCACCTCAACGTCAAAACAGAGATAAAATAGCTCGGGGATATACATACGACCTTCGGCAGGACCTGGACAGTAGAGCAGGACATACAAGATCGATCTACGGATCGCGAGGACGTGCCTCGACACGCAACGACGGCTATCTATACGGACGTGACAAACCTGGTCACGCCCGGGCCCAAAACCGCAGATGAACTCCATCGGCGCTATGTCGCGATGCGGGCCGATATAGAGGCACCGCTCACCTTCTTTGCTTCACTGACGAAGTAATGGATCATGAATTCCCAGAAGGGTTTAAACCCATAAATATCGAATCATACGATGGAACAACTGACCCCATGGTATGGATCGAGGACTTTATTCTCCACATCCATATGGCCCGCGGAGATGACCTTCATGCCATCAAATACCTCCCACTCAAACTCAAAGGGCCAGCTCGACACTGGTTAAATAGTCTGCATGAAAATTCTATTGGCAGCTGGGAGGACTTGGAAGAAGCCTTCCTTGGCAACTTCCAAGGTACATATGTCCGGCCACCGGATGCCGATGACTTAAGTCACATAGTTCAACAGCCTGGAGAGTCAGCCAGGAAATTCTGGACTAGGTTCCTAACTAAAAAGAACCAGATCGTCAACTATCCGGATGCCGAAGCCCTAGAGGCCTTTAAACATAGCATCCGCGACGAATGGCTCGCCCGTCACCTCGGCCAAGAAAAGCCGAAGTCCATGGCAGCCCTCACGGCACTCATGACCCGCTTTTGCGCGGGTGAGGATAGTTGGCTGGCCCGTAGCAAAAGTACGGCAAGTGAAACGGGCACCTCCCAGGTCCAAAATAGCAACGGCAAGCTCCGACGCAGCAGACGCAAACGCCGAAGAAATGGTGATAAGACCGATGACACGACATTCAATGCCGGATTCAGTGGCTCCAAGTCTGGTCAGCGGAAGAAGCCGTATAAAAGAAACAATCAGGGACCATCCAACTTGGACCGCATACTCGATCGTCCGTGCCAGATCCATGGCACCCCAGACAAACCAGCCAATCATACCAATAGAGATTGCTGGGTTTTTAAATAGGCAGACAAGTTAAACACCGAGAACAAGGAAAAGGGATCGCAAAGCGAGGACGATGACGAGGAGCCCCGGCAACCGAACACAGGGGGACAGAATAAGTTTCCCCCTCAGGTCAAAACGGTGATCATGATATATGCTACACAGATTCCCAAGAGGTAGCGCAAGCGCACGCTCAGGGACGTCTATGTGATAGAGCCAGTCGCCCCAAAATTCATTCCATGGTCGTCAAGCCCGATCGCCTTTGGTCGTCGGATCATCTAACCAGTATCCGCCATGGCAGTTCAGCCGTGCTGGTCCTCGACCCGATGAGTGATGGATTTCACCTGACGTGAGTCCTCATGGACGGTGGTAACAGCCTCAATCTGCTCTATCAGGACACAGTGCGCAAAATGGGCATTAATCCATCACGGATCAAGCCCACAAAGACTACCTTTAAAGGAGTCATACCAGGTGTAGAGGCCCATTGTACGGGCTCAATCACACTTGAGGTTGTCTTCGGATCTCCGGATAACTTCGATATCGTCCCCTTTCGCAACAGCTAGCACGCACTGCTGGGACGAACGGCATTTGCTCGATTTAACATGGTGCCACACTATGCTTATCTCAAGCTCAAAATGCCCAGACCACGCGGCGTCATAACAGTTAATGGAAACACGGAACACTCCCTCCATACCGAGGAGAACACCGCTACCTTAGCAGCAGAAGTACAGAGCGGCCTTATCAAGCAGAACCTTAATTCGGCGGCCGAGCTCCCGGACACTGTCAAGAGAGTCCGGACTATTCTGCAGCAGGACAGCTCGGCTCGTCAAGAGTCGATTAGCAATACGGCCTCCACCTCAGTCCCGATCAATTGGCGGCATTCGTACCACGTGTCCATCACTACACACTCAAAATACCATGGGCATAGACGGAGGCATATCTAGCTTGTGATCCATAATACGGCTCGACCGTGAATGAACACATATACTTTCACTGTTTCCTTTTTCTCCTTTTCAGGTTTCTTTTCCCCAGGCCTCCTCTGACGGCCTGACCCGCAGTCCTTTCGAAGGATAAATACACCAAGGCGGCAGGAAGCATGGACGTACCGGGAAATTCTTAGGTGGTCTCCTTAACGATCCCTCTACCTTTCTTCAGGACCCACACACAGCTCCACCTTGGTTATGGCATATTAAATAGCCCTTTTGCTTGCACTACTTGTATAAATACTCTTTGACGTATTAATGAAATTATAATGGAAAAAGTTTGCGGCCCAAATTCTGCGGGTCTAGCTCACTACACTTTTTTTTCCTTTTTGATAACTTTATCAAATAGCACCCGTACACTTCGGTACGTCTCAATTTACCAGGGGCTTCATAGCGTCCCGCAATACGGCAGCAAAGTCCGAACACTTTTTATAGTACAGTTCGGCATCCTGAATTTAGCAGTATATGCATTGGCTCTGAATCATGTCTTTGGTCAATAGTTGGGTTGCCCGGTGTCGGTGTCAAAACCGGCGGATCTCGGGTAGGGGGTCCCGAACTGTGCGTCTAGGCGGATGGTAAGAGGAGACAAGGGACACGATGTTTTTACCCAGGTTCGGGCCCTCTTGATGGAGGTAAAACCCTACTCCTGCTTGATTAATATTGATGATATGGGTAGTACAAGAGTAGATCTACCACGAGAACAGAGAGGCTAAACCTTAGAAGATAGCCTATGGTAAGATTGTTGTTCGTCCTATGGACTAAAACCCTCCGGTTTATATAGACACCGAATAGGGTTAGGGTTACACAGAGTCGGTTACAATGGTAGGAGATCTACATATCCGTATCGCCAAGCTTGCCTTCCACGCCAAGGAAAGTCCCATCCGGACACGGGACTATGTCTTCAATCTTGTATCTTCATAGTCCAGGAGTCCGGCCAAAGGTTATAGTCCGGCTATCCGGACACCCCCTAATCCAGGACTCCTCGGTAGCCCACGAACCAGGCTTCAATGACGACGAGTCCGGCGCGCATATTGTCTTCGGCATTGCAAGGCGGGTTCCTCCTCTGAATACTTCATAGAAGATTTTGAACACAAGGATAGTGTCCGGCTCTGCAAAATAAGTTCCACATACCACCTTAGAGAGAATAAAATTTACACAAGTTAAATCTGCTGACGTATTCCGAAGCGTCACATCACACCACGGCCAAGCCTTCATTCGAATCGTTTTTACTGTCCCACCTCAGCGCATTTAGCGAGGCGGTTTCCTTGGCATGTCTTGTCAAAGCAGAGATCGTGTCCCCTTATTCTGGGATTCTCATCAATACGGGTGTGGGTAACCCACCCACACCATTGATTACGGCACTTGGGAGATAAGCGAGTTTTATCAGGCCGGTGGGGACGCATAGCTTTGTCCGTCCATATAAGGGGATAAGGATCCACTTTTTCACACACGCCTTCTTCCTCCTTTGCTTATCCATTTCACAAGACTCGAGCTCCGATTGCCCAAGTCCGCACATCCCACCTCAACCTTCTCCAACTATGTCCGGAGCGGGAGGCAAGTGGATGGCCTCCTTCGTCACGGAGGGGCACATCAAAAAGCTGCGGAAGGCCGGATACTTGTCCAGCGACATCGCGCATAGGCTTCCCAACAAGGGGCAGCTCATCCCCACCCCCAGGCCCCATGAGAGGGTTGTGTTCCTCCCCCACTTCCTCCGCGGACTAGGGTTTCCACTTCACCCATTCGTCCGGGGGCTCATGTTCTACTACGGCCTAGATTTCCATGATCTAGCCCCGAATTTCATCCTCAACATCTCGGCGTTTATCGTCGTGTGCGAGGCCTTCCTCTGCATCCAGCCCCACTTCGGCTTATGGCTGAAGACCTTCAATGTCAAGCCGAAGGTAGTGGGCGGCCGCCAAGCGGAGTGCGGAGGTGCCATGGTGGGCTAGATGGCCAACGTCCTATGGCTCGAGGGCTCCTTTGTGGAGACCATAAAGGGGTGGCAATCGGGGTGGTTCTATATCACTGAGTTGCGCGACTCTCAATGGGCGGCGACCCCAGAGTTCCGATCTGGCTTCCCTACACGGCTCACCTCATGGAAAGAGACGGGCCTGACGTGGGGTAATTCGGAAGAGCTGGCCGGACTCCAAACCTGCGTCCGAAACCTAGTGGAAAAGAATCTCAAGCTTGTCAACGTAATCCAGGTGATGCTCATCCGCCGGATTCTCCCATGCCAGTAACGGGCCTTCAACTTGTGGGAGTTTGATCCGGCATAGCACCAAACTTTGAGCCGGCTCTTCGACACTACGTACGAAGATGCCTGGAAGGTGCTGTTCAAGGGCGTCGAAGCTCCCACATCCGCTACCGAAGATCGCGGATTCAGCTCGCAGCATCAAGTCAGCGAGGTAAGTTATTTTACCCTTTACGGGACTCTTTTTTCATAGTTTGACTCTATGCGGGATCTAAAACTCCCTCACCTTTGACAAGCTGGTTGAAGACGTCCGGACAGATTGACTGTCCGGCTCCCTTGCCAGAAGACCCAGCGGACGCCGGATTGATGGGGCTGCTGGTTCCGGCACCTCACGTGGTGCCGGAGAAGAAGGCCAAGAAGAAGGCCACGGGAACTCGAAGGAGACCCAGCGGACGCCCGATTGACATGATAATTCGTCCGATGACTCCGAGGCGGACTCCCCTCGCGAAGACGAGGAGGAGGAAAAAGAGGCCTCTCCCCCAGCGAGGGGAGAGAAGAAAAGGAAGGCCGCCCCAACTGGGGAGGCCGGAGGGTCCAAGAAGGGAAGGACCCTTCCTCCGGACTACACCGCCAATGCCGACGACGGTGAAGAGGGGTGGGCACCAAGGACCAAGCCCCTGGCGAAATCGTAAGTGTCCGGACACCAGAATAACTCATAGCGTTCCATTTGTCGCACAACATCTTCTAATGCCAAGTATAATCGTGCAGCCCGCCCAAGGACGGGCTCGACGATTCGTCGAGCGGCTCCCTGGATTCATCGGAGGTGAATAGCACCTCACTTCCGACCGCCTCGTCTCCTCCCGCCCATGGATGACGCCGGGGTGGAGTCCCAAAGGGGCCCAGCCAGAGGAGGTGGCCTGGAGGTGCCGCAAGGCGACCTCCCGGAACCCGGGCACAAAGGGGATAAAACCCGAAGGGCTTCAAGTCCGGCCCTGCGCCGGACTCCGTACCGGAACCTTCTGTGGTTCCGGAGTCCGACAGGCGACCCCTTCGTAAGAAGGGCAAGGTTGTGACGCCGGTGACCTCCGTCCAACCGGAGGCACGGATGATTTGATGGAGGCGCTTAACAGCGCTTCCATCGACGAGGAGCACCGCCTTTATGAGTGCGGTGATCCGAAAGTTCGATCCGCCAAGAGCGGGCTGGTGAAGCTCGTGCCAGCCTTCTAACAGGCTTTGAGGTATGTATTTAAGATATGTAAAAATATTACCGCATAGGCGGTAGCCTGATGCTCAGTTTGGTGTTCGGAAAGAAAAGCCGAACTGAGGATCTAAAAGATATACGCAGGAGTCTAACATAAGTATGTCAATATGGGAATGCAGGCTGCGCTGCTGACCTCTGCCGCACTGACTGCGGAGGTCGATGCATTAAAGCAGAGCCTCGAGCGGTCCGAGAACGAGCTCGGACTTGCCAAAAAGCAGCTCGAGGACAAGGAAGGTAAGTAATACCTTATGGGAGTATTTAAAAGATGTGTTTGCAATAAATGACAGGAATAACGTGAATATTGCAGGGGCCACGAACGAGGTGGCGTCCATGAAGGAAGCGGTGTCCAAGGCCGAAAGCAATGCGGCCATGGCGCACTGAGCGAGAGAAGCAGGAGGCGGGTGGCGGAAGGTGCGGCAAGAGCTCCAGGCTCTCGTGGAAAAACAGGAGAGTTTGGGCGTGACTCAAAGACTTCGAGAGTCCGAGCTCGCCTCGGCCCTTGAGAGCGCCAAGGCCGCTAAGGCCGAAGCCCAAAAAGCCCTCCAGGAGATTGAGGCCATGAAGAAGATAGCGGCGGGTAAGGCATTCTATATGCAAAGCAAGCATGTGAAAGTGAATTATCTGTTACTTACCCGAATCCGGAGCTCTCCAGGAGCATTCGCAGATCTGCCTTACGGTGTGGTGATCTTTGCCGCATTCTACCGAGCCGAGGAGGGAAGCTCGACGGAGAAAGCGTTCTGGTCTCAGTATGCCGGGGCCGGACACCTGGTGCCCTTAAGCGACCAGTTGAAGCAGCTGGTCGAGCTCCATTAGGTGGCCGAACAGGCCATGAAAGGCCTCATAGTTCGGCTGTGGCCTAAGGAAGCCATGCCTGGGAGCTACTTCGGGCTGGTGAGGTGGTGGACGCCTTTGTCCATGGGTTGAAGTCATCAAGCGCTCCGTGCGCATCGAAGGTGCTCAGAGGGCCCTTGCCCTTGCTAAGGTGCACTGGGGCAAGATGGACACCGAGAAGCTTGTGACAGACGGACCACCACCGAAGAAGGAGCATCGCAAGCCTGAAATGTATTATGAGGGCGTCTGAAGGGTGCCTGCCTTATAAGCAGACGAATGCTCCAAAGATATAATTTTTGAGTAGACTCGCATTTGTTAACATGTGCTGAAAACTTGTTCATATCTTGTGAAGCAACACTTTTGAATTTAAAATATTACCTTCTATGCGGCCGTTTATTAAATTTGAGAGATGGCGAGTCGTCGGCTTCAGCCCCCATGCCACGAGTGCTGGGGTGTTCGGGATAAACTTGAGCGCTCTTGTTCCCATTCTTGGGTCTTTTTAGGGAGGCGCTCAACGCAACGAACAAGGCAAACGGACTATAATGCTTGAACACTCTCACTTAGCCATAGAATTCTATAATTTTAAATTTCGGCGAAGCCCCTAGTATTCGGAAGACCGAATTCGGGGCGCTATCCACGCCTTAGGCCGGACAATGCCGACTCCTCGCTCTAAGCGGCATAAGTCTTTAGGGACTCGAAAAACATCTCGAACAGCGACCGGCTCTCGCCCTATCATGACGGTCAGTTTTAGCTTTCTCCACTGAGGTGCTTAACCCAGCTCAACCGGGCACAATCGCGGTGGTTCTCCCAGCGCTACCTTAGCCGATATAACGGGCGTAAGGTACCAAAGCATGGGAGCAGGCAAACCCAACTATTGACCCAAGACATGATTTAGAGCCGATGCATATAATGCTATAAGTTCGAGGTGCCGCACTTGTGAAAGTGTTCGGACTTATCACACCATGTTATGGGGGTACTTATGCCCCTGGTGTGTTGCCCATACCAAAGTGTACAGTTGCACAATGTCATAAATGAACATATATATATAGAAAAAAGGGGATTCAATAATAGGCAGAAGCTATATATTGTTTATTCAAAAGGGCTGCGATGAAGCGAGAACAATACAAATAGTCACGATAAGCAAGGGGCGGGACTTTTAACATGTCTCCCTCCGAGGGTAAGCAGCGGGATGGTGTGTAAAACAGATATATTGCTCGTAACAGAGACCACTGGACACTCGGCGTAGCTTTACGCTTCCTGGCTGTTGCATCGTGTGTTCGGTGATTTTAATGCGGACGGGGCTTCATGAGAACGGAGTCACGAAAGTAAAAAGAAAGAAGAAAAGAATGACACAATCAGGAGCCCACAGTGCGGTTGAGCCGCATTCTGGGCATGCCGTGGTCGTGCCCCTTCCCCTATGCCCATAGTATTTCCAGAGCGTAATTATGTACGCGTAGTAATGGTTTCACAATTTCACGAGGGCTGGGGCTTGGGCCTCATTGCTATGCGTGCTCGGAACATGCCAGGCGGTCTTGTTGTAGGTTACTCCGGGCGCGCTTGACGGTGTCCGGGCGTTTAACAGCCGGACTCGAGAATTGCCTTAAGAGGCTGCTTTGTACTTCCGCCGCACAGAAGACCTGGCATCTTGAGCTTGAGATATGCGTAGTGCGGCTGAAAGATCAACTATCCCTAGGTGGTTTTGGTAATTCATAACAACATATAGCTCATTGAGCTAATGCTATTCCAAGATGAACATTTCAGGAAAGCTCAATGAATGGCATGGCATGGATGATGAAAGTGGATCCCTCAAAATGCTAATGACAAGGGATTGGCTCAAGCTCAAAAGCTCAAGACTCTTCATTTTATATTTTAGTGATTCAAGATCACATTGAGTCTATAGGAAAAGCCAAAACTATCAAGGAGGGATGACGTGTTGCTTAATGAGCCTCTTGCTTCATGTGCTTAGTGATATGCTCCAAAACCCTCAGCTACTTTCTCACATCCACATATGACCTAAACCTAAAGCCAAAATTGGCCTCACCGATTCTTCCAATTCGGCGCCACCGATTCCATATGTCATAGCCACTGCCACAAACCCTAGGCAAATCGGTTCTACCAATAGGGATCTCGGTCTCACCGAGATGGGATTGTAATCTCTCTGTTTCCTTTTCGTAACTTTTCGGTCTCACCGAAAGAGCGGATCGGTCCCACCGAGATTGCAATGTAAACTTTCTGTTTCCTTTTTGTAACATTTTGGTCTCACCGAAAAGAGCAAATCGGTCCTACCGAGTTTAGCTGACCAACTCTCTGGTTAGCTAATTACCAAAATCGGTCTCACCGAGTTTGTGTAATCAGTCTCGCCGAGATTACGTTATGCCCTAACCCTAACCATATCGGTCCTACCGAAATGCAAGTCAGTCCCACCGAAAACCCTAACGGTCACTAGGTTTACTAAAATCGGTCTGACCGAGTTTGTTGATTCGGTCCCACCGGGATTGGTAAATTGTGTGTAACGGTTAGATTTTGTATGGAGGCTATATATACCCCTCCACCTCCTCTTCATTCGTGGAGAGAACCATCAGAACAAACTTACACTTCCAACTTACCATTTCTGAGAGAGAACCACCTACTCATGTGTTGAGGCCAAGATATTCCATTCCTATCATATGAATCTTGATCTCTAGCCTTCCCCAAGTTGCTTTCCACTCAAATCTTCTTTCCACTAGATCCAAATCCTATGAGAGAGAGTTGAGTGTTGGGGAGACTATCATTTGAAGCACAAGAGCAAGGAGTTTATCATCAACACACCATTTGTTACTTCTTGGAGAGTGGTGTCTCCTAGATTGGCTAGGTGTCACTTGGGAGCCTCCGACAAGATTGTGAAGTTGAACAAAGGAGTTTGTAAGGGCAAGGAGATCGCCTACTTCGTGAAGATCTACCGCTAGTGAGGCAAGTCCTTCGTGGGCGACGGCCATGGTGGGGTAGAAAAGGTTGCTACTTCGTGGACCCTTCGTGGGTGGAGCCCTCCGTGGACTCGGCATGGCCGTTAACCTTCGTGGGTTGAAGTCTCCATCAACGTGGAGAATGCGATAGCACCACCTATCGGAACCACGCCAAAAACATTCGTGTCTCCAATTGCGTTTGAATCCTCCAAACCCTTCCCTTTACTTTCTTGCAAGTTGCATGCTTTAATTTCCGCTGCTCATACACTCTTTGCATGCTTGCTTGAATTGTGTGATGATTGCTTGACTTGTCCTAAAATAGCTAAAATCTGCCAAACTCTACAACTGGGAAAAGGCTAAGTTTTTAATTGGTCAACTAGTCTAATCACGCCCCCCCCTCTAGACATACTTCAAGGTCCTACAGCGGCACCGCATTGAACTTTGCAAATGCGGTTCGTCCGAGCAGTGCATGATAGCCGTTGCGGAATGGGACTATGTCGAAGATTAACTCCTCGCTTCGGAACTTATCCGGGGATCCGAAGACCACTTCAAGTGTAGCGAGCCTATCTGATTGGCCTCTACACAGTATGGCGCCTTTGAAGGTCGTCTTCGTGGGTTTATTCCTTGATGGGTCTATGCCCATTTTGCGCACTGTATCCTGATAAAGCAGGTTCAGGCTGCTGCCGCCGTCCATTAGGACTCTAGTGAGGTGAAATATGTCATTGATTGGGTCTAGAACCAATGCGGCGACTCCGCCATGGTGGATGCTAGTGGGGTGGTCCCTTCAATCAAAAGTGATTGGGTAGGAAGACCACGGGTTGAACTTTGGGGCGACTGGCTCCATCGCATATACGTCCCTTAGTGCACGCTTCCGCTCCCTTTTGGGTATGTGGATTGCGTATATCATGTTCACCGTCCGCACTTGCGGGGGGAAGCCCTTTCGTCCTCTATTGTTCGGCGGCCGGGGCTCCTCCTCGTCATCGATATGCAGCCCCTTGTCATTGTTTTCGGCATTTAACTTGCCTGCCTGCTTGAACACCCAACAATCCCTATTGGTGTGATTGGCTGGCTTTTCGGGGGTGCCATGTATCTGGCACGAGTGATCAAGTATTCGGTCCAAATTGGACGGGCCCGAAGTATTTATTTTAAATGGCTTTTTCCGCTGACCGGGTTTTGAGCCTCTGAATCCGGCATTGACTGCCGTATCCTCAGCATTATCGCCGTGAATGCGGCGCTTGTGCTTGTTGCGACGCGACCTGCCACTGCTGTCCTTGGTATCCGAATTACCAGGGCTCTTGGTCATGTTGTTACTACGAGCTAGCCAGTTGTCCTCTCCCGCGCAAAAGTGGGTCATGAGTGTTGTGAGGGCTGCCATGGATTTTAGCTTTTCCTGTCCTAGGTGCCGGGCAAGCCACTCGTCGCGGATGTTGTGTTTGAAGGCTGCAAGGGCCTCGGCATCCGGACAATTGACGATTTGATTTTTCTTGGTTAGGAACCGTGTCCAGAATTGTCTGGCCGATTCCTCTGGCTGCTGAATTATGTGGCTTAGGTCATCGGCGTCTGGTGGCCGCACATATGTGCCCTGAAATTGTCGAGGAATGCGACTTCCAGGTTTTCCCAACAACCAATTGACTCTGCTGGCAAGCTGTTAAGCCAATGCCGGGATGGTCCTTTAAGCTTGAGTGGGAGGTATTTGATGGCGTGTAGATCATCACCGCGGGCCATGTGGATGTGAAGGAGATAGTCCTTGATCCAAACCGCAGGATCCGTTGTGCCATCCTATGATTCAATGTTTACGGGTTTGAAACCCTCAGGGATTTGATGATCCATCACTTCATCTGTGAAGCATAGTGAGTGTGCGGCGCCTCTGTATTGGGCTATATCACGACGCAGCTCAAACTAGCTTTGTCTACTGTGTTCGGCCCGGCCAGAGTTGCCATGTCTGGCGTGACGGTTATCGTCACGTGTCGCGGGGCGCCCACGCGATCCGTAGATCGACCTTGTTTGCCTTGCCTTGTCCTCCAATATATCTCGCAGGTCTGGCGCATTTCCTCGCGCCTTTGTATTTTCTGAGCAGCGACGGGGTGCGGCTTGAGTTGAGGGCCGAGAGGCCTCTCTGTCATGACCACGAGGTGGCCGGTCAGCCGTATCATGCGCTGGTGATGTAGGTTTGGGTGCTTACTCCTCTAATCGGGGTAGAAGCCTGCGTCTTGGGTAGCTCTTGGAGGGGCGCTCGAGTTTATACTCTTCGGCCGCAAGGACTTCAGTCCATCTGTCAGCTAGCAAGTCCTGGTCAGCTCTAAGCTGTTGCTGCTTTTTCTTGAGGCTGCTTGTCGTGGCCATGATCTTGCGTTTGAAATTCTCTTGTTCGACATGATCCTCGGGCACGACGAATTCGTCGTTGTCGAGGCTTGCCTCATCTTCGGAGGGAGGCATGTAATTATCGACCTCTACCTCTTTTTCTGCCGCTCTCTCATGAGGTCTGGCTTCTCCATCCTCCTGCTTGAATCTTGCCGGAGGGGTTGTCTTCAACCTTGTCGGGGTGTTATTGTCTCCGTGCGGAATCACCGTTTTTTGTTGTGGCGGGATTTAGGCGGGCGCTTGGCCGGCGCTTAGGCTGTTTCTTGGAGGGGTCATCCTCCGATGTTCCATCGCCATTCCCATCTTTTGGGATGTCCACCATGTATATGTCGTATGACGAGGTGAACTTCCAGTGCCCTGTGGGCGCTGGTACTTGGTCGTCTCTAGCATCGTCCTCCATACCGTCGATGTCTTCGGAGTCGAAGTCGAGCATGTCGGTTAAATCATCGACAGTGGCTACGAAGTGGGTGGTGGGTGGGCTTTGATTTTCTTCGTCGTCCGCATCCCAGCCTTCCTGACCATAATCCGGCCAGGGCTCTCCTGATAAAGAGAGAGACTTTAGTGAATTCAGAATGTCACTCAAGGGAGAGTGTTGAAAGATGTCCGCGGCAGTGAATTCCATGATCGGCGCCCAATCGGATTCGATTGGCAGGGGCGCGGAAGGCTCGGAGTCTGGAGAGGAGTCCGGCACCTTGGGGTTCTGAAGCCGCAAAGGGCCAGGGGTAGGTGTACGGCTCAATCACCGTAGAGATCGCAGCCCCCAAAGGCGGTGTCCAGCCACCCATCCTCGATCAGTAGCGGTCGGCTCCGAGCTAAAGGTCGGGCCGGACTGCAGTGACCTCCAGGACCTTGTTGGCGGCAGAGCTAGATCATGCCCTCGTGTGGTCTGGCGCACTTGGTTGTGGCTCGAACCGGTCGATGATCAAGTCTCCGCGGACGTCAGCCGTGTAGTTCAAACTTCCAAATCTGACCTGATGGCCAGGGGCGTAGCTTTCAATCTGCTCCAGATGGCCAAGCTTAATTGGCCCGCATGCAAAGCTGCGAATATGAAGATCTGTCCGGGGAGAAAAGTCTCACCACAGCGCATCGTTGTTGATGATCGGAGGAGCCATCGGGCCTAAACATGACGACAGAGGAACTCTCAATGAAAGCACCAATGTCGGTGTCAAAACCGGCGGATCTCGGGTAGGGGTTCCCGAACTGTGCGTCTAGGCGGATGGTAACAGGAGACAAGAGACACGATGTTTTTACCCAGGTTTGGGCCCTCTCGATGGAGGTAAAACCCTACTCCTGCTTGATTAATATTGATGATATGGGTAGTACAAGAGTAGATCTACCACGAGATCAGAGAGGCTAAACCCTAGACGCTAGCCTATGGTATGATTGTTGTTCGTCCTATGGACTAAAACCCTCCGCTTTATATAGAAACCGAATAGGGTTAGGGTTACACAGAGTCGGTTACAATGGTAGGAGATCTACATATCCGTATCGCCAAGCTTGCCTTCCACGCCAAGGAAAGTCCCATCCGGACACAGGACGGGGTCTTCAATATTGTATCTTCATAGTCCAGGAGTCCGGCCAAAGGTTATAGTCCGGCTATCCGGACACCCCCTAATCCAGGACTCCCTCACCAGGCTCCTGTGTTTGCTACCTTACGTTCCGCTATATCGGCTAGGGTAGTAAAGGGAGAACTACTGCAATTGTGCCCTGGTTTACCCGGATAAGCACCTCAGTAGAGAAAGCCGAAAACTGACTGTCATGATGCGGCGAGAGCCGGTCAGCTCTTTGAAGGTTTCAAATTGCTAGAGATTTTTTCCGCATTACGCGAGGGATCGGTACTTACCCGATCAGGTGCTTACAGCATCCTAGTTCAGATACTAGGGGCTACGCCTAAATTTTTATTGTCAAACTCCTATGTCTAAGTGAGGGTGTTCAAGACACATAGTCTGATTGCCTAGTTCGTTGCGCTAAACACATCCTTCAAGGACCAAACCATTGGATCAAGAGTGTTTAGATTCCATCCCGAACACCCCCGTACTACCTACATGGGGGCAGAAGCCGACGACTGGCCAACTCTCAGATTTTATACAACACGGCCACACAGGAGGTAATTTTTTATATAAAAAACAAACATTATATTACATAGCAACTTTGTTTCATCGTACAAGGCAGAGACAACTTGAATGTATTCATTCAAAGATAATGTCTTGCGCACATTGCATCGCCACAATGTGAGACCACTCTAGGATGTCTTCAAAATACCGCTCGGGCATGCGGTGCTCCTTGCCTTCGGGCGGCCCCTCGATCACAAGCTTGACAACATCCATCTTCGCCCACCACACCTTGACGCGGGCGAAGGTCATGCGCGTGCCCTCGATGCAGGCCGACCGCTTGACGACGTCCAGCCAAGGGCAGGCATCTACCAACCGCTTCACGAGACCGAAGTAGCTGCTGGGTATTAGCTTCGGCAGGCCACAACCGGATTATCAAATCCTTCATGGCTAGCTCGGCCACCCTATGCAGCTCAACCAGCTGATTTAGCTGATCGCTAAAGGGCACTGGATGTTCTGGCGCAAGATATTGCGACCAGAACAACTTCTCCGTTGAGCTCCCTTCTTCGGCTCGGAAGAACTCCGCCACGTCAGATACACTGCGCGGAAAATCCACAAATGCCACTGGAGAACTCTGAATCCGGGTTAGTAGGAAATATTTATTCTTCACATACTTGCTTTCCATACTAAACGCCTTACCCACCGCGATTTTCTTGGCCTCCTGGAGGGCACCCTGGGCTTCAACCCGGGCCTCTTCCGCGCTTTGGCGAGTTCGGTCTCTCGAGCCGAAACATCGCACTCCAAGGTCTCGCATTTTTTCACCGCATCCTTGAGCTCTTGCTGGATCTTGTTAAGCATGGCCTTGAGCTTCTTACGGGCGGCTTGTTCCTTGGCAGCTTTCTCCTCGGCTTCGGCCAGGGCCTTTTTAAGGGCCTCGACCTCGGTCGTCGCTCCTACATATATCATGACACTACGGTCAATACACTTAATTTATTATTTCCGAATATATAGCGAGTCATTACATACCTTGCCTGTCTTCTAGTTGCTTCCTCGCTTGGCCGGGCTCCTCCTCGGCCCACTCCAGTCTCTGCTTTAGTCCGGAGACTTCGGCAGTGTGTGAGGTAGCGGCCAGCAACGATGCCTTCTTATTCACATAAGACATATTTAGTTAGTTTCCTGCGAAATTTAGTTGATCCTCTATCTGGCTTTTCTTTCCGAACACCGGACAGTGACTCAGGGGCTACTGTCTGTATTGGGATTTTCTATTTTGCGTCTCTTACCTCAAAACCTGTTAGCAGGCCCCTACAGGCTTCGGTCAGACCGCTCTTGACGGACCGAACCCTCTCAATCACCATACCCATAAGGATACGGTGTTCCTCCACAATGGAAGCGCCTCATAGCACTTCCAGCAGATTATCCGGTGCCTCTGGTTGGACAGAGGTCACCGGCGGGACAGGCACACCTCCTTCTCTTGAAGGAGGCTACTTGCCAGATTCTGGAGCCGTATGGGTCTCCGGATCCGTGTTCAGCTGGGGGCCGTACCGAGCATGGCCCCCATCGCCAGTCTCCATGGGGGACTGTTCCCCCATGTGCCCGGCGACTGAGGTCTCACCCTCTGGCGCCTCCTGATCCTCTCCCTAGCCGGGGAAGGTCCTTCGGACAGCACCTCGGCGTCGCCCTTGGCCTTGGGATATTGAGCGGCCGGCGGTGACTCGGTGGCTATCGCCTTCGAATCCAGCGAACCTCCAGATGAGGACCGCATGGAGCTGTCATGAGCCTGACTGCAAGAGCATAATCCAACATATTAATACCATAAAGCGAAGAGGCCAGATAAAGGGACGTATGCGGGTTCTTAGTACTTACGATGTGGCCAGGGGCTTGTTCCTGGGGCGTCGCTCCGGACTTCTGTCGATGTCCCACGCGGAGTTATCCGCAAGGGAGCCCTTCCCCCTCTTGGATGCTTCCGCCTCCAGATTCGTGGAGGCTGCCCTCTTCTTCCTCCCCCATCAGGGGGAGGGTTGTTTTCCTCCTCCTCCTCATTGTCATCCTCAGCAGCGGAGGAATGGGTCACATCGTCTTCGGACGTCACGTCCGAAGCACCCTTGCGGCGGGGGCCACTTTTGGACCCCTTGGCCTTCTTCTTGGCCTTCTTCTCCAGCGGCTGATAGGGCACCGGGACCAACATCTTCGCCAGGAGCATGATGACTGGTTCTTCAGGCAGCGGAGCCGAACATTGAATCCGCTCCGCTTTCTCTGTCCATACCTGAAAAATATAGTAAAGTTTAGACATCCTCCTTGAACAAGCAGGTACAGGATGCATCTCGAGACATGAAGGACTTACCGCATTGGCGGGATGGGCAAGACCGTGCCTGCAGTCTGAGTCTATGACCGGCGGCTTCTCATTGCCCTTAAAGAGCAACTTCCACGCATCTTCGTGAGTAGTTCCGAAGAGCCTTTCCATGGTTTGGTGCTTCTCCGGATCAAATTCCCGTAGAGGGCAGATTCGGCTTTGGCAAGGGAGGATCCGACGAACTAGCATCACCTGGATCACGTCGACGAGGTTGATGTTTTTGTCCACCATGCTTTGGATGCGCGCTTGCAGCGCTATAAAATCGTCCGACGAAGACCAATTTGGGCCCTTCTCCATCCAGGAGGTAAGCTGCATTGGAGCGCCAGACTTGAATTTGGGAGCCGCGGCCCAGGTGGCGTCGTGGGGCTCTATGATATAGAACCACAGTTTCTGCCACTCCTTGACAGTCTCCACAAAAGTACCTCTGGGCCATGTGACGTTGGGCATCTTTCTCACCATGGCTCCTCCGCACTCCGCGTGTAGGCCATCCACCACCTTCGGCTTCACGTTGAAGATCTTGAGCCACAGTCCGAAGTGGGGCTGGATGCGGAGGAAAGCCTCACACACAACAATGAATGTCGAGATGTTGAGGAAGGAGTTCGGGGCTAGATCATGGAAATCTAGCCCATAATAGAACATAAGTCCGCAGACGAAAGGGTGGAGAGGAAATCCTAACCCGAGGATGAAATGGGGGATGAACACCACCCTCTCGTTGGGCTTCGGGGAGGGGATGACTTGCCCCTTTACCGGAAGACGGTGGACGATTTCCTTCGCCAGATACCCGGCCGCCCGAAGCTCAGTAATGTCCTTCTTGTTGACGGAGGAGGCCATCCACTTGCCTTGACATCCTGATCCGTACATGGTTGGGTGCTTGCTCGAGGTGGAAAAGATGACAACTTGGGCGCTGGAGCTCAAGAATGGAAGGGCAGAGGAAGAGAGAAGGCGTGGGTGAATAAAGGGAGTCCTTATCCCCTTATAAAGGCAGTGAATATCGAATGCCTCCCCACTCACCTTAAAACTCGCCTATTCCCAAGGGTTGTGCAAACGACACAGTTGGATTACCCACGCCCATATTGATGAGAATCCCGCAATAGGGGGACACGATCTCTGCTTTGACAAGACGTGCCAATGGAAACCGCATCTCGAAACGCGGAACGGCGGACGAAAACGGTTCAAAATAATGACCGGGCAGAAGTGATGTCATCTTGCAAAAAGTAGTCAGTGGATGGGACTCGTGAAATATTATACTCTCTACGGCTGTGTGTGTGGTACTTGTGTTGCAGATTCGGACACGTACGTTTCGTCCGAAGACTATCTTGGAGTATTCGGAAAGGGGAACCCGCCTTGCACTGCTGAAGACAATATGTGCACCGAACACCTCGTCATTGAAGCCTGGTTTAGGGGCTACTGAGGGAGTCCTGGACTATGGGGTCCTCGGGCGTCCGACCTGTTGGACATGGGCCGGACTAATGGCCTGTGAAGATACGAGACCGAAGACTCTCTCCCGTGTCCGGATGGGACTCTCCTTGGCGTGGAAGGCAAGCTTGGCGACCAAATATGAAGATTCCTTTCTGTGTAAACGACTTTGTACAACCCTAGTCCCCTCATGTGTCTATATAAACAGGAGGGCTGAGTCCGGAAACAGATATAATCAGACAGGCTAGACTTCTAGGGTTTTAGTCATTACAATCTCGTGGTAAATCAACTCTTGCAATAGTCATATTCATCAAGATCAATCAAGCAGGAAGTAGGGTCTTACCTCCATAGAGAGGGCCCGAACCTGGGTAAAGATTCTGTCCCCTGTCTCCTGTTAACCTTAGAGGCACAGTTCGGGACCCCCTACCCGAGATCCACCGGTTTTGACACCGACAGCGTCCCCATGCATACAGGCGCCCGAGACCCCATGCCCACGGGCTACACAGGAAGCTGGCGTTGGAGCACCCCATGCGCACGGGCTTGTACCTTGCCCACAGGACCCCCGTGCGCACGGGCCCAACTTACCCCGTGCGCACTGGCCCTACAGGATGGCCGGCCGAGGCTACTGTTTTGGGCCTCCACTTTGTCCCCTTCCTCCACCTACCTATATATATCCCTCTCCCTCCTCCATTTAGACTTAGCAAATTAGTTGATAGACATTAGAGAGCTTTGCTCCTTGTATCCACTCCTCTAGGAGATCAAGACCTCCTAGGAGAAGATCCCCTTGTGGACTCAAGACCTCCACTTGGAGAAGACTATCATCAAGACCTCTTTCCTCATAGGATTGGGATGAACTTGTTACCTCTTGTATCTTCTTGTGTTGGATTTGGACCCTTGTATCCTCTTTGTGCATGTGGATTTAGCACATGTGTGATTGGTTCTAGTTGATTTGAGTGTTTCCCCTCTCTTGTGTTCTTCGTGTTCATCATGTTCTTCGTGGGATTTCCCCTCCAATTCATGAAAGATCCATCTTAAGGTTCCACCCTACAACTGAATAGTGAGAGAGCGAACCACCCAAAAGGGAGTGACCACCACAAGCCCAAATTGAGTGCCTCCACGATGAGAGACAAGAAGAACTTAGTCCTATTTGACACCAAAAGTGAGATGAGGGAAGTGTGTGCAAACCCATCAATTGTCATGCACTATGTCTGTAGCGATCCGACCTTAGACGGTAAAATCCCTGTGTTCAGTGTCATACCTGGATCAGTAATGCTGACACACACAGTACTCGAATGTATTTATAATAAAGTAGAAATCACACACTTATTACGTTGAATGTCTCAAAAGAGAACTTATTACAATAAATATGGCTTAAGGCCATCTAAATAAGATAACAGCGGAAGGCTTGGAGGATAATGTGAGTCCATCAACTCCACGGCATAGCTGAGTGCATGACAAATGACCTATGGCACCTTACTCATCGTCTGAAAACTCTGTAACATGATATATTCCAGCCCGAAATGGGTCAACACATGGAATAAGCTGGCAATATAACACAGTAGAGCAATGAACAGACAAATGCTATCACTACATGCATATATGGCTGGTGGAGGCTCTATGGTTATATTGTTTTTGCGAAAAGCCAATTTTTTCCTCCAACAAAGGAATAGATTTTATTTAACTATCATGGTGGTTGAAACATCACTGAGAAGGTTCCTCCAACTCAATCCCAATTAAAGTAGTCATTAACATCCCAACAAATTAATTTAGAGTGATGAGATCAGATCAATAATTCGAGTACCAGATACTCAAGATGTCCATAACCGGGGACACGGCTAACCATGATTAGTTTATACACTCGGCAGAGGTTTGCGCACTTTTCCCCACAAGACTCGATCTCCTCTGTTTGATTTCGCACACTACATGGTGTTTGAGAAACGGATGACCGAGACACGGTCTTTCAGAAGCATTAACTCTTTACTCTGGGTAGACGGTTACACCTACTTTCCCTCTACATCTGCTAGCTACCACTGAAAGAGGTCACACAACATACTCAACTATGCCAGAGCCCATAATGGCTTGTGGCTGCACACGGAAGTTTCTAGCATGAATAATCTTATGATCCCTTTGAGCCTGGGTGGCGGACTGTAGGATGATCACACGGGTACTCCGGGATACCCTAGGACAACACTGGATTCTCCAGGTGCCCACAAGCAATCCACCCAGATGTGTATTAAAGTTTCCACCTTAACTTGAACCATTAATTAACAACTCACATCTGTCATGGATACACTCAAACCCTATCCACGTCTACGAGCATAGCATGGCAATATAAGCATAACGTATAAGTAACTCCCAGGGGTTTGATAATAAACAGGGCAATAGGTTCTACCTCATCATCTACTTGCCAGACCCACATGTTAAGAGGTCCTACTCATGCAATGTGTGAGGGTTGAAACTAATGCATAAAACTGGGTAATAAAGGCGTATGATCAATGTGTTACTTGCCTTGCTAACGTTCCGCAAAACCTAGTGACTCGTAGTAGCACGCTTCGCACTCCGGGAATTCTATCGCAAACAAACATTAGCATACATAAGAACTCAAGCAAATATGCACGGGTGAAACTCAAATAAGAAGAACTAACCAGAAAGTTCAACTGAAGAACTCTGGTTTGCAAAAAGAATCAAACCAAACAGAGCAACGAAACTCAAACTACGAAAGAAACAAGATCCATTTACTAATCTGGACTAAAGTCAAATTTTACAGTACCAAAATCTTGTTCAAGTTGGTTAAACAGAAAGAGGACTTCGAGACAAAGATCTAGGCACTTGTTTCACCTCATTAGGATAAACGAGCGAAAAGATAAACTAAAACTAAAATTAGGGCAGAAATCGCAATCGGAAATAATCGCGGAAAAATCCTGGAAAAAGAAAACTGACGAATAGGCTAACGAACGAACGCTCACTGTCCGCGGCTAACGGATGAACAGCATTCGTGAAAACGAATGTACGGACGAACGTCCGCTAAACAACCGAACCGAGACAAACCAAACGAACCGATCTAATTAAAAAACTAGATCTAGGGTTTCTAAAAAAACTGAACGGTTAACCGAAAAAAACAACAACGAACGAAGGCGGCGGCGTCGGCAACCTCCCATGAAAGTGGCGTGGCGACAAGGCGGATCAAGTGAGGGGCGCTGGCGGCAACCTGGGCTAGGGTTTGGGCGGCGAGGCGGTGGCGGCTTCTTTGGGCTGGGGCCTCGGGGCGGCCGGCTTATAAAGCCTGCCCGGTGAGTCTCAGGTCGATTCTGACCCGTTAGGTCGGTGCAACCTTTTTTTAAACCTGACGTGGAAAAACAAATAAAAGAAGTACTTAATGGAGTCCAAAAATCCTGAAATAAATTTTTGCGGTCCTATAATAATATTGCGGACAAAGTGAACATTTATTTGTGCCTCTACTGCAATTTTGAAAAACGCTTATTTTTCCTAATTCAAATAAAATAGCAATAAAAGTCCAAAAATATTATTTATTTGATTTTAATATATTTCCTGCAATATTACCTTTATTTTGGAGAAGTCATATAATCTCGTCTCTTATATTTTAATATGAAATATTTTTTGAGAGAAAAATAATTGAAACCAAAGTGATCCTTGTTTCGATATTTGATAAAATTCAAATATGAAAAACGTAAAATCGCCAACTCTCTCCGTGGGTCCTTGAGTTGCTTAGAATTTCGAGGATCGGAAAGAAACAATGTATTGAAAATATGATATGCATGAATGACCTATGTATAACATTCCAAATTGAAAATTTGGGATGTTACAAACCTACCCCCTTAAGATGAATCTCGTCCTCGAGATTCGGGTTGGCTAGAAAATAGGTGTGGGTGGTCTTTGCGTAGGTCATACTTCCGAGCTTCTCGAATCTTTCCCAATAATGTTGATTGAACCTCCAATGCTGCAAGAAAACCTCTAGGGACGATCTCCAAACGAAACTCCCTGAGATCTTCTGGTAACTCCTTTGGCAATCCTCCGCCTCTTCCGGCCAAAGCGTCTGCTACGACATTGGCCTTTCCTGGATGATAGTGCAACTTCATATCATAATCCTTTATGAGCTCCAACCATCTCCTCTGCCTGAGGTTCAACTCCTTCTGAGTAAAAATGTAATTCAAACTCTTGTGATCCGTGTACACATCACAACAGTTTCCAATAAGATAATGTCTCCAGGTCTTAAGCGCATGCACTATAGCTGCTAGCTCCAAATCATGCATGGCATAATTCAACTCATGCGGTTGGAGTTAACGTGAGGCATACGAAACAACTCTTCCGTCTTGCATAATTACTCCTCCAAGTCCTACACGAGAGGCGTCGCAATACACTTGGAAATCCTTGTGTATATCCGGCAGAATCAGCACTGGGGCTGTAGTCAAACGTTTCTTCAACTCCTGGAAACTTGCTTAGCATTCTTCAGCCCAATGGAACTTAGTATCTTTATTCAACAATGCCACCATGGGCTTCGCAACCTTGGAAAAATTCTCAATGAATATCCGATAGTATCCTGCGAGTCCCAGAAAACTGTGGATCTCTCCAACTGAGTTGGGTGCCAACCACTCAGTGACAAACTGAACCTTGGTAGGATCCACTGACATACGTTCTCCTGATATAACATCTCCAAGATATCCAACTTCCTTCAACAAAAACTCACATTTGCTAAACTTGGCATATAACTAATGTTCCCTGAGCTTCTCAAGGACCAAACGCAAATGCTCCTTGTGTTCCTCCTCATTCTTCGAGTATACCAAGATATCATCAATGAACACCATGACAAACTTATCCAAGAACTCCATAAATACTTTGTTCATCATGCTCATAAAATAGGCAGGGGCGTTAGTCAATCCAAATGACATAACCGTATACTCATAAAGCCCATACCTTGTGGTGAAAGCTGTCGGTATATCCTTTTCTCTAATCTTCAGCTGGTGATATCCTGATCGCAGATCCATCTTCGAAAACACTTTAGCTCCTTGCAGCTGGTCAAGAAGATCATTGATCATCGGCAGTGGGTACTTGTTCTTGATCGTCACTTTGTTCAACACACGATAATCAACAACCATCCTTAACGATCCATCCTTCTTCTCAACCAAAAGCACTTGGGCTCCCCATGGTGATGAACTTCGTCGAATGTACCCTTTCTCCAATAACTCCTTAATCTGCTTCTAATTTCCTCCAGATCATTTGCGGGCATACGGTATGGTCTCTTCGATACCGGTCCGGTGCCTGGCAACAGCTCTATCAGAAACTCGATGTCTCGATCCGGCGGCATTCCTGGTAGCTCCTCTGGAAATACATCTGGGTAATCCTTCACTACAGGCACTACCTCCTGAACAACTCCCGTGAGAGAATTTACTTGCGTCCTCCTCGGTGCATGCCTAGATACATACTTGATCCTTTTTCCCTCCGGGGTGGTGAGTAAAATCAACTTACCTGCGCAATCGATGTTTCCCCCATACATCGATAGCCAATCCATTCCTAGTATAACATCCAATCCTTGTGACTCCAAAATTATCAGGCCTGAGGGGAAAACATGGCTTCCAATGGTCAATGGCATCTCAAAACATCCTTGACTTGCCATATACTCTGCTCCTGGTGAACTTATTAACATAGGTGTCCTAAGTACTTTGGTGGGCAACTTATATTTATCCACGAATCCCCTTGAAATGTATGCGATGCACCAGTGTCAAAAAGAACAATTCCGCTAAATGACTTAACCAAAAACTTACCGATAATTGCATTAGGCTGCTCTTCAACCCCCTCCACATTCACGTGGTTCACTTGTCTCCTGTTGAAAGGGTTGGGCTTCTTCCCAGAGCTTCCATTTCCGTTCCCATTCTTCGCTTTAGGGCACTCAGTGGCATAGTGTCCATCCTTCCCGCACTTGAAACATGTAATGTGCCTTAGATCCTTCTTGGCGGGTGTAGCTGGATTGGAGCGATTCTGATTACTGCTTGCTCCACTCCCATTCCCATTCTAGGGGCCATTGTGGTTATGGGAAGCTCCTCCATTGTGAGTGTGGCCTCCATGGTTAAGGGTATATCCTCCCGAGTTTGGGGTAAAACGGGGTTTTTCCTGAGCTCCTGAATTGCACTTTCCTTGTCCATACTTCCTCTTACGGCTCTCAATCTGCTGTTGCTTCCCTTCAATCATAAGAGCCTTGTCTACCAACTCCTGGTAGTTGTTAAATGTTGCCACCATCAACTGCATGCTCATCTCATCATTCAGCCCTTCCATAAACTTCTCCTGCTTCACGGCATCTGTGGCCACATCATCAGGGGCATAATGAGATAGCTTACTAAACTCATCTAATACTGAGTCACGGTACGATTTCCCTGGCACAAGTTGTGAAACGCGCGCTTCTTCATGCTCATAGCTCCAGTTGAGACATGGGCCGTGCGGAATGCTTGCTGAAACTGATCCCAAGTGATATTGGCTATAGGGAAAGTGGTCGTGTAATTCTCCCACCATGAGGCTGCTGATCCAACCGACTGATGGGCAGCAAAATGCACCTTCTCTGCATCTATGCAACCTGCGGTGGTCAACTCCCTTCCAATCCTGCTTAGCCAGTCATCCGCAACTATTGGCTCGGTGTTACTGGAAAACACCGGCGGCTGCAACCTCAGAAAACGGGCTAAGTTGTCAACTAGAGGCGGGTTGTTGTTGTTGTTGTTGTTGTTGCCTTGGTTCTCGACTAATTGCTGTATCAAGGCATTCTGCTGCTAGATCAACTGGGTGATCTCAGGTGGGTAGACAAATCCGGTGTCACGTCTCGGAGGCATCTGATGGGTTTAGAGGGGAGAGATTAGAATGGAATGAGGTCTAGTGAGAAAGCACTACCCATATGCACATGAGACAAGCACAGTCATATCATATCACTCAATCAATCAAGCAAGGGCATACAATCGGTCTAGAACTATCGTTACAAAAGTGCTCGGACTACTACTATATACATGGGGAAAGACTACTAATCATATGGTGGTCATCTAGAGATCTTGATCGATGGAAGTCTCCATGATATCCACTCCAGCTTCGTCTTCATAATCATCATCACTACCATCAGGGTCGGAGTCGGTGTCGTCGATGATGATGTAGTCTTCAGAACGAGTCTCCTTGGGTTTGTCGTCTTCTCCTCCTGGTGAGGGGTCTCCCATAAAAACTCCTAGCTTCCTTGTCAGGTCGTCATTCTTCTCCACGAGTATCGTCATTTTCTCCTCATATCCATCACGTGTATACTTGAGTTCCTCTTCTAGCCTTGTGATCCTGGTCATCGCCTTCTTCAAATCTATCATGCCTGCGCACATCTGGTTCTCCTGGCGTCGAATATGTTGGTTTAACTCCTGGATGAAAGCTGCAATGGACCTGTCCTTCCTGGTACTGATCATCTCCCATTGCTCGTCTCGGCACCCACATATCAGGTGGATGGTGTACTTAAGATCCTTGTGATAAACTTCGCCGATGTGTCCCATGGTGATGTGGGCTGCCATGGTCTTACCTAAACTCCAGGTTGGGGCATCAAAGGAAAACTCTATGGGCTCAGTGACTAGCGTGAATGTCCTTCCTGGAACTTGAACTCGGATCATCCAATGCTCCTCTTCCGGTAAAGTGGCGGTGTAGGTTTCGGTGAAGCTTGGTATTTCGATATTCAGGTACCTAGTGACTTCCTTCAAGTGTCTCCCAAAAGGTGTGTCCTCATCCGATTGTGCAAACTTTTTCCTTGAGTCCGCCCTCCTAAAGATTAGAAAATGGAGAGGACTCAGAAATGAGTAGAGAAGAGTGACCTATGGCTCATCTTAGTGGTCATGTCCTACATTCAGCGCCATCCGACCTCAGACGGTCAAATCTTTGTGTTCAGTGTCATCCCTAGATCGGAAATGCTGGCACACATAGTACTCGAATGGATTTATAACAGAGTAGAAATCACACACTTATTACATCGAATGTCTCAAAAGAGAACTTATTACAATAATATGGCTTAAGGCCATCTAAATAAGATAACAACGGAAGGCTTGGAGGATAATGTGAGTCCATCAACTCCAACGGCATAGCTGACTGCATGACAAACGACCTATGGCACCTTACTCGTAAATGCGAAAAGTGCGCAACATGATATGTTGCAGCCCGGAATGGGTCAGCACATGGAATATGCTGGCAATATAACACAGTAGAACAATGAACAGATAAATGCTATCACTACATGCATATATGGCTGGTGGAGGCTCTATGGTTATTATTTTTTTTGTGAAAAGCCAATTTTTCCCTCCAACAAAGGAATATATTTTATTTAACTATCATGGTGGTTGAAACATCATTGAGAAGGTTCCTCCAACTCAATCCCAATTAAAGTAGTCATTAACATCCCAACAAATTAATTTAGAGTGATGAGATCAAATCAATAATTCAAGTACCAGATACTCAAGATGTCCATAACCGGGGACACGACTAACCATGATTAGTTTATACACTCTGCAGAGGTTTGCACACTTTTCCCCACCAGACTCGATCTCTTCCATTTGATTTCTCGCACTACATGGTGTTTGAGAAATGGATGGCCGAGACACAGTCTTTCAGAAGCATTAAATTTTTACTCTGGGTAGACAGTTACACTTACTTTCCCTCTACATCTGCTAGCCTACAACTGAAAGAGGTCACGCAACATACTCAACTATGCCAGAGCCCATAATGGCTTTTTACTGCACACAAAAATTTCTATCATGAATAATCTTATGATCCCTTTGAGCCTGGGTGGCGGACCGTAGGATGATCACACGGGTACTCCGGGATATCCTAGGACAACACTGGATTTTCCAGGTGCCCACAAGCAATCCAACCAGATGTGTATTAAAGTAGCCACCTTAAGTTGAACCATTAATTAACAACTCACATTTGTCATGGATACACTCAAACCCAATCCACGTCTACGAGCATAACATGGCAATATAAGCATAACGTATAATTAACTCCCAGGGGTTTGATAATAAACAGGGCAATAGGTTCTACCTCATCATCTACTTGCCAGACCCACATGTTAAGAAATCCTACTCATGCAATGTGTGAGGGTTGAAACTAATGCATAAAACTAGGTAATAAAGGGGTATGATCAATGTGTTACTTGCCTTGCTGACTTTCCGCAAAACCTAGTGACTCGTAGTAGCATGCTTCGCACTCCGGGAATTCTATCGCAAACAAACATTAGCATACATAAGAACTCAAGAAAAGATGCACGGGTAAAACTCAAATAAGAAGATCTAACCAGAAAGTTCAACTGAAGAACTCCGTTTTGCAAAAAGAATCATACCAAACGGAGCAACGAAACTCAAACTACGAAAGAAACAAGATCTATTTACTAATCTGGACTAAAGTCAAATTTTACAGTACCAAAATCTTGTTTAAGTTGGTTAAACAGAAAGAGGACTTTGAGATGAAGATCTAGGCGCTTGTTTCACCTGATTTGGATAAACGAACGAAAAGATAAACTAAAACGAAAATAAGGGCAGAAATCGCGATCGAAAATAATCGCGGAAAAACCCTGGAAAAAGAAAACTGACGAACAGGCTAATGAACGAACGTTCGCTGTCTGTTCGTTAAAACGAACATACGGACGAACGTCCACTAAATAACCGAACCGAGAAAAACTGAACGAACCGATCTAATTAAAAAAACTAGATCTAGGGTTTCTAAAAAAATTGAACGGTTAACCAAAAAAATCAACGACGAACGGCGGCGGCGGCGGCGTCGGCTACCTCCGGTGAGTGGCGGCGGTCGTGGTGGCATGGACAATGATGGCGACAACGGGTTGGCAGCGTGCGGATCGAGGCGGCGGCACGGGCTAGGGTTTGGGGGGGGGGGGGGGGCGGCTGGCGGCTTGGTGGGCTGTGGCCTCGGGGCGGCCGGCTTATAAAGCCTGCCCCCGGCGGGAGTCCGGGTCGGTTACAGCCCGTTAGGTCGGTGCAACCATTTTAAAAAAAACTTGATGCGGAAAAACAAATAAAAGATGTACTAAACGGAGTCCAAAAATCTTGAAATAAATTTTCACGATCCTCTAATAATATTGCGGACAAAGTGAACATTTATTTGGGCCTCTAATGCAATTTTGAAAAACACATATTTTCCTAATTCAAATAAAATAGCAATAAAAGTACAAAAATATTTTTTATTTGATTTTAATATTTTTCCTCCAATATTCCCTTTATTTTGGAGAAGTCATATTATCTCCTCTTTTATTTTTTAATATGAAATATTTTCAGAGAGAAAAATAATTAAAACCAAAGTGATGCTTGTTTCGATATTTGATAAAATTCAAATATGAAAAAACGTGAAATCCCCAACTCTCTCCGTGGGTCCTTGAGTTGCTTAGAATTTCGAGGATCGCAAAGCAACAATGCAGTAAAAATATCATATGCATGAATGACCTATGTATAACATTCCAAATTGAAAATTTGGGATGTTACAATGTCCTTTTGTGCAAGGACGAGGCACCAAAAAACTAACAACTCTCACAATCTACATTTAGTGTTATCTTCTCTATTCCAGGAATTCCAAGATGTACTCCCTGTCGAGCTACCTCCGGGTCTACCTCCACTACAAGGCGTCGAACACCGCATCGACCTCATCCCCGGAGCACCCCTTCCTAACAAATACCCTACCGCGTCAATCCCTAGGAAGCCAAGGAGATCCAATGGCAAGTACAACAACTCATCGACAATGGCCATGTACGTGAAAGCTTGAGAACTTGTGCCATTCCAATAATCCTTGTTCCCAAGAAAGATGGTACATATCGCATGTGTTCCGATTGTCGTCCTATCAATGCTATTACCGTGTGTTATCTTTACCCCATTCCACGCCTAGATTATATGCTAGATGAGCTTAGCGGAGCCGCAATTTTCTCTAAGATTGACCTTCAAAGTGTCTACTATCAAATACACATCTGTTGGCATTCTGGGAACGGGGGTCCCCAGACTTGCCTGCCTACGGCCCACAGCCTGGCTAAGCGGCAGGCCGTACGGACCATCTTCATCAGCAAGACACCCAAGACCCTCGCGAGGCAGACGATGCAAGACCTCTTCTGGAGTGGCCTAGCCAGGCAGGCTCACGAGGAGCGGAGATATCAAGGCGATGCAAACCTCACGAGGCTCTCGTGACGTGAGCCATGACGAGCAGTACGGTAGTGGGTGCGGGCGCCCGGTGTCTTGATGTCCTTATTTCCTCTTTGGTGTTAAGGAGGTTAGTGCAGGCGAAGAGTACCGAGGCATCAGGCAAAGGTTGCCATATTGGTGCAACGAAACCAAGACCAGGAGGACGGCCAGGCGGAGGTCATGGTGGAGCCCAAGACGGCATCACCCCAGGGCTTTTCGCAGGCGAAGACCGCTTTTGTCAGGATAGCTTGTACTAGCTGTCCCCCTTCAAATTTGCCCTCCGTTGTTGGCTCCCTTCCCGCTCGATATTTGGGAAGAGGACCAGGGCCTATATAAGTAGAGCTAGCCACCACAGTAGAGGCAGGTTGAACTGATCGAATCCTCACGCCACAAGTTCACAAGCACAAGAACATCTCAACCTCAGGAGGCTGTTCTTCCCTCTTACTGTTCATCATCAGCCCAAGAGGCAATCCACCACCACCACACTTGAGTAGGGTATTACACCATAACGGTGGCCCAGACCAGTATAAACCTCATGTATTTCTATGTTGCGAGTTCGATGAGTTCATCCGCAAGATCTTAGCGAGCTAGAGTGTAGATCGGTAGGACGGAGAGACTTCGCGCGCACCCTAGTGTTCGAACCTTAAGGGTTTGCCGAAACCCCACATCCGACATTTGGCGCGCCAGGTAAGGGTGCGCCGTAGTTTCCCTTCCATCAGTTCATTGCTCCATCGCTCCATCGTTTCCATGGCGGACGCTCGTCGTGCTCGAGCTGAGCGTCGGGCTGCCCTCTCTGCCCGTGTCGCTCAGATGGCTCCCGTAGGCGGGCCACCTCGTCATTCTCCATCTCCCGTCGCCAACGCTGCCACCGGCCCGGCGGGGAACGAGCAGCAAGCGTCCTTGCCACATCCTTCAGTGCGGCAAGACGGCCGCACCGCTACTCCATCGTTACCCCTGCCGGTTCCTTGTCTCACATGCACCGCGCTCCCATGGAGGCACGGGCCGCGCTCATCGCGGTGAACGAGCTCCTACGTTACCGACCTGTCGACGACCTCTATGAGGAGTGGCTCGACCGCATCGCCGAGCTCGTCCGCGCCGTAGGGGGCTCTCCGGCGCCATCCCAGTCTCTGCCTCCCCCTCAACCAGCCGCGGGCGACGGGGCTCATGGCATGCCTGCACCAACTCAACCCCAAGACGGTGCCTTGGCAACAAGGCGCGCGCCTCCGCGGCGTGATCCACCGCACCCAGCACCCGCGCGTGAGGAAAGAAGCTACCAAGAAATCCCGTGGTCGTGAGAAGCTGCACCGGCGCTCCCCGCGCCACCTCTTCAAGACCGCGTGCCGCCTGCAGTGGCGCAGCACGGACCTCGCCAAGACCAAGCTCCACCTCAGAAGCGGGCCCCGGTGACCACGGCCGGCTGCTGGGCCTTCACCCCCGAGCTGCGTAGCGTCGCCTGGCCAGGCAAGTTCAAACCAGATCAGCCTCCTTGCTACGACAGCACCGCCGACCCCGCGGAGTTCCTGCAGCTCTATGAGCTAAGCATCGAAGCAGCCAACGGCGACGAAAAAGTCATGGCGAACTGGTTTCCCATGGCTCTCAAGGATGGGGCCCGCTCCTGGCTCCTGAACCTGCAGCACGGCTCGATCTCCTCCTCGGACGAGATGCGCGACCACTTCGTCGCCAACTTCCAGGGCACTCGCGACCGCCCACCGGCCGTTGGTGATCTACGCCGCATCAAGCAACAACCAGGAAAGACCCTCCAGAAGTACATCCAACGCTTCAACAACACCCGCCTCTAGATCCCCAAGGTCACAGACGAAGCCATCATCTCCGCGTTCTCAGACGGCGTCCATGACGTCAAGATGAAGGAAGAGCTCGCTATCCACGAGGATCTTTGCACATCAGGAGCTGTTCAACCTGGCGACCAAGTGTGTAAGAGCTGAGGAGGGGCGCCTCTCTCTCCTTGAACTGCCAGCTGCAGGAGCGGAGGAGAAGAAGGCCCAGGCCAAGGACGTGAAGCGCAAAGAGGCAGTGGTGCTCGCAGCAGAGCACGACACCAAGCGAGGCAAAGATCAGCCCGAGTCATCCAAGAACGGTCAACCATTCTGCACCTTCCACAACCTGAACACCCACAACACCAGCCGGCGCCAAGAGCTCGAGCCATCTGGGAAGGACGCCTTCTGATCGACGCCCCGAGCGCAACGACCGGGGCTACGGCCGCGGAGGCGGATGCTGGGACGACCGTGGCCCGCTCCCGGAGTGGCGCGACCGGCCTCGTGAGGACCGCTGGCAGGACCAACCTCGCGGGGGTGACTGGAGGGACCAGCCTCGTGAGGATCGCCCCCAGGGCAACGCTGGTCTTCCTCCGCTGCCGCCGCCAAGGAGGAACGACCACCACCACCAGGACGAAGGGGCTGGGGGCTTCCAGGAACCGCGTGCGATCGCCTGCATCTTGGGCGGTGCCCAGGCCCCAACCTCTCAGCGCATCTTCAAACAGTTCGCTCGCGAGGTGAATGCGGTGCTCCCCAAGCTCGAGGCCACGCGCCCGCTCAGGTGGTCCCAATATGCCTTCACCTTCAACTCGGCAGACCAGCTCAAGTGCGCAGCCACCACTGGCGCCCTCCCTATGCTGGGATCCCCAGTCATCAGCAATGTGCAAGTCACCAAGACCCTCATCGACGGCGGTGCAGGGCTCAACGTCCTATCCGTCGACACGTTCGACAACCTCTAAGTGCCATATGAGCAGCTCCGGCCAACCAAGACTTTCTCAGGAGTGACCGACGGTTCCACCACACGGATAGGGTAGGTCCGCCTGCCTGTCACCTTCGGGGAGCGCAAGAACTATCGCACCGAGCTCATTGAATTTGACGTCGCGCACATCCGCCTGCCGTACAATGCCATCCTCGGGTATCCAGCCATGGCCAAGTTCATGGCAGTCACTCATCATGGCTACAACGTTCTCAAGATGCCAGGAAGCGGAGGAATCATCACGGTCCCGTGTGAAGAGAGGGATGTGGTGTGCTCCCTCGAGTGCGCCTTTCAAGCCGCAGCAATCGACAACACCGACAGCAGGAGTGAAGGCCCTCCGGAGGCCATCCCCAAGAATAAGCAGCTGCGCCGAGCAGGATCTCAGGAGGGCGGCAACGCAGCTGGAGCCTTGTCAGGATCAGCGCCCGCTCCAGGGGCGCCTCCCTCTGTCACATAGGAAGGCGCGCCCGGCGCCCTCCTCGGGCAGGGCTCGGGGGCTCTCTTCTGGAGGGCCACAGACCTTGCCAACCTCACGAGGGAGGCGCTTGGGCACCACTTGGAGGCATGCTTCGCGACACGTTTCCCTCAGGAGAACACATGGCAAGGAGTGCCCACCACCCAGGAGTTCATCACCAAGACCACCCAGGAACTTCAAGAAGCAAGAGCCATGCGTGGCCACAACCGCTCACATGGCGCGGCTCCCCTTCCAGGCGAGGATGACGGGCTGCGTGTCTGCGTTGACTTCCCAGGGCTCAACAGGGCCGCATCTCAGGAGCGCTTCTGGCCATCGCGTGCGGGCCGCTGCGAGGGCCCGCCACACAGCTACGTTCGCATGCCCTTCGGCTTGCCGGGCGTGGCGTCGGCCTATCAGCGCAACGTGCGACAAGTCCTGGCGGCTCAGGAGGCCAGGTTCCACGCTGTCCTGGAGGAGATGGAGACGGCCTTCAGGGAACCTCCTGAACCCCCAGAGCCTCCCGGGGCTCAGGGCCCCGGTGGCTCATGAGGAGCCATTCCTTCAACACGCTGCTTCAGCTGCACCAACTCTACTTCGTCTAAAGAACCAGGTGACATCTTCCAAGTTCGTTTAAGCTAGCAGCGCCCCTCGGGATGCATTATTCCCAAGCCGCATGGGTCCGTCCCTGTGGCATGTATCCCTTTTGGTTAAGTCTTTAGCTTACCTTGCTGGGGGCGCCCCTCGGGCTGCATCATCCCCATGCCGCTCGGGCCAGACCCGGTGGCGTGTATCTTCCTGCATTTATCCAAGTTGATCTGCTCTTCATGCTTAACCTGCCAGTTGCTATCGCCCGCTCGATTGCTGCCCGTCGCGGGTCTGTTCTTCCCATGCAATTCGCTTGCACGTTAAAACGGGGGCTCCTGAGCATTGCGACTCAAGAGCTCTTACTCGCTCTCCAGCCCTCACCCCCTAGCCTTGACCACGACATCGCGACCTGGCATACCAGCGGCGGCCGAGCTCGCTCGAGGGCCGGGACCTGAGGACGTAGAGTGCTTGCATCTAACTGCCTTGCAGGAACACACAGTCACCAAGACTCAAGACCAGGCGCAACCTGCCTTGAGGTAGGGCCTCATGAGTCCCGGGCTGGCTCTCGAGTGCCCAGATACACCTCGCAGCCCTGCCGTGCAAGCCACGTGTCAGGGCGGGGCTCTACACGGCCCAGGGGCTCCTCGCGGAGGGGGCCCCCATCTCACGCCCAAATGGAAGCACCATTCTCCGCGCCGGTTGTCGACACTGCCGAGGAGCGGCTATGCCCGTGCACAAGCGGAAGCACTATGCTCCACGCTGGTGATAAACAACTGAGGGCGACCCCACGGCCGTGCCAACCTCAGGGAGCCCAGAGCTCAGCGCCCAGCCTTACCGCAACGCCTCCCCTCGGGAAAGCCGCGCATGGGGCCGGAGACGGGGCTGCGCTCGGGTCACGCCCAAGCGCACGCCACCTAACCAGGTCCCCGGACCTGGGCATCGCGCGCCCTCCCGAGGCCTCGGTGAGGGCAGGTATGGGAATTGTTTGCATGTCAAGGGGGACTCCTGAGCATCGCGACTGAGCAGCCTAACTGGTCACGTAGCCCCTCACTCCTTGGTCCGTCCTAGTCTCTGGTCGGCCCAATGGCGGTTGAGGTATGCGCGGGGCCGGGCCCTGCCGACATAGAACATTAATCTACCCCCACGAACTCTCCCTATATGATGTTTGCGCGTCAAGGGGGACTCTTGAGCATCGCGACTCAGGAGCCTAACTGGTCACGTAGCCCCTCACTCCTTGATCCATCCTGGTCTCCGATCGGCCCAATGGCGGTTGAGGTATGCACGGGGCCGGGCTCTGCCGACGCAGAACGCAAAGCATAGAGGAAGGAAACCACGAAATCTCGAAGAAAATATTACAAGCATATTGTCATCACAATACCAAATAAAAGTGTAAATGCCTCCACGCCTTTGTTACATGTCGCGAGGCAGAGCACGGAAGAATGGTCAGCGCTTGCCGCCAGTGAAGGCGCTCCCTCGTGATCGGTTTTGTCTTTACCACCAGCTACAAGGTTGACGACGTCGGACAGAGGAGCGGAGACAAAGCCGCGGAACCTCCTCAGCAAGGCCCCCACCTGATCCTGTACGGCCGCGGCAGCCGCCTCGCACTAATCTTCAGTTGCAGGCTCCAACAGCTCGTCAAGGCAAGCGTTGGGGTCACGAAGGTGCAGGCGGCTAAAGACGCGAGTCAGCGCGGCTTAAGACAGGATGCGAGCTTCTGCCTCCGCCATGGGACTGAGATCATCAACGACCTCCTCAAGTGCCTTCATCACGAGAGGAAGCAGCTAGGCGGGGCCGTCCTCGTCGGTGTTCAGAGGCTTCTCCAGGCCATGCTCGTAGGGCGTCTTCAACGCCTTGCGAGACCTCTTCTCGAGATCGGCAAAGGCCACGTGGTCTTCCGCAAGGACTCGTGCCTTGGCGTCAAGATCGGCCTCCCTCGTCCTCATCTTCCGCTCCAGCTCCTCCAACCGGTTGCGCTCGGCAGCCTGCTTCTTCCCCAGCTCCGCCAACTCTGCATCACGATTCTTGACGGCTTCCTCCCGGGCCTTCATCTCCTCCTCCTTCGCTTGGCGGCAGTGCACCTCTTCGGCGTGCTTGACGCGCAGGCTCTGCAACTCGCCCTCCAGAACTTGGCAGTGGTCACGGGCGGCGTTGGTGTCCTTTAGCGCCGCCTCACGATCGACCAAGCATTGGCGGCTCCTTGCTTCTCCTTCTCGGAAGCCACAGCAGCCTGACCCAGCGCCGCGCGAACTGCCAGGTCAGAGTGAAGCCAACCAGAGGCCAGCTCCAAAAGCCCGGCCACCAAGCGCGGGTCTGCGCTCAGGACATCCGCCTACAGCTGGGTCATCTTCGCAAGGGCACGCTCCAAGACGGCAGCAGGAGCAGAAGGACCAGGGAATGGAGATGCAGCAGTGGGAGGAAGCGACATCATCACCAGGGCTTGAGAGACCGCCGATTCCGGAGCGGCTGCGACCTCGTCAGCCGCGCCAAATACCGGCACCTCCAGAGCCAGCGGGGCCATGGGGGACGACTCCATGCGGCGAGGCTCCTCTTGGCCTCACGAGGATGATCGGGCCGGGGAGTTGCGGGCGCTGTTGCCTCCTTTCTCCGCGGGAGGCACGGCCGCTGCGTCTTCCTTCCTCTTCTTCGCTGAAGATGTCGGCCTGATCTACCAAGGGCGAGTATCAGGAAACGACGAGTAAAAGCAAGGGCAAGGCAAAGCTTAAGCCACTTACCGATCCACTGCGACGTATTCCACTGACCGCTTGAGAGGCTTGAAGCTTGACAGATTCGGGACCTGAGGAGCAGGCGTTCGGGCTCCGGCGGCACAAGGCGGAGCAGAGGCAGAGCCGGAGCCAGCCCCAGGAGGTTCCAAGACAGGGGCGGCACCACGGGCTACTAGCGACGACCTACCCTTTGTCGGGATGAGGGGTTGCTCTCTCTCCCCTTGGAAGGCGTCGACCTTGGCATCATCAGGAAGGGCGCGGAGAATCTCAGCCTTGCTCAGGGGGGAAGTCTCCCCCACCTCCTCCAGGGTTTTATCCGAGTCCTCCTCCTCTTCTCCCTCTCCGTGGGACTCACCAGAAGACACCTCCACCAGTTTCTGCGCCGTAGGAACTCCCGGAGGCGTTGGCGGCACCAGCCCGCACGCATCAAAGATCGGCCTGGAGGTGACAAATTCCTCCCGGTCCCTGCGTTGGAATAGGGGAACGAAAGCGCTAGGCGGGTACTCCTGGTTGTCTCCGACTACGAGGCGCAGGGCGGCATCCAATTCATCGCCAGGCAGGTCCCCTGGCCTCAGGCGGGTCTTGTGCTCCTCTTCTTCAAGCTCCCAGAGGGGGCGCGCACACGCCTGGAGTGGGGCAACCCGCAGCGTCAAGAACTCCCTTAGGAGCATCGCCCCCGTTACCTTGGCCGCCCTCGCG
Organism: Aegilops bicornis; assembly: GCA_021605145.1. NCBI lineage: Eukaryota > Viridiplantae > Streptophyta > Magnoliopsida > Poales > Poaceae > Aegilops > Aegilops bicornis. The sequence goes on from CM038672.1 coordinate 263,065,377, forward strand.
TTGCCCGGCCTCAGGTCGGTCATCATCTGCCCCAACACCAACGATGCTCACTCGTCGACAAGCTCCGCCTTGGGCCACCCCCCGTTGGGAGGGGGCGCCGCTGTTGGCAATGCCAGACGTGGGTCGGCGCGCTGGGCATCCATCATGACCCATTTGGATCGGATGTTGTCGGCCCTGTTCCCGGTGCTCGAGATCGAGTTGTCCTTGCTGCACGCTATGAAATTAGCACATCCGAAGGTGTGCTCGCCGCTGACGCGGACGAAGAAGAAATGGCGAAGGATCGCCACGAACGGCATAACGCCCAGGTACGCCTCGCAGTAGTAGGCAAAGATGGACAGGAGGAGGACAGAGTTGGGATGGAGATGCAACGCCTGCACCACGTAGAGGTCGAGGACTTCATAAAAGAAATCAGAGAAGGGAGGAAACAACCCGACGGCAACGCTGCTCGAGAAGAAGGGGAAGAAGGTGCTCCCCTCAGGCTCTGGCTCGTCGGACGCGAGCCGGAGCTCCGTCTTCCCCACTTCGTTGCTCTCACGGCTGTCGCCAGCGCGACGGAGGTGAGGCTCTTCCCCGTGACGGTGGGCGCCTCGAGGGCCGGCTCATACCAAGCCGGTGTTGAGGAAGTCTTGACCTTGCGCGACGCCATATGCGGTAGATGCAGAGCAAGGATGGAGCAGATCTGGAGATAGCGGCGGCAAAGAGCGAGAAAGGGGATCTAGAGTGAGACAAGGAAGAAGCAATGAAGGAAAGAACTGCCCGCGCCAGCTTTTTTCAGGGCAAGCGGTTGCCGAGGCAGCGTGGGGAAGCGGAGACGCCCACGTCCAATCAACCGCCACGCGTCAAACGAGGCCGCAGGCTTTTGGGGCCCACGGTGCTCCGAACTTGACCCTTGGCTTCGCCGCGAAGCCAAGCCCGAGCGCACCTTGGGCCCAAGGGCTACTGTCGGCATTCTGGGAACGAGGGTCCCCAGACTTGCCTGCCTATGGCCCACAGCGTGGCTAAGCAGCAGGCCGTACGGCCCATCTTCATTAGCAAGACACCCAAGACCCTCGCGAGGCAGACGATGCAAGACCTCCTCTGGAGTGGCCTAGCCAGGCAGGCTCACGAGGAGCGGAGATATCAAGGCGAGGCAAACCTCACAAGGCTCTCGTGACGTGAGCCATGACGAACGGTACCAGGCGTGCGCCGGTGCGTGCAGCATCCTTATTTCCTCTTTGGTGTTAAGGAGGCCAGCGCAGGCAAACGTTGCCATATTGGTGCAACGAGACCAAGACCAGGAGGACAGCCAGGCGGAGGTCATCGTGGATCCCAAGATGGCGTCACCCCAGGGCTTTTCGCAGGCGAAGGCCACTTTTGTCAGGATAGCTTGTACTAGCTGTCCCCCTTCAAATTTTCCCGCCGTTGTTGGCTCCCTTCCCACTCGATATTTGGGAAGAGGACCAGGGCCTACATAAGTAGAGCTAGCCACCACAGTAGAGGCAGGTTGAACTGATCGAATCCTCACGCCACAAGTTCACAAGCACAAGAACACCTCAACCTCAGGAGGCTGTTCTTCCCTTGTACTTTTCATCATCAGCCCAAGAGGCAATCCACCACCACCACACTGGAGTAGGGTATTACACCATAATGGTGGCCCGAACCAGTACAAACCTCGTGTCTTTCTGTGTTGCGAGTTCGACGAGTTCATCCGCAAGATCTTAGCGAGCTAGAGTGTAGATCGGTAGGAGGGAGAGACTTCACACGCACCTCAGTGTTCGAACCTTAAGGGTTTGCCGGAACCCCACATCCGACAGTATCCAAGAAGGTGATGAATGGAAAACCGCATTTAAGACCAAATTTGGCTTATATGAATGGCTTGTTATGCCAATGGGTTTATCCAAAGCACCCAGTACTTTCATGCGACGCATGCATTTTGTTCTTTGACCCTATATTGGCGTATTTGTTGTGGTCTATTTTGACGATATTCTTGTCTTGAGCAAATCTCTTAAATATCATGTCACCCATCTTAGAACCGTGTTGCAAACCCTTAGGAAAGAGCGTCTTTATGCTAATATGGACAAATGCCTTCTTGGTGTTGATAAACTTGTTTTCTTGGGTTTTGTAGTATCTTCTAAGGATGTTCATGTAGATGAATCTAAGATCAATGTTATTAAGACTTGGCCCCAACCGACAAACTTGCAACAAGTGCGCAGTTTTCTTGGTTTAGCTGGTTTCTACCGTAGATTTGTGAAGGATTTTAGCAACATTGCTTTACCTTTACATGCTTTGAGTAAGAAGAATGCACCCTTTGTTTGGGGACCATCTCAAGATACCGCATTCAAGAGCTTAAGAATTTGCTTACACATGCTCCTTTGCTTGCTTTACCCAACTTTGATAAACCTTTTGAGATACAAAGCGATGCTAGTGGTTATGGCATAGGAGGTGTGTTAATGCAAGAGAGGCGCCCCGTAGCTTACTTTAGCGAAAAAATTTCCGGAGCGCAACTCAATTATCCCATCTATGATAAAGAGCTATATGCTTATTGAGAGTCTTGCATATTTGGGAGCATTATCTCCGCCCTCATGAGTTCATTCTTCACATCGATCATGAAACACTTAAGTACCTTAAGGGTCAAACTAAGTTGAACAAGCGTCATGCTAAGTGGAGTGAGTTCATTGAGTCATTTCCTGATGTCATCAAGTACATCAAAGGAAACTGATGTCTACTATGCAACCTTCTTCTTGTAGACGTTGTTGGGCCTCCAAGTGCAGAGGTTTGTAGGACAGTAGCAAATTTCCCTCAAGTGGATGACCTAAGGTTTATCAGTCTGTGGGAGGCGTAGGTTGAAGATGGTCTCTCTCAAACAATCCTGCAACCAAATAGCAAAGAGTCTCTTGTGTCCCCAAAACACCCAATACAATGGTAAATTATTAGGTGCACTAGTTCGGCGAAGAGATGGTGATACAAGTGCAATATGGATGATAGATATAGGTTTTTGTAATCTGAAAATATAAAAACAGCAAGGTAACAAGTGGTAAAAGTGAGCGTAAACGGTATTGCAATGCTAGGGAACAAGGCCTAGGGTTCATAATTTCACTAGGGCAAGTTCTGTCAACAATAATTACATAATTGGATCATATAACTATCCCTCAACATGCAACAAAAAGTCACTCCAAAGTCACTAATAGCGGAGAACAAACGAAGAGATTATTGTAGGGTACGAAACCACCTCAAAGTTATCCTTTACGATCGATCTATTCAAGAGTCCATAGTAAAATAACACAAAGCTATTCTTTCCGCTCGATCTATCCTAGAGTTCGTACTAGAATAACACCTTAAGACACAAATCAACCAAAACCCTAATGTCACCTAGATACTCCAATGTCACCTCAAGTATCCGTGGGTATGATTATAAGATATGCATCACACAATCTCAGATTCATCTATTCAACCAAGACAAAGAACTTCAAAGAGTGCCCCAAAGTTTCTACCGGAGAGTCAATAAGAAAACGTGTGCGAACCCCTATGCATAAGTTCACAAGGTCACTAAACCCGCAAGTTGATCACCAAAACATACATCAAGTAGATCATGTGATATCCCATTTTCACCACAGATAAGCACATGCAAGACATACATCAAGTGTTCTCAAATCCATAAAGACTCAATCCGATAAGATAACTTCAAAGCGAAAACTAAATCCATTACAAGAGAGTAGAGGGGGAGAAAAATCATAAGATCCAACTATAATAGCAAAGCTCGCGATACATCAAGATCGTACCGCCTTAGGGACACAAGAGAGAGAGATCAAACACATAGCTACTGGTACATACCCTCAGCCCCGAGGGTGAACTAATCCCTCCTCATCATGGAGAGCGTCGGTATTATGAAGATGGCCACCGGTGAGGGATCCCCCTCCGGCAGGGTGCTGGAACAGGGTCCTGATTGGCTTTTGGTGGCTACAGAGGCTTGCGGCAGTGGAACTCCCAATCTATTGTGCTCCCCGATGTTTTTAGGGTATATGGATATATATAGGCGAAATAAGTCGGTCAGGGGAGCCACGAGGGGCCCACGAGGGTGGGGGCACGCCTAGGGGGGTAGGGCGTGCCTCCCTGCCTCGTGGCTTCCTTGAAGCTTCCCTGACGTCTACTCCAAGTCTCCTGGATTGCTTCCGTTCCAAAAATAACTCTCCCGAAGGTTTCACTCCATTTCGACTCCATTTGATATTCCTTTTCTTCGAAACACTGAAATTGGCAAGAAAACAACAATTTGGGTTGGGCCTCCGGTTAATAGGTTAGTCCCAAAAATAATATAAAAGTGTTTAGTAAATCCTATAAACATCCAAAACAGGTAATATAATAGCATGAATACTTCATAAATTATAGATATGTTGGAGACGTATCAGCATCCCCAAGCTTAATTCCTACTCGTCCTCGAGTAGGTAAATGGTAAAATAAATAATTTATGAAGTGTGAGTGCTAGCTGGTGCACAAGTTTGATCAATGATAATTTCAGTCACCTTTTCTAGCATCATTATATGTCATAGCAGTAGCTCAACTCACAAAACTTTTCACGATCAAGTAACAAGCTATTCACATGTTAAAAGTTAGACCATAAACTTTCTTGAAAACTAACAAACTATGTTCTCAGTCATCAAACAATTGCAATTCATCTTATTTTCAGGAAGGGTCTATGTAGAGCTTTGATTTAGCAAATCCCACATACTCAACTATCATATAGTCTTCCATGATTGCTACCACTCAAAGCATATTTTTAGAACAAATAGCATCCATCGAACACAGAGAAAGATAGGGGCTTAATGTTTCGCCTCCCAACTTATTTATCATATAGATAATTGTCAACAATAATAATTCATGATCAAATATATTTGAATGGCCATCTACGCTTAGATCTTTCTCCACCACATGATGCTTGCCAACTAAAAATTAGGTTGGAATGAGAAGGAATACTACTGACTCTTCCATAAAAGTAAAAGATAGGCCCTTCGAAGAGGGAAGCAGGGATTTGCAGAGGTGCCAGAGCTCGAAGCTGAAAGTGTGTTATATCGACTAGAGGGGGGTGAATAGGCGATTTTTATGAATTCTTCAATAAGGAATTTTCCGGTGAGGAAATTCCTTAGCGAAGAACTACTTGCAGCGGAATAAGTACTCAGAAGTAAGCATAACAGAATACAGGCATGGTCATCATGATGAAATGAAGACAAGCATGAGTATAGAAAGCGTAATCACGAGGATAAAACAAGATGAAGACAAGCGGTGAAGAAATTGAACTGAGGAAATTGAGAAAGTCTCCAGTCAAAGTCTTCAAACACAGATATGATGAAGCACTTAACACAGTAATGAGGAAATGAAAGAGTTGAGGAAATAGAACCAGCAATCTTGGTGAAGACAATGATTTGGTAGACCAGTTCCAACTGTTGTCTCAGTTGTACGTCTAGTTGGAGCGGCTGAGTATTTAAACTCGAGGACACACAGTCCCGGACACCCAGTCCTGAGCACGCAGCTTAGGACACCAAGTCCTCACTGTATTCTCCTTGAACTAAGGTCACACAGACCTCGTCCAATCACTCGTGGTAAGTCTTCAGGCGACTTCCAAACCTTCACAAACTCGGTCACTCAGCGATCCACAATTCCTCTTGGATGCTCTAGACCATGACGCCTAACCATCTGGAAGAAGCACAGTCTTCAAAGGTAACAAGCGTCGGCTCCACGCAGATCAATCTCTTGATGATGCTCAATCACTTTGGGTTTGTAGGTGTTTGGGTTTGGGTTTTCCTCACTTGATGATTTTCACTCAAAGTCCTCGGAGGATGGGATGCTCTCAATTGACAAGTGTCAGTTTCTCTCAAAGCAGCAAACCAGCTAGTGGTTGTAGGGGTGGCTATTTATAGCCTAGGGAGCAGCCCGACATGATAAGACATAAATGCCCTTCAATGATATGACCGTTAGGTGGATAAGATATTTTGAGACAGGTTGGCGTAGCACAACAACGGTCGGAAATTTGAGGTTCAAATTCCTCGGGGCTATCATGTTCCTCATCGTAGGCAATCCAAGACCTTTGGCGAATTCCTAACTCCTCGGTCGAGAACAAATTCCTCGTGACGGAAGAACTTCGTCTCATCCTTTGAAGAAATTGACTGAACTGTATGAGATTTCCAATGGCTTCACTCGAAGGGATTGGTAGGTGTAGGATTTTGAGTTGAGCATCACATGGAAATTTTTCCTTAGTATTTCCTCGACCTCCTTTAACAGTACGGTGTTTCCTATGACTCAAGAAAGAGAGAACAAAACTACGAAAACAAAAGTCTTCACGCTTCATGTTCCTCAAATGAATACCAAGTCTTCAAGGTTACACCAATTTCTTCACTTTCAAAGTCTTCAGAAAGTCTTTAGAATACCAAAGTCTTCAGTCGAAGAACTTCATTTTTAGGGGTCGACTTTCTCTGTAAATATCAAACTACTCATAGACTTATAGACCTGTGTACACTCATAAACGCATTAGACCCTTAACCTATAAGTCTTCAATACACCAAAATCACTAAGGGCACTAGATGCACTTACAATCTCCCCCTTTTTGGTGATTGATGACAATATAGGTTAAGTTTTCAACGGGGATAAACATATGAAGTGTAAATACTAATATTGAGGAATTTGATTGCAAGATATAGAAGAACTCCCGCTGAAGATGTGCATAGTGAGGAATTTGCTTTTGAGGCAATGCACACTTGAAGAGTTGAATCATGGAGATCTCCTCCTATATCTTGTAATTCATACACGCATTTGACATATAATATGAAGAATTTGAAATGCATGATGAAATATGATGACTGATGTAATTCAGCATGCGTGTATTAACATATAACGAGGAATAAGCATGCAGAAGAACACATCAAAAGTATCAGAGCACCATCGGGTTTAAGATTACAAATCGATCCAATAAAGTTTCAGAAGAGCGAGAGTTGTAACTTAGCAAATAAAACACCCATATAATAGACGCGCTTGAAGACTAACTCAACTTTCTCCCCCTTTGTCATCGAATGACCAAAAGGATCGAAACTGAGGACTAACGCCCCGTAAGAATATCAAGTTGATGGAGGAGCGCCAGCGTTGTCAGGGTCGTTTGTCGTAGTAGGGTCTGCCACAGTGTCGTCCAAGTCTTCATGTTCATTAGTGTCGCGCAATAAGAATAGGAGCTGGCCACCAAGGAAGGAACCTTGACCTTCTTGTATTTCTTCGGTGGAGGTGCGGACCAGTCAAATATTTCCTTGAGACCCATTTTCTTCAGATCTTCTTCGCTGTAGACATGAGACAAAACAGCCCAGGTACGGTTGAAGGTTTCATGGAGGTAGTATTGATTTTTCTTCACTGCATTATGGGTTGAGGTCATGTTGTGAAGAATTGAACCAAACTGACGCTTGACCCATTTATGATTGCGATCAACCTTCTGATGAAGACTGAGGAGAAGCTCACGATCAGTCATCACCCTGGGTGCTGTGCCTTGAGGATTTGGCTTGGTTGTGTTGGCGGCAGAGTCATGGGTGGCAGAGTCATCATTGGTTGAGTAGGATGCAACCTTGCGAAATTGACCATCCAATGGACGAATGTCTTCATCTATCACAGCAGCGGCCTTGCCTTTGTCATCAGCTGAGGAAAATGTCTGTTTGAGGACTTCAATCGGAGGCAAGTAGCTGCAGTGATTTAGAGTGTCAGCTTTGTAATTGAGTGAAGACCTTATTCTGATGAACCTCATAATCCAAGGTGCATAAGGCTTTAGCTCAAAAGGTGACATAGCGACATTGGCCAGAGTCCTCATGAAGAAATCATGGAAGTTTACAAGAACGCCATGAATGATATTGAAAAGCAGATTCTTCATGATGCCAACGACTTCTTCTTCATTCGAGTTATGGCCTTTGATAGGACTCAATGTCTTTGTCAAAATGCGATAGACAGTCTGAGGCACATACAGTAATTCCTTGACGATGAATTTGGTTCGTGGGTCCTGCCCTGGCTTCAAAGGCTTCATCAGAACTTGCATGTAGTGATTTGTAAGCTCAGGTTCACTGTAGACGCAACGAGCACCTTCAAGGGGAGGACTGAGTGGTAGGGCACGAAGAAATTCAGTAGCTAGTGCCTTGTAGTGAGTGTTTTCTGACATCCAGTCCAGCACCCATGAGTTCACATCTTCAGAATTTCCTGTGATGTGCAGCGTCGCAAAGAATTGAAGAATGAGTTCTTCATTCCAATCACATATGTCGGTGCAGAAATTTAATACCAAAGATCGTGAAGAACACCGAGGACTGGCTCGAAGCCAGCAGAGATTCCATGTCCACATGAGGAATGTGTGCATGATCGAAGACTTTGTCTTTGTTGAACAAAGACCGAGGAATAGAAATTGGCCCGGTTGGTTGCCCGTAAACGCCTACGCCTTTATGCGAGCAGAGTCATAGGGGTTGTAATCTGTGAAGAACACATGCTCACCGAAGAAATCTTCAGCCTTGAACTTTTGCTTCCTTGAGAATGGATCCTTTGGCATTGGCAGTGGAGTATCAGTGAGTTGCATCACGACCTCAGGAATCGCAATCTCAGGTTCTTCAGGCTGAGGAATTTCTGGTTCCTCTTCAGTGGCAGTCTGCGTGTTCAAGTGATCAGCAGCAGCAGTTTCTTCAGCACTAGTGGCTGGAATTTCTTCACGCACAGATGAAGTGGGGTGAGTTTCTTCAGAGCCCAGTTGAACGGTTGGTGCAGGGGACTGAGCTATTATCTGTAGAGGGGTGAAGAGTGGAGAATTGGGGTGCTGACTTTCCCAAAAGTCATCATTCATCACTGGCGTAGTGCACCCAATATCCACGTCTTCATCTTACATTTCTTTAACGCCAGCCTCTTCAGCTGTGAACTGAGGCATGGGTGAGGAGACAACAGGTGTTAAAGGGATAACATCCACTGCAATTTCTTCATCAATCTGCTCTGACGAAGCAGCAGAATGATTTTCTTCATCAATTCCGCTAGGGATCACATATTCTTCACCAAAAGGAACAAGGTCCTTTGATGGCATGGTTGAGATCGGAACAGCATCAATTGGATTTGCAAATGAACTTGTCAGAGGCTTCATTTTCTTTGGAGCTGAGGAATCTGAAGCAGCTGATGCTTTCATTTTCTTCACAGCTGCACGCTCTGCAGCCTTGGTCTTCTTCACATCTAATGCAGATGGAAGGATTGGAGTTGGTGTAGGCACAGGAGGAGCAGAGGAATATGGTTGATTTTCTTCAGGCGCAACTGATGCAGTTGCCCTGACTTCTTCATTTTCTTCAAGCGCACAACTAGTGGATGCCCTGGCAATTTCTTCAGCGGCTGGAATGCAATCATTAGCCCTGGAACTAACATTTTCTTCAGCAGTCTGAAAGTCATCAGCGGTGATGGCATGTTCTTCAGTTTGATGAGCAGAAGCTTCAGCCTGAGGAATTTCCTGTTGCGATGGAGCTGCAACATTTGAGGTGAATTTCTCAGTCAGTTTAACAAATCTAGGGGTGGAAACGGATCAGATAGTGCTCTTACAACTTCCGTTTTCATATTTTCGAAACGAATACGAATCCGAATACGGATGTTATCGGATACGGATGCGGTTCGGATGTTATTCGAATACGGATACATGTCGGATGTTTTCTTGATTCGGAACAGATACGAATAATATCGACATATTGCTTAAATAAATTAGTCAATAGATATGTGACATGAAATAAGCAACTTGTGACATACAAGAAGTCAATGATAAATAGGTTTATGAATAAATACTATTGTAATGCATAATAATTTCTAAGTTTAATCATACAAAGAGTAAAATTTGACCACTTATTTGGCTTTTATGTTGGACTATTGGAACATCGGGGCTAGAATTTTGAAAATTACCTCCCATAATCTTATTCGGATACGGATGTATCCACTTCCATATCCATCTTTGTGTCAAAATGTCCTACCATATTTTATTTTTTATTTGTTTAATAAATTCGGATACGGATAATTTCCATTTCCATTTTGGTTCGGATGCGGATGTTTCGGATACGAATAGGCATTTTCTTGGATACGAATATCGGATATTTTGGATTATATGCTACCACTTTCCACCCCTAAACAAATCTGACTTTGGCACCTTGCCAATCAGCATAGTAGGCATTGAAGTTGTTGCTGAGGGCTTTGATTTCAGACTGGATTTTGATAAGCTCATCAGTTGTCATAGAGACAACGTTGGTCTTCAAAAACTTTTATTTCCTATACTGTGCTTTCTTGATCTGCCTAGCCTTCTCAAATTTCCATTTTTCTTCAGAGATGAAATGGGTCAGCATGTGACTTTGGCCAGGAGTCAAATGGAAATCAGGCATAGGAGTGTCTGGATCCATGTGCCAGAGATCAATATAATCGAGGATCAACTTAGGATCCAATAGTAGTGGCACATTGGTGCCTTTGGCTCTAGCGGCCCTGACTTGCCTGTCTCTGATGATTTCAGCAAGTTCATCATCATTAGCTTCGTCTTCTTCAGACGGCACTTGGAAGGCGACTTGCTTCTTTTGAGGACTAGGGCGAGGACCTCGTCCAGCAGTTGCCTATGTCTTCAGCAAGGATGGTCCCATTGAAGAATTTGGTGCAGCTGAGGAACTAGCTGAGACACCTGAGGCAATGGAGATGCCTGTCGTCCTTTGGCATGTGGCAAGATGCACAGGTGCAGAGGACTTTGTCGGAGCGGCCGAAGACTTTAGCGGAGGAGCTGAAGATTTTGGAGGAGCAGGAGCAGCATGAAGAATTGGCCGTGAGGGCTTTGAGGATCCTGGCCGTGAGGGCATTGCTGAGGAACTAGGCCTTGAGGGCACTGGAGGTGAAGCACTTGGCTTGCGCGCGGGCTTCTTTGCCATAGATTTCTTTGGCTTGACAGCAGAGGCCTCAGCAGCAGCAAAGTCCTCATTGAATTTCCTCACTGCTTCTTTGGCTTGCCTGGCCAGCTTGGCTTGGCACTTTGCCCATTCATCATGATAATCCTCACCGCGCTTGAGGCTGTGGGGATCTGCTACTTGGCCAGGTGCCAATGGTGGTCTAGGGCATGGAGGATTGAGTGCGAATTTCTTCATGTATTTTGGAGTTACATACTTGTACTCCCTCCATTCTCTTGCCCATCTCCTTTCTATCCTTTGTATGCGCACCTTGCGCTGATTTTTGTTCTCCTTACCAAACTTGGCCTCATCAGGAGTGCAATAGTCTTTGTATATGTCATCAGGGATCTCAAAGGCAGTCATGACCTCAGGCTTCTTTCCTCCTTTCTGTGGCTTCTTACCGTCTGCCATTTTCTTCAGTTGAGGAATTTTAACAATCAAATTCTCTGAAGAAGTATGCAAATTTTCTTCGAGGAACGCAGCAAATGAGTTAAGTTGATGAGAACCTAGTGATTTAGCAGCGGACATGAGTACCTGTGAACAGAGTATAGTTGCGAGGAATTTGGAGAGGTCATATGTGTTCTTAGAAGGTTTTTCAAAAAGAACAAGTTTGAGGAATTTTGACCAGATGAGTCTTGAAGAATTTCACTAAGCATTCTTTGTCTTAGGTTCCAGAGTTGTATAGATCAAAGATCCACACAATTGAGGAATCTTGAAGAAAAATGATGCTTAGAGAAACGAATGAAGAACAGATGACATGTGAGGTGTTTAGTGTGTGAGGATTTGAAGAATAAAACACCTTTGAGGATTTTGTAGAAATCATTTGAATCAAAGAGGGCAGTAAAAGTAACTTTTAATTACCCTGAACGAAGAACACGACGAACTGTGAGATGGAGAGGTGAAGTTCGTCAGTGCAGATCTTCCACGCCCTAAATCGGCGGAGGAAGATGGCTACGGCGGCGGCGTAGTGAAGATTTCCGCGGCCGGCGCGAGTACGACGGCGACGAAGTCGAGGAAGTGAAGCTCTTCCTCATCGGCGATGATGAAGTAGCGGCGGCGCTAGGGTTTGAGAAGCTCGAGCGGGAGAGAGAGGTCGAGGGGAGTAAAGGAAGTGAGGAAGGGGAGAGGGTGTATTTATAGCCACGGTGAAAAACTGTTCACCCGAAGATTTAGGACGAACGTGCCCCCGACCCTTCTCATTCGCATGACATGTGTCACCCATGTAGTGAAAAGTGGAGATCGAGTTAGATCGTGGGTGAATAGATAAGTCTATCGTGGGAAGCGGAACGGTTTGAGCGGCAAAGCCAAAAATTTGGATAAGATAAGTTAAAAGTTTCGTTCGCAAATTCTTCAGCTGACAAGGACACAGTGAAGATTTTTAACGAGTTTCAAATAGAACGCACATGAAGAATTTGTGAATAGATTGGGTTGAGTATGGCATAGAGGGGGAAGGGTCCGATCACATTCACTCAGCAGAAGAACAACCTGAAGAAATAGCCATAAGTGAATGCTGTAGAGGACATAAACCCATATATATATATATACACATATATATATATACTTATATATATATACATATATATATATATTTATATATATATCCAATGAAGAAAAACGACGGAACCAGTGAAGATTTTGCAAAGTTGAAGAATTTGAAAAACTGAATAATTTCAAAAACTGAGGAAAAACTCAAATTGAAGATTTTCAACTTTGGTGGTGGCGTGACCCACCGTATAAGAATGATGATTTCAGACACCGCGTACAATTGTCGTAGGGTTCTGAGAATCAAATTCTTAATTAATTTCTTCACAATTACAGTGTTGTTCTTCATTGATTGAAGAAAAATGTTTCTTCATGTGTTGCACATCTAAGTCATCAATTTTGCATAAGTGTTAGGATGAATGTCCTATTCAAAGAACATTCGAAGATTATAAGATATTTAGCTCACACCGCAACTTGCTAAATCTCTTCTCATCCAAGGGCTTTGTGAAGATATCGGCTAGCTGTTCTTCAGTCTTCACGTGCTCGATTAAGACGTCGCCCTTCAACACATGATCACGAAGAAAATGATGACGAATCTGAATGTGCTTTGCCTTCGAGTGTTGAACTGGGTTGTGAGCAATCTTGATGGCACTCTCATTGTCACAGTAGAGAGGCACATTCTTCATGTTGATGCCATAATCCTTGAGAGTTTGCTTCATCCACAGCAATTGAGCACAGCAAGAACCACAGCAATGTACTCAGCTTCTGTAGTTGACAGTGATACGCAGGTCTGTTTCTTCGAGGACCAACATACCAAGGATCGTCCGAGGAAATGACAGGTACCATATGTTGACTTGTGGTCCACAGGATCACCAGCATAGTCAGAGTCAGAATATCCAATGAGATCAAAAGCCAAGCCCTTGGGGTACCATAATCCAAGTGTTGGTGTGTGAGCTAGATATCGAAGAATATGTTTCACAGCCTTATGGTGTGATTCCTTTGGTGTAGCTTGAAATCGGGCACACATGCAAACACCAAACATTATATCTGGCCTAGATGCACATAAGTACAATAAAGAACCAATCATGGAGCGGTATACCTTGTGATCGAAGTCAATACCATTTTCATCAGTGCATAGATGGCCATTTGTGGGCATAGGAATTTTGATGCCTTTGCAGTCTTGCATGCCGAATTTCCTCAGAACATCCTTGAGGTATTTCTCCTGAGATATGAATATGCCATTGCGATGTTGATGAATTTCAAGACCTAAAAATAATTTCAACTCTCCATCATTGACATTTGATATTCTTCACTCATCATATAGGCAAATTCATCACTATAACATTGGTCAGTATAGCCAAAGATAATATCATCAACGTATATTTGGCACACAAATAGTTCACCATCATAAGATTTAGTAAAGAGAGTAGGGTCGAGTGAACCGGGTGTGAAGCCATTCTTCATGAGGAATTCCTTCAAAGTATCATACCATGCCCGAGGGGCTTGCTTGAGGCCATAGAGGGCCTTGTTGAGTCTGAAGACTTTGTTGGGATTCTTTGGATCTTCAAAACCTGGGGGTTGAGCAACATATACTTCTTCCTCTAGCTTACCATTGAGAAATGCACTTTTCACATCCATTTGATATAAAGTGATATCATGATGGTTAGCATAAGCAAGTAATATGCGAATAGCCTCAAGTCTAGCAACAGGTGCAAAAGTTTCGAAATCAATTCCTTCAACCTGTGTGTAGCCTTGAGCTACAAGTCGTGCCTTATTCCTCACCACAAGGCCATTTTCATCTTGCTTGTTGCGATAGATCCACTTTGTGCCAATGATATTATGCTTGCGAGGATCTGGACGTTTGACCAGTTCCCAGACGTTGTTGAGCTCGAACTGATGTAATTCTTCTTGCATGGCCCGAATCCACTCAGACTCCAGAATTGCTTCATCTACCTTAGTGGGCGCTGTGATAGAGACAAAAGCATAGTGCCCACAAAAGTTAGATAAATGTGAAGCTTTTGAGCATGTGAGAGGACCTGGTGCTTCAATGTCATTGATGATCTTTTCAACTTGCACTTCTTTTGCAACGCGAGGATGAGCTGGTTGTCGTCAAGGAATTTGATCAGCATTTTCTTCAGCATTTTCTTCAGGTGCATCAGCTCGACGATCTTCACGTTCTGGAATGAATTCTTCAGCAGATTCTTCAAGAGGAATGACATCCTCGGTAGCCTTGAACTTGATAGAATCCTCGGTGCCGGTTCATCTATCACAGAAGGTAGGTGCTCTCTTTGTGAGCCATTAGTTTCATCGAACCGCACATCTACAGTTTCAACAATCTTGTGAAGAACATTGTTGAAGACTTTGTAGGTGTGCGAGTCCTTTCCGTAACCAAGCATAAAACCTTCATGTGCTTTCGGTGCAAATTTAGCATTGTGATTAGGATATCTAATCCAACATTTAGCACCAAAGACTTTGAAATAACTCACATTGGGTTTCTTGTCAGTGAGGAGTTCATAGGCAGTCTTCTTGAAGAATTTGTGAAGATATACCCTGTTGATGATGTGGCACGCAGTGTAAATTGCCTCAATCCAGAAGTGACGAGGCGTCTTGTACTCATCAAGCATAGTGCGGGCCATCTCAACAAGAGTTCTGTTCTTGCGCTCCACGACGCCATTTTGCTGAGGTGTATAAGGAGCAGATAACTCATGAGTAATCAAGACAAGAATTCTTGAACTCAGTTCCATTGTCACTCCTGCTGTGCTTGATCTTCACACCAAAGTTGGTTGAAGCCCTCGAGGAAAATCGTTTGAAGACTGCCTGCACTTCATGTTTGTAAGTAACAATGTGTACCCATGTGCAACGAGAGTAATCATCAAAGATAACAAAGCCATATAGAGATGCATCATTAGTGACTGCTGAGTAATGATTAGGACCAAAGAGGTCCATGTGAAGCAATTCGAATGGTCGAGTAGTGGTCATGATAGTATCTGCTGGATGCTTGGCCTTGGTCATTTTTCCAGCTTCACAGGCCCCGCACAAGTGATCCTTGAGGAATTTGACATTCTCAATGCCAATGACATGCTTCTTCTTCGCAAGCGTGTGCAAATTCCTCATGCCTGCGTGACCAAGTCGTCGATGCCATAGCCAACCTTCTGAAGCTTTTGCAAGTAGGCACACTGCTGGTTGCGGTCATGTAGAGAAATCAACAATATACAAGTCTCCTCTCCTAAAGCCTTCGAAGAGTTTGGAATTGTCAGCTTCCATAACCACAACACAACGATACTTGCCAAAGACAACAACCATATCAAGATCACAAAGCATTGAGACAGACATAAGTTTGTATCCTAAGGACTCAACAAGCATGACTTTGTCCATGTGTCGATCCTTTGTAATCGCAACCTTACCTAGACCCAATACCTGACTTTTGCCTTTTTCAGCGAAGATGATATGCTTCAGATGTGATGGTGATAAGGGAGCATCAATCAACAGATTCTTGTCACCAGTCATGTGATTTGTACATCCACTACCGAGGACCCACTCAGTGGCTTTGGGTTGATCATCCTGCAGATGAATTAGTGCAACTTACGTACTCATATACTTCATTAGTGAAGAATATGATATCAAATTCATCAGATGAATTTCATCAAGCAGTAAAACAGATATAGCAGTATGAGGACGTGTGAAATGAAAGTTCATTTCTTCATGATTAGCCTGCGTCCTTTCGTGCATTTTCGGGTGCCCCCAAAGAAATTCTTCAGACATTAAAGCGCGTCTGGAGACCTGACCCTGCAGAAGAGATTAGTTCTTTTTCTTCACCACCCACATCAGTTCATCACTCTGTGAGCTCCATATGAGAATGGTGGCAAAGAAGCCAGACCATTTCGTTTCACATAAGAGGGGTTAGGGTAAGCATATGAATAAGCAGAGAAATTCTTCGAGGACTGATGAACATAATGGTTTGAAGAATAATGCACATATTCATAGCCCTTAGCTCTACCCTGCGAAACAGAGTTGTTTGATGATAATCATATGAGGACTTTGATCCTTTTGAGGAATTTGGCCCACGTGAGGAATTTGGTCCGTATGAGGACTTGGATCCATATGAAAAATTTGGTCCATATGAAGAGTTTGATCAGGGGTTCCTATTCTTCACAGGTGGTGTCATGAGGACATTCACCTGAAGACTTTCAAGGCACCTTTTGGGAACCCAGATTTTCTTCATAGGGGAACCGTTCCTGCAGTTAGTGCCAACATATCCAGCAAATACTTCACCATTCTGATTTTTGAACAGTTTATAGTTGGAGTCAATTGACTCATCAGAAGAATGAGGAGATTCACATGTAAAGCCAGATAAGTTAGATGGATCAACTGGTGGTCCCTTTGCAGCAACCCATGAGGTTTTGGGGTACTGCTCAGGCTTCCAATATGTACCATCAGCATTGATTTTCCTCTCAAAGGCAATACCCTCTTTCCTAGGGTTCCTGTTGAGGATCTACTTTTTAAGCACATCACAAAGAGTCTGATGCCCTTTGATGCTTTTGTACATGCCTGTTATGTACAATTCCTTCAGCCCCGCATCGTCAATGATACTAGCAATGTCCTCAGATAAGGAATTAGTGATAGCAGAGGCAGGTGCAGAATTTGTAACAATTGAAGCATTTGAACATTCAGGTGAAGAATTAGCAGATTCACGTTCAATGCACTTTAAGCATGGAGGAACAAATTCTTCCTGAGAAGCACTGATATATTGAGCAAGTAATGAATCACGCTCCTTTTGAAGATCTTCATAACTCACTCTTAGCTTCTCAAGATCTTGCTTCTTTTGAAGAAATTCATAAGAAAGCTTCTCATGATCAGATAAGAGAGTGTTATGATGACCTTGAAGGCTGTCAAACCTAGACTAAAGTCTCTGAAGATTTTTAGTCAAGGCTTTAGTGCGATCCATTTCTTCACCCACCATATCATCACTTTTGTCTAGCATGTTTTGAACCTTTTCAAAAGCCCTTTGTTGTTTCACAGCAATCTTAGCAAGTTTAGAGTAGCTGGGCTTGAGGTTTTCATCAGATTCATTCTCACTAGATTCAGAGGAGGTCTATTTGAGTACCTTGGCACCCTTTGCCATGAAGCAGTAGGTGGGAGCGTAGTCTTCATTGTCTTCATCAGCCTTGTTGGTGAGGTCATTTTCTTCGGAGTTGAAGATAGACTTGCTGAAGAATGCAGTAGCGAGAGCCAGACTCGCCACACCAGACTTGGACTCCTCAGATGCCTCCTCTTCCTCATGTTCCTCAGATTCAGCCTCAGAGTCCATTTCCTTGCCAATGAATGCCCGAGCCTTCTTGGAGCTGCTCTTCTTGTGAGATGAAGACTTCGAGGATTTTGATGATGAAGATTTTGACGATTTCTTCTTCTTCTTAGCGTCATCGTAACTGTAATCCTTGTATTTCTTCGTCTTTAATTCCTTTTCCCACTGAGGACAATCTTGAATATAGTGACCAGGTTTCTTGCATTTGTGGCATAGCCTCCTTTTGTAGTCACTGGATGAGGAATCACTGCTCCTTGAGGATTTTCCAAAGCGGCCACGTCTTGAGAATTTCTGGAACTTCTTCACGAGCAGCGCTAGCTCTGCTCAATTCTTTAGGATCACCAAGGCTGCTACCGTAATCTTCACATTCAGATTCTACATCGCCTTGGCCTTCAGGGCACGTGATCTACCATAGCTCGAACCATAGAGATCTCTCTTTTCAGCAAGCTGGAACTCATGAGTATTTAACCTCTCGAGCATATCAGCGGGATCAAGTGACTTGTAATCAGCAAGTTCTTGTATCATCAATGCCAGAGTATCAAATGAGGAATCAAGCGATCTCAACAATTTCTTCACCACCTCATGGTCGGTGATGTCAGTGGCACCAAGCGCTTGAAGCTCATTTGAGATGTCAGTGAGGCGATCGAAGGTTTGTTGAACATTTTCATTCTCGAGTCTTTTGAAGTGGTTGAAGAGATTGTGAAGAACATCAACTCGAGAGTCACGCTGAGTTGAGACTCCTTCATTCACTTTGGACAGCCTATCCCAGATAAGCTTAGCAGTATCCAAAGCACTTACTCTTCCATATTGTCCTTTACTTAGATGGCCACATATGATATTCTTCTCTTGAGAATCGAGTTGCTTGAATCTCTTCATATCGGTAGCGTTCAGTGAGGTTGAGACAGAGGGAACACCATTTTCCACAACATACCAGAGATCGCTATCAATTGCCTCAAGATGCATTCGCATCTTATTCTTCAAGTAGGGGTAGTCTGTCCCATCGAAGGTAGGACAGCCAGAAGAGACCTTGATTATACCTGCGGTCGACATAACTAAAACTCCAGACGGTTAGACCAAAATCACATAGAACAAGGGAGTACCTTGCTCTGATACCAATTGAAAGTGCATTATATCGACTAGAGGGGGGGTGAATAGGCGATTTTTATGAATTCTTCACTGAGGAATTTGCCGGTGAGGGAATTCCTTAGCGAAGAACTACTTGTAGCGGAATAAGTACTCGGAAGTAAGCATAACAGAATACAGGCATGGTCATCATGATGAAATGAAGACAAGCACAGAGTACAGAAAGCGTAATCACAGGATAACACAAGATGAAGACAAACAGACTGAAGAAATTGAACTGAGGAAATTGAGAAAGTTTTTTTCAAAGTCTTCAAACACAGATATGATGAAGCACTTAACACAAGAATGAGGAAATTAAAGAGTTGAGGAAATAGAACCAGTAAGCTTGGTGAAGACAATGATTTGGTAGACCAGTTCCAAGCTGTTGTCTCGGTTGTATGTCCGGTTGGAGCGGTGAGTATTTAAACTCGAGGACACACAGTCCGGACACCCAATCCTCGAAAGCACGCAGCTCAGGACACCAAGTCCTCATTGTATTCTCCTTGAACTAAGGTCACATGCAGACCTCGTCCAATCACTCGTGGTAAGTCTTCAGGCGACTTCCAAACCTTCACAAACTCGGTCACTCGGCGATCCACAATTCCTCTTGGATGCTCTAGACCATGACGCCTAACCGTCTGGAAGAAGCATAGTCTTCAAAGATAACAAGCGTCGGATCCACGCAGGATCAATCTCTTGATGATGCTCAATCACTTTGGGTTTGTAGGTGTTTGGGTTTGGGTTTTCCTCACTTGATGATTTTCACTCAAAGTCCTCGGAGGATGGGATGCTCTCAATTGACAGTGTCAGTTTCTCTCGGAGCAGCCAACCAGCTAGTGGTTGTAGGGGGCGGCTATTTATAGCCTAGGGAGCAGCCCGACATGATAAGACATAAATGCCCTTCAATGATATGACCGCTAGGTGGATAAGATATTTTGAGACAGCTGGCGCGTAGCACAACAACGGTCGGAAATTTGAGGTTCAAATTCCTCAGGGCTATCATGTTCCTCACTGTGTAGGCAATCCGCACTGGCGAATTCCTAACTCCTCAGTCAGAACAAATTCCTCAAATGACGGAAGAACTTCGTCTCACATCCTTTGAAGAAATTGACTGAATTGTATGATATTTCCAATGGCTTCACTTTCGAAGGATTGGTAGGTGTAGGATTTTGAGTTGAGCATCACATGGAAATTTTCCCTTAGTATTTCCTCGACCCCTTTAACAAAGACGGTGTTTTCTATGACTCAAGAAAGAGAAAACGAAACTACGAAAACAAAAGTCTTCTCACTTCATGTTCCTCAAATGAATACCAAGTCTTCAAGGTCACACCAATTTCTTCACTTTCAAAGTCTTCAGAAAGTCTTCAGAATACCAAAGTCTTCAATCGAAGAACTTCATTTTTAGGGGTCGACTTTCTCTGTAAATATCAAACTCCTCATAGACTTATAGACCTATCTACACTCACAAACGCATTAGACCCTTAACCTATAAGTCTTCTATACACCAAAATCACTAAGGGGCACTAGATGCACTTACAGAAGCTAAAACAGAGATGAAAATAATTTGGGAGGTATGCTTTCATTGTGAACATAACGACAAAGAGTTTCCAATATCTTCCATACTAGATACATTATAGGCGGTTCCCAAACAGAAAGGTAAAGATTTTACTCCCCCTCCACCAACATTAACACTCCACGGCTTGTCCGAAAGAACATGTGCTGTCCACCTTTCAACAATCCTGGGGGAGTTTGTTTAAATTATTTGTGAATTTGTTTTTGATCTTTTGATCATAGTACTGGGCATCCCAGTTACCAGCCATTTTCTCGTGAATGATGAGCGGAGTCCACTCATCGTGAGAATAACCCACCTAGCATGGAACATACTGACAGCCCCTAGTCGCTACATGAGCGATTCGGGCATACAAAATAGATTATAATTTGAAGGTTTAGAGTTTGGCACATGCAAATTTACTTGGAACGGCGGTAAATACCGTATCTGGTAGATATGGTGGACACTCATGGAATAAACTTGGTTCAAGTAATTTGGATGCACAAGCAGTATTCCGACTTAGTACAGATATTCTGGCTAGCAAAGGATTCTAAATAGCAAGCACCACATGTTAGAGGATCCATAACAATATAACTTCTATACAAATATACCCAAGCATAACTCATTATGTTGTCTTCCTTGTCCAACTTCGACTAATTTGCTCAGGTTTGAAAATAACTAATGGGGCTCAAAATCATAGAAGATGTCCAAGATAGTACATTTATATGTGAAATCTCTCTTCCTTCAATATTCTTTCATGAATTGTTCAAGTGACCAATACAATGTTTGCTAACCTTCGAAAAAATTACCACCTCTACTTATTATATGTAAAGGCATTACTCCCCATGGGAAAGGCATATGAAACATATATAATTTCAGATTTATGACGTTCAAATCATTCAACCATTTACTCATAGGATATAAGTGAAGCAAGTGAGTAAATGACAAACTACTCCAAAAAGATATAAGTGAAGATCAATCAGTAGTTAAATTATTATGTAGCTATGTGAAGAATCTCCCATTTAATAATTTCAGAACTTGATATTTTATTCAAATAGCAAGCAATACAAAATAAAATGACATTCTAAGAACAGCAAACATCATGTGAAGAAGCAAAAACTTAGGATCGACCGATACTAACCGATAGTTCTCGAAGAAGAAAGGTGGGATGCCAACTAGGGCATCCCCAAGCATAGAAGCTTGAGACTTCTTGAAATATTATCTTGGGATGCCTTGGGCATCCCCAAGCTTGAGCTTTTGTGTCTCCTTAATTCCTCTCATATAACGGTCTTCCTAAATATCAAAAGCTTCATCCACACAAAACTCAACAAGGACTAATGAGATAAGTTAGTATAAACCAATGCAAAAACCTTACCATACTATACTGTAGAAATCACTAAAATTATTATTCAACATTGCATACTAAATGCCTCTGCATATTTAATACTCCTATCCTCAAATATAATCATTAAACAAGCAAACATATGCAAACATAACAGCAATCTGCCAAAACAGTACATTCTGTAAAGAATGTAAGATGCATCATACTCCCTAACTCCAAACATTATGAAATTATACCACACTGTAGAAAATTTATCAGAGCTTATTATGCAAAAAGTTTCAACATTTTATCATATCTGGCTTTTCTAGGGAATTTTTGCAACAACAATAAACTTTCTGTTTTGAAACAGCAACATGTATACTTGCAAAATAAGCATGGTAAAGGCTATCCTTGCCATTTTTATTGAAAATAGAGATGCAAAACATTATTATAAATAACATCAAGCAAATACTAACAAAATAAAATGACGCTCCAAGCAAAACACATATCATGTGGTGAATAAAAATATAGCTCCAAGTAAAGTTACCGATGAACGAAGACAAAAGAGGGGATGCCATCTGGGGCATCCCCAAGCTTAGGCTCTTGGTTCTACTTGAATATTACCTTGGTGTGCCTTGGGCATCCCCAAGATTAGGCTCTTGCCACTCCTTATTCCATAGTCCATTGAATCTTTACCCAAAACTTGAAAACTTCACAACACAGAACTCAACAGAAAATCTTGTGAGCTCCGCTAGTATAAGAAATAAATCACCACTTTTGGTACTGTTGTGAACTCATTCTAAATTAATATTGGTGTAATATCTACTGTATTACAACTTCTCTATGGTTCATACCATCCGATACTACTCATAGATTCATCAAAATAAGCAAAACAACACAATGAAAACAGAATCTGTCAAAAATAGAATAGCCCGTAGTAATCTGTCTCAAACGTATACTTCTGGAACTCCAAAAATCCTACCAAATTAGGAAAACCTGAGCTATTTGTTTATTGATCTTCTGCAAAAAGAATCAACTTAAAATCACGTTCCTATGATGTATGAAAACTAATCTCATGCGCACAAAAGTTTATGTTTTTCAGCAAGATCAAATTAACTATCACCGTAGGTTATCCTAAAGGTCTTACTTGGCACTTTATTGATACAAAAGCTATAAAACATGATTACTACAGTAGCATAATCATCTGGACACACAAAAACAGTAAGGATAAATATTGGGTTGTCTCCCAACAAGCGCTTTTCTTTAATGCCTTTTTAGCTAGGCATGACGATGACAATGATGCTCTCATAAAAGATAAGAATAGAAACATCATGAAGCATATGACTAGCACATTTAAGCCTAACCCACTTCCTATGCATAGGGATTTTGTGAGCAAACAACTTATGGGAACAAGAATCAACTTGCATAGGAAGGCAGAACAAGTGCAACTTCAAAATTTTCAACACATAGAGAGGAAACTTCATATCATTACAATATGCAAAAGCACATGTTCCTCTCTCATAATAATTTTCAGTAGCATCATGAATGAATTCAACAATATAACCAGCACATAAAGCATTATTTTCATGATGCACAAGCATATAAATTTTACTACTCTCCACATAAGCAAAATTCTTCTCATTCGGAATAGTGGGAGCAAACTCAACAAAATAACTATCATGTGAGGCATAATCCAATTGAAAACTAAAATCATGATGACAAGTTTCATGGTTAACATTGTTCTTTATAGCATACATGTCATCACAATAATCATCATAGATAGGAACTTTATTCTCATAATCAATTGGAACCTCTTCCGAAATAGTGGATTCGTCACTAAATAAAGTCATGACCTCTCCAAATCCACTTTCATCAATATAATCATCATAATAGGAGGCATGCTTTCATCATAATAAATATTCTCATCAAAACTTGGGGGACTAAAAATATCATCTTCATCAAACATAGCATCCCCAAGCTTGTAGCTTTGCATATCATTAGCATCATGGATATTTAAGGAATTCATACTAACAACATTGCAATAATGCTCATCATTCAAAGACTTAGTGCCAAAAAATTTAATGCATTCTTCTTCTAACACTTTGGCACCATTATCGGAATCCTTATTTTCACGGAAGACATTAAAAAGATGAAGCATATGAGGCACCCTCAATTCCATTTTTTTTTGTAGTTTTCTTTATAGACTAAACTAGTGATAAAACAAGAAACTAAAAGACTCCATTGCAAGATCTGAAGATATACCTTCAAGCACTCACCTCCCCGGCAACGGCGCCAGAAAAGAGCTTGATGTCTACTACGCAACCTTCTACTTGTAGACGTTGTTGGGCCTCCGCGTGTAGAGGTTTGTAGGACGCTAGCAAATTTCCCTCAAGTGGATGACCTAAGGTTTATCGATCCGTGAGAGGCGTAGATTGAAGATGGTCTATCTCAAATAACCCTGCAACCAAATAGCAAAGAGTCTCTTGTGTCCCCAACACACCCAATACAATGGTAAATTGTATAGGTGCACTAGTACGGCGAAGAGATGGTGATACAAGTGCAATATGGATGATAGATATAGATTTTTGTAATCTGGAAATATAAAAAGAGCAAGGTAACAAGTGGTAAAAGTGAGCGTAAACGGTATTGCAATGCTAGGAAACAAGGCCTAGGGTTCATACTTTCACTAGTGCAAGTTCTCTCAGCAATAATAACATAATTGGATCATATAACTATCTCTCAACATGCAACAAAGAGTCACTCCAAAGTCATTAATAGCAGAGAACAAACGAAGAGATTATTGTAGGGTACGAAACCACCACAAAGTTATCCTTTCTGATTGATCTATTCAAGAGTCCGTAGTAAAATAACATGAAGCTATTCTTTCTGTTTGATCTATCCTAGAGTTCCTACTAAAATAACACCTTAAGACACAAATCAACCAAAACCCTAATGTCACCTAGATACTCCAATGTCACCTCAAGTATCCGTGGGTATGGTTATACGTCACACAATCTCAGATTCATCTATTCAACCAACACAAAGAACTTCAAAGAATGCCCCAAAGTTTCTACCGGAGAGTCAAGACGAAAACGTGTGCCAACACCTATGCATAAGTTCACAAGCTCACTGAACCCGCTAGTTGATCACCAAAACATACATCAAGTAGATCACGTGATATCCCATTGTCACCACAGATAAGCACATGCAAGACATACATCAAGTGTTCTCAAATCCTTAAAGACTCAATCCGATAAGATAACTTCAAAGGGAAAACTCAATCCATTACAAGAGAGTAGAGGGGGAGAAACATCATAAGATCCAACTATAGTAGCAAAGCTCACGATACATCAAGATCATACCACCTCAAGAACAAGAGAGAGAGAGAGAGAGAGAGAGAGAGAGATCAAACACATAGCTACTGGTACATACCCTCAGC
Organism: Aegilops bicornis; assembly: GCA_021605145.1. Taxonomy (NCBI): domain Eukaryota; kingdom Viridiplantae; phylum Streptophyta; class Magnoliopsida; order Poales; family Poaceae; genus Aegilops; species Aegilops bicornis. Next base: position 263,090,505 of record CM038672.1, read on the forward strand.
CCCGAGGGTGAACTACTCCCTCCTCGTCATGGAGAGCACCGGGATGATGAAGATGGCCACCGATGAGGGATCCCCACCTCCGGCAGGGTGCCGAAAAAGGGTCCCGATTGGTTTTTTGTGGCTACAGAGGCTTGTGGCGGCGGAACTCCCGATCTATTGTGCTCCCTGATGTTTTTAGGGTATATGGATATATATAGGCGAAAGAAGTCGGTCAGGGGAGCCACAAGGGGCCCACGAGAGTGGGGGGGCGCGTCCAGGGGGGTAGGGTGTGCCACCCTGCCTCGTGGCTTCCTTGAAGCTTCCCTGACGTCTACTCCATGTCTCCTGGATTGCTTCCGTTCCAAAAATAACTCTCCCGAAGGTTTCATTCCGTTTGGACTCCGTTTGATATTCCTTTTCTTCAAAACACTGATAAAGGCAAGAAAACATCAATTTGGGCTAGGCCTCTGGTTAATAGGTTAGTCCCAAAAATAATATAGAAGTGTTTAGTAAAGCCCATAAACATCCAAAACAAATAATATAATTGCATGAATACTTAATAAATTATAGATACGTTGGAGACGTATCAGAAACGAGAATGTTGTGGCAGATGCGCTTTCCCGTAGATGCATGCTTGTTACCCAACTTGAATTGAATGTCATTGGCTTTGAGCACATCAAAGACTTGTATGCGCATGATCCTAATTTTGCTACTCCATATGCCAAATGTTTGATGCATACATCTTGGGAACGATATTACATCAAAGATGATTATCTTAGGAGATCTAACAAACTATGTATTCCCGAGTCTTCTCTTCGTTTTTTACTTTTGCAAGAATCTCATGGAGGAGGACTAATAGGACACTTTGGACGCGACAAGACATTCCCTATGCTCTCCAAGAACTATTTTTGGCCCAAGATGTTCCGCAACGTCTCATGCTTCACCAATCGGTGCTCTACATGCCGCAAAGCTAAGTCTAAAGCTCAATCCCATGGTCTCTATATGCCTCTTCCAATTCAGTATCACCCATGGGAATATATTAGCATGGATTTTGTGCTTGCTTTGCCTAGAAATAGAAATGGCAAAGATTCCGTGTTGACCGATTCTCTAAGATGGCTCATTTCATTCCTTGCAACAAGATAGACGATGCTTCACATGTTTCAAATCTTTTTTGTAGAGAAATCTTGCGCCTCCATGGAGTTCCAAAGACTATTGTCTCCGACCGCAACGTCATGTTCTAGATCTACTATTGGAAGACTCTATGCGCCAAGCTCGGAATCAAGCTTTTCTTCTCCTCTGCATTCCATCCACAAACTGACGGCCAAACTAAGGTGACGAACCGAACACTCTCCACTCTACTTCGTGTGTTGATCAAGAAGAACATCAAGGAGTGGGAGGAGTGTCTACCCATCACTGAGTACACCTACAACCGCGCAAGACATTCGACTACCGGCAAGTCCCCCTTCGAGATCGTCTACGACTTCAACCCGTTGCCCCCATTGGACATTCTTCCTATACCACTACAAGAGCGCATCAACATGGACGCGAATGCCCGTGTGAGTAATGACCCACAAGTATATGGGATCAATTGTACCTCTTTTCGATAAGTAAGAGTGTCGAACACAATGAGGAGCAGAAGGAAGTGACAAGTCGTTTTCAGCAAGGTAATGTCTGCAAGTGTTGATATTGTAAGTAGCGGAGTTGTTTGATAGCAAGATAATTTGTAACAAGCAAGTAACGGTAATAGTAACAAAAGTGCAGCAAGGTAGGCCAATCCTTTTAAGGCAAAGGACAGGCCACAAACGGTCTCGTTGATAAGCAAAGCATTCTCGAGGGTACACAGGAATTTCATCTAGTCATTTTCATCATGTTGGTTTAATTCGTGTTCGGTACTTTGATAATTTAATATGTGGGTGGACCAGTGCTTAGGTGCTGTTCTTACTTGAACAAACCTCATACTTATGATTAACCCTTCTGCAAGCATTCGCAACTATGAGAAAAGTATTAAGAATAAATTCTAACCGTAGCATTAAACTTTTGGATCCAATCGGTCTCTTATGGAATAGCGCATAAACTGGGGTTTAAGCTTCTGTCACTCTCGCAACCCACCATCTAATTGCTACTCCACAATGCCTTCGGCCCAAATATGGTGAAGTGTCATGTAGTCGATGTTCACATGACACCACTAAGGGAATCACAACATACATACTATCAAAATATCGAACACATATCAAGTTCACATGATTACTTGCAACATGATTTCTCCCGTGACCTCAAGAACAAAAGTAACTAATCACAAATGATAAACATGCTTATGATCAGAGGGGTATTATCATATTGGATCTAAACATATAATCTTCCACCAAATAAACAATATAGTAATCAACTACAAGATGTAATCAACACTACTAATCACCCACAAGCACCAATCTATATTTCCGCTAACAAGATTGAACACAAGAGATGAACTAGGGTTTCAGATGAGATGGTGATGTTGAAGATGTGGATGGAGATTGCCATCCCCAAGATGGGAGAGTTGTTGGTGATGATGATGATGACGATGATTTCCCCCTTTGGGAGGGAAGTTCCCCTGGCGGAAATGCTCCACCGGAGGGCAAAAGTGCTCCTGCCCAAGTTCCGCCTCGAGACGGCGGCGCTCCATCATGAAAGTCCTCTCCTTATTTTTTTTTCTAGGTCCAAATGACCTATATACCAGAAGATGGGCACCGGAGGTGGGCCTGGGTGAGCACAACCTACCAGGGCGCGCCTGGGCTCCCTGGCGCGCCCAGGTGGGTTGTGCTCACCTGGTGGGCCCCCTCTGGTAGTTATTTTCTCCAATATTCCTCAAATATTCCATAAAAAATCTTAGTGAAGTTTTAGCTTGTTTGGAGTTGTCAAGAATAGGTAGCCTGACATAGCTTTTCCAGGTCAAGATTTCTAGCTGTCGGAATTCTCCCTCTTTGTGTATACCTTGCATATTATGAGAGAAAAGGTATTAGAATTACTCCAAAAAGCTTTATTATGGATAAAAACATTGTAAATAACAGTAAGAAAACATGATGCAAAATGGACGTATCAACTCCCCCAATCTTAGACCTCGCTTGTCCTCAAGCGAAAACCGAAATCGAAAAGCATGTCCACATGCTTAGAGAGAGAGGTGTTGATAAAAACAAAATACGAACATAGGAGCATCATGTTGATTATTATAACAACAAAAAATTAAACATAAGACTTTTATCAAAGAACTTTTAGCATATACTTCTCATGAATAAGTAAGAATTCATCACACAATCGAAGTATAAAGCAAAATCTCTATTAAAAACCAACAAACTATGTTCTCAGACAACTTTGCAACTACAATTCATCATCTTTTTAGGAAGGGTCACGTATCAGAGCCTTTAGGTAAGTCAACACACTCAACCATCATATAGTCTTCTATGATTGCTAACACTCACCGCGTACACATGAGCAAAATGTTTCAACCGGACACATAGAAAGATAGGGGCTTATAGTTTCGCCCCCCAACGTATTCACCTCAAGGGTGATGTCAACAATAATAACTCTTGTTATCCATATTCAACTGGACATATGTGCCTAGATCTTTCCTCACCACATGATGCTTGCCAAAGGAGAAAAATAAAAAGGAATAGAAGGAAAACTTAGACTCTTTGCATAAAAGTAAATACATAAAGGTAAAAGATAGGCCCTTCCCAAAGGGAAGCAGAGGTTGCCATGCAATTATTTGTTTGTATGCTCAACCCCTTAGTGCAAAAGAACGTCACATTGCATTGCCCCTTGTGATAGCGGCCTTTATTATGTAGTCTGTCGCTTTTATTTTTCACCATCACAAGTTTGTGCAACGCTCAATTTTCTCTTACACTAAATGATCTCACACATTTAGAAGCAATTTTTATTGCCTTTTTGCACAGATGACAGCTGATCTTCTCAATCCCTAGGTAGGTATGGTGGACACTTGAAAATAAGATTTGGGTTTTAAGGGTTTTTGGATGCACAAGTAGTATCTCTACTTAGTGCGGAATTTTTGGCTAGCAAAGATCCCTTCCGGACCCTATTTGGATGGGCCTCCTTGAGTTCGACAACGCTCCCGTGAAGAAACGCCACAGCTGGCGCCCTCAGAGCCCTCAGGAGGAAGATAACGGAGAAGTGCTTTACCTGATGGGCCGGATAAAAATGCTGGCTCAATCAGGACTGACAATAATCAAGGTTATGTCAATATGTATAATCTTGAAGTACAACCACTTCAATATCGAGGGCACCCCATGTGGCACTTTAACAGGGAAGATGATGCCACCCGCTGCAGGCGTAAGGGACCGGACTCAGTTGCTGCTCTAGCAAAAATTATGTTTGATTTGTACAAGGGAGAGGAAGAGGAGTTCATCCGCATTAAGCCACGGGATGGATTCTCCATGTACAACCCTCCAAGCTGGGTGAGCTGTCACTTTTTACTCCCAGCCTTCCCGCATTCTTCGTCATAAGTACTTACCTTGCCGTTTCATGGCAGGAACTGCGAAAAGCTGTAAGGGAGGTCAACAGCCCGCCTCCACAACTGGAGGACCCTGACCGGGCCCTCGATCCCGGACTCGAAGAGGATCCGGACATATTTGTGGAGCTGATCAACAGGACATTCTATCAATTGAGCTGCGATGATGCCATGGTGTTCATCATAGCCGACTATCCTGGGCTACTCCCTGCATCGCATGTAAGAAAAACCGGAGTCCCAACTTCCGAGAAGGATCCCCTTTTTTGCACTTCACCTACCGTACACATATGGTATCTTACAGGGAAGGCCCTCGGGACGCCATGCCGAACCCGCAGTGACTCGCCAACAAGGGGCACCGAAGCTGGGTAGGCTAAAAAGGAAGGGGGTCAGGACTGAGATGCCGCCGCAGAGGTATGATACAGAACCTCGCTCCATGGTTGTCGTCTTTTAAAATATAATAACGTCCATGTTTCCAAGTAGGAAAAACGCTCGCTGGACTATGTCCGAAGAGGTTGCCGATCACGCCTCCACCAGTCGGGCTCCAGGGCCGGACATAGAGGCAGAACCTAACACGGGGCGAATGCCGGATGCTCCTCCTACAGAGGATGCGGATAGATTATCCGCTACAAATTCCGAAGTGGAGAGCGCCATGAATCATAGGCGTCGCCGGGCCGTACTGCGTGACGCTTGTTTCTCCCAAGAGGCGTTTGATGCCTTTAACTCGGGAGATGCGTACATCTGTGCCGCTCAAAATGGTCTTGGCAGAGCCACTGGCCAGTATGTAAAGGATATACGGGTAAGAAAATCTCATGATTTTATATATCAGTAGCCCCTGAGACTTGAAATAGTTGACACAACTGATTTAAGGATCATTATTTGTGCAGGTTCTTACAGAGAATAATACCCAATTGTCTCAAGACCTGGAAGAGTGCAAAGCCCAGCTACGGGCCGCAGTTGCCGCGTTGAAGGAGTCCGAGAAGGCCCCCTCTGGTAAGACTTGTTTCCGTTGCAAAGAATGACAGGTACCAGATAGTATGCGGCATGCACGCAAATCTAACAATAGATGTTGCAGATGAATTGGAGTGAATCCGGAGGCCGTGCCGGGGGATGCGCAACGTGCTAATCGACAGCTAAATGCTGGCGAGTGCGTGCTTACGCGGGTTAGGCAGGAGAAAAATTATATCCAAGACGCCAATATCCAGCTGGGCATGGAACTGAAAGATGTTCGAGCCCAGCTTGCAGACTCCGTGAAGGAGAATAAGCGGCTTCGACGCGGAATTTTCAGTAAGTGCTTGAACGAACTTTTGAAAGAGTTCGGTGAAGAAACCGGCTAAGAGAGTTATGTCTGCCGGTATGCTGATGGGTCATCCCACGGAGGTGATGCCCGGGTCTGCGGGTGATCTTCTACCAGAGCTCTCACAACTGCACGAACAAGTTCGGCAGGTGATGCAGGGTATTGCCCAAGCCTTGTGGCCATCCGCTTCCCCGCCAGGAGGCATGGGGGAGCTTATAGAGAAGCTCAAGGGAGCACGGCGGCGCTTCTGGTTATGGAAGATATCAGCCTGCCGACAAGGTGCAAGGGAAGCCTGGGCCATGGTGAAGACACGATATACCAAAGCTGACCCAAACGACATGGCCGAGGTCGGACCTATGCGGCCCGATGGGAAAGAGATCCCTGTCAGTTTGGTGTATGACCAAGTAGAATTAGCCGCAAAGTATTCCCAACAGGATTGTAGGCTAGACAGCCTGTTGGATGGTATAGAAGAAGAATTTAGTCAGTCTAAGTGACTGTGTACTTCAAGTGACATATATTGTCCCTAGCCGGATTGTAAATCATTTGTCATGGCGGACCTTTTCGCTTTGACCTCTGGACCCGATAGTCCGGAGTGTATCTGAATACCCGCTCAGTTATGTAAAAACCGGGGTACGCGTGGAAACCAGGCGTAGGGGTCATAAGTGCTTGAACAGACAAGTACCCAACTAGCTATGTTATATTACATGGATAGTAAGAAACATCTTCCATGGAGAATAGTTCCGTTAAGGGTTCCTTTCCCTGGGTACGCATACCCTAATGTGCATGTCCGAACTGCAAAAAGAGGCGCATGCTATAAACATCTGGGGGCATGTATTAAAATAAATAGAAGTCATCTTATGTTCACCGACCGAGTATTCCCTTAAGAATGCTAGCTTTCGGCTTCACCCAGTCTGAGGTACACATCCGGTGACCCGGCAAGAATAATCGCAGAGTTGCTCCCCTTATGCCCTAGCCGAATTAACGGGAACATAGGGCATAAACACAAGAGCCAGGCAACCCAGCTTGGCCAAAACTTAAGTCATATCGATGCATATAATGGCGAAAAAAGGTACATGTGGAAGAATAACTCATGTGTGGGGCATAAAGCCCGTAAAATAGTTATATTAAGCTTCTGTATAAGAAGCCCCCAAGTACAATGACCGCGGCTAGCGCGTCAAGATTGTGTAGTCAAGACACAATTTAGCCTTTTTAAGGCCTTGAAGAAAAGGAAAAAAGAAGAGAGAAAAGACAGATAACGGATATGTAAAAAATTGACGGAGGTAAGGAGACGAACATAGAGTCCGGCACTAGGCGTAGAACCTTCGGAGTCTGGCTGCGTTCCATGGGTTTGGCTCGAGTCGATTATCCGATGCATCCGGCAGTCGGTACGCTCCCTCGACTTGATTGTTAGTTTGTGGGTGATAGACAGAAGCATAATCGAGCTTGATGCCCATGTTGCTGCACCAAAGTTTTACCTCGTCGGCTATAAAGTTCGAGCCGTTGTCGGTGATGATGTTGTGGGGGATGCCATAACGGTGTACAGCCCCAGATATGAAGTCTATCACCGGTCCGGATTCAGCCGTTTTGACTGGTTTGGCTTCTATCCATTTGGTGAATTTGCCCACCATGACCAATAGGTATTTTTTCTTATGGGTTCCCCCTTTGAGGGGCCGACCATATCAAGCCCCCAGACCGCAAAGGGCCAAGTAATGGGGATTGTTTGGAGAGAGGTAGGTGACATATGGCTTTGGTTTGCTAAAAGCTGGCAACCGACGCAAGGTTGAACAAGGTCCTGTGTGTCTGCTCGGGCCGTCCGCCAATAGAAACCTGTACATAAGGCCTTGCTTACAAGGGCCCGAGTTGCGGCGTGGTGGCCGCCGAGTCCAGCATGGATTTCTTCCAAAAGCTTCCGCCCTTCCTCTTCGGAGATGCACCTTTGAAGGACTCCGGTAGTGCTTTTCTTATAAAGCTCTCCCTCATGGACCTTGTAGGCTTTAGACCGCCGCACTATGCAGCGTGCCTCATTTTGGTCCTCGGGTAGTTCCTGCCTGGTTAGATAGGCCAGGAATGGTTCTGTCCATGGGGCGATGACGACCATTATCACATGGGCTGAAGGTGTTATTTCGATGGTAGAGCCTCCGATTGTGTCGGAGTGTTCGGTATATGGTGTTGTGGCCGGGTCCGGACTATTGTTACCGGTGTCCCCTTCCCATACCATGGATGGCTTAAACAGCCTTTCCAAGAAGATGTTAGGTGGGACAGGATCGCGCTTACCGCCGATACGGGCGAGGATATCCGCCGCCTGATTGTTTTCCAGAGCCACATGGTGGAATTCAAGCCCCTCGAACCGAGCTGACATTTTGAGAACGGCGTTGCGATAAGCCGCCATTTTCAGATCCTTGGCGTCGAAGTCTCCATTTATTTGAAATATTGCAAGGTTCGAGTCCCCACACACCTCCAAGCATTGAATGCACATGGAAACTGCCATCCGGAGACCATGTAACAGGGCCTCGTATTCGGCTGCATTGTTGGAGTCTGTGTATAGTATTTGGAGTACGTATTGGACTGTATCTCCGGTGGGGGACGTCAGGACGACGCCAGCCCCTAGACAAGCCAGCATTTTAGAGCCGTCGAAGTTCATGATCCAATTGGAGTACGTGTCGTATTTTTAGGGAGTTCGGCTTCTATCCACTCGGCGACAAAATCGGCCAGTACTTGCGACTTAATGGCTCGTCGTGGTCTATATGTTATGTCGAACGGGAGGAGCTCGATAGCCCATTTGGCAATCCGGCCCGTGGCATCGCGGTTGTTTATTATGTCGTTGAGTGGTACTTCCGAGGCCACCGTAATTGAACACTCTTGAAAGTAGTGTCGTAATTTCCGGGATGCCATAAATACCGTGTATGCTATATTTTGATAATGTGGGTACCGTGATTTGCATGGAGTGAGGACAGTGGATACATAATATACCGGCTGTTGAAGTGGGAATTTATGTCCGTCCGTCTCTCGTTCGACGACGAGCACTGCGCTTACAACTTGGTGAGTTGCCGCTATATATAACAGCATTGGTTCGCCGACATTTGGCGCGGCCAAGATTGGGTTGGTGGCCAGGATGGCTTTTATTTCTTCCAATCCGGCCATGGCCGCGTCCGTCCACTCGAAGTGTTCAGTGCACCGAAGAAGGCGATAAAGGGGTGGTGCCTTTTCTCCTAATCGGGAGATAAACCGGCTTAAGGCCACCTCGCATCCAGTTAACTTCTGGATTTGCTTGAGGTCAGTTGGGATAGCCAACTGTGACAGATCTTGGATTTTAGCTGGATTTGCTTCAATTCCTCTACTGGAGACGATGAAGCCCAGGAGCTTTCCGGCGGGTACGCCTAAAACACATTTTTCCGGATTGATCTTAATGTCGTATGTCCGGAGATTGTCGAACGTGAGCCTCAAGTTGTCCATTAAGGAATCGACGTGTCTGGTTTTAACGACCACATCGTCTACGTATGCCTCCACTGTTTTCCCGATCTGTTTTTTCATACATGTCTGAATCATGCGTTAATATGTTGCACCGGCGTTTTTGAGCCCGAAGGGCATTGTGTTAAAACAGAAGGGGCCGTATGGAGTGATAAATGTCGTTTCAGCTTGATCAGACTCCGCCATCTTAATTTGGTGGTAACCGGAGTATGAGTCGAGGAAGCACAATGAGTCGTGTCCTGCGGTAGCGTCGATAATTTGATCGATGCGAGGGAGGGGGAAGGGATCCTTTGGGCAAGCCTTATTAAGGTCCTTGAAGTCGACGCATAGGAGCCAGGATTTGTCCTTCTTTGGTACCATCACCAATTTTGCTAGCCAGTCCGGATGTTTTATTTCTCTAATGAATCCAGCCTCCAGTAACTTGGCTAGCTCCTCTCCCATGGCTTGTCGCTTAGGTTCAGAGATACGCCGAAGAGTCTGCTTGACCGGCTTGAATCCCTTTAGAATGTTAAGGCTATGCTCGGCCAGCCTACGTGGCATTCCTGGCATGTCTGAAGGATGCTAGGAGAATATGTCCCAATTCTCGCGCAGGAACTCCCGTAGTGCAGCGTCTACAATGGGGTTTAACTGTGCCCCGATGGATGCTGTTTTTGTAGGGTTCGTTGGGTGGACTTGGAATTTGATAATTTCATCCGCTGGTTTAAAAGAGGTGGACTTGGATCTTTTGTCGAGTATCACGTCATCCCTGTCCACTTTGGAGCGCAGTGCAGTTAATTCCTCGGCCGCGAGGGCTTCGAATAATGCCTCGAGGGCCAGTGCGGCTATTTTGTTTTCGATGCAGAGTGCTATGTCCGGATCACTAGCTAGAGTGATGATTCCATTGGGCCCAGGCATTTTGAGCTTCATGTACCCGTAATGGGGTATGGCTTGGAAGATCGTGAATGCCTCCCGCCCTAGAAGGGCGTGGTATCCGCTACTGAACGGGGCCACTTGGAAGTAATTTCTTCGGACCTATAATTCTCCGGCGTGCCGAATACCACATCTAGTGTGATTTTCCCAGCGCATCGTGCCTCTCGACTAGGGATGATTTCTCTGAAGGTCGTGCTGCTTTGCTCAATGCAGTTTCTGTCTATTTCCATTTTTTGAAGAGTCTCCTCATAAATGTGGTTTAATCCGCTGCCATCGTCCATGAGCACTTTAGTAAGCCGAAAGCCGTCCACAATTGGACTAAGGACCAAGGCGGTTGGTTCTCGGGATGTTCGGAATTTAGGTTTGTCACTGGCATTGAAGGTGATAGCCGTGTTGCTCCATGGATTTATTGTTGCCACGTGGCAGACTTCGGCAAGGCTGCGGAGTGCTCGCTTACGCCTATTATTTGAGGCGAAGGTCTCAAAGACTGTCAATACTGTATTGTTGTTATCCACGGGGTGGTACTCTGCGGTATTTTTAATGAGGAGATCCTCCCGCTCTTGGTCACCTCCCGGAGAACCCAACATGCTCTAAGGCTGTGTGTTGGTATGGTATCTGATGTACTGTGAATTTTGCATGGCCCATTAAGCCATCCCTCCAATACGGTTCCACGCCCTTTAGTGGGCTTTTGCTTCTTTGTAATTGAGTCGGGCGACTTATGAGAGTGCACCATTTTACTCCGGACTTGGTGTTTTGTCAGAGCCGGATTATCCCAAAATTTTGTTTGGGTTCTCCAGGCGCTTTCCATCGCACAATACTTCTGTACTATGGCTGCCAAGTCAGCGAAGTGTGCTATGTCACGGTGATGACCCACAAGTATAGGGGATCTATCGTAGTCCTTTCGATAAGTAAGAGTGTCGAACCCAACGAGGAGCAGAAGGAAATGATAAGCGGTTTTCAAAGAAGGTATTCTCTTGCAAGTCTTGAAATAAGTGGTAACAGATAGTTTTGTGATAAGATAAATTGTAACGAGCAACAAGTAACAAAAGTAAATAAAGTGCAGCAAGGTGGCCCAATCCTTTTTGTAGCAAAGGACAAGCCTGGACAAACTCTAATAATAGGAAAATCGCTCCCGAGGACACATGGGAATATCGTCAAGCTAGTTTTCATCATGTTCATATGATTCGTGTTCAGTACTTTGATAATTTGGTATGTGGGTGGACCGGTGCTTGGGTGTTTTTATTACTTGAACAAGCATCCCACTTATGATTAACCTCTATTGCAAGCATCCGCAACTACAACAAAAGTATTAAGGTAAACCTAACCATAGCATGAAACATATGGATCCAAATGAGCCCTTACGAAGCAACGCATAAACTAGGGTTTAAGCTTCATCTCTCTAGCAACCCATCATCTACTTATTACTTCCCAATGCCTTCCTCTAGGCCCAAATAATGGTGAAGTGTTATGTAGTCGACATTCACATAACACCACTAGAGGCTAGACAACATACATCTCATCAAAATATCGAATGAATACCAAATTCACATGACTACTAATAGCAAGACTTCTCCCTTGTCCTCAGGAACAAACGTAACTACTCACAAAGCATATTCACGTTCATAATCAGAGGGTTAATAATATGCATAAAGGATCTGAACATATGATCTTCCACCAAATAAACGAACTAGCATCAACTACAAGGAGTAATCAACACTACTAGCAACCTACTAGCACCAATCCCGGACTTGGAGACAAGAATTGGATACAAGAGATGAACTAGGGTTTGGAGATGAGATGGTGCTGGTGAAGATGTTGATGGAGATTGCCCTCTCCCGATGAGAGGAGGCGTTGGTGATGATGATGACGATGATTTCCCTCCCGAGGGAAGTGTCCCCGGCAGTAACAGCTCTGCCGGAGCCATAGATTAGTTCCACCAAGGTTCCGCCTCGTGGCGGCGGAGTTTCGTCGAAAGGTTGCTTCGGTTTTTCTCATCGAAGACTTCATATAGGAGAAGATGGGCATCGGAGAGCCACCAGGGGGCCCACGAGGTAGGGGGCGCGCCCTAGGGGAGGCGCCCCCCACCCTCGTGAGCAGGGTGTGGGCCCCCTGGCCTTCATCTTTGGCGCCAGTTTTTCTTTATTTATTTTAAGATATTCCGTGGAGTTTCAGGACTTTTGGAGTTGCACAGAATAGGTCTCCAATATTTGCTCCTTTTCCAGCCCAGAATTCCAGCTGCCGGCATTCTCCTCTCCATGTAAACCTTGTAAAATAAGAGAGAATAGCCATAAGTATTGTAACATAACGTGAAATAACAGCCCATAATGCGATAAATATCGATATGAAAGCATGATGCAAAATGGACGTATCAATTCCCCCAAGCTTAGACCTCGCTTGTCCTCAAATGAAAAGCCGATAACAATAAATATGTCCTCATGTTTAGAGGTGGAGGCGTCGATAAAAATAAAATACGGACATGAAGGCATCATGATTATTCTCATAACAGCAACATATATAGATTTTGTCATATGATTACTTATGTTCAAGTGATGATCTTTTCACAATGCAAAAGTATGAATCAGAAACCTTATTGGGCACCAACAAATTATAACCTCGGTCATTGAAGCAATTGCAATTTATCATAACATCGGAAAGATTCTATGTTAGAGATAAAAAGCAAGTCCACATACTCAACTATCACTTAGTCCTTCATAATTGCTAACACTCACGCAATACTTGTGGTTACGGAGTTTTAATCGGACACAGAGAAAGATAGGGGCTTATAGTTTTGCCCCACAACCTTTTACCTCAAGGGTAATGTCAACAATAATAATTCATGCTCCCCTACATCCAATTAGATATATATATCATGTTCTTTCCAACATACTGGGCTTGCCAAAGGATAAAATGAAAAAAAGGAAAGGTGAAGATCACCGTGACTCTTGCATAAGGTAGAGGATAATAATAAAAGATAGGCCCTTCGCAGAGGGAAGCAGAGGTTGCCATGCACTTTTATGGTTTGATGCACAAAATCTCAATGCGAAAGAACGTCACTTTATATTGCCCCTTGTGATATGAACCTTTATTATGCAGTCTGTCGCTTTTATTTCTTCCATATCACAAGATCGTATAAAGCTTATTTCTCCCACACCAATCAATCATACATATTTAGGGAAATTTTTATTGCTTTGCACCGATGACAACTTACTTGAAGGATCTTACTCAATCCATAGGTAGATATGGTATTTGGAAGCACAAGTAGTATCTCTACTTGGTGCTGAGAATTTGGCTAGCATGAGGGGGAAAGGCAAGCTCAACATGTTAGAGGACCCATGACAACATACTTTATCTCAGATATAAGAAAAACATAACTCATCACGTTGTCTTCCTTGTCCAACATCAACTCTTTAGCATGGTATATTTTAATGAGTGCTCCCAATCATAAAAGATGTCAATGATAATATATCTATATGTGAAACCTCTCTTTCCTTATTACTTCCTATTAATTGCAATGATGACCAAAGCTATATTTGCCAACTCCCAACAACTTTTAATCATCATACTCTTTCTATGTGAAGTCATTACTCTCAATAAGATCAATATGAACTCTTTATTTCTTTTTATTTTTTTTCTTCTTTCTATTCTTTTATTCATCCAAGATCATGGCAAAATAATCAAGCCCTTGACTCAACACTAAACTTTATTATATATAGCTCACGGACTCGATTACATAGAGAGATCATAAAGCAAAACTAAAAACTAGATCATGCCATAAACATAATTCTACTAGATCAAGATACTACTACTAAGATTGAACTAAGAAAAACTGTAAAGATAGGAGTTGTGATGGTGATACGATACAGGGGCACCTCCCCCAAGCTTGGCAGTTGCCAAGGGGAGTGCCCATACCCATGTGATTATGTCTCCTTCTTTGTTGATGAAGAAGGTGGAAGTGATGTCCATTTAGTTGATGGCATATACTTCTCCCTTAATTTGCGCTTGAGGATGGCATTCTGATCCCTCAGATCATCAATCTCCCACTCCAGGGTTAATATCTTTTTGAATAGGTCCTGCTTATTTTCCTGCAAGAGACGAAAAGGGATAAACTCGAACTTTGGTTTCTTTACCCTATCAGGGAGACTTGACTTTTTAAACTCCACATGCATGTCCCCAGGTTGAGGTAATGTGGCTTCATCTTCATCTGAGCTCGTCTCCTCCTTCACCTTGGGTTCATAGTCCTCTTCTTCCTCCGTAGTCCAACCATCGTGCTCCATGTCTCCATAGACCTTAGGATTTGCTAGGTAATCATCCACATAGCTTTCTCCTTCCGAATCCTGGGACGACATGTTGATCAAATCTGCAGCAGCAACAACTCGAAACAAAAATAGAGGAGATTTGCGTGATACGGGAGTCAAAACCTTCGGGAGAATATATAATGAAATTTTATAGACCAAAATACGTATCGTGCAAGAAAACGGAGTCCGGAGGGCACACGAGGTGCTCACGAGGTAGGGGGCGCGCCCACCACCCTCGTGGGGCCCTCGTGTCCTTCCCGGGCTGCCACTTATTTTTCTATTTTTCTAAATATTCCAAAACGGAGAAGTATTGCCTTAAAAATTGTTTTGGAGTCGGTTTACTTACCGTACCACATACCTATTCCTTTTCGAGTGCAAACGGTGCGGAAAGTGTCCCTTATGTATTCCTCCGTGGTTACGGTTTCAATAATATTGGTTTCGACATTTATGGGATTACCCGAGATATAATGTTTGATTCTTTGACCGTTACCACCTTCGGATTTGTGCCTTGAAGTTGTTGATTTTTATGGCACCGAACGATAGACCTCCTCGATAACGTAGGGACCTTCCCATTTAGAGAGAAGTTTTCCTGCAAAAAATCTTAAAGGAGAGTTTTATAGCAATACATAATCACCTACATTAAACTCACGCTTTTGTATCCTTTTGTCATGCCATCTTTTAACTTTTTCTTTAAACAACTTGGCATTTTCATAAACTTGGGTTCTCCATTCATCAAGTGAGATAATATCAAATAACCTTTTCTCACCGGCAAGTTTGAAATCATAGTTGAGCTCTTTAATAGCCCAATATGCCTTATGTTCTAGTTTGAGAGGTAAGTGACATGCTTTTCCATAAACCATTTTATACGGAGACATACCCATAGGATTCTTATTGTAACATCCCAAAATTTTAAAATTTTGGAATGTTATAAACAAATAGATAGTTTTGATTGATTGTTTGATTGATTGACTGAAAGTGAGTGAATTCGAAACTTTTTGAAAGTTAAATGAGAGGGAATAAAAGGACTTTCCCAAGTTTTCATTTTGCTTTTATGATCTTCGGGAATTCAAATTCTTTTCATCACGAAACCCTCGAGAGAAGATGACATGACTTCTTCCATTTATTTAAATGACAAGGGGTGTTGAAAATATTTGAATTTTATTTGAGAATATTTCCAATTCTGAAACTTTATGCAACTCATTGATTTTCACGAGCGAAGATAAAATGACTTCTTCAAAACATATGAAATACGAGTTGGGAGTTTCAAAGAATTAAATTCAAAGTTCGTTTGAATTTATTTTCAATTTGGAGTTATTTGAGTTTTATTCAAATTATTTTTCCCCAAAAATAAAATATATGGAAAATAGGGTAACATGATTCCCTACATCAGTAAATTGGAGAGAAATTAATTTGAAGTCATTTTGGTATTTTTAAAATGATTTTGGTTGGATTTTATTAGAGCAGAAGCACTCTTTGCTTTATTTGAATTTGTGTGTGTTTTATTTGACTCTAGAATAAAGTTCATCTTGTAGGAAATCTTTTTCTGAAAATTTTGATATATTATATGCCTATATATTATTTGTATTTATTTTGCTTTCTTCTTATTTTGTTTTTCTGGAAAAAAAAATGTATGTATATAAAAAAAATTCCCTGGACCGGGCCAACTGGGCCGAAGCCCAGCCAGCCGGCCCAGCTAGCCAGCCCGCGCCGCCACTGCCTAGCTCCCGTGCGTTCGACCGGGACTCATGGAGTCAAGCATCTCCCGCCACGGATGCCCTCGCCCAAGGAAGGCCTCGGCCGTGCCCTTATAAGGCCGGCCGGACTCCTCTCCCCTCGATCCCGCAACCGCCGCCTCCCTTGCGGCTTGCTTCCCGACCGCCGATGCCAAGATCGCCGCCGCCCGGGCGAGATCCGCCGCCCGCTCCACTCTGTCGCCCTCGCCATTGCCTTCACCACCGCCGCCATGCCGCATCGCCCGCGCCTCCCCGTGCCTCCGCCCGACGCCGCCGACCACCAGGGCAGCCGCCCCGCTCGCACCCGAGCCACCCGCCGCCGTCTCCTCCAATGCCGACAACCGCGCCGCCGCGGTAAGCCCCGGGCCCTCCTCGTCCATTAGATCTTCAATGAACGGCCCGGATTAGATCTAGTGTTTTTTTCTCTCGAACCGGTACGTGTTAATTAGTGAACGCCCACTCTTTATCCCTTCGCAGTAAATAGATTCGTTCGATAGCGTTCAGTAACGAACGTTCGCTATTTAGATTTTTCTTTTTATTTTAGTTTCCGACCAGGGACCTATCTGTGATGATTTCCTTACAGATTAGTCCCTGATTTTCAAACGCTCATAACTTTTTACTCGTTAGTCCAAATTCAACGAAACCAACGCCCACTTCTTCGTTACGATCTCCTCTATCCAGTAATCCAACTCAAACATGTTTTTGAAAGTTTAAAATTTGAATTAGATCAGATTTGAATTCAAATTTTGTTTGATCATAACTTGAGTTTTATAACTCCGATTTAGTTGATTCTTTTTGCAAATCGAAGCTCTTGACCTAAACTTTCTGAGAAGGCCAAATTCACATAATTTTGGTACTGTTAGAAATTGTTTTAGTTGCAAGAGTTATTTGCTTGGTTTTGTTGTTTTCCGAATTGTTTCTTCGATCTTTCCGATCTTTTGGAGTGATTGCTTATGTGTGGTTACTATTGATTGCTTACGATAGATTGACCGGAGTGTGACGAGTAGACCTATCAAGAGTTTTGAGTGCGAATCATCTTCATCAACATTGCAGGCAAGTATCACTTGATCATACCTTTTCATACCCAGTTTTATGCATTAGCTCAACCCTCAAACGTTGCATGATTAGGATGTCATTAAATTGTGGGTTGGGAAGTAGATGATGAGGTAGGAACCTATTGCCCTGTTACTATCAAACCCTTGGGAGTTACTTCTACGTTATGCTTATATTGCCATGCTATGCTCGTAGACGTGGTTTGGGTTTGAGAGATATTCTGACAGATGTAAGGTTGTTAAATAATGGTTTACCTTAAGGTGGCAACTTAAATACACATCCGGGTGGATTGAGGCACTGGGGAACCCAAAGGTTGTCTGCTTTTTTTGGAAATCCTGTGGTACCCGTGTGATCTTCCTCTAGACCGCCACCAGGGCTCAAAGGAACTGAGATTATTCATGCTAGAAACTTCCGTGTGCAGCCACAAGCTATTATGGGCTCTAGCATAGTTGAGTAAGTTACGTGAAGCTCTCGAAGAGGTAGGTCACAGGTAGTGGGTTTTTAGGTTTGGTATGATCTATCAGGAGTAGAGAGTTAATGTTTACGAAGATCGTGTCTCGGTCATCCGTCTCTCAAACACCATGCGGTCACGAGAAACCAACGGAGGCGATCGAGTCTTGTGGGGAAAAGTGCGCAAACCTCTGCAGAGTGTACAATCTAATCATGGTTAGCCGTGTCCCCGGTTATGGACTATTCTGAGTATCTAGTACCTGAGTATTCACATGTATCTCATCACTCTAAATTAACATTGTTGGGTTGTTAATCACTTTAATTGGGATCATTGAGTTGGGGTTATACCTTCTCAATGATGTTTCAACCACCATGATAGTTAAAAGTAAAACTTATTCCTTTGCAGTAGGGAAAAATTGGCTTTTCGCAAAAACTGTAACCATAGAGCTTTTCCACCAGCCATATATGCATGTAGTATAGGCTTATTCCTTCATTACTCTCTATGTGTTACATTGCCAGCATATTCCATGTGCTGACCCGTTTTCGGGCTGCAACGTTTCATGTTGCAGACTTTTCAGACGACGAGTAAGTGATACGTTAGGGTTACGATTTCCTATACTCAACTTTGCCGTTGGTGTTGATGGGAATCCACAACCTTGTTGCTTCCGCTATATTTGGATTGAGGTAATAGTATTTATGCTACTTTATACATGTGATTTACCTCTGTTATAAATCCTCGAGTACTGTGTGTGTCAGCATACCGATCCAGGGATGACACATAAGCACAGAGACTTGATCCATTCGGGTCGGGTCGCTACACTTATATGCAGTTCTATAGGCCCACAATGCATCATCAAGTTTCTTGGACCAATTCTTTCTAGATCTATTAACAGTCTTTTGCAAAATTAATTTGAGCTCTCTATTGCTCAATTCTACTTGACCACTAGGCTGTGGGTGATAAGGAGATGCAATTCTATGATTAACGTCATATTTAGCAAGCATTTTACGGAAAGCACCATGAATAAAATGTGAACCACCATCGGTCATTAAATATCTAGGGACTCCAAACCTCGGAAAAATAACTTCCTTAAGCATTTTAATAGAAGTGTTATGATCAGCACTACTAGTTGGAATAGCTTCTACCCACTTAGTAACGTAATCACTAGCAACTAAAATTTGTGTTTATCCATTAGAGGCAGGAAAAGGTCCCATATAATCAAAGCCCCAAACATCAAGTGGTTCAATAACAACTGAGTAATTCATAGGCATTTCTTGACGTCTACTAATATTACCAATTCTTTGACATTCATCACAAGACAAAACAAACTTACGGGCATCCTTGAAGAGAGTAGGCCAATAAAAACCGGATTGCAATACCTTATGTGCAGTTCTATCTCCAGTGTGGTGTCCTCCATAGGCTTCGGAGTGACACTTGCGTAGGATCTGTTCTTGTTCATGCTCAGGTACACAACGTCTAATAACACCATCTACTCCTTCTTTATAAAGATGTGGGTCATCCCAAAAGTAATGTCGTAAATCATAGAAAAACTTTTTATTTTGTTGGTATGTGAAGCTAGGTGGTATAAATTTAGCAACAATATAATTAGCATAATTAGCATACCATGGAGTACTACAAGAAGTGCTTATGACATTTAATTGTTCATCAGGAAAACTATCATCAATAGGTAGTGGGTCATCAAGAACATTCTCTAACCTAGATAAGTTATGCATAGCGGGTTCTCAACTCCTTTTCTATCAACAATATGCAAATCAAATTCTTGCAGCAAGAGAACCCATCTAATAAGTCTAGGTTTAGCATCTTTCTTTTCCATAAGATATTTAATAGAAGCATGATCAGTGTGAATAGTTACTTCAGAATCAACAATATAAGGTCTGAACTTATCACAAGCAAATACAACTGCTAAAAGTTCCTTTTTGGTAGTAGCATAATTTCTTTGAGCATTGTCTAGAATCTTACTAGCATAATGAATAACATTTAATTTCTTATCCACTCTTTGCCCTAGAACAGCACCTACATCATAATCACTAGCATCACACATAATTTCAAAGGGTAAATTCCAATCAGGTGGCTGAACAATAGGTGCAGATACTAATGCTTTCTTAAGTATTTCAAATGCTTCTACACAATCATCATCAAAGACAAATGGTACATCTTTTTGTAATAAATTAGTCAGAGGCCGGGAAAATTTTGAGAAGTCCTTTATGAACCTCCTATAAAATCCGGTGTGACCAAGGAAACTTCTTATACCTTTGATGTCCTTGGGACATGGCATCTTTTCAATAGCATCAACCTTGGCTTTATCAACTTCAATACCTCTGTCAGAAACTTTGTGCCCCAAGACAATACCTTCATTAACCATAAAGTGGCACTTTTCCCAATTCAAGACAAGATTAGTTTCTTCACATCTCTGCAAAACTCGATCAAGATTGCTCAAGCAATCATCAAAAGAGGAACCATAGATGAAAAAATCGTCCATGAAGACCTCGCAATTTTTTTCACAAAAATCAGAGAATATAGCCATCATGCATCTTTGAAAGGTAGCAGGTGCATTACATAAACCAAAAGGCATACATCTATAAGCAAAAGTACCAAAAGGGCAAATAAAATTAGTCTTTGATTGATCTTTAGCCGACACAGGTATTTGAGAGAAACCAGAATAACCATATAGAAAGCAATAATGTGTATGTTTGCATAATCTTTCTAGCATTTGATCAATAAAAGGTAAGGGGTAATGATCTTTCTTAGTAGCTTTATTTAATTTGCGAAATTAATTACCATCCTATAACCTGTGATAATTCTTTGCGGGATCAATTCATCTTTATCATTAGGGACAATAGTAATACCTCCCTTCTTAGGGACACAATGGACAGGACTTACCCACTGACTATCAGCGACGGGATAAATTATAGCTGCCTCCAGAAGCTTGAGTATTTCTTTTCTTACCACTTCTTTCATTTTAGGATTCAAACGTCGTTGAGGATCACGAACTGGTTTGGCATCCGCTTCCAAATTTATTTTATGTTGACATAGAGTGGGACTAATGCCCTTAAGATCATCAAGAGTATATCCAATAGCGGCACGGTGCTTCTTCAGAGTTTTCAATAATATTTCTTCTTCATGCTCTGAAAGGTTAGCACTAATAATAACATGATATATTTTCTTTTCATCAAGATAAGCATATTTCAGATTATCAGGCAACGGTTTAAGCTCAAACACGGGATCACCCTTGGGTGGAGGGGGATCCCCTAGGATTTCAACAGGAAAATTGTGATGCAGAATAGGTTCCTGTTTAAAGAATACTTCATCTGTTTCCCTTCTTACATTCATGAACATATCATTTTCATGGTCTAGCAAATAGTGTTCTAAAGGATCACTAGGAGGTACAGCAATAGAAGCAAGACCAATAATTTCATCCTTACTAGGCAATTCTTCCTCACGATGTTGTTTACTAAATTTAGAGAAATTAAACTCATGAACCATATCATCCAAGCCAATAGTAACAACATTCTTTTCGCAATCTATCTTAGCATTAACAGTGTTCAAGAAGGGTCTGCCAAATATAATGGGACAAAAGCTATCTTATGGAGAACTAAGAACAAGAAAATCAGCAGGATATTTAGTTTTCCCACACAAGACTTCAACATCTCTAACAATTCCCATTGCAGATATAGTATCTCTATTGGCAAGTTTAATTGTAACATCAATATCTTCTAACTCAGCAGGTGCAATTTCATGCTTAATTTCTTTATGTAAATCATAAGGTATAACACTAGCACTAGGACCCATATCACATAAGCCATGATAACAATGATCTCCTATTTTAATAGAAATGACAGGCACGCCTACCACAGGTCTATGTTTATCTTTAGCACTTGGTTTAGCAATTCTAGCAGATTCACCGCAGAATTGGATAACATGCCCATCAATATTACCAGACAAGAGATCTTTAACAATAGCAATATTAGGTTCTACTTTGACTTGCTCACGAGGTGTATAAGTTCTAATATTGCTTTTACGAACAACAGTTGAAGCTTTAGCATGATCCTTTATTCTAACAGGGAAAGGTTGTTTCTCAACATAAGAAGTGGGAACAATAGGATCATTATAAGTGACAGTCTTTTCTTCAACTTTAATAGGTGCAGCTACTTTTACTTCTATGGGAGGATGATATTTAAACCACTTCTCCTTGGGGAGATCAACATAAGTAGCAAAAGATTCACAGAAAGAAGCTATTATCTCAGAGTCAAGTCCATATTTAGTGCTAAACTTACGGAAAGTATCGGTATCCATAAAAGATTTAACACAATCAAACTTAGGTGTCATACCTGACTCCTTACCTTCGTCGAGGTCCCAATCTTCAGAGTTGCGTTGAATTCTATCCAATAAATTCCATTTAAATTCAATAGTCTTCATCATAAAAGAGCCAACACAAGAAGTATCAAGCATGGTACGATTGTTTTCAGAAAGCCGAGCATAAAAATTCTGAAGAATTGTAACTCTTGAGAGCTCATGATTGGGGCATGAATATAACATTGATTTAAGCCTCCCCCAAGCTTGAGCGATGCTTTCTCCTTCGCGAGGCCAAAAATTATATATATAATTGCGATCACGATGAACAAGATGCATAGGGTAATACTTTTGATGAAATTCCAATTTCAATCTTTTATAGTTCCATGATCTCATATCATCACATAGCCTATACCATGTCAATGTGTCTCCCTTCAAAGATAAAGGGAAGGACTTCTTCTTAACAAAATCATCGGGTATACCTGCAAGCTTAAATAATCCACAAATTTCATCCACATATATTAAATGCTCATCAGGATGCTTTGTTCCATCTCCTGTAAAAGGATTAGCTAGCAGTTTTTCCATCATAACCAAAGGAATTTCAAAAGGAGTTTCATTTTCAATAGGTTCGATGGGATGAGGAGCAACTCTTTGCTCTCTTTGAATGAGGTGAAGATACCCGAACAAGCCCCTCAGAGAATTACTTTCCATAGTAACAAGTGACGATGAAATTTCAGCACACTATATAAATTTTTCCTTACCAAATTCCACCTACCAAAGGCGCTACACTCCCCGGCAAAGGCGCCAGAAAAGAGTCTTGATGACCCACAAGTATAGGGGATCTATCGTAGTCCTTTTGATAAGTAAGAGCGTCGAACCCAACGAGGAGCAGAAGGAAATGGTAAGCGGTTTTTAGCAAGGTATTCCCTACAAGTACTGAAATAAGTGGTAACAGATAGTTTTGTGATAAGATAAATTGTAACGAGCAACAAGTAACAAAAGTAAATAAAGCGCAGCAAGGTGGCCCAATCCTTTTTGTAGCAAAGGACAAGCTTGGACAAACTCTTATAATAGGAAAAGCGCTCCCGAGGACACATGGGAATATCGTCAAGCTAGTTTTCATCACGTTCATATGATTCGCGTTTGGTACTTTGATAATTTGGTATGTGGGTGGACCGGTGCTTGGGTGCTGTTCTTACTTGAACAAGCATCCCACTTATGATTAACCTCTATTGCAAGCATCCGCAACTACAACAAAAGTATTAAGGTAAACCTAACCATAGCATGAGACATATGGATCCAAATCAGCCCCTTACGAAGCAACGCATAAACTAGGGTTTAAGCTTCTGTAACTCTAGAAACCCATCATCTACTTATTACTTCCCAATGCCTTCCTCTAGGCCCAAATAATGGTGAAGTGTTATGTAGTCGACGTTCACATAACACCACTAGAGGCTAGACAACATACATCTCATCAAAATATCGAGCGAATACCAAATTCACATGACAACTAATAGCAAGACTTCTCCTTGTCCTCGGGAACAAACGTAACTACTCACAAAGCATATTCATGTTCATAATCGGAGGGTAATAATATGCATAAAGGATCTGAACATATGATCTTCCACCAAATAAACCAACTAGCATCAACTACAAGGAGTAATCAACACTACTAGCAACCTACTAGCACCAATCCCGGACTTGGAGACAAGAACTGGATACAAGAGATGAACTAGGGTTTGGAGATGAGATGGTGCTGGTGAAGATGTTGATGGAGATTGCCCTCTCCCGATGAGAGGAGCGTTGGTGATGATGATGACGATGATTTCCCCCTCCCGGAGGGAAGTGTCCCCTGCAGAACAGCTCTGCCGGAGTCCTAGATTGGTTCCGCCAAGGTTCCGCCAAAGTTCCGCCTCGTGGCGGCGGAGTTTCCTCCCGAAAGGTTGCTTCTGGTTTTTTCTCATCGGAAGACTTCATATAGGAGAAGATGGGCACTGGAGAGCCACCAGGGGGCCCACGAGGTAGGGGCGGCCTGTGGGGGGCGCCCCACCTCGTGAGCAGGGTGTGGGCCCCCTGGCCTTCATCTTTGGCGACAATTTTTCTTTATTTATTTTAAGATATTCCGTGGAGTTTCAGGACTTCTGGAGTTGCACAGAATAGGTCTCCAATATTTGCTCCTTTTCCGGCCCAGAATTCCAGCTGCCGGCATTCTCCCTCTCCATGTAAACCTTGTAAAATAAGAGAGAATAGCCATAAGTATTGTAACATAACGTGGAATAACAGCCCATAATGTGATAAATATCGATATAAAAGCATGATGCAAGATGGACGTATCACACGGCGACTTATGGTGTTGAGGATTCCCTTGTCCGTGCAATTATTGCAAAAGAATGAAATTGCGTCTTCCTCGCGACAGTCCTTGACCTTGTTCATTACAAGGAGGAATCTGGCCCAATAGTGATGTCTCTTGTCTCTGGGCTCTTGCCTAATGTGGGAAAGATCGTTTATATCTGGGTGGGTGGGTGGATTTAAGTCCGAACCTTGACCCGATCTGAGACCCGGGGGCGGAGGAGTTTCCGATCTTGGAAGTTCGGGCTCCGGGATGTTGCCCAGTGGGTCTAGCCTGCTGCCCGATTCTAGGTTCAGGGTTTGGGAAATGTCCTCCCGTAGACGGGTATCCGGCTCGGAGAGCTCGGGAATCCGGACATAGTTTGTCCTCAAGATAGAGGAAGAATCGCCACATTGCTCCTCCACCACCGCTATCTGATGGGTGACCGGCGGAGAGTTAATCTCCCTTTGGTCGGGTTTAAGCCCAATCCGATCATAGTCCGTAGCGACTCACAAAACAGCGATGCGATCCAAGAGCGTGTTCAAAGAGGAGAGCTCCATTGGATTCATCCGCTCGGTAAGTTCCGAGCCGATGTGGAGGCTGTTTTCGATGACCCGAGAAGTCATCATCGGCGCAGCGGCCGAACGGGCGGTCATGACGAAGCCGCCTAGTCGGAGAGTTTGGCCTGTAGCCAGGGCTCCCCTAGAGGTGATGTTGTCCCTGACAACGAGACGAGCCATCGTTCCTTATGATGACGGCACGGTGGAACTCTCAATGAAAGCACCAATGTCGGTGTCAAAACCGGCGGATCTCGGGTAGGGGGTCCCGAACTGTGCGTCTAAGGCGGATGGTAACAGGAGGCGAGGGACATGATGTTTACCCAGGTTCGGGCCCTCTTGATGGAGGTAATACCCTACTTCCTGCTTGATTGATCTTGATGATATGAGTATTACAAGAGTTGATACACCACGAGATCGTAGAGGCTAAACCCTAGATGCTAGCCTATGGTATGATTGTTGTTGTCCTATGGACTAAACCGTCCGGTTTATATAGACACCAGAGGGGGCTAGTGTTACATAGAGTCGGTTACAAGGGAGGAGGTCTACATATCCATATTGCCAAGCTTGCCTTCCACGCCAAGGAGAGTCCCATCTGGACACGGGACGAAGTCTTCAATCTTGTATCTTCATAGTCCAACAGTCCGGCAAAAGGATATAGTCCGGCTGTCCGAGGACCCCCTAATCCAGGACTCCCTCAGCGGGCACCGTGGAGGACGTGACGGGCACAGACGGCGCTGTCGTCATTCCCCATGTGGGCGAAGAAGGAGCGGAAGACGCCGGGGAGGGAGGCATCAACAGCATCCCGACGGTCATGTTCCACAAGGCGCAGGTGGGGAGAATGTTTAGTCTCCACCTCCCCACCGCACTGCAGGGTGCAGCCGCAGCAACAACGCCCGCCCTGGTGCGAGTCACGATCCCCCAACTATCCCTGTTACAGGAATAGCTACGGGGCATGCGCCTTCCCGAGAGCAGGGTAACCAAGACGAAGCGCCAAACGGGGTCGTCAACCCCCAGACGCATCCTTCTCACCACCGTACCGCCATGACAACTGGCTTGCAACAACGAGAACATGGTGCCGCCACTACCGATACAGTTAGGAGTCGAGCGACGTCGCGATCTGCGTCGTCATCTATGCCAAGTACTACTTCGGAAGCTATGGCGCGAGCCCAGCTCCTGCTGAGATTCTTGCCAGCGGCCGACCAAATGGATGAGTGGAGAGCCACCATTCACAGTTTGATCTGTTTTGCTGAAACGGGAGGATCACAGCAGGCAGGCCCGCCACGGCGCCCGCAAGCAATAACCACGCCCTGGGCCGCTGACCGTGTTGGGGGAGCCACCCCAGCGGTGCAATCCCCTCCACGACAGCCAACATAGAGGCTGTAACCAGAACCGCGCGGCCAAGAGCCCGATGAGGCATCAATGGCTTTGTCTGATCCTCAAGCCCATCGAGACCAACGGTGGGTCCTGGAAGATCGGCGGAGAGAAGACGAGCTCGTCACTATAGAAAGGTGCCACGAAACCCGCTGCCAATCTAACAGGCACAATGGCCTAGACGTCAATAAACCCACTCCAGTGAAGGTAGGTACTTGCCTTTCGAGGTTGGGTGCCCTACCTTCACTCGCGAGCTGCGGCAAGTATGTTGGCCATCTGCCCATGTTTTCAAACCAAAAATACTAGAAAAGTATGATGGAAGACTGAACCCGGTAGACTTCTTGAGCATCTACACAATCATTGTTCAAGCCGCCGGCGGAAGAGATGAGAAGGTGTTCGCAAACTACTTCCCTTTGGCACTCAAGCCAAACGTGAGGTCATGGCTGATGCACCTGCTGGAGAATTCCATTTCGTCCTAGGCTGACATGTGCAATGAGTTTGTTGGTGCCTTCACGGCTGACCTTCAAGAACCAGGACGGCCCAACAATTTGCAGCTCCTTCCACAAAAGGAAGGGGAGAGTTTGCAGAAGTACATGCAGAGGTTTAGCCGAGTGCACAGGAACATTCCAGATATCCACCCGACAGCTATGATTACTGCATTCCAGTCCAACGTAAGTAATAGGAGGATACGTTCCAAGATGAACGCCCGGTTGCCTAAGACTGTGAATGAGCTATACACCTTGGCAGATAAATGTGCCCGTACAGAAGAAGGGAGGCAGATCCCCAAAGAAGAGGACGGCATTGAAGTTGACTCAGAAGATGACGACGATGCCACTAACCCGAAGAGGAAGAATAAAAAGTGGAACAAGAAACTTAAGGAAAAGGCAGTACTAGCTATTGAGGGTTCTGGCACTCCTAGTACCGGCAAGAAGGCCAAGACCGAAGCCCCCTGCAAGGAAGTTGCTGCCTGCACTGATTGCCGAGAGGCTGCAGCAGCCGAAAAGGCTCGGAAGGTTGATAGACCATACTGCAAGATCCACCGGAACAAGGGCCATGATCTCCAAGAGTGTCACCAAGTTGAGCAACTTGTCAATAAGCAGAGAGCTGAGTACGATAAGCGTGACAAGGAAAGAGACCAAGAAGGTGCTGTCGGGAAGGGCCAAGGCGGCAGAGAAGGCCGCCGCGGCAAGATTCCTCGGCATCAAGAGAAACCTGCTAGAGGTCATGAGAAGAAGGAAGGTGATGACATAAGTGATGAAGGGGATGAAGAGGAAACCAGTGAGCAAGAGATCTAGAAAGACACTGAGGCCCTATGCATTGACGAAGGCGCATCTTTGCACTCCTCTCACTGCCAGCTTAAACAGTGGGCGCGCGAGGTCAATGACGCAGAGCCAGCGGCAGATTCTCGTAAACCACTCAAATGGTCCCACATGCCCATCATCTTTGATGAAGAGGATCACCCTGACCGTACTACCGCGGTAGGGTGCTTGCCATTGTTGGTTTCACCAACAATCTGCAACCTCAAGGTCACAAAGATGTTGGTTGACTACGAGGGAGGGTTGAATCTGATTTCTCGTAAGGTAATCAGCAAATTGCAAATATCAGATGAAGAGCTCAAGGTTACTGGCATGTTTTAAGGAATCAACCTTGGCAAGAGTTTTCCTAAGGGAAATATCACACTACCTGTGACGTTTAGAGGAGAATTGAACTACCGGACCGAGAAGATTGTGTTCGACGTGGTCGAGCTTCCTTTGTCATACAATGGGATCCTTGGTCATCCAGCTCTGGAAAAATTCATGGTGGCATCCCACTATGCCTATAATACTCTAAAGATGTCAGGACCAATGGGCGTCATCTCCATCCCGTCAGACAAGAAGGATGCAATCATATGTGTGGATAAGATGTACCGGGATGCGGTCGCTGCCGAGGCCGCAGAACCTGCAGTTCCCACCAAGGAAACCAAGAAAGGAAAGAAAGCTAACAGGGATGCCGACAAAGAATCTGGGAAGCACGCCTCTCCGGAGTGCGCCGCGCCCATCGACAATTTTCCGGAGAGTTCCACTAGCAAGAGATCGAAA
The DNA here is from genome assembly GCA_021605145.1 of Aegilops bicornis. Taxonomy (NCBI): domain Eukaryota; kingdom Viridiplantae; phylum Streptophyta; class Magnoliopsida; order Poales; family Poaceae; genus Aegilops; species Aegilops bicornis. The sequence goes on from CM038672.1 coordinate 263,118,834, forward strand.
GTTGCTTCTTCTGTTGTAAAGAAGGTCCCGGCAGGGCTGGGTGGTGCTGGTGGTACGGTCACCATCAGCTCCACCCTCGATGACAAATAGGAAAGCACGCTCGTTGCCTTCCTGCGGGCGAATATGGATGTGTTTGCTTGGCAACCATTTGACATCCCCGGCGTTCCCAGGGAGGTAATCGAGCACCACCTTGTTGTCCGCCCTCACACTCGGCCCGTCAAGCAGAAGGTCAAAAAACAAGCTTTGGAACGACAACAATTCATTGTCGAAGAGATAAAGAAATAGGAAGTGGCTGGTTTGGTCAGAGGAGTGTTGCATCCACCGTGGTTGGCGAATCCGCTAGTGGTGCGCAATGTGAATGGGAAATGGAGGCTTTGCATAGACTTCATAGACCTGAACAAGGCATGCCTTCTCTCTCTCTGCCCACACATTGTCGAGCTCCATCACCCAAGTTCTCATCCTTTCCCCCTCAAGAAAGCACTCCAGTCATGTCCGGATCTAGAGCATAGGGCAAGTGGATGGTCTCCTCCGTCAAGGAGAAGGACATCACCAAGCTCCGGGAGGCCGGGTACTTAGCCCAGGAAATCACCCACCGGCTTCCAGCCTAGGGGCAGATCATCCCCACCCCAGAGCCCCATGAGAGGGTGGTATTCACCCTCACTTCATCCGCGGATTGGGATTCCCTCTTCACCCATTTGTCTGCGGACCCATGTTCTACTGCAGGGTGAATTTCCATGATCTGGCCCTCAACTCCTTCCTCGACATCTCGGCAATCATTGTCGTGTGCGAGGCCTTCCTCCGCATCCCACCTCACTTCGGATTGTGGCTAAAGATCTTCAATGTGAAGTCGAAGGTGGTGGGTGGCCAACACGCGGAATACGGAGGCGCCATGGTGAGCAAGATTCCCAATGTCACATGGCCCAAAGGTACCTTCATAGAGACCGTCAAAGGGTGGCAACAACAATGGTTCTACGTCACAGAGCTTCACGACGCCACCTGGGTCGTGGCTTCCGAATTCCAGTCCAGAGCCCTGATGTGGCTCAACTCCTGGCTAGAGAAGGGTCTGAACTGGTCTTCGTCAGACGAGCTGACAGCGCTTCAGACGCGTATTAGGAGCACGGTCGACAAGAACATTAAGCTCGTCAATGTGATCCAGGTGATGCTAGTTTGCCGGATCCTTCCATGCCAAAGCCGGACTTGCCATTTGTGGGAGTTCGATCCAGCCGAGCACCAGACCCTGCAATAGTTCTTTCGGACTACGCACAAAGACATCTGGAAGGTGCTCTTTAAGGCCAACGAGACGTGGTCGGAGACAACCGAGTACCGCGGGCATAACCTAGCCCATCCCGCTAGTTCGGTAAGTCTTTTGTGTTTCAAGGTGTATCCTTTACTCGTTTACTCAAGGAAGACGTCTAAGCTTCCCCATTTGTTTTTTCAGGGATGGACAAAGAGGCCGGAGCGGATTCAATGTCCGGTTCCGCTGCCCGAAGAACCAGCTATCCCACTTCTAACGAATATGCTGGTTTCGGCGCCCTACCAGGCGCCAAAGAAAAAGGCCAAGGAGACCAGAAGTGGCCTCCGTCGTAAGGGCGCTTCGGACGGGACGTCCGAAGACGCCGAGACCTACTCTTCCCCCACCGAGGACGACGAGGAGGAGGAAAGCGATTCTCCCCCAGAGGGATGAAGAAAGAAGAGGACGGCCTCCACACGTCTGGAGGCCTAAGCGTCCAAGAAAGGGAAAGCTTCCCTCGCGGACAACTCCGCAATGACACCGACAACAGCTTGGAGTGGCGCCCCCGGGATAAGCCCCTGGCTGAATCGTAAGTGCTCGAAGGCGCTAACACCCTCATATGCCCAACTCCTTTACTTCGTAGTTTTAACACGTTGAATCATGCAATGTAGTCCAGCCCACGACAGCTCCCAGCGATCCTCATCGAGGGATTCGCTGGATTCAAAGGTGATGGACAGCGAGACGCCACCGGCGGCTTCCTCTCCCAAGGCCAAGGCCGACGCCAAGGTGCTGTCCCGAAGGACCTTCCCATGCCAGGGAGAGGTTCAGGAGGCATTCAGGGTGGCGCCAGAGGGTGACCCCTCGGCCACCAGACACATGGGGGAGCCAGTCCCCCCAGAGACTTGCGATGGGGGCCATATCCAGTTCGGCTCCCAGCCAGATATCATTCCGAAGTCCAATATGGCTTCGGAATCAGGCAAGCAGGTTCCTTTGAAAGAAGGAGGTGCGCTAGTTCCACCGATGTCCTCTGTCCATCAAGAGGCACCGGATAATCTGGTGGAAGCGCTGCAAGGTGCTTCCATTGTTGAGGAACACCGTATCCTTATGGGTACGGTGGTTAAGAGGGTTCAGTTCGTTAAAAGTGGACTGATGGAAGCCTGCACCAGCCTTCTGACAGGCTTTGAGGTATGTGACGTCATTTATGTAAGAATAATGCCATAGTATAGACAGTAGCCCCTGATACTCTGTCTGGTGTTCGGAAACAAAAGCCGGACTGAGGATCAAATAATTTCCACAGGAGACTAACCATACATGTCTATGTGAAATAAGCAGGCGTCATTGCTGGCTGCGACCTCTCATGCTGTCGATGTCTCCAGACTGCAGAAGAGGCTGGAGCGGGAAAAGGAGGAGCTCAGCCAACAAGAAAGCAGCTAGAGGATAAGCAAGGTATATAATGACTTTGTGTAGATCTAGAAAGGATTGAGGATTTATGTTGACTATAGCGCCATGGTATTTGTAGGAGCGGCGACTGAAGGTGAAACCCTCAAGAAGGCGCTCGCCGAGGCACAAAAGAAAGTGGCAAAGGAGCAAGCCGCCAGTGAAAAACACGAGGCTAGGGTTGATGAGGTCCAGCTGGAGCTCCAGGACACCGTCAAGAAATGCGAGTCCTTGGAGCGCAATATTGCAGATCAAGAGACTGAACTCGCCAAAGCGCACAAGATGCCCGGGTTGAAGCCTAGGGCGCCCTCCAAGAGATCCAAGAGGCCAAGAAGATCACGGTGGGTAAGGCCTTCATTATGCAGAGCAAATATGTGGAGAAGAGGTATCTCTTCCTAAAACGGATTTGGCGTTCTCCAGGAGCATTTGCGGATTTACCGCACAGTGTGGCCGACGCTGCGGAGTTCTTCCGATCCAAAGAGGGGGGCTCGACAGAGAAGTTGTTCTGGTCGCAATACCTTGCGCCAGAACATCCGGTGCCCTTCAACGATCAGCTAAAACAGCTGGTCGAACTGCATAGGGTGGCCGAACTAGCCATGAAGGATTTGATAATCCGGCTATGGCCTGCCGAAGCCATACCCAGCAGCTACTTCGGGATCGTGAAGCGGTTGGTCAATGCCTGCCACTGACTTGATGTCATCAAGCGGTCGGTCTGCATCAAGGGTGCGCGGATGGCCTTCGCCTGTGTCAAGGTGTAGTGGGCGAAGATGAACGCCGTCAAGCTCGCGACCGAGGGACCGCCCGATGGCAAGGAGCACCCATGCACGAGCGGTATTTTGATGATGTCTTGGAGGGATCCCGCACTGTAGCGGAGCAATGTGCTAAGGACATTATTTTTGAATGAATACATTCATGTTATCCTGTCATGTATGGTGAAACAAAGCTGATATGTAGTATAATGCTTGTTATTATTAAAATTTTACCTCCTGTGCGGCCGTTTTCTTAAATCTTAGAGTTGGCCAATCATCGGCTTCAGCCCCCACGTAGGTAGTACGTGGGTGTTCGGGATGGAATCTAAACACTCCTGATCCAAAAGTTTGGTCCTTGAAGGAGGTGTTTAGCACAACGAACCAGGCAATCAGACTATTCGGCTTTATCACCCTCACTTTGCCATAGGAGTTTGACAAATAAAAAATATAGGCGCAGCCCCTGGTTGGTATTTAATCCAAACTAGGGTGCTGTAGACACCTGATCGGGTAAAGGCCGATCCGTCACACAAGGCGGAGAAAATCGCAAAAGATTTTGAACCTCTGAATAGCTAACCAGCTCTCGCTACATCATGACAGTCAGTTTTCGGCTTTCTCTAGTGAGGTGTTTGCTCGGATGAACCAAAAACACAATCGCAGTAGTTCTCCCTTTAATACCCTAGCCGATAGAGCGGAACGTAAGGTAGTAAGCACAGGAGCAGGGCAACCCAACTATTGACCAAAGACATGATTCAGAACCAATGCATATAATGCTGAATTCGGGGTGCCGAACTGTACTGTAAAAGCGTTCGGACTTTGTTGCCATAATATGGAGCGTAATGAAGCCCCTGGCAGATTAAAGCATACCAGAGTGTACGTGTGCAATCGATAAGAGTAACGAAATTAAATGAATTTGTAAGCTAGTGTCACATAAGTTGGGCCGCAAACAGTTCTTATTAATTAATACATGCGATGAGCAACCGGGCTATTTAACATGCCAAGATCAAGGGGGAGCTACGTGCGGGTCCTGAAGACAGGTAGGATGATCGTCGAAGAGAACATCTAGAGATTCCTCCGCACGTATATGCTGCTTGCCGCCTTGGTATATCCATCCTTTGAAAGGACCGATGATCAAGCCGTCGGGAGGGGCCTGAGGGAGTCCCGGATTAGGGGGTGTCCGGATAGCCGAACTATCACCGTTGGCCGGACTCCTGGACTATGAAGATACAAGATTGAAGACTTCGTCCCGTGTCCGGATGGGACTTTCCTTGGCGTGGAAGGCAAGCTTGGCATACAGAGATGTAGATCTCCTACCATTGTAACCGACTGTGGTAACCCTAACCTATCCGGTGTCTATATAAACCGAAGGGTTTTAGTCCGTAGGACGAACAACAATCATACCATAGGCTAGCTTCTAGGGTTTAGCCTCCTTGATCTCGTGGTAGATCTACTCTTGTACTACCCATATCATCAATATTAATCAAGCAGGAGTAGGGTATTAACTCCATCGAGAGGGCCCGAACCTGGGTAAAAACATCGTGTCCCTTGTCTCCTGTTACCATCCGCCTAGATGCACAGTTCGGGACCCCCTACCGAGATCCGCGGTTTTGACACCGATATTGGTGCTTTCATTGAGAGTTCCTTCCGTGCCATCGCCGCCGTGAAGGATGCCTCATCCCGTCTTTAAAGACGATACTATCGCCAAAGGAGCCTTGGCCACTGGTCAGACTCTTCGGCTAGGTGGTTTTCTTATGACCGCCAGTTCGGCCACCGCGCCGACGGTGACTTCTCGAGTCATCAAAACCAATCTTCATGTTAATTCAAAACTTGCCGAACAGTTAGATCCGATCGAGCTCTCCTCCGTAAACGAGCTCTTGGAACGCATCGCCGCCCTGGGAGTCGCCACAGACTACGACCGGATTGGGCCTAAAACCGATCTGAGAGAGATCAACTCTCCCCAGGCTACCCATCATGTTGATGTGACAGAGGAGCAATGCGGCGATTCTTCTTCTATCTTAAGGACTACTTACGTCCGGATTCCCGATCCCAACATGCCGGATTCCCGCAGAGGGACGGATGTCGATCAAGCCCTGAACTTAAAGTCAGGCGATGGGATGGATTCATTGCATAGCATTCAAAAATCCAAACTTCCGAGTTCGGAAACTTCTCGGCCCCTGAGTCTTAAATTGGACGGGGTTCCGGATCCAGATCCACACGCCCACCCAAACATTAGCGATCTATCCCGAATTCAGCAAGAGCTCGCTGAAACAGTACATCATTACTGGGCCAGATTCCTCCTGGTTATGGACAGGATAAAGGACTACCGAGAGGAGGACGCAATCCCAATTTTCTGCAATAATTGCACGGACAAGGGAATCCTAAACGCCATAAGTCATCGCGAAATTACACGCTTTGCTGACTTGGTGACCATAGTACAAAAGTACTGTGCGATGGAGAGTGTCTGGAAAACCGAAAGTAAATTTTGGGATAATCTAGCCCCGAATACATCCCTAGTCTGAAATAAAAATGTGCATCATTACCAAGCACCTGGGTTAAACACCAAAAAACCAAAACCCCCTAAAGGGTACGGAACCATACTGGAGGGTTGGCTAAATGGACCCTGCAAAATTCATAGCACAGAGGGCGCCACTCCAACAAATAGCCTTCGAGCATGTTGGATACTACGGCAGGTGGCCAAAAGTGGCGAAGAGCTTCTAGCTTCATAATCCCAGCCCAGCAACACCAGTACGGTGTTAACAGTCTTCGAGACTTTCGCATCAAATAACTTGCGAAAATGAACACTCATAACCTTGCCGAAGTCTACCAAGTAGCAACAATAAATCCATGGAGTGACACGGCTATTACCTTTAATGCCAGTGACGAACCTAAATTGCGAACAGCCCGAGCGCCAGCCGCATTGGTCCTCAGTCTGATAGTGGACGGCTTTCGCCTTATTAAGGTACTCATGGATGGCGGCAGCGGACTAAACCTCATCTATGAGGAAACCCTCCAAAAAATGGAAATAGATCGAACCGCATTGAGTGAAGCAAAGACAACCTTTAGAGGAATAATCCCTAGCCGGAAGCATGCTGCACAGAAAAATCACACTGGACGAGTAGTGTTCGCTCACGGACAATTACAGGTCCGAGGAGGTCACATTTCAAGTGGCCCCGTCCAGCAGCGGATATCATGCTTTATTAGGGCGAGAGGCATTCACAATTTTTCAAGCTATACCCCATTATGGGTACATGAAGCTTAAAATGCCCGGACCTAACGGAATCATCACTCTTGCTAGTGATCTGAACATAGCACTCGCTACCGAAAACAAGACAACCGCACTAGCCCTCGAGGCACTATCCGAAGCCCTAGCGGCCGAGGAACTCACTGCGATGCGCTCCATGGTGAACAGGGACGATATGATAATTGATAAAAGATCCAAGTCCACCTCTTTTAAACCAGCGGATGAAATAGTCAAATTCCATGTCCACCCAACGGACCCTACAAAGACGGCCTCCATTGGGGCACAATAAAACCTGATGTAGACGCCACACTACGAGAATTTCTACGAGAAAGCTGGGACATCTTTGCCTGGCACCCTTCAGACATGCCAGGAATCCCATGTCGGCTGGCTGAGCACAGCCTAAATATCCTAAAAGGATTCAAGCCAGTCAAACAGGCTCTTCGGCGCTTTTAAGAACCCAAGAGATGTGCCATGGGAGAGGAGCTAGCCAAACTTTTGGAAGCCGCTTTCATCAGAGATATAAAACATCGGACTGGCTAGCAAACCTGGTGATGGTACCAAAGAAGGATAAATCCTGGGCGCCTATGTGTTGATTTTAAAGACCTTAATAAGGCTTGCCCAAAGGATCCCTTCCCCACCCTCGAATTGATCAAATTATCGACGCCACAGCAGGACACGACTCATTGTGCTTCCTCGACGCTGCATCGGCTACCACCAAATCAAGATGGAGGAGCCAAACCAAGCTGCAACAAAGATTCATCACTCCATACGGCCTGCTCGCTTCAACACAATGCCCTTCGGGCTCAAAAACACCGGCGCAACATATCAGCGCATGATTCAGACATGTCTGGCGAACCAGATCGGCAAAACAGTGGAAGCATATGTAGATGACGTGGTCGTCAAAACCAAACATGTCGAAACTGTAGTAGACGACTTGAGGCTCACATTCAACAATCTTCGAAAATATGACATCAAGCTCAATCCGGAAAAATGCGTCTTCGGCGTTCCAGCCGGAAATCTCCTGGGCTTCATTGTGTCCGGTAGAGGAATTGAAGCAAACCCAGCCAAGATCCGAGCTCTGTCACAATTGGATATTCCAAAAGACCTCAAACAAATACAAAAATTGACGGGATGCGTAGCGGCTCTAAGCCGCTTTATTTCCCGTTGGGAGAAAAGGCGTTACCCTTTACCGCCTCCTCCGTCGCATCAACACTTCGAGTGGACGGATACGCCACGGCCGGACTCGAAGAGATAAAAGCCATATTGGCAACAAATCCGGTCTGGCCGCGCCCAACGTGGCGAACCAATGCTATTTTATATCGCGGCAACACATCAAGTTGTCGGTGCGGTGCTCGTCGAACGAGCGAAACGGACGGACACTGGTTCCTCTTCAAAACCGGTTTACTATGTGTCCACCGTCCTAACTCCATGCAAGTCCCGTACTCCACATTATCAAAAGATAGCATACGCAGTGTTCATGGCATCCGGAAGCTGCGACACTACTTTCAAGAGTGTTCGATAACGGTAGCCTTCGAAGTACCTCTTAACGACATTATAAACAACCGCGACGCGACGGGCCGGATTGCTAAATGGGCCATAGAGCTCCTTCCATTCGACATAACCTATAAGCCACGGCGAGCTAGCAAGTTGCAGGTTTTGGCCGACTTCGTGGCCGAATGGACCGAAGCCGAACTCCCTAAAGAGTACGGCGCATACTCCAATTGGATCATGCACTTTGACGGCTCCAAAATGTTGGCCGGCACGGGGCTGGCGTTGTCCTCGACGTCCCCAACCGGGGACACAGTCCAATACGCCCTTCAGATAATGTATACGGACTCCAACAACGCAGCGAATGCGAGGCCCTTACGCACGGCCTCCGGATGGCAGTCTCCATGGGCATTAAACGCCTAGAGGTGCGCGATTCAACCTCGCGATATCTCAAATAAACGGAGACTTTGATGCCAAAGATACGAAAATGGCAGCATACCGCAATGCGGTCCTAAAAATGTTAGCACAGTTCGAAGGGCTCGAATTTCATCATATAGCCCGGGATAACAACTAGGCGGCGGACATATTGGCACGCATAGGTGCAAAACGCGATGCCGTCCCGCCCAACATCTTCATGGAACGGCTGTTCAAGCCATCCGTACTATGGGAACGGGAGTCCGGAAATAACAATTCGGACCAAACGCACTGCCTGACGCCAAATACTCTGACACAATCGGCGGCTCTGCCACCGAGATAACACCCTCCGCCCACGAAATAATGGCGGTTATCGCCCCGTGGACGGAGCCATTCCTAGCCTACCTAACTAAGCAGGAACTCCCCGAAGACCAAAATGAGGCTCGCTGCATAGTACGACGATCTAAAGCCTATAAAGTCCATGAGGGAGAGCTTTATAATAAAAGCACAACAGGAGTCCTTCAAAGGTGTATCTCCGAAGAGGAAGGGCGAAACCTCCTGGCTGAAATTCATGCCGGACTGGGTGGGCACCACACCGCAGCCCGGGCCCTTGTAGGCAAGGCCTTCCGTACAGGATTTTATTGGTCGACGGCCTGAGCAGATGCGCAGGATTTAGTCCAACGATGTGTCGGTTGCTAGCTTTTTGCTAACCAAAGCCACATGCCACCCACCGCCCTCAAAACTATACCCATCACCTAGCCGTTTGCGGTCTGGGGGCTTGACATGGTTGGACCCCTTAAGGGGGGAACCCACAAGCAAAAATACCTATTGGTCATGGTGGATGAATTCACCAAATGGATAGAGGCCAAACCTGTTAAAACGGCCGAATCCGGACCGGTGATAGACTTCATATCGGGGTAGTTCACCGTTACGGTGTCCCCACAAGATCATCATCGATAACGGCACCAACTTCACGGTCGATGAGGTCAAATTATGGTGCAAAAACATGGGCATCAAGCTCGATACGCCTCAGTCTATCACCCTCAAACCAACGGCCAAGTCGAACGAGCAAACGGTCTAATCATGAGCGGCATTAAACCCAGACTAGTGCGGTCCCTCAAGGAATCTAACACGCACTGGGTTGAGGAGCTCGACTCCGTACTCTGGGGGCTGCGGACCACGCCGAATCGTACTACCGGATTCACACCATTCTTTATGGTGTACGGCGCAGAGGCAGTCTTTCCCTGCGACATAATACATGACTCACTGCCAGGCGCATGTATGAAGAAAGAGAAGCCGAGCTCGATCGGCAAGACAGTTTGGACGCATTGGAGGAGGAGAGCGACGTGGCAAAAGCTCGTTCCGCATTCTATCAACAGCAGGCTCGAAGATATCAAAGCAGGGAAGTACGGGCCAAAGCTTATAACATTGGCGAACTAGTTCTACGCCTGCCGGACAAGAAAAAGGACAAACTCAAGCCCAAATGGGAAGGTCCCTTCATCATCGACCAGGTCCTGACCGGCGGAGCGTACCGTCTGTGAAACGAATCGGATAACCGACTCGAGCCGAACCCACGGAACGCAGCCCGTCTACGAAGATTCTACGCCTAAGCGCCGCACTCCAAGTTCGTTTCCTTCCTCCGTCCACATTTTCTATTTTTGCTGTCTTTTATTTCTCTCCTTCCTCCTCCTTCTTCCCGAAGCCTTTAGAGGCTCGTTTTGCGCTTTGTTCGCACATATTTGATGCAATCAGACGCGCTCATTATACTCGGGGCTTCTTTACCGAAGCTTATTTATACAGAGCTTCATGCCCAACACATGCGCCAACCTTCCGCATGTACCTTTTATTCACCATTATATGCATCGATATGACTTAAGTTTTGGCCAAGCTGGGTTGCCTGGCTCCTGTGCTTACCCCTACGTTCCCGATTGTTCGGCTAGGTGGTAAAGGGAGCACCTCTGCGATTGTTACTGCTGGGTCAGCCGGATGTGTACCTCAGACTGGGTGATGCCGAAAGCTAGCATTCTTAACGGAATATTCGGTCGGTGAACTGAAAGATGATTTTTAACTATTTACCCATCTGCCCCCAGATGATTTTCTGCTTTCCTAGCAGTTTTGACATGCACTTTAGGGCATGCATCCCAAATGAAAGGAACCCTTAACGGAACTATTCTCCTGGAAGATGTTTCTTACTATCCATGTAATATAACATAACTAGTTGGGCACTTGTCTGACATAAAGAACAATGACCCCACGCCTTTGTCTCCATGCATACCCCAGTTCTTATATAACCATGAAGGTATTCAGACACACTCCGGACTATTGGGTCCCGAGGTCGGGTTAAAAGGTCCGCTATGACAAACGATCTACAATCTGGCTAGAAGACATTTTTTTGATGTCATATTTTTACATAGTCAACTCGACTCATTGTATTCCTCCTCAATGCCATCTAATAGGCTATCTAATTTACAATCTTGCTGGGAATATTTGGCGGCCAATTCTACTTGGTCGTACACTATGCTTGCTGAGGATCTCCTTCCCATCGGGCCCCACGGGTCCGACCTCGCCATGTGGTTTGGGTCACCTTCGTGGTACCGCGTCTTTACCATGGCCCGTGCCTCCGTGGGCGCCTTGACGGCAGGACGATATCTTCCATAGCTCGGAAGCGCCGCTGCGTTCCTTGAAGCCGCTCCGCCAGCTCCCCAATGCCTTCGGGCAGGGAGATAGATGGCCACAAGGCTGGCCGACGCTTTTCATCACCGCCGAACTCGTTCGATGCGGTGACGAGTTCGGGAAGAAGATCACCAAGCATCGGGCATCTCCTCCTCGTGACGACTGTGAGCACACCTACATACATGTTTATGTTAGTCGCCTTCCTTGCCGAACTCTTTCAAAGTTCGCTCAAGCACTTACTGAAAATGCCGCGACAAAGCCGTCGATTCTCCTTTACGGAGTCAGACAACTGGGCACGAACATCCTTTAGTTCCTAACCCAGTTTGGTGTTGGCATCTTGGAGGTTATATTTCTCCTGCCGCACCCTCGTAAGCACGCTCTCGCCGGCCTTTAGCTGGCGCAAGAGCTGTTGCTTGTCCGGATCTAGTCCGGCGCCATCTGCAATATTTTTGTCAGATTTACACACCCGCCAAGACTTCATAAACTATTTATCTTTTGAAGCATATATTACGGAGGGGGTCTGCGGCTCCCTCAGAGCGGCTAGTGCGGCCTCAAGTTGGGCCTTGCATTCTTCAAGCCCCGGGACAGTTGGGTATTCTTTTTGTAAGATCCTCAGATAACAAATGATCCTTAAATTAGTTATTCTAACTATTTTAAGTCTCGGGGGCTACTGGCATATATAACTGTCAAATTTCCTTACCTGTATGTCCTTTACATACTGCTTCGTGGCTCTGCCTAGACCATCTTGAGCAGCATGGAGATGCGCATCTCCCGAATTGAAGGCATTCAAGGCCTCTTGGGAAAAACATGCGTCACGAAGAACTGTCCGGCGACGCCTGTGATTCATGGCGCTCTCCACCTCGGAGTTGGTGGCAGACAATTTGTCGGCATCCTCTGTCGGAGGAGCATCCGACGCACGCCTCGTTTCGCCTCCGCTTCCGGACCCGGCTTTGGAGCACGGCGGCGGAGGCTCGACAGAACCTCTCGGACTCAGTCCGGCGAAGCGCTTTTTTTCCTGAAAAGAGCACAAGCATTAGTACGCCTTCCGTGAATCAATCACGGGAATATGGTGACACGCCATACCGCTGCGGGCGGAGTTTCGATCCGGACCGCACTTCTTTTTAGCTGGCGCGTCATTGCCCCTTGTTGGCTAGCCGCGGGCTCGGCTTCCTGCCTCAAAGGTACCCTGCATAAACACCATTGGTATACGGTGATCAAGAAATTAGCACGGATGGGTCATTATCGAGTATTGGGACCTCGGTCTCGCCATTACTGCGCGAGGCTGGGAGTACTCCGGGGTAATCGGCCGTAATGGCAACCAAGGCATTGTCGATGCTAAGTTGGTGGAACACCCCGTCGATCAACTCCACCTTTATATTCGGATCCTCTTCGGAGGTCGGATCGAGGGACCGTTCCGGATCCTCGGGTTGTGGGGGCGGGGTGTGTATCTTCTCCACCGATCCGACGCGATTCTGCGCAGAAACCATGAAATGAGATATTTAACCACGGGAACATGGATCGGACAGGCCACAAAGATGTTTGCTTACCCAGCCGAGGATTATTCAAGAAAACTCCTTCGTGGATTGACGCGAGGAAATCCTCCTCCTCCCTTTATACATGGCGCATAAGGTCTTCACCAGTTCGGACCACCCCGCCCTTTGCGGCCGTGGCGTGGTGGCATCGCCCTCGGTTGAAGTCCCAGATGGGGTGGCCCCTATATTGGAGCGGCTGCACTCCCCTCATAATGCAGATTGCCATGACTCCAATCATGGTCGATCCGGCATGAGCCAGTAATCTTATTCGGCTCATCAAGTAGAGGACATCCCGGTCATTTTCCCTATGGGGGCTCCGAGGGCGCCAGCTTAGGCGCTTCTTCAGAGGAGCATTGCTAAACTCCGGAAGGCCGATCCAAACAGGATCCGGCAGCGGGACGTCCTCCATGTAAAACCGTTCCGAAGGCCAGTCTTCGGACGCCTTCTTCAGGGTTCCGGATAGGTATCCGGTCCCGGCGATGCGCCATAGCTCGGCTCACCACTTGATATATTGACCCCTCATGAGAACGGGGTACTAGGCAGAATAATCTCTTCCACAGCCGAAATGAGCCTCGACGCCCAAGAACAGTTCGCAGAAGGGCCACGAAGCCCGATGTGCAAAATGGAGGCAGGCGTAAGGTGGTGCAACTGGAGGCCGTAGAACTCCAAGAGCCCCGGAGAAACGGATGGATTGGAAATCCGAGTCCTCTTACTAGATATGAGATGAAGCATACCCGCTCTCCTTTAGAGGGATCGAGGACGCTCTCCGCTTGCTTTCCACCCTTGTAGGTGGCAAGTCCGGCTCGAACCAGAACCATGAAGGCCGGGGAAAGAAATCCCTTGGTTTGGAGTATAACTAGCTCGCTATGCGTGACTGAGCATCTCTCCCAATTTCCAGGCTGAGGGCTGGGAGCGCAAGAGGAGGAGCCGCGTCGACTGTCCATGATGGAATGGGCTTTGGTTGGAGGCGCTCCGATGAAAGCTTCATGAAGGGGGATGGTGTGACTCAGATCTAGATCCTCGCCTTTTATAGGCAGCTCATTTTAGCATCTAGGGGGTAAGTGTAAAATACCCTGGCTTTTCAGCATTCATTCAAACACGTGGAAGATGGCCATTATTGGGCGAGAAGCCCATGAGCGCAGCATTTATCAGAAGCCGGACACTATTCGACAAGTATATGGAATTTGGAGAAGAACCCGCCCCGCAATGCCGAAGACAATCAACGCGCCGGACTCAACGTCATTGAAGCCTGGTTCGGGGGCTACTGAGGGAGTCCCGGATTAGGGGTGTCCGGATAGCGAACTATCACCGTTGGCGGACTCTGGACTATGAAGATACAAGATTGAAGACTTCGTCCCCGTGTCCGTATGGGACTTTTCTTGGCGTGGAAGGCAAGCTTGGCGATACGGATATGTAGATCTCCTACCATTGTAACCGACTCTGTGTAACCCTAAACTATCCGTGTCTATATAAACCGGAGGGTTTTAGTCCGTAGGACGAACAACAATCATATCATAAGCTAGCTTCTAGGGTTTAGCCTCCTTGATCTCGTGGTAGATCTACTCTTGTACTACCCATATCATCAATATTCATCAAGCAGGAGTAGGGTATTACCTCCATCGAGAGGGCCCGAACCTGGGTAAAAACATCGTGTCCCTTGTCTCCTGTTACCATCCGCCTAGACGCACAGTTCGGGACGCCCTACCCGAGATCCGCCGGTTTTGACACCGACAGGGCCTGTCGAAAGGAAACCTGAAAAGGGGAGAAGTAAAAATGAAAGTATGTGTGTCCAGGGAAGGTCGAGCTATATTATGGACCACTGTCTAGTTATGCCTCAGTCTCTGCCCATGGTATTTCGAGTGCGTAGTTATGTACGCGCGGTACGTATGCCGCCATTTGATCAGGACTGAGGTGGGGCTAATTGCTAGTCTAACTCCTAACGAGACGGACTGTCATTCTGTGGAGTAGTCCGGAATGGTATGACAGTGTCCGAGAGCTTGGCTGCTGAATTAGAATTCTGCCTTAAAAGGCCGCTCTGTACTTCCGCTGCCAGGGCCGCGGTGTGCTCCTCGGTACAAAGGGAGTGCTCCGTGTTTCCATTGACTGTTATGACACCACGTGGTCCGGGCATCTTGAGCTTGAGATAAGCATAGTGTGGCACCGCATTAAATCGAGCGAATGCGGTTCATCAAAGCAGTGCGTGATAGCCACTGCGGAAGAGGACGATATCGAAGATCAACTCTTCGCTTCGGAAATTGTCCAGGGATCCGAAGACAACCTCTAGTGTAATTGAGCACGTACATCGGGCCTCTACACCTGGTATGACTCCTTTAAAGGTAGTTTTGGTGGGCTTGATCCTTGATGGATCGATGCCCATTTTGCGCACTGTATCCTGATAGAGCAGGTTGAGGCTGCTGCCACCGTCCATAAGGACTCGTGTGAGGTGGAATCCATCGATTATTGGGTCAAGGACCAGTGTGGTTGAACCACCGTGGCGGATACTAGTCGGATGGTCCCTGCGATCGAAAGTGATCGGGTAGGACGACCATGGGTTGAATTTTGGGGTGACTGGCTCTATCGCATAGACGTCCCTGATCGCGCGCTTGCGCTCCCTCTTGGGGATATGGGTAACGTATATCATGTTCACCGTTTTGACCTGAGGGGGAAACTTCTTTTGTCCCCCTGTGTTCAGTGGACGGGGCTCCTCGTTGTCGTCCTCACTTTGCGACCCCTTCTCCTTATTTTTGGTGTTTATCTTGTCGGCCTGCTTAAAGACCTAACAACTTCTGTTGGTATGATTGGCTGGCTTATCAGGGGTCCCATGTATCTGGCATGGACGATCGAGAATACAGTCTAAGCTAGATGAGCCCGGATTGTTCCTTTTAAATGGATTCTTCCGATGGCCGGACTTGGAGCCACTGAATCCGGCGTTGACTGCCGTGTCGTCGGTATTATCACCATTGCTTCGACGCTTGTGTCTATTGCGTTGGGGCTTACCGTTGCTATTTCTGGCTTTAGAAGTTCCAGGTTCACTTGCATTGTTATTGCTACGGGCTAGCCAGCTATCTTCGCCCGCACAAAATCAGGTCATAAGCGCCATGAGGGCTTCCATGGACTTCGGCTTTTCTTGGCCGAGGTGACGGGTGAGCCACTCATTGCGGATGCTATGTTTAAAGGCCGCTAGGGCTTCGACATCCGGACAGTCGATGATCTGGTTCTTTTTAGTTAAGAACCTAGTCAAGAATTTCCTGGCTGACTCTCCGGGCTGTTGGACTATGTAACTTATGTCATCGCATCCGGAGGTCGGACGTATGTAACTTAGGCCAATGGAATTTTCGAGCAGGCTGTTCAACTAGTGCCGAGCTGGCCCCTTGAGCTTTAGTGGGAGGTATTTGATGGCATGAAGATCATCACCGCGGGCCATATGAATGTGGAGAAGAAAATCCTCGATCCATATCGCGGGGTCTGTTGTCCCATCATATGATTCGATGTTCACGAATTTAAACCCTTCTGGGAATTCATGCTCCCTTACTTCACCAGTGAAACAAAGGGGGTGTGCAGCGCCTCTATATCGGGCCACGCCACGACGTAGCTCGAATGGTGTCCATCTGCGGTTTTCGGCCCGGGCGTGATTATGCTTGTCGCGTCCGGCCAGATAGCCGTCGTCGCGTGTTGGGGCATGCCCCCGCGATTCGTAGATCGATCTGGTCTGTCCTGCTCTACTGTCCAGGTTCTGCCGCATGTCATATGTATAACCCCGAGCAGTTATGTCTCTACCTTTAAGGCGAGGTATTATGTGCTGGCGTTCGGCTTGAGTTGCCGCTTTGTCCCGACCATGTGGTGGTCAGTCTGCCGCATTACGCGCTGATGGTACGGGCTCCAGCGCCTCATCATCAAATTGAGGTAACAGTTTGTGCTTCGGGTAACTTTTGGTCGGGCGCTCAAGGCCATATTCCTCGGCTGCCAGGACGTTGGTCCATCTATCATTGAGCAGATCTTGATCAGCTTGAAGATGTTGCTGCTTCTTTTTCAGGCTCCTTGCAGTGGCGATTAGCCGGCGCTTAAAGCGCTCTTGCTCAAGAGGTTCCTCAGGCACGATAAAGTCTTCGTCACCGAGGCTCACCTCATCCTCGAAGAGTGGGAGATAATTACTGTCCTCTGAGTTTTTGTTTGCAGCCTGTTCCTCAGGGCTGATGTGCCCATTTTCCCGATCGTCATGTTCGGCAGTTGGCTCGTCGGGGGTTTCTCTATCTTCGGCACCGTCCGGAGTGTTATTGTCTCCAGTGCCGGTATTGATGTCTTTTCTATGGCGTGATTTAGAGCGGTGCCGCTGACGCTGGTGCTTTGGCTGTATCTCAGGAGGTTTATCCTCAACTGGGTCTTCTTTGTCATCGCCGTTATCCTTTTTGGGTGTATCCACCATGTACACGTCATATGAAGAGGTGGCCGTCCAGCGTCCAGTAAACAGCGGGTTTTGGGCCTGCTCATCTCCGGCATCGTCGTTCGTACCGTCGATGTCTTGGGAGCCGTAATCGAGCATGTCGGTTAAGTACTTGACAGTGGCTACGAAGTGGGTGGTGGGTGGGACATAAAATTCCCTACTCTCAGCCCCTAGTCCGGGCTGGGCATAGTTCGGACGTTGCTCCTCTGTAATGACAACGGATCGCATTAAGTCCAGAGCCTCGCTTAAAGGCGAGGTTTGTCCAGAGGGAAGAGAGTCCACGGAGTACGGCGGGAGGGGGAATCCTCGGCCGAACTCACATGGTGCTGACTCCGAGGGTTCGGGGCCAGTGTCTGAAGAAGGGTCTAACTTCATGATGGTTGCCAGCGATGCCACTTCATTCGGCTCTCCCGTACTGGGTTTAGTGACCGCAGATAGTCCGACGGGCTCAAGAAGTCCGTCTTCGGACATGGCGACGCACTCCGGATCTAAGGCCAGAGCGGAAGTTGGGGTCGCGAATCCTTGGAAGATCATGTCTCCCCGGACATCAGCGACGTAGTCCAGGTTTCCAAAACTAATCTGGTGACCTGGGGCGTAGCTGTCGGTCTACTCCAGATGGCCAAGCGAGTTGGCCCGCAGTGCGAAGCCGCCGAACACAAAGATCTGGCCGGGGAGAAAAACTTCCCCCCGGACAGCATTGTTGTAGATGATTGATGGGGCCATCGAACCTCTTGGTGACGATGCAGCGGGACTCTCAATGAAAGCACCAATGTCGGTGTCAAAACCGGTGGATCTCGGGTAGGGGGTCCTGAACTGTGCGTCTAAGGTCGATGGTAACAGGATACAGGGGACATGATGTTTACCCAGGTTCGGGCCCTCTCTATGGAGGTAATACCCTACTTCCTGCTTGATTGATCTTGATGAATATGAGTATTACAAGAGTTGATCTACCATGAGATCATAATGGCTAAAACCCTAGAAGTCTAGCCTGTATGATTGTGATTGCCTCTACAGACTAAACCCTCCCGTTTATATAGACACTGGAGGGGACTAGGGTTGTAAAAAGTCGGTTATAGAGAAAGGAATCTTCATATCCGAATGCCAAGCTTGCCATCCACGCCAAGGAAAGTCCCATCCGGACAAGGTGAGAGTCTTTGGTCTTGTATCTTCACGGCCCATTAGTCCGGCCCATGTCTAACCGGCCGGACGCCCGAGGACCCCTTAATCCAGGACTCCCTCAACAGCAACATATGGTAAGCCAGTGTGTTTTAGTACATGTGAAATGTAATGCGTATGGGCTGCTTTCTTGGCTTGTGCCCTCAACCTGTAATCATACAGAATTATAAATAGTTCAGCTGTCTGCTTTGCTGTATTCCTTGATTCAAATGCTTGTTAGCTACTTTTTAGGCTATACCTGAGTTGGCCAATATGTCAGCAGTGCCTACTGTACTATCATAAAGAAATGCATGCCTAGTTCGTTTGAGTCCTTAACTTTTCCTATGAACTTCATCACAAGATTGTCTTCGTAGTTTATATGAGGCCACACTGTTAAGTGCTTTCTCATATTATTTCAATTGCTTAGATGCCTTGGCAACTTAAATATAGCGGTGATACACTCCCTTTCAAGTAGGGATGTCAACTCGGTCCCGTTTAATCCCGATTAAAGTCCACTAGTGGTATGATAGTTCAAAAGAGTTTTTGTTTTTTGAGGAAAATGAACTAGGGAGCTAGCAAAAACTAACTAGATTGGACTGGCGGATGTCGTTTATTTGCCACTTACATTCAAAGTTTCATCTCGCCATTTCAATATCTTTTCGGTTGATGCTGCTTCGAACCATTTAAATGTAGCTTGCCATGCTCGGCAATAATTCGTATGTCATTTACCACGTAAGCTTACTGCCTAGATCATGTCATAACTACCCCTTACTTATGTCCAGCGGAAACCTTTCAGGATCTCGTTCACACTAGGACACAATGTACAACCCCAGAATCTATTTTTGGAAGCAGTGCGCCATCCATGTTACTAGATGGTAGCAGTTCAGAGGCAACACCGCCGAGAGCAGTCTGACGACAGATATTATAGTTCTTGAGGCTCTAGTAGAGGCAGAAAGAGATGGTGTAGCTGCCATGAATGAGGTAATCTTGATCTTGAGGCTGGAAATTATGCAATTAGCTACAACCCAAGAATTGGAGGAAGTCAGAATGTTGCATTTCAAGACGGAGGAGGTCCTGCTGTTTCTGCTATCTGAAGCCCATGGTAATCCCAGTTCTTCTTTAGATACCAGTTGAAAATGTCATTAGATTATTGTACTTGCATGTTGTGTCATTTCTCTGAATGGATTATGTTGTAAGACCCCCTATGTTGTCCATGTGTTGTAATGATCCAAATTTTTAGGCGAGGTAATCCTCAGCACTTGTATGATTGACATAAGGTGAACTGTTTTTCGTGTGAGCATATTGTATGGGATGAAATAACTGTTTCACTCAAAGTGTATCCAACCTACTAAATTCGAAGATCACAACATTTCTAAATCATAATCATATATAAAGGTGGAATAAATCTTTTTCGTGGTTTTGAAGAAATAAATAACAAAACATAGAATTATCTGTGGAATTTCGTAATCGTATACAAAATGGATTTGAATTTAGTTGTCAGGGCCCAGTGAAAACATGAATGCTAATTCTCCCAAGTTTTGAACAAAGCGGCTAAACACCCATTATCATTTGTGGGATGCCGGAAGCAAGTGTTTGTGAGATGGAAATTACTGTCTACCCCTGACACTTCACATCCTTATCGGCCGGATTTACACTTCTGTAGATAGGAGAAGACTAGTAACTTCAAACAAACGTGACACGACCGCCTCTGAGCCCATTTAGACACGGTGGGCACCAAACGTGGGCGGCAAAACACATTTGATTCAAGCTCGTCCGAAAGACATGTGTCTCTCCCTCTATTTCCCCATTCATACACGGTGGGCGGCAAGACAAACTCTCCTCGTCGGAAAAAGATGTAGGCAAATATTTTAAATAGGGGCAGATGAGTAACTTGCCTCAGACGTGACACAACCGCCCTACCTGTCAGCCCCATTCATACACGGCGCCAGCCGTGGGAGGAAAAACACCCTCTCCTCGCCCGAAATCGCTACCAGCAAATATTTGGGAGGTGCGAGATTACCGTCCTATCCCCAACTGATGTGATGTCCGAAAGTTTAAACGGGGGATAAGTTCGTAACTTTCCCACATTTCAGACAAGCGCCTCCCAAAGTTTGAGATCCCCCTCCCCCTCCATTTCCCCATTCATACACCGTCGGCGCCACAACAACCTCCCCACTACGGCCAGCCTCCTCCGTCCGCCACCCCATCCTCCACCTTGCCAGAGCCGCTACCCCTACCCCATCGTCTACTACAAGTGATGGACGTCTCTCATCCACGGCGCCGGACCAGGATCCTTTCATCGCATCCTCTCGCTTCATCGGCGTCGTCGTCCACCTTGCCGTTGCCGCTCCTACGACCGCCTCGTCCACGGCAACAGGATTTATCCCCCGACCTGGTCGTCTGCCGTCTAAAGTCTTCTTCCCTACCGACGACAGCCATCGCACCCACATCACCCTCAACGTATTAGCAG
This sequence comes from Aegilops bicornis, assembly GCA_021605145.1. NCBI lineage: Eukaryota > Viridiplantae > Streptophyta > Magnoliopsida > Poales > Poaceae > Aegilops > Aegilops bicornis. Next base: position 263,139,662 of record CM038672.1, read on the forward strand.
GGGCCTACACGGCGTCACAAGAGAGGTGGTACTCTTCCATATGTGCTTAAGTTATTGATCTCACCCGGAAAATAGATCGTAAATTGTTTACTGTACTTTTCCTGTCCATACCAAATCGTAGTGGCTAGTTGAAAGAAAACATTGGTTGTGAAGTAGCTTTGTCCACTTTTCACCTTCAGATCCGCCATGGCACAGTCACTATACTTTTAAAGCTTATAGTTTCCCCCCTTTATATTCACTACCATCATCGTAGGTGCTTCGTGTCATGCTAGCACTGCTCCTCAAGACCTCAACCCATCAAGCGAAACAACATGCCACTCATAATTCCAAAGCTTAGGTGTTGAAATACGAATCTGATATGATGCTCATATTACTAAAATAGAGAATGTTTAATTGGTCACCTAATGTTCCTATATTCATTTTGAAAAGCATGTGTGCCACCTTTGGTCCAGCTAGTTCCACTTTCCTGATTTTACTCTTGATGCTTAGGGTTTTCCCCTTTTATCTACTCTACTATGATCTGTGTAGGTGCTTTCTGTCGTACTAGCATTACTCCACCCTTCAAGCTAAACAACATAACACTTAGAATTCCAAAGCTTAGTTGTTCAAATATGATTGTGATATGATACTTGTCGTGGATTTGTCACGACAGATGTCCTTAGTGTCAGGACTTAGTCGCGAGGCCAACGCATCTATGTGGTAGCTTGAGAGGGGTTGAGTGGGACGAGAGACGCAGGGCGGATCAACACGCAAGACAAGGGTTTAGACTGCTTGGGCCCCGGGAAACATCATCCGGTAATAGCCCTACATCTTTGTTTGAGGCTAGGTCTCATTATGCTCATGAGGGAGTCGCCGCATAAGCCGGCTCCCTCTTTGTGTCTAGCCCTAGATGTTGTTTCTTGTTGCTTGTAGCCTCTCCCTCGTTGGGGAGCCCTGCCCCTCCTTATAGGACTAGTCTATCTCTAATAAAAACCGGATACAAGTCCAGGTCTTAACTCCTTGTAAGACAAATATTCCTTATGCCTTTCCTCTTAAAACGGCCCACAATAGTTGAACCGGCCTTCATGAACCGCCAGACGGGCCACCGGGTCTTGTCGCTCCTCTGACCCGTCCGTCGGGTCACCAGTGAGTTACAACGTCCTGGCGGGTTGCTGGTAAATTGCCGTGCAGGCGGGTCACCGATGAATATCGCCAAGTGCCGCTGACCTCAAATAAACCGCCAAGTCCGGCCGGGTTAACTTCCGGCGGTTTACACATGAGGTATATCCCGACATTAGCCCCCAAGTTTAGCTTGGATTTATCCATGGTAAACTTATGCTGCAAAATAAACACGAGAACAAATTTGGCAGATTGTGCTCCGGGTTAAGAATTCTTGTAGACCGCACTTTGATCGTTCTTAAGTCCTTTGTCATTTCCTCCTTCTAGAAAATCCGGGTCAATAACCAGCTTCATACTCAGATTGCTGATATTGGCTTCTTATAGAAAAAATATTGTGAAGAATAATCCACTTGAGTCGGCTTCCAAAGCGTCGGTTTAAGAAATATTGGTTTTGAAATATTCATCTGATATTCAACCGGTTTGAAGATGCAGAACTTGCCGGTTTTATCATTGCCAAAGACTGTCGGGTTGCAGCCACAGGGTCATAATAATTGGTGACGCCGGTTCAACCTAGTTTGCTCAATCAGAGAATTTGAAAATATTTCTTCGATAATAATATAATACCTGTAGCCCCCAAGTCTTTGAGCAGAACAAAGTGGCGGCTTAAGACTTTGCTTCAATATAAATACTGCCACTTTGAAGGAAATCCATGTTGTTCATCCCAGTGACTAGTAAAAACTGAATACTCCATACTATGTAGCCCCCAAGTGCCGGGTTGTCATGCTTGCAGCAACCTGGGACTTGTAATTGTCTTATACTCATAAAAACTTCAACCAGTGTAGCCCCCAAGGGCCGGGTCATTATGCAATAATGAGCAGGGACTTTGTAAACATAATCATCTTGAATTGGTGACAGAAGCAATTGGTAGTCCCCAAGGGCCGGCTCATTACGATGTGACGAGTCGGGTCTTCAATAAGGTGAGCAAACAATGACTTTGCATTAGCCCCCAAGTGTCATGGTGCATGCTTGCAGCGACATGAGACTTGCATATCTGATGTAATCTCAACTTAAATAATGTAGCCCCGAGTGCCGGGTTGTAAGCCTGCAGCAACTCGGGACTATTCCTTCAATTGTAGAAAAAAATCATATCTATTGATAATATGATAGCCATTGCGCTAAAGCGACTTTGAAAACCTCAATAATACCGGTTATTAATAACCATAAGAAAATCCAGCCATGCTGGCTATTCAAGATAATATAATCCGGTATGAAAACCTTATTCATTCAGTATCATAATGAAAATTCAGCCAAGTTTGGCTATTTGAATAATATAACCCAATGATTTATAAGATGGTAACATAAAATATATACTGGCGACTTATAGTCCCAAGCCAGACCAGTTTAATAAACACCGGACAATTTCTCATCATAGACCGGCGATTTATCGTCTTAAAGCCAGGCCGGTTTAATAAACGCTGGTGATTTATAATCATGCTTTATTCAACCTGTTTCTGCATACAACAAGTTTAAAGTGTCCTGGCGGTTTACCGCCGGACGGGTCATAATACCCAACATATAACCCAGGTTTATAACCAAGGCTACACTTAAGAATAATGAAATATGAAATATATCATACCTGTGACATTGAATCACATCGTTGGTTTACCAACTTTCTGTAGTAGAGGTAATAACCCAAATTTTGAGTACTGATAACTCCTTCCATATTGTGCCGGTTTATGATAAACCGTACCGGGTTGTGATAAACACCGGATTAACCATATATAATGCTGGCGACTTATAGTCGAAACCAGACCGGGCGGATAGTCTCCGGATTATGATGATTTGATCATGTACTGACAACTTTTAATTGAAAGTCAAGTCGGGTTAATGAACACCGGTTTACTCCATAATAAGATGGTAACATAAAATCAAACCGGGCAGATAGTCTCCGGATTAGGATTTGACCGTGTTCCGCCAATTTGTAATTGACTGTTTGAAACGGATTAACAATGTTGGTTTAAAAACGCAAAAAAAATCAAATAACAATTATGAAAAAAATATGGAAGCAAAGGCAATGATAAGACCGTTTGCAAAAAGAGGCTTTACTGAGCCGATCAGATGGTGTTACCATGGTCGGACACGACCAAGCTCCCAATAAGGTGTAGCTATGGTTCAAGTCAGCCAGGTCCCCAACTGAAACCGTGGCATTATGCCGATCAAGTGGCGTGGCAATGGTTCGGGTTCGACCAAACCCTCAAGTGACTCTATGGCCTTAGGCCGATCAAGAGGCGTGACTGGTTCAGACTTGACCATGTCCCCAAGTGATCTGGTGGCTTTTCGCCTATCAAAAGGTGTTGCATTGGTTCGGACACGACCAAGCCCCCAAGTGATGTTGTGGCACTAGGCGATCAAGAGGCGTGGCTATGGTTCGGATCTGACCAAGCCCCCAAGTGATCAATAATATGATAAGCCAATAAGGCATGATACCCATGTTTGGACCAAGGTGATCATAGCAGCAGGTCCTCTTGGCACCCTTTAACTTTTTGCAAGAGATAAATCCTTCTTGAACCGGGATTTTGAACCGGATATTGAGAGCTTCAAAGCTTTGTGGGAGACATCTTTCCCTTGAACCGGATTGTAAACCAGAATCTTCATTTTAGCCAGAAATTTTCTGATGGCCTTTCAATTTGCACCAATATGGCGGTTTAGGGTCCTGCATTAGACAACTTTGTAGGCCAAAGTAATTGCTCTTTTAAAGAAGGCAATATACAATATAAAATATATTGGATGGATTTCACCTGATATATCATGCCAGGGGTTATTCATCGTGCAGTCGATGATCACCATGGAGAAGCTGAAATTAATCACGGCCGAGTCGGCCACGGCGTTGTAAACCGAGAGTCGGCCGCGGGCGTCGTAAGCCGGTGCGGACGGAGAGTCGGCTGCGGGCATTTGTAAACCGGCGCGGTCGATTGTCGGTGTAGACAGACGCCAGCAATGTGCTCTTCGTATCTGTGGCATGATAGCCACTCTTATAATGAGTAATTTTCCTGCACAAAGATCACAAACGAGAGTAATTGTTCTCGAAAGAATGAAGAAATATCATAAAAATTGATCGGATGGATATCACCGATGTTTTTTGTTCGGACAACGGATGATCCGTTTATCGCGACAGAGGCGGTTTAGACTGGTTGACGACTCAATATGGTCGGCGGGCTATTCTTGAGTTTTAAGCACCCACGCCGCCTCCGACGCGGCGCCGAGGACCAGATCATACCTTGGCCATGAGTCAATTGACACGATATATTTTGTCGGATGAACGTGGATGCTGATTACGAATAATACGGGAAGCGGCTCCACGTGATCTCTCCTCCTTGTGGTTAACAGCAATGCTTTGCAATATGCCTTCGGATGTACTTTGTGTAACAGTATGCATGTTGTTCAAAATCTTCCACACGACATGAATGCAGACCAGAAAATGAGGCCGCCGCGGTCCTACTTGACAAGCCGCCGCAGAGAAGCGGAAGCGTGAGACGAACTGCAGCCAGAGGGGCGTCGGGCGGAGCAGCGACTCAACAGCGGGCCGACGCCAGCCGCTCGAGAGATGGCAACGACGAACATAGGCGCAGCAGAGCGGAGCAACACAGCGAACGGTGGAAGCAATCTGCCGCCGCTGCTTGGCGTGGTCGCAGCTGTTGACCATGGCGGCGGAGGAGCGGAAGCAAAGCAGGCGAGCGCGGCGATCCAGCGATCGGGCTTGGACGCGGTGACTCGGCAGAGGGCTTAAGGCAGAGGCGGCTCACGCGCAGCGGGATGACAGCGACGGACTTCACAGCGAGGCGAGGAGCAGGAGAATCCCAAACATAACAGTAGCACGTAGTGCATTGATTTGCATGATATCCAGCTCCAAAGGACAAGCTAGTAGATGACGTGGATGGAGAAAAATCCTTGTATGCCACTTCTCTTTTCTCTGAAACAACCTGCAGCTCTCTTCTTCTGCCCCATCTCTCAGACGGGAGGGCCGACCCAAGTCAGCGGCTAAGGCAACGGCGAGCGGCAGAGGAGTGGAGGATGCAAGGCGGCTTGAGACCAATGGGTCGTAGCTTCAACGGCAGAGGCAGCCGGCGGTTTGCACAGAGACACGGAGGCCACAGTGACGAGGCTCCTTGGCCGGGGCGGCTTAGAAGTAGGGGTTTGGAGACGCAGCTCGCAGTCGCAGAGGACCACGGCGGCGGCACACCGTCCACGACAGAAAAATGCGGCCGAGGAAGTCAGTCACGTGGTGTGCGAGCCTACGGCCACTACAGGCTCTGGCGGCTCGAAGCGGGGGCCGCAAGCGTTGGCCGGTCGAAGCAAGTCCGGTGAGGTTGCCGGCGATGTGGTCAGCGGCTCAGCAGTGCCCCGGCGGATCCATGGTGGCGTAATGGATCGACGACAGCAACTGAAGGCCGGTCGCAGAGACGGCGGCGGAGGCGCTCCGGTGGAGGCTCAGGGTGAACCCACGGCGGCTCGTCGCGGCGAATCCGGGTCGCACGTGGTCGTTGACTCCCAGTCGTGATTGTCCTTGTTTCCGGGTCGTGGCCACCACTTTCTTCCTCTTTTCTTGTTTTTTTTCTTCTTCTTTCTTTCAGCAGATTCTTTTACGGATTCGCCTTAGGACTTGAAGTAAACACCTGCGGTTTGATAGATGTATGTATATCTCTGTCTTCGGTTTAACATGGAGGCGACTCCCAATCGACAACGGGAACTCGGCGGTTTGACTGCAGCCTGGGCGATTTGCGTGTGCATGTAAAAACATCCCTTGTGTCGGTCACGTAGTAATACAACAGATGAAACACCCGTGCAGCTGTCCCAGTCTCGGACTCGGCGTTGCATAGATGATGGAAATCCTACCGATAGTCTAGGCGACTTCTTTGCGGCGGCGGCAAAAAAGACCATATCCCTACTTTCTCTTCATGGACGTAAATCTCACGGATTGTAAAATCTGAATCGATGAATTTGAAGTTGATGCCGATCCTTCCGAGCTAAATCATTCTTATCTGGAAAATTGCAAACTTCTCGATCTTTGGAAGAGATCCCTCCAAGAACTCAACACCACCGTGCGCAGGCCCCACGGTGGGCGCCAACTGTCGTGGATTTGTCACGGCAGATGTCCTTAGTGTCAGGACTTAGTCGCGAGGCCAACGCATCTATGTGGTAGCTTGAGAGGGGTTGAGTGGGACGAGAGACGCATGGCGGTTCAACACGCAAGACAAGGGTTTAGACAGCTTCGGGCCCCGGGGAACATCATCCGGTAATAGCCCTACATGCTGTTTGAGGCTAGGTCTCATTATGCTCATGAGGGAGTCGCCGCATAAGCCGGCTCCCTCTTTGTGTCTAGCCCTAGATATTGTTTCTTGTTGCTTGTAGCCTCTCCCTCGTTGGGGAGCCCTGCCCCTCCTTATATATGTTGAAGGGGCGGGTTACATGTGGAGTCCTATTAGGATTAGGACTAGTCTATCTCTAATACAAACCGGATACAAGTCCAGGTCTTAACTCCTTGTAAGACAAATATTCCTTATGCCTTTCCTCTTAAACCGCCCACAATAGTTGAACCGGCCTTCATGAACCGCCAGACGGGCCACCGGTCTTGTCGCTCCTCCGACCCGTCCACGGGTCACCATGAGTTACAACGCGTCTGGCGGGTTGCCGGTAAATTGCCGTGTCCGGGCGGGTCACCAGATGAATATCGTCAAGTGCCGCTGACCTCAAATAAACCGCCAAGTCCGCCGGGTTAACTTCTGGCGGTTTACACCAAGGGTATATCTCGACATTAGCCCCCAAGTTTAGCTTGGATTTATCCATGGTAAACTTATCTTGCAAAATAAACACCGTAACAAATTTGGCAGATTGTGCTCGGTTAAGAATTCTTGTAGACCGCACCGATCGTTCTTAAGTCCTTTGTCATTTCCTCCTTCTAGAAAATCCGGGTCAATAACCAGCTTCATACTCAGATTGCGATGTTGGCTTCTTATAGAAAAATATTGTGAAGAATAATCCACTTGAGTCGGCTTCCAAAGCGCCGGTTTAAGAAATATTGGTTTTGAAATATTCATCGATATTCAACCGGTTTGAAGATGCAGAACTTGCCGGTTTTATCATTGCCAAAGACTGTCGGGTTGCAGCCACAGGGTCATAATAATTGGTGACGCCGGTTCAACCTAGTTTGCTCAATCAGAGAATTTGAAAATATTTCTTTGTCACTTGTTGACTGTACTTTCTTGTCCACACCAAATCTTAGTTGTTATTTCAAAGCAAACATCGGTTGCTAACTACCCTTTGCGCAGTTTGCAGCTGTAGATCTGCCATCCCACTGCCATGGTCAACACTATACTCATCATGCTTACGGTTTCCCCATTTTTTGATGACCACGATCAGCCTACGTGGTTCGTGTCATAATAGCACTGCTGCACCCATCGAGCTAAACAAGCTTATTTGTATAAATTCAAATATGATATTATGCTGATATTAGTAAAATTGAGAGATGTTTAATTGGTCAACTAATGTTCCTACTTTAGTTTCGAAATGCTTGTGAGCCACATATGGAGAGACCAGAATGAATAGTATTTCTTTGTGCGCTCTGGTTCATCTTGGGTGGGCAACCGACATTGTATAGAAAGACTAGTAATATCTTCAATCTACTTGCTCTTCCGCTCTCTTCTTTAAGATGATCCTCTTCTCTTCTTTAATAAGTATGTTCCTTGTTGGGAAGAGTAGCAGAGACATTTGTGGTTGACTAGTTAGGTAAAGTTGTTCTCCCTTAGTATATTTTGAATCTATCAGGTCAGGTCGACTTGTTCTTCTTTACTATATGTTGAAGTTGTCATCTGCGAAGTGTCATCACTTCTGGAGCTCTCATATTTTGAGTAGTACACCAAATTACAGCATGCATGGTATCTCTCAGAAGAATTGCAGAGATAGCACAAAGGCGTTTACTGGGAGGCACTATTGGATTAGAATCACTTCTGCATTACAAGGATAATCTCACTTGTTTTTATGTTTTCATGCATGTCAGGTGTTGAACATTATCAAAATGAATATGAGAATGGGCGCACGAGAGGAATATTGCGGAACAATCCAGTGGCTAACAAACTTGGCATGGTGGAGGATGGCCTATCTTATTCATCCATCAAGGTGCTTGCTCTAACTTGGCAAGGCTGTATTGGTCGCTCATATTTTGCATCTGACCTCTTGCATTACTTCTACTTTGTTACCATCTGCTTTGTTTAAGCATCATATATGAGTATATGCCATACCTATCCATTTTCTATACCCATTCCATGTGTCGTCATACTACGTTTTTCCAGTCAAATGTTGTTCTTTCGTAATAGATGTCCAAAAGGAAGAGGGTGAGTGCAGATCCTCAAGGAGTACAAACTAGGTATTTGGAAAAGGTAGTGATACATGTTGAATCAGATAGACCAGCAGCCACAGAAAACACAGGCCCAACTGCACCACACTTTACCCCTACTCCACTGGCCAAACCCCTATTAGAACTGCTGAGAGCCCAGCGTCAGGTACTGTCTATGATATAAATTCAAAATTTGAACTCCTAAATTTCTGCATGTGCCTTACCTTCTCTCTTGTATGAAAACTAATTTCAGATGAATCTCCTTGCTCAAAGGATCATAGGATCTCACAACAATACTGGGCTCTGCATTGCTCTTGTCAGTACCTCTTCCCTTTGTCAGCATACTTACACTCATTGTTGTTTGATTATGTAGCATCACTGTAAATGTTCGCTTCTTTATCCTCCCTTTGCTTGAAATTATAAGATCTATATTTACCCTTAGATAAATGTAGAATTAACACAATGGTTATGAAGTTTTGAATTGCTCATGTAAGTACCTGTTGTCATGTACTCCCTCTGTATCGAATTAATTGTTGATCAATTGGATGTATTTAGACCTTAATAGTGCTAGATACATCCATTTGAGCGACAAGTAATAATGAACAGGTGGTGGTATTACTGTACTTGGATCATGAAATAGTTGATTGTCTGGCATTACTCTGCATCTTATCTACCCTGCCCTCCACTTTCTCCAAATTATCATATCTACATTTACTCTTACCAAAATATTGAATAAAGCCAATGCCACTGCACACGTTGATGTCTGCATTCCTCTTGTCGGTACCTTTTGCCTTGTAACACTGTACTTAATTAATTGCTATTTGATCATGTATCATCAGTCTGCACCTCAGCTTCATTATCATCTGTTTCTTCCAATATTATTTGATCTATCTTTACTCTTTGCAAAATGTATAATAATGGCAACGCTTATAAAGAAGTTTCTTTGGGGAATTTATTGAATTATCCTTCCATCAACGTGGAGAAGGGCTTTGGCCAACCCGTGTTAACATGTAATGCAAATTCATCCTTCTCAAGCCTTCAAACATTCTTCGTAGACGTCGTCGACGGGGCGGTAGCGCAGGAGCTCGTTTGCCGCGATGAGTGTAGCTCGGGCCTCCATGGCGCGCTGCTGAAGCGCGCGTGAAAAGAGCCGCTGGGTGAGGTGGCGAAGCGTGGCGGGCCGTCCCGCCTCATGGACGGGTCTTTGGGGCGATGCTTGCTGCTCGTTCCCCGGGCCGGTGGCGGCGTTGACGGCAGTAACGGGAACGACGAGGCGCCCGTCGACGGAGCTGTCGGGCGACATGGGAGGCGAGGGCGGCTCGGCACGGGCGCGGGCCCGACGGGCATCGAACATATGGTTGCGGTGGTCGGGGAAGAACGAGGCGACGAAAGGCAGATTCCGCGCCCCTACTGGGCGCGCCAAATGTCGGATTTCGGGTTCCGGCAGACTTAAGGTTCGAACATCTTTGGGTGCGCGGAGATCCAACCCTCCACCGTCTCGCACCTCGCCAATCGCTGGGACCTAAAGCGCTAAATGTAACAGCACAAGAGACACAAGATTTATACTAGTTCGGGCCACCGTTGTGGTGTAATACCCTACTCTAGTTTGTGGTGTGGTGGATTGCCTCTTGGGCTGATGAGGAACAGTACAGGGAAGAACAGCCTCGCGAGGGTCTGTTCTTGGTGGGTGCGATGAACTGCTAGGTGGTGTTTTGTCGCTCTAGCTACTGGTTCCTTGATGAGGATTCCGATCTCATACCGGGGGGCCGATCCAAGATCCCTCTCTCTGAGTGTGGCTACTCCTATTTATAGGCGAAGGCCCTGGGCCTCTTCTCAAATATTGAGCGGGAAGGGCGCCAACAATTGGCCATTTTAAAGGGGAACAGTGGGTACACTTATCCTGACTAAAGTTGGTCCTCGCCTGCCAAAGGCTCTGGTGATGGCGCCTGCTTGGGCTCCACGATGACTCCTTCCGGCCGTTGGGGCTGGTCTTGGTCTTGTTGCAATCAAACGGATGCCTTTGCTTGATGCTCTCGCTGCGCTTGCTCCTCGGGCGCCCTTGGTCGTCATGGCTTGCGTCATGGGCACCTCGCGAGGTACCTCGCCTTGAACTCTCCGCCTCCTCATGAGCCACAGCTGACGAGGCCGTGCTCGAGAAGATCCTGGTCGTCCGCCTCATGAGGCTTGGCCCCTCGCGAGGGTCTTGAGCTTGCGTTGATGAAGATGGGCTGTCCTGGGCCTCCTTTGAGCCACGCCGCAGACCGCAGGCAGGCAAATCTGGGGACCCCCGTTCCCAGAACGCCGACAACACCTTTGCCTCTATCAAGTGGTATCAGATTTCCAGGTTGCTCGGTGAGATTTTACAGTTTTTCGTAGTTTAGATCGAGTCTGTTCTTCATACCTATAGTCCACGAAAAAGGCAAAAAAATAGGGTTAGTTCATCCTATCCGAACCAATCTGAGCCTTTGCATAATCTTTTCTATATTTGCTTTGTTGAATTTGCGGTTGCATCGTCGTGTCAAGTTGCTGGTCTTAGCGTCTAGTCCTTTAGAGTTTCGAGTTCTGTTCACAGGTTGTCACGTCGCCGCTGCCATATATCACCACCGCATCATCATCATCGTTGCTGCCATATACCACCACCGCACCAACTTCATCACTGCTGCCATATACCACCATCACATATTCACCGCCAATCTGAGTCCATATACGCCACCACATATCCGCTGCCATCACGCCAATCCGAGTCCACCTGCAACATATATCCGCCACCAGTCCGAGTTCCACCAGATTCATCTCCGCCACCAGTCCTATTCCGAGTACAGTATTTTTGTTACTCTGTTTTGGATTTCCAGATCATGCCATACTCCGAGTCGTGACAGAGAAGAACTCCCCAACATCCGTGCTACCCGCAGTAGAAAAATAGTTCCAAACTCAAAGAAAAACTAAGTCTAGAAAATTCTGGCTAGGCAGTTTTTAGGCCATTTGTAGACTTTTTCGAAAAAAAATTGTTGCGGAGAAAAAAGAAAGAGGAAAAAAGTGCAAAAAAAGGAAAAAAAGAGAAAAAAATTCAGAGTGTGCTCCTCCCTTGTTTACGTGCAACGCCGTGATTTTGTTAGTGTTCTAGGCTCGCGTCTCTAGCACGGTCTAGCCTAGGACCAGACAAGATCTGTCGTTGAGCGTTTATTCAACTTTGCATCTACGAATTGATTATTGTCGACCCTTTTGCTACCATAGTATAATCCTTCCCAGCTTCACATACATATACGTCGATCGTTTGACTCTCCCTAGTCATCGCTCTATTAAAGCTTTGAGAGTTTTGACTACAACGGTTGCCGATCACCGCCTGTTGCTGGGTAAGAACTGGTAAGAATTTCAGATTTGCTTGACGGATTTGTGACACCCACCACCACCTCTTGTTAGTAGTCTGTAGGATCATATTCTTGTGTGTTTCTATTGGTGCTAACCATGCCAGGATCATGTTTAGACCGACTGGGAGAACATGATGAATAAGGAGTTGCATGATAAATTTCAGCAAATGATGAGTGGACAGGTGCAAGATGTGCTAAACAGATTCGAAGAGGTCATGAGATGTGCTAAACAGATTCGAAGAGGTCATGGAGAAGATAGATGGCATGGAGAAGACGTTCGACACAAAGCTCGATAACAAGTTAAATGAATTGCTTGCGCGTCTTCCAGCACCACCACCGGCTGCACCTAACGCACCTCTACAACAACAACAACAACTACCTCCACGTCGCGAAACAGCCCTCCGCCGAGCGAGCCGTGTCCCTCTTGCGTTGGCCAAATTGTTGGTGCTGCTGTTGATACTTCTGTGGGTCCTGCTGCTGACGCAGAGGAGGATGATTATGTGGGAGATTACAAGGATGAAGTTGATCAAAATCAGAACTACGTGCAACCACCAGCACCACAACCATCAGGTCGTCCACATGCAAATAATGGCAATGTTAGGGCTCCCCCTCAGGTACGAGATCATGACCATCTCCCTAAACTAAAATTGAATATTCCACTATTTGAGGGTCGATATTTTCCTGATATATATCTTACTTGAGTTAGAAACTGAACAACGGTTTACATGTTGACAATATCGTGAGGAGAGACGTGTTCCTGCCGCTGTTTGTGCTTTCACTAGCTTTACATGTGTTTGGTGGTCTGAACATTGTAGATTATATCCTGTTCCAGCTACTTGTGCTGCTTTGAAAACTGCTATGCGTACTCATTGGGTTCCATCATATTATCAACGTAAATTACTTCAAAAATTGCAACGCTTAAGACAAGGAAAAATTCTATAGAAGAATATTATCAGGAATTACAAACTGGCTTGATTAGATGTGGTATTGTTGAGGAGAATGAAGCTATGCTTGCACGTTTTATGGGTGGATTAAATAGAGAGATTCAAACCATTCTAGAGTATAAGGATTATAATAATATCACTCGTTTATTCCATCTTGCTTGTAAAGCTGAACGTGAAATGCAGGATCGACAGGCATTGGCGCGAACTAACTTTTCTGCAGGTCAACCTTCATCATGGACACCATGTGCATCATCTACTTCCACTGCGCCATCACCTCCTTCAGGTGCCACCTCCAACCGTGATACAAGAAAGCAGGCACAACCACCACTATCAGCCAAGAGCACACCTGTCGGGCCTGCACAGAGCTCTTCTTCTTCCATGGCGTCAATAGGGCACACAAGTGATATTATTTGTTGCGATTTGTAAGGGAAGAGGACATTTTATGAGAGAATGCAAATCTCAGCGTGTGATGATTGCTACACGAGGATGGTGGGTATGGAGTCCGCTAGTGACTATGATGAGGAGACTTTGGCTCTTATTACACATGAAGAACACGGTGGAGATGATTCTGATCATGAGACGCAATACATGGCTGCTGAAGATGCTGACATGTATGAATGTTTAATTGCTCAACGTGTTTTGATGAGGACATCAATACAATTGTTACACCCACAGCCCCTACTGCTACATATACTGGACCAATTACTAGAGCTCGCGCATGCCAATTAAATTATCAGGTACTTTCGTTTCTTGGTAATGATTCTAATGTTCATGAGAATAGGATGCTGCCTAAATTGGATACATTTGTTTTGCTTACAAATGAAGGGCCTGGCATGAAGAAGAGTGATGAACACTGGAGCAAGACCAAGCCTGGAGATGATGGCATGCGCAAGGGGAACAAGAACGGAGTTACATGTGATGATTTCAGGACTTTGAAGCCACCATAAGGAGTGCATGAAGCCTTGGACGAAATATACAAGATGCCACTTCATAAATTTCGTCCAGAGGCTATTCTAGGTGCTGCGTCACCTTATTATTGGGCAAGGCCCATGTAATTTCAAAATACTTAAGTATAGACTGTTTTTAGAGTCCGTATGTGTGGGGAAACAAGAGTTAGGGTTGGTTTCGGACCTCTCCCTCAAGGGCCACGAAATTTCCCCCTCTTCCTCCATATATACAGCCCTTATGGCGCCGTTTAGACTTTGGATTTTGTTTAGATTAAAAGTTCGTCATAGTTGCAACTTCGCGTACTTCGTTTGTGTTCAACGACCAGATAAAGGCGTCACAGAACCCCAACTTGATCAATAAAGTTTTCCTCTTATATTCGCAATATCCAGATTGCAATCTTAGTTTCTTGCTTGTTCTTCGTTTGTGTCGGCGTTCTGGGAACGGGGGTCCCCAGACTTGCCTGCCTGCGGCCTGCGGCATGGCTCAAAGGAGGCCCAGGACGGCCCATCTTCATCAACAGAAGCTCAAGACCCTCGCGAGGGGCCGAGCCTCATGGGCGGACGACCAAGAGCTTCCTCAGGCGCGGCCTCGTCAGGCTGGCTCACGAGGAGGCGGAGAGTTCCAGGCCGGGTACCTCGCGAGGTGCCCGTGACGGAAGCCATGACGACCGAGGGCGCGGGCTGGGCGCCAGCCAGCAGCGTCCTCCTTTCCTCTTTGGTGCAAAGGGGCAAGCGCAGCAAGAGCATCAAGCAAAGGCATCCGCTTTGGTGCAACAAGACCAAGACCAGCCCCAACGGCTGGAATGCGGTCATCGTGGGAGCCCAAGCAAAGGCCATCAGCAGAGCCTTTGGCGGCGAGGAACAACTTTAGTCAGGATAAGTGTACCCGGTGTTCCCCTTCAAAATGGCCAATTTTTGGCGCCCTTCCCGCTCAATATTTGGGAAGAGGCCCAGGGCCTTCGCCTATAAATAGGGGTAGCCACACTCAGAGAGAGGGAGGACGATCGGATCGAGCATTCGGAATCCAAAGAGAGAGAGAGAAACCCGTTCCTCAAGCTAGAGCGACGGGGCACCACTTAGCAGTTCATCACACCCACCAAGAACAGACCCTCGCGAGGCTGTTCTTCCTCATCGTTATTCTTCACGCCCAGAGGCAATCCACACACCACAAACTAGAGTAGGGTATTACACCACAACGGTGTCCCGAACTAGTATAAATCTTGCGTCTCTTGTGTTGTTCTTGTTAGTAGTTTAGGTCCCTGTGATTCGGCGAGGTACGAGACGATGGAGGGTTGGATCTCCGTGCGCGCCCCAGAGTTCGAACCTTAAGGGTCTGCCAGAACCCGTGATCCGACATTTGGCGCGCCAGGTAGGGGTGCGCCGGAATCTGCCTTTCGTCGCCTCGTTCTTCCCCGACCACCGCCACCATGTCTGACGCTCGTCGGGCTAGCGCCGAGCGCCGAGCCGCCCTCAATTGCCACGTCGCCCAGACGGCTCCCGTCGGCGGATGTCCTCATCGTTCCCCGTCATCGGCTGCCAACTCCGCCACCGGCCCGGCGGGGAACGAGCAACAAGCGTCGTCCCAGCACCCGTCCATGAGGCGGGACGGCCGCACCGCCACGCCTTCGCTCACCCGCGCTGGTTCTTCGTCGCGCGCCAAGACGCCATGGAGGCCCGAGCTGCACTCATCGCGCTAACGAGCCTCTGTGCTACCGCCTGCCGACGACGCTTACGAAGAATGGCTCGACTGGCGCCGAGCTCGTCTGCGCTACGGAGGCGACTTCGCCGTCTGCTTTCGCTGCACCGCACCCGCCTGCTGGCGATGAAGCTCCCGGGGCGCCTCAGCCACCTCCTCCTCAAGACGGCGCCCTGGCCCCAAGGCGCGCGGCCCCTGGGCGGAACCCGCTCCGCCAGGTGCCGACGCGGCAAGAGCAGAGCTGCCAAGAAGTTCCTCGCCCACAAGAAGCTGCCCGAGCGCTCCTCGCTCCAAAGACGTCAAGACCTGCGCTGCCCGGCCGTGGCGCAGGGAGGCCTGCAAGACCAAGCTCTTCGCCGTCCAAGGCCCCAGCTGCCACGGGCGGGCTGCCGCGCCTTCACCATCGAGCTGCACGGGCGTCGCGTGGCCCGCCAAGTTCAAGCCAGACCTGCCCCCACGCCACGACGGCACGGCGGACCCTACGGAGTTCCTCCAGCTCTCACGAGCTGGGCATCGAGGGTGCCAACGGAGATGAAAAGGTCATGGCGAACTGGTTTCCCATGGCGCTCAAGGACGGAGCCCGCACTTTGGCTCTGAATCTGGCCCCGAGCACGATATCTTCCTGGGCCGAGATGCGCACCCGCTTCATCGCCAACTTCCAGGGTACTCGCGACCGGCCACCCGCCGTGAGCGACATGCGCCGAATCAAGCAGCAGCCAGGGGAAACCATGCAAAAGTACATGCAGCGCTTCAACAACACGCCTCGAGATCCCTGTGGTGACGGAGGAGGCCATCATCTCTGCTTTTTCCGACGGCGGCGCTGACGTCAAGATGAAGGAGGAGCCGGGCGATGCATGAAGATCTGTGCACCTCCCCGAGCTGTTCAACTTGGCGACTGGCGCGCCAGGGCTGAGGAGGGGCGCATTTCCCTCCTCGAGCTGCCTGCCACGGATCCCGAAGAGAAGAAGTCCAAGGCCAAGGACGTAAATCGCAAGGGGGCTTCCGTACTCGCGGCCGAACCAGACACCAAGCGGGGCAGAGATCAGCCCGAGTCTTCCAAGGGCAGCCGGTACTGCGTGTACCACAACCTCCACACCCACAACACCAATGAATGTCAAGAGCTCCGGGCCGTGTGCGAAGGAAGGGTCGGCAGACGCCCGAAAGCGCAGCGACCGGGCTACGGCCGAGGAGGAGGAAGAAATGCAGACGCTGGGAAGACCCGCGGCCCGCGCCAAGGGTGGCGCGACCAACCTCGCGAGGACCGCCGGCAAGACCCACCTCGCAAGGGGCTGGGGATCAGCCTCGTGAGGATCGCCCGCAAGGGAACGCATGCTCTCCCTCACGCCGCCGCCACCAAGGAGAATCAAGACCGTCATCGGGACGAGGGGCTGGGGGCTTCCAGAAGCGCGCTGATCGCTGCATCCCGGGCGGAGCCCAATCCCCACCCTCCCACCGCATCTTCAACCAGTTCGCCCGTGAAGTCAAAGCAGACCTCCCAAGCTCGAGTCCACGCGCCCTCTCAGGTGGTCGGCGTGCGCCATCACGTACAGCTCAGCGGATCAGCTCAAGTGCACAGCCACAGGCGGAGTTCTCCCAATGCTTTTCTCCCCAATCATCAGCAACGTGCTGGTCACCAAGACCCTCATCGATGGCGGAGCAGGGCTCAACGTCCTGTCCGTGGAGACCTTCAAAAATCTTCAAGTGCCCTACATCCAGCTTCAGCCAACCAAGCCCTTCTCCCGAGTCACCGACGGCTCCACTGTCCCGATCGGGCAGGTCCGCCTTCCTGTCACCTTTGGGGCCCGCGATAACTACCACACCGAGCTCATCGACTTCGACGTCGCCCACATTCGCCTGCCGTACAACGCCATCCTCGGGTACCCAGCGTTGGCCAAGTTCATGGCCGTGACCCACCATGGCTAGAACATCCTCAAGATGCCAGTGAAGCGGCGGGGTCATCACGGTGCCCGTGAAGAGAGAGATGCGGTGTGCTCCTTGGAGCGAAGCTTTTCGAGCCGCATCGCAGACGACCCGGACCACAGCGGCGGACGCCTCCCGAGGCAGCACCCAAGAAGAAGAAGACATCGACCGCCCGGCTCATCAAGAGACAGGCCCCTCGTGGCCAGCGGCCGCCAGGGGGGAGCCTCCTTCCGTCAGATAGGAAAGGCCGGCGCCCTCCTCGAGCAGGCTCGGGGCTCTCCTCGAGGGCCACCGACCTCGCCAAGGTCTCGAGGGATGCGCTTGGGAACCACGTGGAGGCATGTTTCACACGCTTCTCGCAAGGTGAGCAAGACCAGGAGGACAGAACCCCGAGAGTTCATCGCCAAGGCCATTCAGGAGTTACAGGAGTCAAGGGTCATGAGGGGCAGCCGCCACCCGCCGTGGGCCCCCTATCCAGCGAGGATGGTGGGCTCTGCGTCTGCATCGACGTGCAGGCTCAACCGAGCCGCATCTCAAGAGCGCCTCTGGCCCTCGCGAGTGGGACGTATGAGGGCCCGCCCCACGCCTACGCAGACGCATGCCTTATGGCTCGCTAAACGCCGCCGCTGCACACCAGCGTCTCATGAGGACCATCCTGGAGGCTCAAGAGGTCAGGCACGCCGCAACCCTGGCGGAGATGGAGATGGCCCGTGAGGGGCCGCCAGCGCCTCTGGAGCCTCCCGAGGCCCCTGAGCCTGGGGGCTCGTGAGGATCGGCTCCCGCAGCCCACCGAGTCTGCTACATCAACAGCCCTTCATCCCCAACATCACCAGTGACATCTTTAAGTTTTATTTCCTACTGAGCGCCTTGAGGGTCAGATTATTCCTGTGCAGCGTGGGTCCGTCCCTGCGACATGTATCCCTTTTATTTCATGTCCTTAGCTTACCCTGTTGGGGGAGCCCCTCGGGCTGCATCTTCCCCAAGCCGCTCGGGCCAGTCCCAGCGGCATGTATCTTTCATGCGTTTTCCTTAGGATTATTCTCCACCATGCTTGTTATTCGGTGCCTTCTCCTGGGTGGCGAAATCTTGCACGTTAAAGGTGGGGGTGCCTGAGCATCGCGACTCAGGGCTCCTACCGGCTCTCCGGCCCTCACCCTCTGGTCTTGTCCATGGCATCGCGACCTGGTTTTCCAGCGACGATACAGACCAGCCCGAGAGCCGGGACCCGAGGACGTAGAGTTTCGTCATCCAAACCAGCTTGCGCGTTAAAGGGGGGTGCCTGAGCATCGCGACTCAGGGCTCCTACCGGCTCTCCGGCCCTCACCCTCTGGTCTTGTCCATGGCATCGCGACCTGGCTTGCCAGCGATGGTAGAGACCAGCCCGAGAGCCGGGACCCGAAGACGTAGAGTTGTTGCCTCCGACCCAGCTTGCGCGTTAAAGGGGGGGTGCCTGAGCATCGCGACCAGTGGCTTTCATCGCTCTCCGGCCCTCACCCTCTGGTCTTGTCCATGGCATCGCGACCTGGCTTGCCAGCGACGGTAGAGACCAGCCCGAGAGCCGGGACCCGAGGACGTAGAGCTGTGTCATCTAATCCAGCTTGCGCGTTAAAGGGGGGGTGCCTGAGCATCGCGACTCAGGGCTCCTACCGGCTCTCCGGCCCTCACCCTCTGGTCTTGTCCATGGCATCGCGACCTGGCTTGCTTGCCGACGGTAGAGACCAGCCCGAGAGCCGGGACACGAGGACGAGAGCTGTGTCATCTAATCCAGCTTGCGCGTTAAAGGGGGGTGCCTGAGCATCGCGACTCAGGGCTCCTACCGGCTCTCCGGCCCTCACCCTCTGGTCTTGTCCATGGCATCACGACCTGGCTTGCCAGCGACGGTAGAGACCAGCCCGAGAGCCGGGACCAAGACGTAGAGCACCGGCATCTAGCCATTTTTGCAGGAACACACTCGAAGATAAGGCCCAGAGCCAGGCGCAACCCGCCTTGAGGTAGGGCCTCGTGAGTCCCGCGCCGGCTCACGAGTGCCCCGGCGCGCCTCGCGAGTCCTCTCGCGCCACTCCAAAGCAACTAACGGCGGGACTAACAATCGCCCCGGTGAGCTCTTGTTCCCTTTGTGGTAACCCTGCAGGGCCCATCCGAGGAGCACGAAACGACCTCACCACGCAATCTCTCGCCAGCCACGACACGGACCTAGCGCCGCGCCAGGAAGCATCGCCCTAACCCTCGAGATAAGTCACACTCCGGACACACTAGTCATCGCAACACCATCCCCGCACTCAATGGAACTCTGTGTTAGCAACGTCGCTCTCCTTTCTCACTGAATGATGGCTGCTTGAGCGCCAAGGGGGACCCCCTGAGCATCGCGACTCAGAGGCTCTTACCGGACCTCGGGCCGCTCACCTCCTGGCCTTGACCACGGCATCGCGACCTGGCATACCAGCGACGGCTGAAGCCGCCTTGGGACTGGGACCTGTCGGCATAGAGCACCGAGCCCTCACGAGGTCTGAAAGGAAGGGACTGAGCTAGAACGGAATGAGCATCCCGCATTGCCTCATAACAAAGATCATATTGATAAACGAAGCTACAAATATCTTACAAGCCCCCGCGGGGTACATTCTTGGCTCATTGCAGGAACAAAAGACGCGCATCCTAAGGAGTCCTATCTACAGGGACCACCGCGGTAGACGCCATCATCAACATTGGGCCACCCGGTCCGGAGCCGACCCCATCCAGGTCAGAGGCGGCGACGACCTGACGAGCTCGCCCTGCTCCGGGAGCGGCGCAGGCTCGGGGGCTCGTAGCTGTCGTCGCTCGTCTCTGGCGTCGCGAAGAGCTCGGCGGAGTCGCTGGACCCCCCGGCGCCTTCGTCGCCTGGGAAGCTGCCAAGGGAGCGGGCGGTTGGCCTCTATCTCACCACAAGAGCCCCTCCCACCTCTCCCGGCAGCACTTCCACCCGGCGACCCTCCGCGTCGAAGAGCTTGAAGGACATCACCAAGCACCGTCAGACTCCAGGTGGATCGTGAGGGCACCTCGTCCCTGCAGACCCGGGCGACCTCGCCCCAGCCTCGAGTCATGAAGACCTCGCCTGGGCACCATCTGCGACCTCTGCCGGTCGCGAGGGTGCCGCAGCCGGGCGATCGCAGCCAGAGTCCCAGGGGCTCCCCCTGCCGGACGACAGAGGCGAAGAAAGAAGGAAGGAGGATCCAAGACTTAGGGGGCGCGGCGACGCGGAGCACGAATTCCCGGCAGGAGCCCTCGGCGTGGACTCCAGGGGGGAAGACGCACACCTTCATGACCGCGGCGTTGCCGACGGTGCCGCTCATGGCGCCCAGCGTCACCTCCTTCAGTGGCCACCAATCAAGGCAGACAAGGGAGAGAGGAAACCCCTGGTGGCGGTTGCACGCACTGCAGACGGGCGCCTCACAAGCACTCCTGCCCTGACACGAGAGAGCAAGCCTCTTCTTTGGGGGGAGCGGGTCAGGATCCTCTTGAGGAGCCTTTCCCTTCTCTTCCCTGGAGAACCGGCGGATCGGAGCCATGGCAACAAGATGAGACGAGGAAAAGGAGAAGCAGAAAGATAGACTGGAAGAGCACACGCCGTTCCGTACTTATAGCCGGCGGAGGCCAACCGTCGGCCTCCTCGATCACTAGTCATCATGCCCAACTCTGCATGCAAGGACCTGTCGAATCCGGGCGGTTTCCAAGGCGTCGTGGGGGATGCAGTGTGCCCACGTCCAATCAACCGCCACGCGGCGCCCAAGGCCGCAGGCTGTTAGGGCCCACGACGCTTCAGACTTGCCTTTTTCGCTTTCTGCACGGCCAAGGTCGGGCGCGCTGTGGCCCCGGGGGCTACTGTCGGTGTTCTGGGAACGGGGGTCCCCTGACTTGCCTGCTTGCGGCCTGCGGCGTGGCTCAAAGGAGGCCCAGGACAGCCCATCTTCATCAACACAAGCTCAAGACCCTCGCGAGGGGCCGAGCCTCGCGGGGCGAACGACCAAGAGTTTCCTCAGGCATGGCCTCGTCAGGCTGGCTCACGAGGAGGCGGAGAGTTCAAGGCGGGGTACCTCGCGAGGTGCCCGTGACGCAAGCCATGACGACCGAGGGCGCCTGGCGCCAGCCAGCCAGCAGCGCCCTCCTTTCCTCTTTGGTGCAAAGGGGCAAGCGCAGTAAGAGCATCAAGCAAAGGCATCCGTTTTGGTGCAACAAGACCAAGACCAGCCCCAACGGCTGGAATGCGGTCATCGTGGATCCCAAGCAGGCGTCATCACCAGAGCCTTTGGCAGGCGAGGACCAACTTTAGTCAGGATAAGTGTACCCGGCGTTCCCCTTCAAAATGGCCAATTGTTGGCGCCTTTCCGCTCAATATTTGGGAAGAGGCCCAGGGCCTTCGCCTATAAATAGGGGTAGCCACACTCAGAGAGAGGGAGGATGATCGGATCGAGCATTTGGAATCCAGAGAGAGAGAGAAACCCGTTCCTCAAGCTAGAGCGACGGGGCACTACTTAGCAGTTCATCACACCCACCAAGAATGCACTCGCGAGGTCGTTTCTTCCCTGTACTGTTCTTCGTCAGCCCCAGAGGCAATCCACACACCACAAACTAGAGTAGGGTATTACACCACAACGGTGGCCCGAACTAGTATAAATCTTGCGTCTCGTGTGTTGTTCTTGTTAGTAGTTTAGGTCCCTGCGATTCGGCGAGGTACGAGACGGTGGAGGGTTGGATCTCCGTGCGCACCCCAGAGTTCGAACCTTAAGGGTCTGCCGGAACCCGTGATCCGACAGTTTGCCTGCAGGAAACAGACCTTTGTGGTCAGGCTGATCGTGCTCCGGTGTAGTCAATAACCTCTCGGAGTTGGTTTGGCGATTGATAAGGCGCGACGTCCTCGCACGCTCGTAGCCGGATCGTCAAAGTCGACTTCATCCTAAACGATAGCCACCATATCATTGAAAGACGAGACACCTCTTCCTCTATCAGGCCCCTACATCATGCTTGATTATATTGATGATGATGATGATCTCGATTACAAGGGCGGTGTTTCGCTACCTCTATCTCGAGAGCATCTACTTTGATCTTGTCTAAGACTTGTCTGTCTAAGATCCATCTATCGTGACCCCGGCCCTCTTGGGGTGTTCTGCCCCTCCTTATATATGTTGAAGGGGCGTGTTATATATAGAGTCCTAGTAGGATTAGGACTTAACCTAATTCTGGCTTCTCATCGCGGGATTCTTAACCCCGGGCTTCTCTTCGTGGCTTCTTAACGCTGGGGCTTCATATCTCCAAGCGGCTCATTTTCGTGGCTAAGTATATGACGGGTTAGGATCTGAGTTACAATCTGTCGGGTTACAACTGTCTATCGGGTTACAGCTGTGTGCTGAGTTACAACTGTCTACCAGGTTACTGTGGCACCCCGGCTCAGAGAAACTGGAACGCCATGTATTCCAGCCCAGAGATCAAGGAGAAGTCTTCTAGAATACGGCACTGCTTAGCATTGAATAAATCCGCTCTTTATTACAAGCTATATGGATACAAGGGGATTACATCGGCACGGCGACAGTACGCCTGACATAGTTGCTCCATGGAAGCAGCAGAACAACATGAAGCACCGGAATAACTACTGGCAGCGGAACAATGACGATGGTGATGAACTCCACTCCGTAGGGACTCTGACTGGAACGCTCCCTTCGACCACGGCTACGAGTGCAAACCCCTTCAACAACATGAAGGCGGCGCCCCAATGGGACTCTTACTCTGAGTCAAGCTACGACACCACACATGAGACATTATCTTTGGTCTCGGAGGAGAATGATGATGTGCCATCTTCGGCCTTCATCCACGGTGATGAGATGGTTGAGCATGGGATTTTCCCTTCGACCACGGCAACGTATGATGACTTGGGTGACTTGTGCCACCATATTGAGAGTGAGAGTGACTTCACCACTAGCCCCCTATATGACGAGTTTCCCCAATTCCCATGTGAGGAGAGCCACAACCCCCACCACTTGAGTGAGATGATTGACTCCACCATATGTGACTTTGAGTGCACCTACCTTGAGGGAGTGAGTGAGCCACCACCACATAGAGAGAGGAGATAGTTGATAGGGCATGTGAGGCCATTTCTATTTCTAACAAGTTAACCTCTACCTCTATTGTGTCTTCTCATTTGGTGCTAGGTCCCATATATGACGATGCGCCGATCCTCGACGACTTCGTCCTTCCTTGGGAGACGATGATGGCCATGGTGGACGATGATGCACCCCCCCACATGGTTCCATCAGGATGAAGATGACCACGACTTGGTCTTTGACACCTCACCTACAACACATGAGCAATGCTCCAAAGGTAACATAGGTGATGGTGCTTCACTTGTCCCACTAGTGGACTACCTTACCAATGATTGTCTATGATGTTGATCCACCTATTACCATGCTTCATGCTCGTTCGAATTCCTCATTTGATGATTTATTGCCCATTTATGATGAGTATGATGATTGCCATGTGGAGTCTATTAGTTGTGATGCCATGCTACATAGGATTTCTTGTGACAATTCTCTAGGTCACATCATGTTTGATAATCCGCTTGACTTGTCATATGCTATGCATGAGATCAACAATATGTTATATTGGCAATCTCATCGTAGTGACTATGCATATGCCATTAAAATCAATCCAAATTGCACATATGGCATAGATGACAAGCCCATGGTTATTGGCATTTGTTTTTTTTGTGACAATTCTCTAGCTTCAAATATGCATTGTTTCGGATGTTATCCATTTTCTCCATATGATGTTTCCGCTATTGCTCAGGAGGAGACCCCCGTAGTTTCCTCAACCATATTAGGAGATTTTTGATCCATCCCATCCATTGCATGATTCCCATTATTGTGTGCACCATATACATTCCATGAATAGCAATGCTCTAAATATTTCTCATGATGCATTACACAATTTGAGTCTCCATTATGCTATACATAATAACAAACCCATCATGATGGATGACATGTTTCCTTATCATGCATCTCATCTATTTGATCATTGTATATTTTGTGCTAACCAACACATGCACGTATGCAGCATAATGGATGATGTGTACATATACCACGCGCACACAATTTTTCCTTTGTCTTTGTTTTGTGTAGGTACTCATGAATACTTGTCAAATTCACAATCCCATGAGTTGACACAACGAGCTCTTGAGATCAACGATGATTTGGGTTCCCATGGAGTTTCATTCCAACCACTCCCTTCGCACAATGACTTCACGCATTTTTTCTACATGGCCCTTCATGGTTATGGGTTATTGTCCATTACATATTATACGCCCATCTTGCCATGTTCACTTTGCATGACATGCTTATCCTGATGCTTTTACCATGCATTTGTGACCCATGCTTTGCATTACACATGATGATTGATTCTACTATTTCTATGTGTATTTGCAAGCTTGGTGGAGATATTGTTTGTTCTTGCCATGCTTACTTTATGATCCATTCCTATGATGATACATTGATCTTTCCTTGTAATCGTGCTTGTGATATGTCATGTGCATTACCTTGCCTATTATTGGCTCACATGACATGATTGCCATGATTTCCTCAAGTATGTTGCATCTTTGCACTACTAGCTTGAATGATTTGATTGCCTCACACATGTTGCAAAATTGCTATCTCATTTGTGTTGAGTGCCTCACTATCTTCACCACACCATATGCACATTATGCTTGGATTTTCTTGCACTTTCCCCATGTGTTTAAACATTTCATTTCATTTGGTGTTGTGAATGACTCTTATGCCTACCATAGACCGTTCATTGAGAGTCTTATGCATGCTTGCTATGATATTGAGGTAGATGCTTATCCTCTTGACACACATATTAGCATCCGTACCTCCCACTTGCATGCTTATTTCCATGATGCCCTTGATTGTGCTCAATTTGTGTGTTTACATACCATGTCACAATCCTTTGTTGCACCATATGATATGCATGATGACAACACTTGTTCAGTGAATCACCACTTGAATGCTTGGTTTTGCACTAACGCTAACCACATTTGTTTTTACAAGTGTTTGTTGTTCTTTCTCCTTTTGAAGGAATCACGAGCCAGTGCGACATTGGAGAGTGCTAACTTTGAGTTCAAGACAATGAGTACTTGGTGAATGTTCACTCCTACAAGGCGACGCCATCTCTTTCCCATGGTGATTTGGTTTTCGATCCGAGGTCGGATCTTTCCCAAGGGGGAGAGGATGATGTGGAGCATCCTACGGACATCACCATGTCAAGAGTCTGTTCGTCAAGTGACACGTGCGACATCTACTTCACATACATAAAGGTTAATCATCTCCTTTACACGTGTTCACTTGACCCCTTGAAGGATGGTATACTACTTGACATCCCTCTCGTGTACATGCATAGGTAATGTCGGAGCTTCATTGACGACGAGGAGGAGTTCAATTGCAAGAGAACATCTACACCATCGAAGAAGGGAGACAGAGGAGGAAGAGGGACCCTATGTCACATCCCTAGTTCTGGTTTGCTCTGGGCTAGATAGTCATGTGTGCATCATGTTTAAAATTCAATGAATTTGAAATCGGGACTTGTGAAAGCCTCATAAATCATTTTGAAAATGATCAAGATAAAAATTGCTTCTGGGAGCCCAAGAAAATGTTCCTGTTTTTCTCTAATAATATTGGCCAGAGTTAAAGTTCCAACCAATATTTTTGGGAGCTCAGAAGTATTTATTTTTGGCCATTTGAGTTAATCCAGTAAATATTTGCATTGGATATATATATGTTATACATATTATATATGTCCAATAATTCTAATTTTTACTGTGGGGCTCTGGAATAATCCAATTAGTTCCTATATTAATTTTCAGAAGAAAATAAATTGCTTTAGTATTTTACTAAATCAGAAACAAAATTACAAAAATAGAAAAGTAAACAAAATAGGAAAAAAAGGGAGAGAGGCTTACCTGGGCCACTTACCAACCGGCCCAACAGTTTGGCCCATTGACCGGGTCACGCATGATCGTCCCTCTCCTCTCGCTAGGGGACAGGGCGTGCTCAAGGCCAAGACGCACGCGCACCACCACCTCCTGCCTGCCTGCTGCCTCCCCGACGCCTCTACGAGCGCCACGTAGCCCCCCGACCTCTCTCGCACTCTCCCTCGCCCTCATCTCCTCCTCTATCTCTCTCTCTCTCTCTCACGTGCACGGCCGAACGCCACCGTCGCCGCCGCTTGCTGTTGCTGCGGCCAGAGCCACCTCCTCGCCCTCCGCCAGAGCCCAGAGCTCCGCCACGACCTCTTCTTCGTCCCCATCCAGCTACACGTCGCCGGGCGCCCTGCCTCGCCGTCACCACCGTCTTCTTCCTCCTTGGGTTGCCGAGATCGCCATCGCCCGTTCATCGTCGCCAGCGGTTCCTCGAGCCATCCAGCTGCACCAGAAGAATCGCCGTGAGCACCTGTGCCTTTCCCCTCTCATCCCGCAGTCTAACTAACCCTCTAGCGGTAGCCCTACCGTGCCCGAGAGCTCGTTGTCGCCGTCTATAGCGCCGCCGCGGCCACAACTGCTGCCACCCGCGTCCGAGCTCATCAGCGCGTTCGTTGCAGCCCCAGGAGCCGAACGCACCCGCCTGCAGCCCCTGCCATGCCCCGTAGCGTCAAACCCGCACACTACCGAACTTCGGCCGCCGCTGCGAGCTCTGCTCCGGTGAGCTCAGGCCACCCCGCGTCCTCCCGTCACCTCCCCTGGAGTGGGCAAGCACGGGCTACGCCCTGGTGCCCTTAGCCGCCGCCCCAGTGGCCTGTAACGTGGACACCGCTGTGTCCCGTGGTCGCCAACGACGACCTCGCCGGCCTGGCAGGTGGACCCCACCGGCCAGGAGTTTAATTAGCACTAATTAACCCCCCACCTAATGACATAGTCAGTGGGCCCCGGCCCCTAATCTTTTAATTAGATTAGCAATAACCCCCTGTTAATTAGCTGTGTCACTGACATGTGGACCCCACACGTCAGGTTTGACCTGGTCAGCACCGTTGACTTGCCGACGCAGACATGACATCATGCTGACACAATTAATCATTTTCTGAAATTTTGTTCGACGTGTTTTTGTAACAAATAAGAATTTTTTTTTTCATGATAGGATGCACGGGAAGAAACATATCTATTCATGGGGTAGCTAGCTTTGTACCTCGTGCATGGCAAAATTGTCTACGTGCTTGCATGGATCTAAGGCCATGCACACAAGTAGCATGCCTCAATGGATTCGACACAGAGAAGGAAATGTGCACCAGTTGTCTTGCACATGCATGCTTCTTGGCTATTAAATTAGTGCATGGAGTCAATTAGCACACGTAGCCATCCATGCACGCATTTGAAGGATAAGTATATACGTATCTGACTATGTATGTGGTGTATGTGCACAGCAGGCAGTACATACAAATACATGCGTCTAAGTAACCATGTGTATGAGTACGTATTCGGGTGTACGGTGCGCCGGCCGGCAGCACGTGTACATTCGTACATACCCAAATACGTGAGTGTATCTTTGGCATGGAAATCACAGAGCCGCTGCTAGAGGGAAATCCCACGTACGACTGATAATTGACCAGGTAAGTTTTCTTTCTTGATTTTGTTCTAAACTAAATAAATGCAGGCGGTCCGAGCAAGGAAGTATAATTGCGCTACCAAAGGAAAGCTGATCAGAAAAGGAAGCTAAGAGGATCAACTTGCCGAGCAATCAACGTGTCCGGGTGATATGCTGCAATTGCCTCTGTGATTCAGATTGCTTTCTATACACCTGCCCGATAGGATCAACTTGGACGAGGGGCCAGCGCCTATCCCTCAGCATATAAATACAAGGAGGAGCCGTCCAAGCCAAGGCAGCGACGCGCCCCTAGAGGCAGCGTAGAAGAGGTCAGAGGACGCACACCGGCGGCGGCACATGCGCAAAGGAGAGGAACCATAGAAGGCCCTGATGACAGAAGTCAGGCGCGTTGCGCGCGGTAATGGACGCGCCTACGGCGGCAGCGCGCAAGCCATGCATCAGATGGAAGAGACGCGCCTGTGGAGGACGCATCCGTGCCCATGTTACGTGCGCCAAGGTGGAGCACGGTGGCGCCTTCGTAGTCTCTCAGCGGATACACCGGCGGCCACAACTATTGAGTGATGCATCATTGTTTTATGAGCCATCATGCCGTCTTCTCTTTATTGTACGTATGTATTTTTTTCCTCATGTACCAGGTACAATCGAGACCGTGTACGACATGTCCAGCGGATTGTGGCCACGAACGATGCGGCGCTCTTCTCGTATAAGTGGAATGGAGGTGGCGGATGATCCGCCCGGCGGATGTGTCCACGGATGATGCAGCGCTCTTCTTAGACGAGGGACGATGTGCCCGGCAGAGCGTGGAGGAAGCGGTGCTTTTCTCGTACCAGATGCAATGAAGGCGGTGGACGATGCCGCCAGAACAGGAGACTACATCGACACCACCAGGCCCATCGCCAACAACCTGGTGCCGCGGAGGATGGCAATAAGGAGCTCGCTAGGACGATGCTCGTCGTCTTCTTCATCAAGCTGGCGCCATGGAGGACGAAAGCGTGGAGGCTCGCGAGGATGCCATCGCCGTGCCGCGGTGGACGGATGGAGCTCGCTAGGACGACGCCCGGCATCTTCTTCATCAAGATGGTGCCTTGGAGGACGAAGGCGCGGAGGCTCGCGAGGATGTCGTCACCGTGCCGCGGTGGATGGCTGTCACGCCCAATATGCGACCCTATCCAAAAGGAACTCGACGGTCCCACCAAGGATAGACCCGCATATTGAAACGCTTTTGCAAGGTGGATATCATTACATCGACATTACATAATAGATGGGGATACATACATAAGGCACAAATGCCACAAGAATACATCAACAACATATACATGAGATCAACATCCGACTATGGATGACACATAAACAGAAACTCAAACGACATCCACCCTGCTAGCCCAGGCTGCCGACCTGGAACCTATCCCCTGATCGAAGAAGAAGCAGAAGAACTCCAACACAAGCAAACATCGCTCTCGCGTCAAGATCATCGCAAACCTGTACCTGCAACTGGTGTTGTAGTAATCTGTGAGCCACGAGGACTCAGCAATCCCATTACCATGGGTATCAAGACTAGCAAAGCTTAAGTAGGAAAGGACGGGATAAAGTGGTGAGGTTGCAGCAGCGGCTAAGCATATATGGTGGCTAACATACGCAAATGAGAGCGAGAAGAGAAACAAAGGAACGGTCGCCAACTAGTGATGATCAAGAAGTGATCCTGAACTCCTACTTACGCCGACATAACCCGAAACCGTGTTCTCCTCTCGATCAACCCCGAAAAGAGACACTCACGGTTACGCACACGGTTGGTGTATTTTAGAAGAGTTTGCTTCAAGTTTACCACAACCGGATATTAACAAATTCCCATATGCCACATAACCGCGGGCACGGCTCTCGAAAGTTTAAACCCTGCAGGGGTGTCCCAACTTAGCCCATGATAAGCTCTCGCGATCAACGAAGGATATTCCTTCTCCCCGGGCAGACCCAATCAGTCTCGGAATCCCGGCTACAAGACATTTTGACAGCAATAAAACAAGACCAGCAAAGCCGCCCGGATGTGCCGACAAATCCCGATAGGAGTCGCACGTACCTCGTTCTCAGGGCACACCGGATAAGTCAAGCTACGAGTAAAACCAGACCTCGAATTGCTCCGAGGTGGCCCCGCAGGCTGTTCGGTTCGGACCAACACTAGAAGGAGCACTGGCCCGGGGGGGGGGGGGCTAAAATAAATATGACCCTCGAGCTCCGGAAACCCAAGGGAAAAAGGGTATAGGTGAGGCAAATGGTAAAACCAATGTTGGGCCTTGCTGGAGGAGTCTTATTCAAAGCGAACTGTCAAGGGGGTCCCATAAATCACCCGACCGCGTTAGGGACGCAAAATCCGGGAACATAATACCGATATGACGGAAACTAGGGCGGCAAGAGTGGAACAAAACACCAGGCATAAGGCCGAGCCTTCCACCCTTTACCAAGTATATAGATGCATTAATAATATAAGATATATTGTGATATCCCAACAAGTAAACATGTTCCAACAAGGAACAACATCTCCATGTCCCAACAAGGAACAAACTTCATCTTCACCTGCAACTAACAACGCTATAAGAGGGGCTGAGCAAAGCGGTAACATAGCCAAACAACGGTTTGCTAGGAGGGGTGCAAAAGGTTAGAGGTTCATGGCAATTTGGGATGGCTTGATAAACAGGTAAATAGGTAGCGCATCAAAGCGATAGAACGAAGCAACTAGCATAGCAATGATAGTAGTGAGATCCAGGGTAGCGGTCATCTTGACTGAAATCCCGCTAGGAAAAAGAACGAGTCCATGAAGAAGACGAATGGATGAAGCCGAACCAAGCGTAGACGAACGAATCCTCACGATCGCAACGAAACAGGAACTAACAAGAACAAGCACACAACATAGTAAACACACCACCCATATACAAGACATGATGCTCGACCAAGCATGATGCATGACAAGACTACATGAAGCTACTCATGGCAAGAGATGATGCAAACAAGAACAACACATCAAGGCAAGTTTAAATGAGGCCGGAAACAACATATAACAATTCCGGTAAGTCCTCATATGCAAATTTCGAAATTGGTCCAGATCTGAATAAACCTTATGTTCAAGTTGTTAAACAGCAAGTTAAGATGCACCACGATGATCTACACGAAATTCTAGTCAAGTTACATATAAAGTTCATTAGATTCGAGACTACGGCCTAGAAGATATGAGCAAAACAAGATAAACATGGCATTGATGCAAAATGCATACAAACATCAAGCAAACACTCTCAAACATGGATGCAACATGATAATATGAAACTACATGCAAAATCAAGCAAGTTTCATCTAGAGCACACCCAAAACGGAGCAACGGATCAACACATACACACTATACAAGTCATAGCAACAATCTGTCCAAAACAGCAACTAGGCATATTGCAATCATCGAAACAACATGCTACAGCATCTCAACGTAATAACAAAAGGCATGGGCATGATGTAAAGGTAAAGCATGACAAAACATGAACACTGAGCTATCTCCAGAAATGACTAAAACATGCTCAAACACACATGGCAAGATTGCAAATAATAACAGTTTCAGGCATTGGCAGAAATTAACATCAGGTTGCAATGTTTAGAGCTATCAAACAGCATGTTACAGGAACTTATCATGGCAAACAAAGGCATGGCATAAATCTACTAAATGAATAGAACAAAAGTCCTTTACTTACCAAGAGCCAAAAGGGAACAGAAAATATGATGGCGCCCATGTAAACATGACAATTTATATTACAGATTTAAACATGGCAGGAACAACGATAAGTAGGCATGTTGGTGAGCTTGAACCACTCACCACAGAGTAATACATGGCATGGCAAGGCAACTCACAGTAAGAATACATGGCATCTAAGCTATACATGGCAAGAACAACATCATAGCATGCACGGATCAACTACAACAACCTTGGCAAAATTGAACATGTAAACAACCTGCCAGAAACATTTTATAGCAAAAGTAGAGCTCGATTGACTCAAGCTATGGCACTCCATAATTGCAAAAAAGGCATGGATGGATAGAGCATAACCATATGTTCAAAACATCCTTACTGAAGTATCTCAAAATATGCATGGATCTCTCGGTAGCATCAGGTTAACATGGCATCAAAATATCAGCTAAACAGGGCTGAAATCAGCAACATCAGGAAGCCTAATTTGCATGCTTGTGCTAGTCACCACATAGATCACAAAAATACACGGCATACACCCCTGGAAATATGGCATGGCATATTACAAAAAACATGTAGGACTCAAGTTCATAGGGTGCACACATCAATCATGGCAAAAATGACAAATGTGCATGTTCTGTTAAGAAACAGAAACTAACATCATATAGCACTTTTCTAACAGCATTTCGGGCATCAAGCTGAGCTCAAATGAAAATGATTCAATGAGATGAAATGATCTACTCTTCGAGTCGAACAATTTGACATATTACACGCGCAAAACGGATCAACGATGACAGAGTTATGGCATGATGAATATGAAATAAAATATCACAGAATTTAGGGACTGACGATTTTCACCTCCGGGAAAAGTCAACCCGGGACGAGGAAATCCCGGGACGGAGCGGATCCGGACGGGCACGCGTTTGGATCACGGAGGTGGTGGATCTGGTCCACCTGACCAGATCCAGTGAGGACGGCGGCGCCGGGCGAAGCCTCCGGTGAGGGCACGACGAGGTGGCACGCGGGTCGGCGGGCAGCGCGGCGTGAGTCCGGCGGTGGCGCAGCGGCGGAGGCCGGGCGCGGAGTCGAGGAGGCGGCGGTCGCATCGAGGCGCCGGGCGGGAGAGCAGCGGTGCGGACGGCGCTGGTGGTCCGCGACCGGCGAGGAGGCGACGGCCGGAGGGCGGCGGCGAGGTTCGGGAGGAGGGACGCGGCCGGGCGGCCGGTTGGCGAAAGCGCTGGCCGGGCGCTGGGAGGCGATGGGCGGCGGCGGGCGGGCGGCGAGGGAGGCCGGCGGGCACGCTGGCGAGGGCGGAGCCGGGCGGCGGGCCGAGGCGGAGTGCGGTGGCGGCGAGCGTGGCGCGACGGCGCGGCGGGCGTCTGGCTCCTCGGGCGGCTGCTGGTGGGCCGAAGCGGTTCGGGCGGCGCGCGGCCGGGCCACGTGGCAGCCCCGTTGGGCGCGGGCGGCGGCGGAGACGCTGGCCGTCAGCGGACACGTCCGAAAGCGCAGGACGATTTTTAGGGTTAGGGGGGGATTCATCCGCGAAAAATTTCGGGGGAGGCACATATTTATAGGTAGAGGGAGCTAGGAGAGTCCAAATGAGGTGCGGTTTTCGGCCACGCGATGGTGATCGAACGACCGAGAGCATGGAGGGGAGTTTGGTGGGTTTTGGGCCACTTTGAAAAGGGTGTTGGGCTGCAAAGAGAAGGAGGCTTTTACGGTTACCCAGTTAACCGTTGGAGTACCAAACGACCTCCAAATGGCACGAAACTTGACAGGCGGTCTACCGGTGCTATACCAAGGCCGCTTGACAAACCTCGGTCCATTCCGAGACCGTTTAACACCCGCACACGAAAAGAGGCAAAAGGGGGGCGCCGGGGTCATAGGAGCGCCGGATTGCAAAACGGACAACGGGGCAAATGCTCGGACGCATGAGACGAACACGTATGCAATGCAATGCACATGATGACATGATAAGAAATGCATATTATGAGATGGAAAAATGCAACACGCAAGCAAATGACATGGCAAAGACGGGCAATGAATAAGCTGGCGGACACAGGCGATCGAATCCGGGGCGTTACAACACTCCTCCACTAACAAGAGATCTCGTCCCGAGATCTTAGGACCGAGACGGAAGAGAAAAAGGATGAGGTGAAACAAAAACTCAAAAGAAGAAGCAAAGAATCGAGAGCACTCAAGAAGAAGAGAGGAACGATGAGAATGACGAGAATCAAAGCTCACGGAATCAAGATAGACTCTGAAAGCACTCGTTCTAACCGGAGTGGTTAGAATAAGAAAAGAAACGGATAAGACTGAAAGGATTTAGGCAGCACTCCGGCTAAAAATGGAAGGATTAGAACATGAACTTGAGAGGATGGAATGATACTTGATGAAGACATGACACAAAACCTCCGGAAAGAATTGAAAAAGTTGAATGAAAAGAACGGATAAGAATATGACAACTTGTGCCACGAATGAAATAGAAAGCAACCTTAGAAGAAAAGATTGACTGGAG
This sequence comes from Aegilops bicornis, assembly GCA_021605145.1. Classification (NCBI taxonomy): domain Eukaryota; kingdom Viridiplantae; phylum Streptophyta; class Magnoliopsida; order Poales; family Poaceae; genus Aegilops; species Aegilops bicornis. The sequence goes on from CM038672.1 coordinate 263,173,868, forward strand.
TTGTTGAGAAAATTCAACAACGAAAAGAATAAGCTTGTTGTGGACTTATGGAAAACATCTCGAAATTGATGAGGTGATAACCGACCACAATCGGAAAAGATTGAGTAGCTGAGAAAAACGAGGAAATGCAAAACTCCACTTCAAAGAAAACGGAGAATTAATTGCACTTCGAGAAGCAAGAAGGAAAGATACTTGAGCTCCACCAAAAAAAATCTTGATGAACTCTTGAAGAATGAATTAAATCATGACGAACGCCATGAAGAACTCCGGTAACAAAAGGATGACGAGATAGAATAAAGGATGAAAGAATAAGATGAGCCTTATGGCGATTTAGGTGGAGGTTCCGACGAGATGGTCGAGGGAAATTTGAACTCCGGAAAAGAAAAGATGAAAACACTTAGAACCGAGAGATTATTCAACAAGAAAAAACTCCGAAGGAAAGGATTAATCACTTGGATGAAATAAGAATAAGATTTATCGTATGCTTATCCTTCATCAAATTAAATTGATGACAAGCAATGTATTTTGCATACTACTTATTCTACTTGAAAAAGAATTGAGAAGTGACATATCGCAAACTTGAGAAGGTCTTCATGAACCACCGTAAGAATTCGAAAATGACTGACGAAAGAGAATGAATCACCGGGAAGAATTAGAAAAGCACGAAGATACTTGAGGGAATTTAGAGAAAAGAGATCAAAGAGATCGCAAACTGATTAACGAATGCTTGAACGCAGTACCGGAAGAATATTGAGACGAACGAAGGGGCATGGATATAGAATAATTGGAGAACGACTTTGAAACTTGGAACGAAGAAACCTTCCGAAAAGATGGCCTCCGGATGATTGAGACGTAAAGTAACTCCTAAAATACTCCGGATGGATGAAAAGAATTGCACAACTAGAAACAATTAGATAGGATAACATCGAGCTAGCACCATGAACCTCCGGGGGAACGGACAAGATTTAAGAGAAACTCTACTTCGGTCTTCAAAGCTGAGAAAGACGACGAGAAACACCACCAAAATTAATGAGATACTCCGGAAGAATGAAAAACCGAAAAGGTTGAGCCAACAATGAAATGCTTTGAAATCGATCTTGAAAAGGCATCTGACTGATGAAATTCATACTTACGTCAAATTTCGAAAAGAATTTCAGAATAACTCCGGGCAATTAGAAGAGTCAGGTAAGATCCTGGGAAAGACCTGTGGGTTAGGGCCCACTGAAAAGAAAACATCGTTGGAAAGGGATGTTGAACAGATAGATGATGCACTGGAAAAATTGAAATAATTAAATGAGGTGATAACCTGGAATTAATTAGAACACAGACGAATCTCCTGAGATGTCTTGAGGACTCCGGAAGAATAAACTGGCGAGAGGCGAACGGGCAAAGAGAACACTTCGAACGAAAAGAATATGATTAACCCGAAAATCTTGAACTGAGTGCACCGGAAAAAGAAAGGGATGAAGAATGATGAACAAAACGAGAATTCACCGGTTGAAATGATTGATGGAAGACTGAAGAGGCTCCACACGAATGGAATTGATGGTCAGAAGAAACTCGAACTCCGGGAATAATAGGGTGGGAGGGCGGGAAAACAAAGGCAACTTGGAAGGGGAACCGACGAATATCTTGAAGAGAAAACATCGGTTGAAAGTATTGAGGAAAGAAAGCAAAGACTTCGTACGAGTAGGATGGATACTCGATTACAGACTCCGGTTTCGAGAAGAAGAAGGGAGGGCGGGTGGGAAAAGAAAACAACTGGGGATTGAACTTGACAACGATGAAGAGGCTCGAGTCAACTTGACGAGAAATGCACCGGATGAAAAGAGCTGAGGCACAACTACCGGAAAACCAACTGCGTGATCCTAAAGAAAAATTTGAAGAGGAAGAGGAGTAGTTCAAAACACCTACGTCAAGATTCCTGACCGAAGCGATTTAAGGCAGAGGAGTAAAAGAAATCCTACTCTCGATATAACTAGACTCGAAAATAGTTTTCTTCTAGACTCAACAACGGCCAAACTACACGATCAATCAAGGGGCTCCTAGGGTCGGTCGAGGCTCGATACCAACTTGAACACGCTTAATATGCGACCCTATCCAAAAGGAACTCGACAGTCCCACCAAGGATAGACCCACATATTGAAACGCTTTTGCAAGGTGGATATCATTACATCAACATTACATAATAGATGGGGATACATACATAAGGCACAAATGCCACAAGAATACATCAACAACATATACAAGAGATCAACATCCGACTACGGATGATACATAAACAGAAACTCAAACGACATACACCCTTCTAGCCCAGGCTGCCGACCTGGAACCTATCCCCTGATCGAAGAAGAAGCAGAAGAACTCCAACACAAGCAAACATCGCTCTCAAGCGCCAAGATCATCGCAAACCTGTACTCGCAATCGGTGTTGTAGTAATCTGTGAGCCACGAGGACTCAAAGCAATCCCATTACCATGGGTATCAAGACTAGCAAAGCTTAAGTAGGAAAGGACGGGATAAAGTGGTGAGGTTGCAGCGGCTAAGCATATATGGTGGCTAACATACGCAAATGAGAGCGAGAAGAGAAACAAAGGAACGGTCGCCAACTAGTGATGATCAAGAAGTGATCCTGAACTCCTACTTACGCCGACATAACCCGTAAACCGTGTTCTCCTCTCGATCAACCCGAAAAGAGACACTCACGGTTACGCACACGGTTGGTGTATTTTAGAAGAGTTTGCTTCAAGTTTACCACAACCGGATATTAACAAATTCCCATCGCCACATAACCGCGGCACGGCTCTCGAAAGTTTAAACCCTGCAGGGTGTCCCAACTTAGCCCATGATAAGCTCTCGCGATCAACGAAGGATATTCCTTCTCCTCGGGAAGACCCGATCAGTCTCGGAATCCCGGCTACAAGACATTTCGACAGCAATAAAACAAGACCAGCAAAGCCGCCCGGATGTGCCGACAAATCCCGATAGGAGTCGGACGTACCTCATTCTCAGGGCACACCGGATAAGTCAAGCTACGAGTAAAACCAGACCTTGAATTGCTCCGAGGTGGCCCCGCAGGCTGCTCGGTTCGGACCAACACTCGAAGGAGCACCGCCCGGGGCTAAAATAAAGATGACCCTCGGGCTCCGAAACCCAAGGGAAAAAGGGTACAGGTGAGGCAAATGGTAAAACCAATGTTGGGCCTTCTTTGGAGGAGTCTTATTCAAAGCGAACTGTCAAGGGGTCCCATAAATCACCCGACCGCGTTAGGGACGCAAAATCCGGGAACATAATACCGATATGACGGAAACTAGGGCGGCAAGAGTGGAACAAAACACCAGGCATAAGGCCGAGCCTTCCACCCTTTACCAAGTATATAGATGCATTAATAATATAAGATATATTGTGATATCCCAACAAGTAAACATGTTCCAACAAGGAACAACATCTCCATGTCCCAACAAGGAACAAACTTCATCTTCACCTGCAACTAACAACGCTATAAGAGGGGCTGAGCAAAGCGGTAACATAGCCAAACAACGGTTTGCTAGGAGGGTGCAAAAGGTTAGAGGTTCATGGCAATTTGGGATGGCTTGATAAACAGGTAAATAGGTAGCGCATCAAAGCGATAGAACGAAGCAACTAGCATAGCAATGATAGTAGTGAGATCCAGGGTAGCGGTCATCTTGACTGAAATCCCGCTAGGAAGAAGAACGAGTCCATGAAGAAGACGAATGGATGAAGCCGAACCAAGCGTAGACGAACGAATCCTCACGATCGCAACGAAACAGGAACTAACAAGAACAAGCACACAACATAGTAAACACACCACACATATACAAGACATGATGCTCGACCAAGCATGATGCATGACAAGACTACATGAAGCTACTCATGGCAAGAGATGATGCAAACAAGAACAACACATCAAGGCAAGTTTAAATGAGGCCGGAAACAACATATAACAATTCCGGTAGAAGTCCTCATATGCAAATTTCGAAATTGGTCCAGATCTGAATAAACCTTATGTTCAAGTTGTTAAACAGCAAGTTAAGATGCACCACGATGATCTACACGAAATTCTAGTCAAGTTACATATAAAGTTCATTAGATTCGAGCTACGGCCTAGAAGATATGAGCAAAACAAGATAAACATGGCATTGATGCAAAATGCATACAAACATCAAGCAAACACTCTCAAAACATGGATGCAACATGATAATATGAAACTACATGCAAAATCAAGCAAGTTTCATCTAGAGCACACCCAAAACGGAGCAACGGATCAACACATACACACTATACAAGTCATAGCAACAATCTGTCCAAAACAGCAACTAGGCATATTGCAAGCATCGAAACAACATGCTACAGCATCTCACCGTAATAACAAAAGGCATGGGCATGATTTACAGATAAAGAATGACAAAACATGAACACTGAGCTATCTCCAGAAATGACTAAAACATGCTCAAACACACATGGCAAGATTGTAAATAATAACAGTTTGAGGCATTGGCAGAAATTAACATCAGGTTGCAATGTTTAGAGCTATCAAACAGCATGTTACAAGAACTTATCATGGCAAAAAAAGGCATGGCATAAATCTACTAAATGAATAGAACAAAAGTCCTTTACTTACCAAGAGCCAAAAGGGACCAGAAAATATGATGGCGCCCATGTAAACATGGCAAGTTATATTACAGATTTAAACATGGCAGGAACAACGATAAGTAGGCATGTTGGTGAGCTTGAACCACTCATCACAGAGCAATACATGGCATGGCAAGGCAACTCACAGTAAGAATACATGGCATCTAAGCTATACATGGCAAGAACAACATCATAGCATGCACGGATCAACTACAACAACCTTGGCAAAATTGAACATGTAAACAACCTGCCAGGAAACATTTTATAGCAAAAGTAGAGCTCGATTGACTCAAGCTATGGCACTCCATAATTGCAAAAAAAGGCATGGATGGATAGAGCATAACCATATGTTCAAAACATCCTTACTGAAGTATCTCAAAATATGCATGGATCTCTCGGTAGCATCAGGTTAACATGGCATCAAAATATCAGCTAAACAGGGCTGAAATCAGCAACATCAGGAAGCCTACTTTGCATGCTTGTGCTAGTCACCAAATAGATCACAAAAATACATGGCATACACCCCTGGAAATATGGCATGGCATATTACCAAAAACATGTAGGACTCAAGTTCATAGGGTGCACACATCAATCATGGCAAAAATGACAAATGTGCATGTTCTGTTAAGAAACAGAAACTAACATCATATAGCACTTTTCTAACAGCATTTCGGGCATCAAGCTGAGCTCAAATGAAAATGATTCAATGAGATGAAATGATCTACTCTTCGAGTCGAACAATTTGACATATTACACGCGCAAAACGGATCAACGATGACAGAGTTATGGCATGATGAATATGAAATAAAATATCACAGAATTTAGGGACTGACGATTTTCACCTCCGGGAAAAGTCAACCCGGGACGAGGAAATCCCGGGACGGAGCGGATCCGGGACGGGGCACGCGTTTGGATCACGGAGGTGGTGTATCTGGTCCACCTGACCAGATCCGGTGAGGACGGCGGCGCCGGCGAGCTCCTCCGGTGAGGGCACGACGAGGTGGCACGCGGTCGGGCGGGCAGCGCGCATGGAGTCCGGGCGGTGGCGCTGGGGCGGCGAGGCCGGGCGCTGGAGTCGAGGAGGCGGCGGCCGCCACCGAGGCGCGGGCGGGAGAGCAGCGGTGCGGACGGCGCTGGTGGTCCGCGACCGGCGAGGAGGCGACCACGGAGGGCGGCGGCGAGGCTGGAGGAGGGACGCGTCGGGCGGGCCGGTCGGCGAAAAGCGGCGCGCTGGACGGGCGCGTGAGGCGGCGGGCGGCGGCGGCGGGCGGCGTAGGGAGGCCGGCGGGCACGCTGGCGAGGGCGAGCGCCGCGGGCGGGGCCGAGGCGGAGTGCGGTGGCGGCGAAGCGCGGGCGCGGATGTGCGGCGGGCGGCTTGCCGGGCCTCGGGCGGGCAGCTGGTGGGCCGAAGCGGCCCGGGCGGCGGCGCGCGGCTGGGCCACGTGGCAGCCCCGGTTGGGCTGGCGGCGGCGGAGACGCGTCCGCCGGTGGACACGTGGCGAGCGCAGGGACGATTTTTAGGGTTAGGGGGGGATTCATCCACGAAAAATTTCGGGGGAGGCACATATTTATAGGTAGAGGGAGCTAGGAGAGTCCAAATGAGGTGCGGTTTTCGACCACGCGATCGTGGTCGAACGACCGAGAGCATGGAGGGGAGTTTGGTGGGTTTTGGGCCACTTTGAAAAGGGTGTTGGGCTGCAAAGAGAAGGAGGCTTTACGGTTACCCGCTTAACGTTGGAGTACCAAACGACCTCCAAATGGCACGAAACTTGACAGGCGGTCTACCGGTGCTATACCAAGGCCGCTTGACAAACCTCGGTCCATTCCGAGACCGTTTAACACCCGCACATGAAAAGAGGCAAAAGGGGGCGCCGGGAGACATAGGAGCGCCGGATTGCAAAACGGACAACGGGGAAAATGCTCGGATGCAAGAGACGAACACGTATGCAAATGCGATGCACATGACGACATGATATGAAATGCATATGATGACATGGAAAAATGCAACACGCAAGCAAATGACATGGCAAAGACGGCGAATAACTGGCGGACACCTGGCGCATCGAATCCGGGGCGTTACAATGGCGCCACGGAGTTCGCCAAGACAACGCCAATGTCAACATCATCAATCTGGTGCCATGGAGGAGGTAAAGCGGAGCTTGCGGGGATGCCGCCACCGTGCCGCGGTGGATGGACGAAGCTCGATAGGACGACGCCTGTTGTCTTCTTCATCAAGCTGGCACCGTGGAGGACGAAGGCGTGGAGCTCGAGAGGATGCCGCCACCATGCCGTGGTGGATGGCGGCGCGGAGCTCGCCAAGACGACGCCCATCGCTAACATCATCAACCCGGTACCACAGAGGATCATGGTGTAGAGCCCGCAAGAGGGACGCCACTAACATCAACATCATCAAGCTGGTGTCGCGGAGGACGGAGGCGTAAAGCTCGCGGGACAACGCCACTGATGTGTACCTCGTCAAGATGGAGCCCGTGACCCCGAACCATGAAGAGGACACACGCCCTGGTGCTCCCCACAACACGGAGCCCGCGATACGAAGAAGATGGTGCTACACGATGACACATCTTCACCGACCCTTACCACGATCCTGCGATGTGTTTCCTTTGTCTTGGCGGACCACCGAATATGGCGTCCAGCCGAGACGAGGTGCACTCTTCATGGCGTACAGGTCCCAGTGTACATGCAGTATGCTCCTTATCTTAGCAAACCACTGAATACGGCGTCTAGCTAGGATGGGGCATCAACCACGCCCTTCCATGATGTCACCTTTCTTCGGCACCGTGATGCTTTGCCCTTGTCTTGGTGGACCACCAAATACGGCATCCAGACAATGAGGTGCACCCTTCATTGCATCAGGTGTCCTTTGTTGTACGGGTGGCGTGATCCTTGTCTTAGCAGACCACCGAGTACGGCGTCTAGCTGAGACGGGGCATCAACCACGCCCCTCCATGATGTTACCTTTCTTCGGCCCCGTGGCGTGATTCTTGTTTTGGCAGACCACCGAATAGGGAGTCTTGCCAAGACGAGGCATCCACCACGCCCCTCTAAGATGTTACCTTCCACGGTCTCGTGAGGCGGAGTCTTTGTCTTCACAAACTGTCGTAATCTCGGCGTTAGTCGAGATGAGGCACCAACCACACCGGCAATGCCGATGCAAGCAGCCGTTGGTTTTACACCGACGCCGGTCTCCATAAAAGAATACTCCCGCGAGGCAACCCCTTGCATACCCAACGAAGCAGCTACATCATCGAGAGGTCCGAGCAGAGCAGGACCCATGCAACTTCAACACCGACTACATCAACACTGTCAAGACCGATGAGGCGGGACGACGAGGGCGGACGTGGCTAGCACAAAGCCACGTTTTGAGCGGCACGTGTACTAACGAGGACACGGTCTTTGCCGATCCCCACACTACACACACACCATCATCATCATGTATGGAGAATGCGAAGCAAAGACGACGAAGACGACCGCACGGTTTAATCGGAGGTATCTCGCGGAGCAACCCGCGGGAGTAATTTACCAGGAGCTTTTCGAGGCCTCGGGAACCAGGAGATCGTACATCGCCATAGCCAGGTTGGCCGCGCTAGTAGGCCACGGAGCGCATTCATTTTATGGGATCTTGTAATTTTGTTTATCCGATGAGATTAATGAAATACTTGTTTCCCATACCCCTTTTCTTTGTGTACTATGGTACACTGGCACGCCCGCATTTTCTTTTCCCCGGCGCATGAGAGAAATCAAACTCCTCTTCTCTTCTAACGGAGTGCATATAATATTTTTCTCGCGTTAAACAAATTGGCACGCCCGGTGGGACCTGGTTTTCCTCCCATCTTTGCTTCGATGTGGTCGTCGAAATCGTCTTCGCCAATCTCCCAATGTGCACAACATGCTGTAAGGATCTCCGTCGGTAAGCCTCTTTCTTGCAGGTGAACTCTCCCACGGCAGCAAATCAGAGCCGTGATGATCTAGTACGGATCATTGCCGCCTATGGTCTTCATCGAGCATGGCGACAGGGTCTACATGTACCAAGCCCAAGATCCCGCGCAGTTTCAAACTGTGCAGTCAAAGAGGGCACAAAGGTGGGTGGCAACCAAGACGATGAAGCGCCACGAGCTAATGCTGGAGGCGCACCCTGTTGAAGGAGTCATCAAGGGAAGACATCCATGGAGACATGGAGGCAGCTCAACGCCTCCGGGTTAATACCGCCAACGGGAGGGCAAGTGCGGCATCCCTTCACGCCTCTACACGGCTCGGCTCCCACTCGGAGCCACCAATGCCAACACCACGACGCACCGAGGTAAAGCTACCTGAAGGCTTGGAGGCCATCTCCCACAATCCACGTAGGCTCATGGTTGCAGGTAGAATGAGGTGCCAATCGTCGTGCCATCATCGTTAACATGAGCACCTCGATGACAGTCTTCACCAACTCACCACTTAGAGTGGGGGCATCCTAACATGCCCCCATGTTCGAAACGATGGTCATGACATCAAGATGATGAGAGAAACCCTCGACCCAATCAACGGTGGCAGCCATGGGACCTCCACAACAAACACTTCCACCACTACACACATCCCGCCTAGGCGGGGGGCTCAGCCACAACTCAAGGGGACGACAGACAGGGCTGCATCACCCACTCGGCACCATGCGCCACCCCGTTCTCTCCAGGTTAAGCGTCATTAATGCAGCCACAAACAGGAGCTCTCCCAACATGATACGTGACTGGTCCAAGGTGGGGGTTGTTCACCCATTGCTGATATGGAGCTATCCTGGGGTGGTGTGTTGTCTACACCACCGTCGTCGCGGAGCTTGCCCAAGGTGTGGAGATCCATCTACATCACCGTCGCCGACATGGAGTGCCCCAAGGCAGGGCGCTAGCTACACCGCCATCGACATGGAGCGCCCCGAAGGCAGGGCGCCATATACCTCCATTGGCACGGAGCTTGGCTAGGCGGAGCTCTTTCTTCTCCACCGTTGACACAGATATCTCAAAAGATGGGGCGGCTTCTGGACCGTCATCCCACAGCTTTCCCAAGGTGGGGATATCATCTACGTTGCTGCCTCCCACTCGGAGATTGGTCTAGGTGGGGCTTGGTCTAAACCGCCGCCAACAAGGAGCTTAGCCTTGGGTGGTGGTCGGTCTACACCATCATAGACATGTTAACGCCCCAGGAGGAGCGCCATCTACATCGTCACCAACACTGAGCTCGCCTAAGGGCGAGCACCGTCTACACCATCTTGGAGCTCCCCAAAGGCGGGCATGACTTTTGCGCCTCTACCAACAGGGGGCTCGATCAAGGCATGGTGACGTCCACACCGCCGCCAATTTGGAGCTCACCAGACGTGGAGCATCGTCTAGACCGCCTTCAATGTGAAGCATCACCCGAACATGGGTGCCATTTACATAGCCTCAGAGCACGCTTATGGTAGGTGTGCCGCTCGCTCCTCGCCAACATGGAGTGCACCAAAAGTTGGGCGTCATCTACACCACCCGTGACCATGTTGGGGGCGTCATCATCAACCTCCGGCATAACTAGGAATGCTGCTACATCAACATGTCGTCACCGTCTTCATCGACGTCACACTCAGCGGGGACGCTGACTACATTGACATGCTGCCATCCGACTACATTGACATGGCGTCGCAATCTTCATCAACTCTTCATCTGGCGAGGGTGTCGTCTACATCGATGCCGACGGATGTCCACATGACGTCGTCATATTCTTTGAATTACTACCTAGCGAGGACACATATAGCACCGGCACGCCACCTTTCTTCTACACCGAGCGAAGGTCATCCCCATAACTGCGACGCCCCAAGGTCTACATCGACGAGCTAGTATTATCGTCATCTTTAAGCACCGTTGTCATGCGGTGTCACGCAAGTATTCTCCAACTTCTACATCAACATGCTTACCCAACATCGTCCAAGCTCCGACGAGGCAAAGCAATACTCCATTGGCATGTCTTTTTCCTATGAAGCAATCCATATGTTGCCAGGCACCGACGAGGCGAAGGCAAGTCATCCAGTTCGACACTGACAAGGCGGACACCACCAGGCCGGGCACCGATGAGGCGAAGGCCGCCCACTTTATCATCGGACAATTGACAAGACGAAGGTATGTGGCTAAGCATGGCCGGAGCGATGGGCGTACCACTCTCCCCTTCACTTCATCACAACATCCCCACCATCTACACCAAGCCAACGGCGCAATCGGAGCTTTCAACAAGACGCTCGACAAGATACTCAAGGAGACAGTGACAAGGAATCGGAGAGACTAGCATGATCATCTCTTCGAGTCCTTATGGGTGTACCGTGTCACAGTCCGTACCCCAACACAGGCAACTCCGTTTTCTCTCGTTTACGAGAGTGAGGCGGTCCTACCACTGGAGGTCCAGCTACCCTCTTTGAGGGTGGCTATTCAAGATGAGATCACCCAAGATGAATAGGTACAACTGTGGTTTCAGGAGCTCGACGCCCTTGAAGAGGGGCGACTTAATTCCCTACAAAACCTGGAGCTTTACCGCCAGAATATGGTGAGAGCTTACGACAAGCTCGTCAAGCAACACGTCTTCCGAAAAGGCGAGTTGGTTCTCATGCTCAGGTGACCCGTCGTCGTGACGCACAAGACGAAGGGCAAGTTCGAACCAAAGTGGGAAGGGCCATACGTCATCGAGCAAGTCCACGATGGGGGGCATACCAGCTCATCGATTCCCAAGGAGTCCAACCTATGCCCCCAATCAACGGAAGGTTCATCAAAAAATATTTTTCTTAAATTTTTGCCTCTTTTGTTGCCTCTTTTGGATTTTCATTAGGGAAACTTTTTCTGTGGGCTTTCGGATCCATGATGCATTCTTCTTAGCATTTCGTGGATATATCTAGTTTTCCCCAATGTTTATGGACTAAGTCCAACAAAAAATGGCTTCCCCCTATCGCACTACGCTGTTGATTGAAGTTTCGGCTACCCTAGGTCTTGTTGGAGGGCGGCACAACGTGTCGATTTGTAGGTGGAGCGGCTCCTACACCCGTAATGCACGACACGTACCAGGTGTATGCTTCCGGAGGCAGCGGAGACGATTACTTGGGCACTTCTGAGTGTTGAGATCCCGCGCTCTTCATGTTTCCTGGCATGCCTCATGTTCAAAGAGGCTCACACTCTAGGGAAGACCATATGAAAAGATCATGGAGGGCTTCCTGACCCAACACAAGTTGGTTTGGTGTGTAGTCACATGGCAACCCTGGGGTGCGCCACTAGAAGCCCCAGATAAATTTCTAGAGGGTTTTTCCTAGTCCACAGAGGTGAACAGTTCCCTTCCAAGTTCCCAAGGTGGGTCCCCAAGAAATCTCGAAAGAAGATTCCTCAAGAAGTTCGAGCCAAATGTCAAAACAAGTCCATGAAGTCCGCGGCCAATCAATCATCCGCGTGAGCAATCAAGATGAAATTCTGAAAGTCTAAGAAGAAAATTCAAGAAAGAAAATACAAACAATCCAAGAAGCAATGAAGCGGTCCCAAGCAGTATGGAACCCACTGGAAGGAAGGCGGGAGGAAGCTGTTCACCACCCCTCAATATGCATGAAGAAAAATCGCCAAGCCGTTGACCCAAAACCATTTACCCTGAACTTATCACACCCAAGTCTCTGGGTTAATGAGGCATGTGCAGGGGGCATGTTGAGCTGTGGGGGCCCTCAGTATGATGATGGGCTAGAGTATGAATATTTGCTGCCTCTCGAAAGCATCCCGAAACACGGCGTCTTCATACACGTACACCAAAGCTATTTAAGTCGTTGAGTTGCAATCGTCAAGGTATTTCGATGGTTCCCAATGACAAGTTCTTCGGTAGCCTTCTCAGATATCTCGCCTATAGCTGGTGTATAACGAGAAAGCCAACATTTTAAATCCCGCAAACTTTTTTCTCTTTCCTTTTTACCTGTTTTCGTTTGGTGCTTCTAGATTGTGCTCCTCCGACATCTTTGCAGCCATTGAGAGGCAATCCCTGTCATTGTCGACGGCATTCCAACGACAAGCCACTACATCGAGCTACGTCAGGGGTGTTTGGGTGCAGCAATACCCATCCGTCCCTGACAACACCGACAACAGCTCGACAACCAATGGTCTACACCGGCACGCACGATGGGTGCCAGAAGGCAACACCTGCGCTCACGAAGGTGGAGCCTTGGAATGAAGAACGAATAGGGTTGCTTCGCGGGCCCGCATCGTGCCTGTTATACGATCCCAACAAGTTCCCTATAATATACAAGTGTGGATGGAAATACCTACACCATACAACATTGATATGTGAATAATACTCGAGCATCTTCGGAACAATGAGTCACCAGCTCCACGAGTCGACACTTCCTCAGTTATTCAGGCCACACACATGTTGATGCGCGGAATCAATCCAAAAGAAAAATGTTTTCACCAAACTAAGTTCGATCGTTTTACGCTCGAACTTTATTTGGTGAGGGGGCATTTGTTCGACGTGTTTTTGTAACAAATAAGAGATTTTTTTTCATGATAGGATGCACGGGAATAAACATATCTATTCATGGGATAGCTAGCTTTGTACCTTGTGCATGGCAAAATTGTCTACGTGCTTGCATGGATCCAAGGCCATGCACAGAAGTAGCATGCGTCAATGGATTCGACACAAAGAAGGAAATGTGCACTAGTTGTCTTGCACATGCATGCTTCTTGGCTATTAAATTAGTGCATGGAGTCAATTAGCACACTTAGCCATCCATGCACATATTTGAAGGATAAGTATATATGTATTTGACTATGTATGTGGTGTATGTGCACAGCAGGCAGTACATACAAATACATGCGTCTAAATAACCATGTGTATGAGTACGTATTCGGGTGTTCGGTGCGCCGGCCGGCAGCACATGTACATTCGTACATACCCAAATACGCGAGTTTATCTTTGGCATGGAAATCACAGAGCCGCTGCTAGAGGGAATCCCACGTACGACTGATAACTGACCAGGTAAGTTTTCTTTCTTGATTTTTTCTAAACTAAATAAATGCAGGCGGTCCGAGCAAGGAAGTATAATTGCGCTACCAAAGGAAAGCTGATCAGAAAAGCAAACTGAGAGGATCAACTTGCCGAGCAATCAACGTGTCCGGGCGATATGCTGCAATTTCCTCTGTGATTCAGATTTCTTTCTATACACCTGCCCGATTGGATCAACTTGGACGAGGGGCCAACGCCTATCACTCAGCATATAAATACAAGGAGGAGCCATCCCTGAGGCAGTGACGCGCCCCTAGAGGCCTCTTAGAGGAGGTCAGAGGACGCACACCGGCGGCGGCATATGCACAAAGGGGAGGAACCATAGAAGGCCCTGATGATAGAACTCAAGCGTGTTGCGCGCGGTAATGGATGCGCCTGCAGCAGCGGCGCGCAAGCCATGCGTCAAACGGAAGAGACACACCTGTGGAGGACGCGTCCATGCCCATGATACATGCACCAAGGTGGAGCGCGGTGGCGCCTTCGTAGTCTCTCGGCGGATACACCGGCGGCGACAACCATGGAGCGATGCATCATTTTTTATGAGCCAACATGCCATCTTTTCTTTATTGTACGTATGTATTTTTTTCCTCATGTACTAGGTACAATCGAGACCGTGTACGACGCGTCCAGCGGATTGTGGCCACGGATGAGGCGGCGCTCTTCTCGTACAAGTGGAATGGAGGTGGCGGACGATCCGCCCAGCGGATGTGTCCATGGACGATGCAACGCTCTTCTTAGACGACAGACGATGGGCCCGGCGGAGTGCGGAGGAAGCGGTGCTTTTTTCGTACCAGATGCAATGAAGGCGGTGGACGACGCCGCCAGAACAGGAGACTACATCGACATCGCCAGGCCCATCGCCAACAACCTGGTGCCACGGAGGATGGCAATAAGGAGCTCGCTAGGATGATGCTCGTTGTCTTCTTCATCAAGCCGGCGCCATGGAGGACGAAAGCGTGGAGGCTCGCGAGGATGCCGTCGTCGTGCCACGGTGGACGGACGGAGCTCGCTAGGACGACGCCCGTCATCTTCTTCATCAAGCTGGCACCTTGGAGGACGAAGGCGTGGAGGCTCGCGAGGATGTCGCCGCCGTGCCGCGGTGGATGGCGCCATGGAGTTCGCCAAGACGACACCAATGTCAACATCATCAATCCGGTGCCATGGAGGAGGGAGAAGCGGAGCTTGCAGGGATGCCGCCACCGTGCCGTGGTGGATGGAGGAAGGTCGATAGGACGATGCATGTCGTCTTCTTCATCAAGCTGGCGCCATGGAGGACAAAGGCGTGGAGCTCGCGAGGATGCCGCACCGTGCCGTGGTGGATGGCGGCACGGAGATCGCCAAGACGACGCCCATCGCCAACATCATCAACCCGGTACCACAGAGGATCATGGTGTAGAGCCCGCAAGAGGGACTCCACTAACATCAACATCATCAAGCCAGTGTCGCAGAGGACGGAGGCGTGGAGCTCGCGGGACAACACCACTGATGTGTACCTCGTCAAGATGGAGCCTGCGACCCGGAACCATGAAGAGGACACACGCCCTGGTACTCCCCGCAACACAGAGCCCGTGATACGAAGAAGATTGTGCTACACGATGACACGTCTTCACCGACCCTTACCATGATCCTGTGATGTGTTTCCTTTGTCTTGGCGGACCACCAAATACAGCGTCCAGCCGAGATGAGGTTCACTCTTCATGGCGTGCATGACTCAGTGTACATGCAGTATGCTCCTTGTCTTAGCAAACCACCGAAAACAGCGTCTAGCTAGGATGGGGCATCAACCACGCCCTTCCATGATGTCACCTTTCTTTGGCACCGTGATGCTTTTCCCTTGTCTTGGTGGACCATCAAATATGGTGTCCAGACGAGATGAGGTGCACCCTTCATTGCATCAGTTCTCCTTTGTTGTACGGGTGGCGTGATACTTGTCTTAGCAGACCACCGAGTACGGCGTCTAGCTGAGTCGGGGCATCAACCACGCCCCTCCATGATGTTACCTTTCTTGAGCCCCGTGGCATGATTGTTGTTTTGGCAGACCATCGAATACGGAGTCTAGCCAAGACGAGGCATCCACCACGCTCCTCTAAGATGTTACCTTCCACGGTCTCGTGAGGCGGAGTCTTTGTCTTCACAGAGTGTCGTAATCTCGGCATCTAGTCGAGACGAGGCACCAACCACACGAACAATGTCGATGCAAGCAGCCGTTTGTTTTACACCGACGTCGGTCTCCATAGAAGAATACTCCGGCGAGGCAACCCCTTGCATACCCGACGAAGCCACTACATCATCAAGAAGTCCGAGCAGAGCAGGACCCATGCAACTTCAACACCGACTACATCAACGCTGTCAAGACCGACGAGGCGCGACAGCGAGGGTGGACGTGGCTAGCACAAAGCCACGTGGCACGTGTACTGACGAGGACACGGTCTTTGCCGACCCCCACACTAAACACACACCATCATCATCATGTATGGAGAATGCGAAGCGAAGACGACGAAGATGACCACACGGCTTAATCGGAGGTATCTGGCGGAGCAACCCACGGGAGTAATTAACCGGGAGCTTTTTGAGGCCTCGGGAACCAGGAGACCGCACATCGCCATAGTCAGGCTGGCCGCGCTAGTAGGCCACGGAGCGAATTCATTTTATGCGATTTTGTAATTTATTTTATCCGATGAGATTAATGAAATACTTGTTTCCCATACCCCTTTTCTTTGTGTACTATGGTACACTGGCACGGCCGTAGTTTCTTTTCCCCGACGCATGAGAGAAATCAAACTCCTCCTCTTCTCTTCTAACGGAGTGCATATAAGTTTTTTCTCGTGTCAAACAATTTTACAGGAAATTCCAGAAAGTAGTTCTAAAAATAATAGAAATTAAACTGTAACTCCAAATGAAATAATTTATATATGAAAAATGATCAGAAAAATCCAAAGAATCTTTTTATGGCATTTTCATGCATGTTAGAACAACTTATAGCTGCTGAATTGGATAAATCAATAAATGGCATTTGAACTGCCTTACATGGAGTTTGAATTTGAACCTTTGGTTCAAACCAACTTCATTTAATCTGGTTTCTAGATGCATTAGCCCAAAACACATCATATTGCCATGTGATGATCATGCATCATATTGCTGCCTTGCATTGATTGTGTTCTTTCTCTGTTGCCGGTGGTCGTTCCCCCTCGGTAGATGTATGTTCCAACAATGAGTTCGATGACACCGATGAAAACTATACTATCTTCAGAAGTGCCAGGCAAGCAAAACCCCCTTGTTCATTATGATATAATCCCACTCTCTCGCTCTTGCTCTCTTTTACTGCATTAGGACAACAGCGATTCAACTATTACATGCTACGGTAGTTGAACCCCTTTCCTCTGCATGACCTGTCATTGCCACAGTAAATAGATGAAACCCACTAGCATGAGTAGGAGTTGTTTGAGCCCTGATGTGCCTACTCATTCATGCTTGTTGTCATGCCTGCTACTGCTTAGAGTTGAGTCAGGTCTAATTCATCGGGGATGAATTGGAATGTGGTGAACATGTCCTACTACTGAGAGCTAAGTGTGTGAACACGATTTGGTAAAGGTAGCGGTGAGAGGCCATGTAGGAGTACACGGTGGGTTGTCTCATTGAAACCGTCCTCAGGAACCGAGTTCTGTGTTTGTGATCCATCAACAGTTACTACCACACATTGGGCTCTGGGCACTCCAAGCTCTCTTTACTTATTAATCAACCTGATCTCTGTCCAGGAGTTGCAACTAGTTTCTGGTGTTTGTAGGTTGTGTTAGTAGTCTACCAAGTGGCACCCGGTACAGGTGGGCTTGGGACAGACTAGGCACCGTGGCACGGTGTACCAAGCGTAGATCCATCCGTCGAGGTGGGCTTGGGAACCTTGCACACATCATTTGGGGCCGTGAGCGACACCCCGGCCGGATCTCCTTACAGATGGAACCCGAATAGGCGATAAACCTGGACTAGAGACTTGTGTGGTTAGTCAGGTCGTGGCCGACTCCCTCGCCAGGCTTCCGCTTGAAGGTTGCCGAGATACACAACGTGTACATGGTGGTAAGTGGCGAGAGCGTGTGTGAAGAAGTACACCCCTGCAGGGTTCTAAATGATCTATTTGAATAGCCACGTCCGCGGTAAAGGACTTCTGGGTTGCCTGTACAGTTCATAGACAAGTGAAAGTGGATACTCTAAAACTCGCAAGATAAGCGTGAGTGCTATGGATGGCCTTCTCGTAGGGAGACGGGAGTGGATCCATGGTGGTGTATTGATATGGTGAATATGTGGACTCGTGTGCGCCACCACATAAGAGTTACTTGCAGTCATAGTTTAGGTTTAGCCACTGAGTCGAAGCTGGCTTGCTGCAGTCAAACTCCACCACCCCCCTTTATTGATACTGATGGATATGTAGCTAGATCTGATGTAAGTCTTGCTGGGTACATTTGACCTCACATTTTTCTTATTTTATGTTTTGCAGAGAGACTTCAGTCTCGCTAGTAGTTCCACGTGGACCCGACATTTAGCTTGTTACCTCAGCTATGATCTTGTACCCTTGGGAGGGTCTTGTAGATAGTCAGGCTTCTCAGTCTTTTTCATTTGTAGTTGTATGTACTCAGACATGTTTATGCTTCCGCTTGATGCTTGTATGCTCTGTATGTTGGGTCATGAGACCATGTTTGTAATACTTGGCTCCTCAGAGCCTAATGAATAAATACTCTGAGTCATAGAGTCCTGTTGTGATGCCATGTTGTATTTGCACATATCGAGCATATTGTGTGTATGATTTTGAAATGCTTGGTATGTGTGGGATCCGACAACCTAGTTTTCTATCCTTGGTAGCCTCTCTTATGGGGAAATGTAGTCTAGTGCTTCCACTGAGCCATGGTAGCCTGCTACAGCCCGGGTTCCCAGAGTCCTGTTAGCCCAGTTGCTACAGCCCGGATTCGTACGCTGATGACCGACACGTCCGATGATGGTTCATGTATGCTTGTCCCCGTAAGTTAGTGCCACTTTGGGTTCACGACTAGTCATGTTGGCCCGGGTTCTCCCTCATATGGATGCTAGCGACACTGTCATATATGTGAGCCAAAAGGCGCAAACGGTCCCGGACCAGGTAAGGTGGCACCTGTGGGGATACCGTGCGTGAGGCCGCAAAGTGATATGAGGTGTTACATGCTAGATCGATGTGACTTAGAATCGAGATCCTAACAGCTTTGGTATCAGAGCCTGACTGCCTGTAGGATTACCAAGCCAAACTGGTCGAAGTTGAGTCTAGAAATGCTTTAGTTATATAAGGGAATTGATTGTGGAAGGGAATGTAAGGCTCTTTTTACTCCTTTACCTTATGCCCCTCTGATCTGAGTCAACCTCTTCTTTTCTACGGGGATTAAGAACTAGGCTTCTCATCTTTCTATCAGGATCACGTGTTACTAATCCGTAGACTTATAGGATTGTTGGTTAAGCCTCAGTTTTGTTCCTACTACTTCCGTGTGTTAACAATTGATCTCGGAACCTTGTTATTGTGATTGAGTGGTTATGCCACCATTTTGTAGGATGTCTCAAATATTTTTGAGCATTTACAACCGTTATGCTGTCCGGGTCATCCTAGGTTTCTAAATAGTCGGATGCATTCTTTCTCTTCTTTTGCAGAGGTGTGTGTTGCGCCACGCATACAAATCGTTTTTTTAGCCAAAGGGGCCAGATTTATCACACTAACAAGTGTGTTGAGGTACTCCACTGCCTCGACATATATGTTGAAGCTATTATTATGACCCTAGGTATCTTAGAGAACCACCTAGTAATCCAGCCATGCTTTGTATCCCCAATGTGATGATTCTGGCCATTATTTTTGAAAGCATCCTGTGATGCCATTTAGTAGTAGGTATTCTACTCCTGGGTTCTTGAACCTGAGATTCACTCTACTTACTTCGTGTTGATAGTGTTTGCTAGTTCCTTTAGGAAATTAGTAATCTTGTGATAGTCTTCAAGGTCCATGGTGTATCATTCTTCCAATACCATGAACTATTATGGAAGAAGTTCTTTTGAACCAAAAGATCACAACAAGAGTGCTCTTGACGAGTTCTCTGTTCAATAGTTGTGACTCTGCCAATCCCACCTTTTGCATGGATTATCCGGAAGAAATATATTGAACTCACTCGACATACTAATCCATGCATCCACAACTCGGAAAGTTATATGTTCTTTGAGTTGTCCCTCTTTAGCTGTTTTTCGACCATTGTCTACCAATTGATAGTCAGGAGTAGTTGTGCATTCGTGTCATCGATGCCTATTATTTTTATGGTCCGTCAAGCCATTCTATTCCAGAATGACTAGGAGAAACGAACTCCAGTACCTCATCCATATCCTGGATTGGGTCAAAGTAGTTGTGCTCTGCAGATAAAATGCCAATCCAGCTTTTGTTCTGTTCTACCTTGGAGTGCTACCCTCTTTATGTCGGGAATATCATAGGAATTGCACAACCTCTTATGAGTTCTTGACGTAGTGATACTTCTCGCCATAGCTATTCATTCCTCGGTTCCCGTGTTATTGTAACCGGAATGCCGACAAGTGAATTGTGATGTGTGAAATCAATACTCCTAGCAACCATGTTGCTTGGTAGTTAATGGACAATACTCTGATTCTTAGCGTGCTGGTTATTGAGTCATCATCCTAAGAATGATCGTGCTACCTAGTCCTTATTTGAGGTGCACTCTTCGATCAATGATTTAGGATTGTGTCAATCCCTCACCCTTTTGATCATATCATCTTTGGAGAAAGAGTGGTTTATTGGAAAACCAACTTGATCACAAACTCAATGTATCGGTCAGGGGACGACCTGGTGATACTTCCGTGAAGATATCCGGAAAATCACGAACCACCGAAATGTTATTAAGCTCGGGAGCAATCTTGCTTTCGAGGCAAGATGATATGATCAAAAGGC
Organism: Aegilops bicornis; assembly: GCA_021605145.1. Lineage (NCBI taxonomy): Eukaryota > Viridiplantae > Streptophyta > Magnoliopsida > Poales > Poaceae > Aegilops > Aegilops bicornis. The sequence goes on from CM038672.1 coordinate 263,194,505, forward strand.
CTCGAAAGCAAGATTGCTCCCGAGCTTAATAACATTTCGGTGGTTTGTGACTTTCCAGATATCTTCACGGAAGTATCACCAGGTCGTCCCCTGACCGATACGTTGAGTTCGTGATCAAGTTGGTTTTCCAATAAACCACTCTTTCTCCAAGAATCCGTGTTGGATACCCCTGAGCTAGTTGGTTAAGCCAAACAACAACTTGGAGAGTTGGAAGATAAAAGCTTGTCTGACTTAGTTCATGTTAAGGGATATCTTGTGTTTGTGTGTATGTTGTAGAAAGATGATTTCTTCATCGATTCGTCCTCGCGATCAGTTGTTGAACTGATCGCCTTTCCCAAACCTTGATTTGAGTGTGGGCCATCGTCAAATCAAGTTAGAACCAACGATATTTGTAATGTTGTCTTACCCGTGGTTGATTCCTCGAGCATACACCATCACATTGTTCACATAACGGTGGAAGTCCAGTGATATGGAAATTCCAATGAGTTGCTGTTGAGCCCATCAGCAGCATTTTGTCTCCTCCATGATTCGTGTTAACCTTGAGCTAGTGTTGGAAATTTTGTAAGCATTGCCTTCGTGCTCCGCTCATGAGGTATATGTTTTGGTGAAAGAAGTGACTTTCTCCAAGTTCACGTGCATTAGGTGTAAGTTGCCGCCCTGAGTTTGAGAAAGGTTTGTTTTGTTTCCTCTGGAATCATCCCAAATCAGTCATGCGTATGTGCGAAGTATTCTATGGTTTGGTAGATTAATTACCTCCACTCCGTACGTATTCCCGAGCACACCAAGCCACTGATTGATTTGTTCAAGGAGAAGAAGTTCCTTCTTAAGAGCTAATCATGACTTATGCAAGGACTTCGTTATCCACAATGATGGTTCCCCACCTGAACTCGGTAGTGTTTTATTATAAGACTACTATGTGGTCATGCTTGTCTGGGACAGCGTGTTCACATGTGTGTAGCAGAACCAGCTCATGTTTTGGAGCTTGCTATCGTAGTTCATTCCCCGAGAATCTCGCAACGCCATCTCATCGATTTGTGTTGCAAACTTCCATTTTTCTTTCTAGACTTCATGAGTCTAGAATGTCCTGACCCCAACTAGATCTGAAACTCAGGCATACATGATGGTTGGCACATTTCCCAAGAACTATACTAATGGTCTCTCTGTAACCCGGTAAGTGGATGTCGTGGCCAACACACCCAGCCGGAAGACCTATTATTGCAGTATCTTGATTGAGAAAGTTGGCCACCTCCCGATAAGGATTTCGTACGATTTACTTCAGTAGTTTTCCATATGGATTCTTGTGTTCCCGAAGTCCGAGCTTTACTTGATGGCCATGTTGAGCTTTTAAGCATGACAATGGTAGCTAGAACATCAAGGAGAACATTAGAAGCGGAGTGCTAAATGTCTCTCGGTCGATCATCCAAATTTCGTTCCCTTGGCCTCGCTAAGGTGAAATATGAGAAAGTGTTGTCTTCCTTTGCATCTGCATTGTCCAGCACTATTTATCATGGTAGTAAGATGTGTTGCCAGGATCCTCGGCACAGATGTTGGTAAGACCTTGATGAGTATGGAAACGCTCAAGTTCTTGAGAGCACACTCAGTCACTAGGTTATATCCTCTATATCAATTGGGATGTGCCTCCCGTTTGCCGAGTTGTTCTATAACCATAGTTTCCTTTCTGAACTGAGTATGCCATTTCCCCGAATCCCTTCAAACGATCATCGTGAATTGCTCGATCTCCGAGGAGATCGTTTCCTATGGAATATCCTTTCGTCGTCATTGAGTTGAGTGAAGATCTCGAGAGCAAGGATATTAAGATCAACATGAAGCAAGGAAGCAACATTCCTATGAAGGGCAGTTGGATCATGAAGATTGTAATAGTTTGAGTCCCCTCTTCCTTTTACCCTATGCTTGAATCTCGGGACGAGATTCTTGTTTAGTGGGGGTGAGTTGTCACATCCCTAGTTCTGGTTTGCTCTGGGCTAGCTAGTCATGTGTGCATCATGTTTAAAATTCAATGAATTTGAAATGGGGACTTGTGAAAGCCTCAGAAATCATTTTGAAAATGATCAAGATAAAAAAATGCTTCAATTTGGCCCAAGAAAATGTTCCTGTTTTTCTCTAATAATATTGGCCAGAGTTAAAATTCCAACCAATATTTTTGGGAGCTCAAAAGTATTTATTTTTGGCCATTTGAGTTAATCCAGTAAATATTTGCATTATATATATATGTTATATATATATATTATATGTCCAATAATTCTGATTTTTACTGTGGGGCTTTGGAATAATCCAATTAGTTCCTATATTAATTTTCAGAAGAAAATAAATTGGTTTAGTATTTTACTAAATCAGAAACAAAATTACAGAAATAGAAAAGAAAACAAAATAGGGAAAAAGGGGAGAGAGGCTTACCTGGGCGACTTACCAGCCGGCCCAGCAGTTCGGCCCAGCTGACTGGCCACGCCAGTCGTCCCTCTCCTCTCGCCAGGAGGACAGGGGCACATGCCCGCGGCGTGCACGCACGCGCACCACCACCTCCTGCCTGCCTGCTGCCTCCCCGACGCTGCTACGACCGCCACCTAGCCCCCCGACCTCTCTCGCACTCTCCCTCGCCCTCATCCCCTCCTCTGTTCTCTCTCACGCGCACGGTCGAACACCACCGTCGCCGCCGCTTGCAGTTGCCGCGGCCAGAGCCACCTCCTCGCCCTCCACCTAAGCATAGAGCTCCGCCATGACCTCTTCTTCGTCCCCATCCAGCTACACGTCGTCTGGCGCCCTGCCTCGCCTTCACCACCGTCTTCTTCCTGCTCGGGTCGACGAGATCGCCATCGCCCGTTCGTCGTCCTCAACGCTTCCCTGAGCCACCCAGCTGCACCAGAAGAATCGCCGTGAGCACCTATGCCTTTCCCCTCTCACCCCGCAGTCTAACTCACCCTCTAGCGCTAGCGCTGCCGCGCCCGAGAGCTCGCCGCCGCCGTCCATGGCGTCGTCGCAGCCACAACTGCTGCCACCCGCGTCCGAGCTCATCGGTAGCGTTGCTTTCAGCCCTGTGAGCCGAACGCACGCTGCCGCAGCCTGCCGTGCCTCAGAAGCGTCAAACTCGCACGCCACCGAACTCCGGCCGCTGCCGTGTGCTCTGCTCCGGCGAGCTCAGGCCACCCCGCGTCCTCCCGTCACCTCCCCTGGATGCGGGCAAGTATGGGCTACGCCCCAGTGCCCTTAGCCGCCGCCCCCGTGGCCTGTAACGCGGACACCGCAGTGTCCCGTGGTCGCCAGTGACGACCTCGCCGGCCTGGCAGGTGGACCCCACCGGCTAGGAGTTTAATTAGCACTAATTAACCCCCCCACCTAATGACACTGACAGTGGGCCCTGGTGCCCTAATCTTTTAATTAGATTAGCAATAACCCCCTGTTAATTAGTTGTGTCACTGACGTGTGGACCCCACACGTCAGGTTTGACCTGGTCAGCGCCGTTGACTTGTTGACGTGGACATGACATCATGCTGATGCAATTTATTATTTTTTGGATTATATATATATATCAGGAAATTCCAGAAAGTACTTAAAACTTCTAAAAATCATAGAAATTAAACTGTAACTCCAAATGAAATAATTTATATATGAAAAATGATCTGAAAAATCCAAAGAATCTGTTTATGGAATTTTCATGCATGTTAGAACAACTTATAGCTGCTGAATTGCATAAATCAATAAATGGCATTTGAAATGCTTTACATGGAGTTTGAATTTGAACCTATGGTTCAAACCAACTTCATTTAATCTGGTTGCTAGATGCATTAGCCCAAAACACATCATATTGCCATGTCATGATCCTGCATCATATTGCTGCATTGCATTGATTGTGTTCTTTCTCTGTTGCCGGTGGTTGTTCCCCCTCAGTAGATGTATGTTCCAACGACGAGTTCGATGACACTGCTGAAGAACTATACTATCTTCAGAAGTGCCAGGCAAGCAAAACCCCCTTGTTCATTCCGATATAATCCCACTCTCTCGCTCCTGCTCTCTTTTACTGCATTAGGACAACAGCGATTCAACTGTTACATGCTGCGGTAGTTGAACCCCTTTCCTCTGCATGACCTGTCATTGCCACAGTAAATAGATGAAACCCACTAGCACGAGTAGGAGTTGTTTGAGCCTTGATGTGCCTAATCATTCATGCTTGTTGTCATGCCTGCTACTACTTAGAGTTGAGTCAGGTCTGATTCATCGGGGATGAATTGGAATGTGGTGAACATGTCCTACTGTTGAGAGCTAAGTGTGTGAACACGATTTGGTAAAGGTAGCGGTGTGAGGCCATGTAGGAGTACAACGTTGGTTGTCTCATTGAAAACGTCCTCAGGAACTGAGTTCTGTGTTTGTGATCCATGAACAGTTACTACCACACATTGGGCTCCGGGCACTCCAAGCTCTATCGACTTATTAATCAACCTAATCTCTATCTAGGAGTTGCAACTAGTTTCTGGTGTTTGTAGGTTGTGTTAGTAGTCTACCAAGTGGCACCCGGTACAGCTGGGCTTGGGACAGACTAGGCACCATGGCACAGTGTGCCAAGCATAGATCCATCCGTCGAGGTGGGTTGGGAACCCTGCACACATCGTTTGGGGCCGTGAGCGACACCCCGGCCGGATCTCCTTGCGGATGGAACCCGAATAGGCGATAAACCTGGACTAGAGACTTGTGTGGTTCGTCAGGTCGTGGCCGCCTCCCTCGCGAGGCTTCCGCTTGAAGGTTTCCAAGATACACGATGTGTACATGGTGGTAAGTGGCGAGAGCGTGTGTCAAGAAGTACACCCCTACAGGGTTATAAATGATCTATTCGAATATCCGCGTCCGCGGTAAAGGACTTCTGGGTTGCCTGTATAGTTCATAGACAAGTGAAAGTGGATACTCTAAAGCTCACAAGATAAGCGTGAGTCCTATGGATTGCCTTCTCGTAGGGAGACGGGAGCGGATCCATAGTGGTGTATTGATGTGGTGAATATGTGGACTCGTGTGCGCCACAATAGAAGAGTTACTTGCAGTCATAGTTTAGGTTAGCCACTGAGTCAAAGCTGGCTTGCTGCAGTCAAACTCCACCACCCCCCTTTGTTGATACTAATGCATATGTAGCTAGATCTAATGTAAGTCTTGCTGGGTACATTTGTACTCATGTTTGCTTATTTTATGTTTTGTAGAGAGACTTCAGTCTTGCTAGTAGTTCCGCGTGGACCCGAAGTTTAGCTTGTTACCTTGGCTACGATCTTGTACCCTTGGGAGGGTCTTGTAGATAGTCAGGCTTCTCAGCCCTTTTCATTTGTAGTTGTCTGTACTCAGACATGTTTATGCTTCCTCTTGATGCTTGTATGCTCTGTATGTTGGATCAAGAGACCATGTTTGTAATACTTGGCTCCTCGGAGCCTAATGAATAAATACTCTGAGTCATAGAATCTTGTTGTGATGCCATGTTGTATTTGCACATATCGAGCATATTGTGTGTATGATTTTGAAATGCTTGGTATGTGTGGGATCCGACAACCTAGTTGTCTATCCTTGGTAGCCTCTCTTATGGGGAAATGTAGTCTAGTGCTTCCACTAAGCCAATGTAGTCTGCTACAGCCTGGTTTACCGGAGTCCTGCTAGCCCAGTACTACTGATCTGGAACACTTAGACTGCCGGCATGTGTTCCACTTTGTTCCTGTGTCTGTCCCTTCGGGGAAATGTCACGCGGTGACTTCTGGAGTCCTGCTAGCCTGCTATAGCCCGGGTTCCCGGAGTCTTGTTAGCCCAGTTGCTACAGCCCGGATTCATACGTAGATGACCGACACGTTCGATGATGGTTCATGTATGCCTATCCCCGTAAGTTAGTGCCACTTTGGGTTCACAACTAGTCATGTCGGCCCGGGTTCTCTGTCATATGGATGCTAGCAACACTGTCATATACGTGAGCCAGAAGGCGCAAATGGTCGCGGGCCAGGTAAGGTGGCACCCATGGGAATACCATGCGTGAGGCCGCAAAGTGATATGAGGTGTTGCATGCTAGATCGATGTGACTAAGAATCGGGGTCCTGACACCCTAAGACACGAAACACCGGAGGCCTCGGACCATCTCGGGTGCCCAGCCTCCTATGCCCCGGGTTCCCGGACCATGACGCCAAAGGGCGCGGCCCTTATGTCCACCCCGGGTGCCCGCACCCCAACCACCGGGTTCCCGCCCCCCCTCCTAGGCGCCACCTCGGGTGCCCAGTCTTCTACTCCATGATAACCCCGGGTGCCCAGTCTCTTTACCCCGGGTGCCCGGACCCCTCCGGCTGTGCCTGCGTGCACTTAGGGTCAAATGACCCTTGTACCCCTGTTTTCCTCTTATTTCGTCCCTAGCCATATAAACTCTTCCCCTAGCTCATTAGAGAGGAGGGCAAAGTATATGAGAGACATTAGAGAGCTTTGCTCCTTGTACCCACTCCTCTAGGAGATCAAGACCTCCTAGGAGAAGATACCTAGTGGATATCAAGCCCCCATCTTGGGAAGGATCCCCATCATAGGATCATCAAGACCTCTCTCCTCATAGGATTGGGATGAACTAGTTAGCTTGTATCTTACCTTTGTTGTCCTTGAATCTTTGTGACCTCTTGTATGTTCTTGGATCTAGCATATGTGTGATTGGATCTAGTCAATTTGAGTGTTTCCTCTCTCTTGTGTTCTTCGTGTTCTTCGTGTTCTCCATCTGTTCCACCCTACAACAATACCCTCATCTCAAATCACTTTATTTAGGCGTCAGTTATCTGAATTTTTATTCTGGGCCAATTGATTCCCAATGGGAAGCAACACCCCTCGAGGCGGCGGAGCTCCTAGGCTGCCGGTTGGCTGGTGTATAACATAAGGGTGCGGGGGCGCAAGTTCGCCGCGGTAGCAGCGCTTAGATGGCTATCTTAGAGTTGCATGGGTTGAAGGTACTGCCGCTGCCGGATCTGGATGACGGCGAGTCTTTGTGGATTGGCGGGGCGCAACAACGGCAGCAAGCGGTCTTGGCGAGGAGCGGGGTTTTGGTTAGATCTCTCGCAGCCATGGACGGCGGAGGCAGACTACTTTGCCAGTGGTCGCTGGCTCTTTGGGGAAGATTCTAAACAGTGTCAGCCGGGAGGCACAAGACGACCATCAAGCCATCTAACGTAGATCGGACAGTACCAAAACAAAATAAAATCGTGTGACCCCAATTTAGTCTTCAATCAACAGACGTGTGACCATTCTCATACATTACTGTTGATCTCTTAGGGTATTTCTTCATATCATAGATATGTATTGTTCTTAACATTATGCGTTTTCTGCATCTTCAGCCACATCGTCTTCCGACTCACCGCAGCTGCTCCAACAAGGGAAGCATACACCAGGAGGGAGCTATAGTCCCCACTCGACAATTCCCTGCATCGAATGCGCGTACCCAACATGGACAGCCACAACAACTGCAGGGCCATCGACAAGTCAGCACATGATGCTCACTTCTATGGATGGCGGCCAGATAGGTTGTACTCTCATCCTACTTGTGTGCAACATTTATGGCTTTGTTATTCATCTATGCATGGGAAATAGATTATCACATTTCACACTATATTCATGTTGATCTCTTACGGGTCTTGTTTAGGAGTTAAAGTTGTTCCATAGTTTAGCTAAGAGACTTGTTCTTTAGGTTACGCTGTTCCATAGGTATCATCCATCAACCAATGCTATCCCACAGGCTGGTGATTATAGTATTATACCACTTCTAGTATTACCTATGTTGTTCTTTAATACTTTTGTGTGCCATCTAGTCAATCTCGAGTACAAACGATACATATTCTGTAGCTTTCATCTGTGTTCTCCCTTTAGTTTTTGAGACGTGTTTCTACGAGTTAACCCCATTCCTACTATTTATGTCGTATCCTACAGGCACTCGTTACGTAAATCTAACTACTAGTTGTCTTCCATGCATGTCAGATATAATTGCACACACTGATTTATCAACAAGAACCTCACAGGAATGTAACGGCCAACAAACTTGACGTCAATGATACCCAATATGATGGAACATGTAAAGGAAGTTCTTCAGAATACTTGCAGAAAGATGATAAATCCTATTCACCCCACAAGGTCCTTGCTCTAACTTGGCCCGTGATATGGGTACATCATGCATATAATGTCCTGGAGTGCATCTACTCTGTTGCAATGCCATGTGCTGAGCCTGCTGATCATGCATGTAAATATGTCATGTGTTCCAGTTTTTCAGTACCTATTCCATTCTTGATAGCATGTTTTCAAATTCAAGTACTATCATTCTACTCTACTGCAATGCCATCTTCTTAGTTTGGACATCATGCTTCTAAATATCTTATGCATTGTTATTCATCAGTATGTACTTCATTTGTCTACCATACCATGTTTTTTTACATAGAAGTGTTGTTCTAGTGGTCTGTTGCAATGCCATCTTAGTTTCCCAATCATACATGCATATGTTGCCTTAGCTTTTTTTCTGTATGTATTCCGCTAGCATACAATTTTATATTCGACTTGTGACTTTTACACTGTTGTCCTGTCGTATCCCTAGCTCTGACATCATACTCCATCCATCTGGATTACATGTCGCAGAAATGGATAAAAATGGATGTATCTAGAACTGAAATACGCCTAGACCCATCCATTTATTTCCGGATGGAGGGAATACATGTCAATATGTCATGCCTTTCTATTCTTCAGTACCTATTACATCTCTGTATTGTAGCATGTTTTATAATTGAAGCACCATTATTCTATATAAGGCATGCAAGGGGAAGACGGCTATGTTAGAACCTGAAGGGTTACAAACAAGATTTTCGCAAAAGATCCAAACGCCAGTAGATAGTAAACCAACTCCAGTTTTCATAGATACTGCTCCAGCACAGAGAAACCCAACTCCTACTAATAATAAGTAGATTTCAGTGGCCAAAGAACTAGTCCGCTCCAGTCCAGCAAAAATACGTCAACTCCATTCTAAGAAGCGTGTCCGTACCCTCGCATCATGAAATTTCATAGCATTCTGATCATATTTTCTACATGTTTCTTACCCATCTCTCTTTTAGAAAATAAGCTGTAAGGATAGAAGACTTTCTGCACTAGGATCGTATTCGAGGAAAGTATCTAGCGGGAATTCTCTGTGCTCCAATGCTGATGTAAGTACCTGTTGTATATCACTATATTTTTACATCAACATGTATTTTTTTAATCGTCATGAATCCAACCTTTATTAGATCTAAATTTAGTTGTAGCAAAATGTATAATTAAAGGCACAATGTTGATTTTCGTACGGAAAATTGCCTGGTAGTTTTGCATACCGAGCTGAATGAGTGTACTATCTCGTATCATGTACATTACTGAATTGTAGTGCTGCTCTGGTTGCCCATTCATTCATTGCGTCAATGTTGCTTTTGTATTACCTTACCTGGCTGATGATAGCTGTGCCATATTGTGTTAATTTGGTGCAGGCTGGTGTGGTCTGGTTGCCTAAACGTTCGATGTGTCAATGTTGCTTTCCTATTCTCTGACCTGACCAATGATAGAAATTCTAGTGTGTTAATTTGGTGCAGGCTACTGAAGATAAGAAGAGAAACTCTGAAAACAGCAAGGCAACCCCATTGTTTCTTTCCATTAAATCTAGGCCAGGTAATATGGCAATAACTCTTGATTAATCTGTTTGGTTCCCCTCCTAATTTATGTTATGATGCAGTGGTCGAGACACTCTCCACTATCAGTAATACAAGCCTGCCAAAATTGCCATCTGAATCTGTTCAGTTTCCTCTGTCTCTAATGCAATGGAAAAAATGTATGTTTGTGAACCAATTACTGGCTGAAGCAATGATGGAAATGGTGGAGGAATCAGAGGTGCACATTCTTGCGCAACAACAACTGATCAGTGTTTTCAGAGACAGTGTAGCAAAGCAGGAAGAACTTGCCCACATGCTTATGGGCATCATCCGCGCTGAGGTTGCAGATTGTGACGTTGTAGATCGTTAGGTTCTGTTCATTTATTTGCACTGGCATCGATCTTTCATTGCCCAGTCGATGTAATTTCCTGTAATATATGCTGGATGCGCAACATTTTTCCCTGTGCCATACCTTTGCTTAGCGCGCCTCGCATTCCATCTAAATGGTCGCTAGGAAGCTAAAAAAGCAGTGAAATTATTAGTTAGACGAACTGTCGTGGGCCCTATATGAAGGAAGCAGCCCACTGCCCTTAATGGGCTCGCATGGGCCAAAATTCTCATAGGCCTTTGATTGATCGGTTTTGGTCCTGTGCATAATTGCTCGTTGTAATAGGCTCAAATTATCTAGTTGGGCCTACAGACATGTTCGAACTTTAGTCGGCCCATTAAGTTAATGGGCCGTTACCAGGTCGAAAGTTAATGCTCAGCCCTGTTACCTCCCGGGTCGTTAACAAGCCGACATCGAAGCGGGCAACCGGTGGGCCCATTTGATTTCACAGGCCATTAACAAGCCGATACTAAGGTCGGGCTACGTATGGCCCAACTATACTATGGGCCTTTAGCAGGCCGAAAGAGACAGCGGGCTCATACTAGACCATGAAGAGCATGGGCCGCTAAGAGGCCGAAAGTCAGGCCGTACTGTATATGGTCCAACTATATTGTGGGCCTTTAGTAGGCCGAGAGAGAAATCAGGCTGGTATTGAACCATGAAGAGCACGGGCCGTTAAAAGGCCAAAACTCAGGTCTGACTGCAAACGGCCCAACTTATTTATGGGCCGTAAACAGGCTGAAAGACACACCGAGCCAGAAATTGGCCCAACACTTAAATGAGTCGCTAAAAGGCCGAAAGACGTATATCCTGAAAATTGGCCCATCCCTTGAATGGGCCGTTAACAGGCCGAAACCACATTGGGCTGATATTGAGTCCAAATATACTGTGGGTTGTTAACGGGCTCGAACTAACGATGGGCTGCAATGGTGTCAAATCGTTAACGGGTCGTTGACGGGCTCGAACTAACGATGGGCTGCAATGGTGTCAAATCGTTAACGGGTCGGACTCCTCTCCGGACTCCGAACCTTCCGCGCCCCTGCGAATCGAATCCGATTGGGCGCCGATCATGGAGTTCACCGCCGCGGACATCTTTCAGCACTCTCCTTTCGGTGACATTCTGAATTCACTAAAGTCTCTCTCTTTATCAGGAGAGCCCTGGCCGGACTATGATCAGCAAGGTTGGGATGCGGACGACGAAGAAATTCAAAGCCCACCCACCACCCACTTCGTAGCCACTGTCGATGACTTAACCAACATGCTCGACTTCGACTCCGAAGACATCAACGGTATGGACGACGATGTAGGAGACAAACAGGAACCAGCGCCTATAGGCCACTGGACAACCACCCCATATCACGATGTATACATGGTGGATACACCTAAAGGAAACAACGACGAGGAACAAAGGGACGCAACGAGGGATCGTTCCCTCGAAAAGCAATCAAAGCGGCGGCGTAAGCGCTGCTCCAAACCCCACCTCAACAGAGAAAGCAGCCATACAGACCCAGCCATAGAGCAGGGCGAACCGGCGGACGACGAACATGCCATCAAGCAACCGCCCGAACAGGGCAACTTGGATAAACAACCCGTCCCCGGCAAAGACAGCAGTCCGGACGACCTCACGCCGGACAAGTTGCCGGAGCAGAAGAACCTCCAAAAAAGGCTCGTCGCCACTGCGCGTAGCCTGAAAAAGCAGAAGCGGAACCACAAAACAGCGGAAGATGCACTCAAAATTAGATGGAGCAAAGTACTCAACACTGCAGACAAATACGGCGACAGTCGCCACAAAAAGAGCTATCTGAAGCGAAAATTACTGCCGGAATTTGATGATGAGGCCTTAGAGCCTCCGCAATCAAAAAATAAGGAAGCCACCCGATCGGTTAAACGACCCCATGGCCAACACAGTGCGGCAAAGGACGCCGCACACAAGCCGGCACGCGATCCGCACAAAGATTCACATCAAAAAGATGGCCCAGCCAGATCTATATATGGGCCAAGAAAGCAAGCTCTAGTAAGCAACACAACACATCAAATATCCGAACATCGCGGTACGCCCAGATATAGGGGTGCTGCACACCCCCTATGTTTCACCGATGAGGTCTTTGGATCATGAATTTCAGCGTGATTCAAGCCCGTAAGCATAGAGGCATACGGCGGAACAACAGACCAGAGTCTGGATTGAGGATTACATCCTCCACATACACATGGCTAGAGGAGATGATCTCCACGCCATAAAATATCTACCCATCAAGCTCAAAGGGCCAGCCCGGCATTGGCTTAAAAGCCTTCACGAAAACACCATTGGAAGTTGGGAAGAGCTCGAGGATGCTTTTCGGGCAAATTTTCAAGGGACCTATGTCCGACCTCCGGATGCAGATGATTTAAGTCATATAACTCAACAACCCAGAGAGTCAGCCCAGAAACACTGGAACAGATTTCTTACTAAAAAGAACCAGATAGTCGACTGCTCGGACGCCGAAGCCTTAGCAGCTTTCAAACACAGCGTTCGAGACGAATGGCTCGCCAGACACCTCGGCCAAGAGAAGCCAAGAACAATGGCCGCATTAACAAGCCTCATGACCCGCTTTTGCGCAGGAGAGGATAGCTGGTTGGCAAGATGCAGTACCAGCGACCCAAGTACATCCGAAGTTAGGGATGGAAACGGGAAACCACGACGCAGCAAGGACCAGCGCCGGACCAAGGGAAACAACCCGAAGAGCACGACAGTCAATGCCGGATTCAAAAGCTCTCGGCAGAATCAGAAAAAGCTGCCCATCAAGGATAATAGGGACGAGCTATCTAACCTAAACAAAATCTTGGACAAGATATGTCAAATCCACAGTACTCCCGGGAAGCCTGCAAACCATACCCATAGAGATTGTTGGGTCTTCAAGCAATCCGGCAAACTCAATGCCGAACACAAGGGGCTCGACACACCAAGTGAGGACGATGACGAACCGCACAATCAGAGCACCGGAAAACAAAAGAATTTCCCACAAGAAGTCAAAACAGTAAATTCACTTCACGTGACAAAAGGGGAGAACAGCGTGGCGCCCATAGAGATACGCGCCATATGGCCTATCCCAGAGGAGTCCTCGCTTTGGTTGTTAAAACCAATCACCTTCGACCATCAGGATTACTCTAGAAGTATCCGGAATGCAGGATGGACTGCCTTGGTATTAGATCCGATAATTGACGGACTCCACTTTACACAAGTCCTAATGGACGGCGGCAGTGATTTAAACCTGTTATATCAGGACACCATCCGCAAAATGGGGATAGACCCAACAACAATTCGCCATAGCAACACTTCCTTTCAAGGGGTAACGCCAGCCTAGATGCCCATTATGCGGGCTCTCTCCTGCTAGAGGTTATGTTCGGCTCACCCGACAACTTCCGCCCAAAAGCTAACCTTCCACATCGCCCCATTTACAAGTAGCTATCAAGCACTCTTTGGGATCTGAAGCTTTCGCCCGCTTTAACACAATACCGCATTATGCATCCCTTATACTTAAAATGCCTGATCCACGAGGCATCATCTCATTAAAGGAAATATCGAGTGTTCCTCGGCGCTGAAGATCAGCGGCTGCCTTAACAGCCACACACTAAACCAGCTTCACTAATCAAAGTCCTAAACAGGTCGTTCAGACCCCGGACATGGCTAGACGAGTCCGGCATAAACATACAAGGGCTTACTAGCCACATACCCCCGTTCAAGGGGCTCCGCGCATGTACAACAAGAGACAATAAAGCTCAATTTTATTCATTTTTTAAATTGTACTTTGTTTATTTCATATATCGTACATTTTTGCACGATCTTTTTCAACTAAGTTCCTCTCTTTTCTGAGGCGAACACCGTGCTACACCCGTCGAGGATACGGCTGCGGAGACACAGCGCAGACATGCGTGAGGGACCCGTTCCAAGGATTCTTTTCAGATTAAGACCTGCGTAAACCTTTTTCACTTTGTCTCTTGTTGATACACATCCCCCGGTTTCTTGCTATAACCGAGGTGGAGGCTGGCGTCTTGGCATCGGCAACGTCAGGATTTTGCACGTACCTGGACACCAGGGGCTTATTACTAAGGGTGTTGTTCAGCCCGTTTTCATAAAGACCGAATACCTTAGGGAGTGTTCGGCGTCGCGAGTTTGGCCTTATATGCATCTGCTCCGAATGATGTCTTTGGTCAAATGTTGGGTTTTCCCGGCTCCTATGTTTTGCTGCCTTACGTTCCACTCTATCAGCTAAGGCGGCACCAGGAGAACTACTGCGATTGTGCCCCGGTTCGGCCAGGCGAGCACCTCAGTAGAGAAAGCCGAAAACTGACTGTCATGATACAGCGCGAGACTGGTCAACCACTCGATGACCCACCGGAATCTTTAGGATTCCTCCGCATTAATGAAGGGCCATTTCCCGGTCAGGCACACACGCGCCCCGAATTCGGGCGAAAGGTGCCCCTAGGGGCTATACAAAGAGCCCCAATTGTCAAACTCCTATGGCTAAGTGAAAGTGATAAAGCATTATAGCCCGGTTGCCTAGTTCGCTGCGCTATCACCTCCTTTATAGGACCAAGACGTTGGATCAAGTGTGAAAATGCGCCTTCGCGAACACCCCGCATTATATGCGTGAAATTTGAAAGACTGCCATCTTTCAGGTTATATACACATATACATTAACGGCCGCAAAGGAGGTATTTTAATTCTTGCAGGCACAAGTATAAAAAGCTTTTATATTGCATCGAAACATTGTTTCACAATAATACATGTTATTCGAACATGATATCCTTCGAAACGCTGCGTCTCTATTAAACGAGCGCCTGCAGAACTTCACGAAAATAGTGCTCGGCGGTACTCGGCTCCCGTCCGAATCTTGGGATGCAACGTCGGTGGCCTTCATCTCCGCCCAGTATGTCTTGACACGGGCAAGAGCCATCCGCGCACCCTCTATGCATGCTGACCTCTTCATTGCATCGATATGCGGCACCGCACCAAGGAACTGCTGCATCAAACCAAAATAACTCTTCGGCTTGGGCCTTTCCGGCCACAGATGACTCACGACATCCTTCATGGCGAGTCCGGATAACCTATTCAGCTCCGCCCATTCGGCCAAACGCTCGGTTAATGGAAGTGGGCGCTCTGGATTGTGGAACTGTGACCAAAAAAGCTTTTCCACTTCGTGATCCTTTTGATCTCGGAAGTGTTCGGCCGCGTCCGCGGCACTTGCCGCCAAGTCCAGATAAGTATCCGCCGCACTCCACAGCCGGTCCAACTGAGCATATTTAGGATCCCCGAACTTCATCCGCAGCATAAAGGGCTTTCCAGCCGCGATATCTCCGGCCTGACGTAGCTCCTGCTTCATGGCTCTCATTGCAGAGCGAGCATCCTTGGCCTCGGTAGTGGCCTTCTCCAGGTCCTTCTGTTCCGCCCGACCTTCTTTTTCAAGAAGCTTGCAGCGGTCGGCAGCATCCTTCAACTTCACAGCCATCTCGGCCATTTCCTTCCTGCTTCGGCAGTGAGCAGCCTGTTTGGCTTTCAGGTCTTCTGCCGCCTTTAAGGCAGCCGCATTACTTTTTCTGGCCTGCTCCTTGGCTCGGGCGAGTTCCGCCCGAAGGTTCTCTATGGCAGCGGCACCATCTGCATCAAGCATACATGTTGTAAGGCACGGGCATCAAGCCCCCTTACCAGGTGTCCGCGGAGAAATTGCATACCTTGTGACTCGTCAAGCCGCTTGTTGACAAAGCGCGATGTCGGCATCCGCCACGTCAAGTTGCCGCTTTAGCTCGGCAAATTCATCGATCCCGCTTAGCCACGGACACTTCGCCACCTACATAGGAAGAGCGACATGTTATACCTGGGATTATGATCCTCGGCGCGTTGTCATTTTTGACAACGCACCGAGTCTCAGGGGCTACTATCTATACAGGGCGCATCTTTTATATGCGGAACTGTCAAAAGGTACATCATTTCGCGTATCTCAAAACCTGTCAGTAAACTCCTGACGGCCTCGTGCAACCCGCTCTCCGCGGATGAAATCCTTTCAATCACCGTGCCCATCAATGCACGGTGTTCTTCTGAGATACACGCTCGCCCGAGCAGATCCTTGACTCCTCCGACTGCAGTACCTTTGGACGGTGCCGGACTCGTCCGATGGCCTTTTTCGAAGGCCGGACACGGAGGGCTTTGGGGAGCCATACGGCTTCTTTCCGGCCCTGCCGGATTCGGAGAAACCCTCCGTGACGACACCTCAGGGGCGCCCGCCTCGCAAGGCGGTACGGCAGGGGGAGGCGTTCCGCTCTCCATCATCTCCGGACGAAGATCCTCGAAGATGAGTTACTGGCGAGAAGGGCTGAGATCCGAACTACAAGGTAAAAATTCAGTTATCTTTCTCAGGAATAGAATAGGGATATCTCTTATTTTAAAACTCCCTCTCTACTTACGGCTCATTGGAGGCTGATCCCCTTGAGGGCACAAGGCGGCCGAGGCACCTCCGGCCAGGGACCCTCTGACGAAGATTTCTTCCCCTGCTTTGAGACCATGGTCTCCGTGTCTTCAGAGGCGGTCCTCTTCTTTCCTTGGATAGAGGGATTCTCGATTCCTCCTTTCCTGACAGCCTCCTTCGGGGAAACGGTAGCTTCCTTGTTCCCCCCTTCGCCTTCTTCGAAAGGCGCAACCTCCAGCATCTTGGTTAACGCGGGATCCGGCATGGTCTCGGGGAGGGGGGCCGGACACCTGATTAGCTTTGCTTTCGCTATCCACTCCTATTTAAGGGACATCTCTTTTAAGGGCAATTTTATGAATATGCGGATAGCGTGTCTGGGTACAGGGCTACTTACTTGAGTATCCGGGCGATGGCAACTTAGACCTGCGTCCTCGGTCAAGTCCGGACACATTGCTTGTGATCCGAAGAACAATTTGTACATCTCCATGGGCGTCGCACCTGTAAAGTGTTGGGGAGCTCGTGGTCCCTCCGGATTAAACTCCCACAGGCGGAGGGGGCGGCGTTTGTAGGGCAAAGTGCGGCGAATCAACATGACCTGCGTCACTATGGCCAGGTTGATGTCTCTTTCCAGGAGATCTTGAATGCGACCCTGCAACAAGGGCACGTCCTTGGACGGCCCCCAGTCGAGCCCTTTATTGACCCATGACGCCAGCCGCGGGGGAGGACCCGAGCGAAAGGCAGGTGGCGCCACCCACTTGGTGCCCCTGGGAGCTGTGATATAAAACCACTCTCATTGCCATAAGCTGAACTCCTCTTGAAAAGAGCCCTCGGGCCATGGAGCTTCAACATTCTTGCTTATAATAGCCCCTCCGCAATCCGCTTGATGCCCCTTGCTCATCTTCGGCTCCACTTTGAAGGTCATAAGCCACAATCCGAAGTGAGGAGTAATGTGGAGGAAGGCTTCGCACACGACAATGAACGATGAGATGTGGAGGATGGACTCTGGATCCAAGTCGTGAAATTCCAACCCATAATAAAACATGAGCCCCCTCACGAAGGGGTCCGTCGGGAAGCCTAGCCCCCGAAGGAAGTGAGACGCGAACACCACGCTCTCACCAGGCTTGGGAGTGGGAATAACCTGCCCTTGAGCAGGCAGCCTATGTGAAATTTCGCCGGTTAGATACCTGGCATCTCTTAGCTTTAGCACGTCTTCTTCCGTAACGGAGGAAGGCATCCACCGGCCTTGAAGGTCGGAGCCGGACATCATTGAAGGTCCGAAGCGCCTGAATCTGGAGCTTTGGGTGTTGGAACTCGAGGCGAAGGGCGGATTCGATTGAGATTGAAAGAAAGGAGTAGAGCCTTGGTCTCTTTATAAAGAGGTTGAATACCAAGAGCCTTCCCCATGACCGTTTGGGACTCGCCTTCGATAGAGGAGACGTGCCAACAGGCACGATTGGGTTACCCACGCCCGTATTGATGAGAATCCCGGAATAAGGGGACACGATCTCTGCTTTGACAAGACGTGCCAAGGAAACCGCCTCGCTAAACGCGCTGAGGTGGGACAGTAAAAACAATTCGAATAAAGGCTTGGCCGTGGTGTGATGTCACACTGCGGAATACGTCAGCATATTGGATTTGTGCAAATATTATTCTCTCTACGGTGGTATGTGGAAATTATTTTGCAGAGCCGGACACTATCCTTGTGTTCAAGATCTTCTATGAAGTATTCGGAGGAGGAACCCGCCTTGCAATGCCGAAGACAATCTGCACGTCGGACTCGTCGTCATTGAAGCCTGGTTCAGGGGCTACTAAGGGAGTCTTGGATTAGGGGGTGTCTGGATGGCCGGACTCCTGGACTATGAAGATACAAGATTGAAGACTTCGTCCCGTGTCCGGATGGGACTTTCCTTGGCGTGGAAGGCAAGCTTGGCGTCTGGATATGTAGATCTCCTCCCATTGTAACCGACTGTGTAACCCTAACCCTCTCCGGTGTCTATATAAACCGGAGGGTTTTAGTCCGTGGGGCGAACAACAATCATACCATAGGCTAGCTTCTAGGGTTTAGCCTCTCTGATCTCGTGGTAGATCTACTCTTGTACTACCCATATCATCAACATTAATCAAGCAGGAGTAGGGCTTTACCTCCATCGAGAGGGCCCGAACCTGGGTAAAAACATCATGCCCCTTGTCTCCTGTTACCATCCGCCTAGACGCACAGTTCGGGACCCCCTACCCGAGATCCGCCGGTTTTGACACTGACAATTGCCCTTATGTCATAAAACACAAGAGGGTAAAGAAAATGATATTGCTGATGCATTGTCTCGTTGTTATACTATGCTTTTCTTAACTTGACTTTAAAATATTTGGTTTGGAGACCATCAAAGCTCAATATGCACATGATGCTGAATTTAAAGATGTATTGATAATAGTAAAGAAGGGAGACCATGGATCAAATTCATCATTAATGATGGATTTGTGTTTCGTGCTAACAAGTTATGAATTCTAGCTAGCTTCATTCATCTTTTGTTATTGCAGCAGGCGCATGGAGGTGGATTAATTTGAAACTTTGGCGTCAAGAAGACAGAGGACGTACTTGCTACACATTTCTTGTGGCCAAAGATGAGACGGGATGTTGAGCGTTTTGTTGCTCGCTGCACTACGCACTAAAAAAACACATCCATGGCATTTTGGCCGAATGATTTTTTTGTCATGTTGATGACACTTCTATGATGATAATTTTGACAAAAACACGTATCATCATAGATGTGGTGGGCTCTACTTCTATGACAAAAAATGGGCTTTTCGTCCAGGGTGGCCGTGGATGCACCTGCTTGGCATTCTTCGCGTCGTCCATGACATAAAAAATGTGGTAGAAGTGAGGGTGAGGAAAATTTTGCGGAGTTCCTGGTTACGGTTGGTGGCCGGGTCGAGTGATGCTAAGTGGTTTGCGTGTTTCTCTCTCGTACGCGTGCATGGTGCGAGTCGTGTTCTCCATAACAGAACCCGAGTGAGGCGTGAACCCGAGCGATCGCACTCCTACGTACTGAAGCAGATCTATCGATCCCTTCGCTGCTAACTGAACCCGACCGACTCCGCTACTAACTGAACCTGATCGATCGCGCTGCTGCTTACTGAAGCCAATCGAATCCTCGTGCGAGACGTAGCTAGCCTGTTGGATTGCCTCTTGATGAACAGTTCATGTTGCTGCCACGCATGCGATATGTAGTACGACTCGAGATGTGGTGAGTCGAGCCGGTTGGCTTGGGTGTGGATGAACAGTTCCCAGTGGGGGTTGGATGATCAAGACCCCGGCCGTGTGTAGGCGATTGCCGCTTGATTAATAGGACCCTGTGGTAGTATGCGGTTGCCGCTGGAGGAACATGACCCCGTGGTAGTACACGGTTGCGCTGGATGAACATAATCCCGACACTACTGGAAAAGGCTAGCCACAACTTGCGTTTGTGGCGCGCCATTTTTCATCAACGCCAGCACTATTTTTTCCAAATAGTGCTGGCGTCTGCCAAATTGGTACGCCGGCTATAAGTTGCTATTAATGACGCTGGTAATACATCCTACACCACTACTATGTGGGACCAATTGTCGTGACCGGTTGCGGTATATTGCAGTCGTGCGATTGATAAACATGCCATATATACTTACCTTTGTGATGTCGTGTCTTCGCCCGGACGCGGGCACTTAGTTATGCCTATATATAGATGTGTTGGCAGCCAATTGTTATCAAATACATTCACTTCCATTCTCCACAAAATTCTACTCCCTCTTAGTCAGCTGCTTTGGTGACAACGGACCCACCGAAGCTTGTCAAATTGTCATGAGCTGCCCGTTCAAGCCCATGTCGGCGTGGCGTGTCGCAAGTTTGGGACTCCACCGCCTTTGGCCGAGCTCTCATCTGGCCCCGTTGGCCACGACATGCACTCGCCACGGCCAATGTAGCCAGCCATGTCTGGCAAATCATCCTGCTGCAGCGCAACGTCCCTTCGATGATCCGGCAGCTATGCCACCGGCGCTGAAGCTGCCAGGAATCGAGCGACAGCACCTGTGCTGCTTTTTTCGGTTGTGGATGCCCTGCTGATAAGCATATGTCGCACACATAAAGTAATCCAGAGCGAGAGTTCTACATCTGCGATAACCGTGGAAAGGTAATATCACAGAAGTACCTCGAAATTCTGCTAATTTGCACAATTCGCCATCATTAATATATGTGTGTGTATATTGTGATCCCTAGGCGTTAGGGACAAATTATTTCTACACATGGATATGGGTTGATCTCATGCAGAAGTACATGAGCGAGTAGCTCGAGCACTCCATTGGTGAACTAAGACAACAGATAGATGAGATGCAGCTGAAGACTGATGTGATGCGCGGCATCCAAAAATTCAACATGCTTCGATATGCCCGTTTAGCTGGTGTTATGCTTGGCCTCGTTCTCCCTCCTGGATTGGTGGCAGCTTTTTTTCTCATGGGAATCATTACACTAATGATGTTCTTAGTCTAGATCAAGAGTGTGTAGTACTAGAAGTTATATATATTTGTTATTATTTTCATCCTTCAACTATTATGTATCTATGCTATATTAATGAGATCGATCGACGTCGGCCGGTGTTCTCCAATTATTGGTTTCCCTTGTATGGTTACATATTTACAAAAAATAATTAGTAAAAATTACAATATAATAAACAATAGGAAACTAAAACAGTAAAAATAATAAACTAAATATCTATATAAATATAAAAAAACAAATATGTCTAACACATAATTAAAAGTTAAAAAACAGATAGCCACGGCATTGGCCGCGTAGGCCAACGTCAGCAATTACACCGCCGCCCCCACAGAGATATTGATTAAATTAAGCCCACCCACCCACGACCGTCGATCCCCATTAAATCGCCGCTGCCCACGTCGCCCTAGCCTCCGTTGCTTCCACCGCCGCCACCTCCGCCTTCACCGCTGAAGTCCCCATAATCGTCACGTCCGCCTCCATTGCCGAAGTCCCCGCTCCCGTCGTCTTCGCCTCCGCATCTACCCTGGCCACCGCCCCCCCCCCCCCGTCCCCACCATCGTCCCCGTCCTCGTCATTGTCACCTCCATTGAAGCCCCCGTCACCGTCGCCTCCGCATCCACCCCGGTGACCGCCCTTCCCCGTCGCCTGCAATGCCTCCTCGCCGTCTACCACCGCCGTGGGTGAGTTCTACTTAGTGTAGTGTAATAGTAGTTTAGATAAATATCGAATTGTGTGTATACAAGTAGTGTAAAATTTTAGTGTTGTCGGGGGAAATCAACACCTATGGAATCACTGGGATCCCTTCTATGGTCGGCAGGGCGGGGTCGTCCAAAGAGCTGGTCTGGCAGGAAGCACACAGATCGTTTACCAAGGTTCAGGCCGCGGAGATGCGTAATACCCTAGTCCTGCTTTGGTGGATGTATTTGAGTGTTCTTGTGTTCTTGAGCTAGCTATGGGCGTGACTTGCCCAAAAGATCCGAATCCTTCTCTTGGTCGCCTCGGGCCTCTTTTTATAGGAAAAGGGGCTGCCACAGTGGCACACAGGAGGTGGACAGGTGTATAGTAGATGAGTCTATCCTCTGGCATCATCGGACAAACGCATTTAATGCGTTGCTGACGTGTCCGTCTCGCTTTAGCGAGGACGGCAAGGAAGCACATCCCAGCTGTCGCCGCCTCGCCTGGCTTCGACACGCGTCCGAGCTGACGAGGCGTCGTGGCGCCATGTTGGCTAGCTGCTGGGCTGACGCGGTGGTGGAGCCTTCACGAAGATCTGCATGCCACCACGCAGGTGCTTGTTTGGTCGGTGTAGAGGCCGCTCGTCGCCACGCAGGTGCCTGCCCTGCTGGTTGAGCTGGTAGCTGCATGGGGACGGCGGTGATGTCTTGGCAGGCGCGGGCCTGGCTGTGGCCCCACTGATGCGCTCGGCAAGGGTCTTGTCGGGGCCCCGGCAAGGGTCTTGCCATGGCGTCGTGGTCGTCCCCGGCAAGGATCTTGCCGGGGGTCTTATGGATTTCCTCGGCTAGGATCCCACCGAGGGTCGTCATCTTCTGGTCCTCATCTGATCTCGTGTGTTTATGATCTTGACTAAGATCTGCATGCCACCACAGAGGTGCCTCCTGAGCCTTGGTTCCAACATAGTCGTTGGCGGCGTTTGGAACTGTTGGGCTCGAGGGTGGCTCGCTCTGCTGGTACTAGGCAAATTTCCCCGGCAAGGCTCTTGCCGGGGCCGCGGAGGCTGCCCCGGCAAGGGCCTTGCCGAGGGAGTCCACCTTGCCCACTTGCTCTTTGGTGTTTCTGGTCTTGGCGTTGCCTTGACCGTCTTGTGCTCTGGCTTCTCTCCGGCTTCCATCCTCTGCCCTGCTAAGTAAAGGGGTTAAAAGGAGAGCCCCTACTTTTGTACACCAACAGGAGCCCCCGAGCCTGGGCCATACATAAGCGCGACGCGTAGTTGGGCTAGGCCTAGAACGGTGCGCAGGCAGGTGGGGCGGATTTTACCACAGTAAGTTTTTCGGCCGCAGCGCTTCCCCTCGACCCGCGTTGAACACGCGACGTGGAGGGTCAGGCGTGACGTGGGGGTCATGCGTGGGGCGGTTCCCGCACGCATGCGTCACATCATGGTAAAGAGGCATCTCGTGCCTTCCCCATAAAAAGAGGGAGGCGCAGAGGCGCGGCTCATTTACTTGGGAGGACTCGGGTCGCGGTCTTCAAGGCGCCCGCGCCCCACGATCACGGGGTGGGGAACGGTCGCCTCACCCATCCCCCTCGATTCTGCTTGCTCGCCACGTGTCCCCCATGCAGGTGGCAGGTGGTGGAGGTGGGAAACCGGGCCGTCGCTGATTGGGGCAGCCGGTCGGTCTCGATTCCCTGCGCCCCCCATGGCCGAATTGGTCGAGTGGGGCGGCCGAGCCCCGACCCCCCCCTTTATAATAAGGGGGAGGGGGATGGCATCCCACATCCTCACCTCATCCGCCTCCATTCACCTTGGCTCCTTTCTTCCATCTGCCATGGCGATAGCGCGTCCCTCCTTCCCAAGAGCTCGTGGCGGTGGAGCCAGCCACGAGAGGAAGGGGGAGGGGGCGAGTCCGAGGTCGTCGTGGCGCTCGGGGAAGAGGGGGACGGGGCGGCGCACCGGCCTTGCCCCCACCAGCGATGCCTCCCCTGATGGAGGGCCACGTCGGGGACCAGCCCTGTGAGTTCTTCATCAGGTTGCGCCGGCCACCGCGTCGTCGTCTTCTTCTCCCCACACCATTCGCCCGAGAGATGGAGCTCAATTTACCCTAGACCCTCAGGTTGCACATGAGGGGTTTGCGGGAACGGTGGCACGCGGGTCGATGTTGACTTCCCCGCTCCTCACATCATGTACCTCCGTCGTGGGTGGAAGACTTTCGCCCGTGTCCATAGCCTGATGATACGTCTCCAACGTATCTATAGTTTTTATTGTTCCATGCTATTATATTATCAGTTTTGGATGTTTATGGGCTTTATTAAACACTTCTATATTATTTTTGGGACTAACTTATTAACCCACAGCCAAGTGCATGTTTCTGTTTTTTCCCTTGTTTCAGTGTTTCGCTGAAAAGGAATATCAAACAAAGTCCAAAAGGAATGAAACCTTCGGGGAAGTTATTTTTGGAACGGAAGCAATCCAGGGGACTTGGAGTGCACGTCAGGAATCAACGAGGAGGGCATGAGGCAGGGGGTGCGCCCACCCCCCTGGGCGCGCCCTCCATCCTCGTGGGCCCCTTGTGGCTCCCCTGACGTATTTCTTCCTCCTATATATACCAATATACCCTAAAACCTTCGGGTAACACAAGAGATCAGGAGTTCCACCGCCGCAAGCCTCTCAGAGCCACCAAAACTAATCGGGACCCTGTTCGCACCTACTTGGGAGGGGGTCCCTCACCGTGGCCATCTTCATTATCCGGCGCTCTCCATGACGAGGAGGGAGTAGTTTACCCTCGGGGCTGAGGGTATGTACCAAAGAGCTATGTGTTTGATCTCTCTCTCTCTCTCTCTCTCTCTCGTGTTCTTGATTTGGCAGGATCTTGATGTATCGCGAGCTTTGCTATTATAGTTGGATCTTATGATGTTTCTCCCCCTCTACTCTCTTGTAATGGATTGAGTTTTCCCTTTTGAAGTTATCTTATCGGATTGAGTCTTTAAGGATTTGAGAACACTTGATGTATGTCTTGTCGTGCTTATCTGTGGTGACAAGGGGATATTCACGTGAATCACTTGATGTATGTTTTGGTGATCAACTTGCAGGTTCCGCCCATGAACCTATGCATAGGGGTTGGCACACATTTTCCTCTTGATTCTTCGGTAGAAACTTCGGTGCACTCTTTGAGGTTCTATATGTTGGTTCAATAGGTGAATCCAAGATTGTGTGATGCATATCGTATAATCATTCCCACGAATACTTGAGGTGACATTGGAGTATCTAGGTGACATTGCGGTTTTGGTTGATGTGTGTCTTAAGGTGTTATTTTACTACCAACACTAGGGCTGTTTGTGACACTTATAGGAATAGCCCAATGGATTGATCGGAAAGAATAACTTTGAGGTGGTTTCGTACCCTACAATAATCTCTTCGTTTGTTCTCCGCTATTAGTGACTTTGGAGTGACTCTTTGTTGCATGTTGAGGGATAGTTATATGATCCAATCACTAGTGAAAATATGAACCCTAGGCCTTGTTTCCTAGCATTGCAATACCGTTTACGCTCACTTTTATCGCTTAGTTACCTTGCTTTTTTATATTTTCAGATTACAAAAACCTATATCTACCATCCATATTGCACTTGTATCACCATCTCTTCACCGAACTAGTGCACCTATACAATTTACCATTGTATTGGGTGTGTTGGGGACACAAGAGACTCTTTGTTATTTGGTTGCAGGGTTGCTTGAGAGAGACCATCTTCATCCTACGCCTCCCACGGATTGATAAACTTTAGGTCATCCAATTGAGGGAAATTTGCTACTGTCCTACAAACCTCTACACTTGGAGGCCCAACAACGTCTACAAGAAGAAGGTTGTGTAGTAGACATCAAGCTCTTTTCTGGCGCCGTTGCCGGGGAGGCTAGGTAAGCGGCTCTCACACCCCGTCAACTAAGCTATTTTCTGGCGTCGTTGCCGGGGAGGTGAGTGCTTGAAGCTATATCTTTAGATCTTGCAATCGAATCTTTTAGTTTGTTGTTTTATCACTAGTTTAGTTTATAAAACAAAACTACAAAAAAATGGAATTGAGTTTATCTCGTATGCTTCATCTTTTTAATATCTTTCGTGAGAATGATGGAAAGGAAAATTGTGCTCAAGTGCTAGGAGAAGAAATCTGTTTATTAAATGTTTGGCACCAGATATTTGAATGATGAGCATGATTGCAATGTTTTTAGTATGAATTCTTTGAATATCCAAGATGCTAATGATATGCAAAGCCACAAGCTTGGGGAAGCTATGTTTGATGAAGATGATATTTTTTGTCCCCCAAGCTTTGATGAGAAAATTTACTATGATGAAAGCATGCCTCCTATCTATGATGATTATTGTGATGACACGTATGCTATAAAGAATAATGATAACCATGAAACTTTTCATCTTGGTCTTAATTTTCAATCACATGATAGTTGTTTTGTTGAGTTTTCTCCCACTACTATTCCAAATGAGAAGAATTTTGCTTATGTGGAGAGTAATAAAATTGCTATGCTTGTAGATCATGAAAAGAATGATTTAGGTGCTGGTTATATTGTTGAATTCATTCGTGATGCTACTGAAAGTTATTATGAGGGAGGAATGTATGCTTGTAGGAATTGCAATAATATCAAGTTTCCTCTCTATGTGCTTAAAATCTTGAAGTTATGCTTGTTTTACCTTTCTATGCAAGTTGTTTCTTGTTCCCATAAGTTGTTTGCTCACAAATTCCCTATGCATAGGAAGTGTGTTCTTAAATGTGCTAGTCATATTCTTCATGATGCTCTCTATATGTTTCAATTCTTATCTCTTATGTGAGCATCATTGAATCATCATGCCTAGCTAGGGGCGTTAAACGTTAGCGCTTGTTGGGAGGCAACCCAATTTTACTTTAGTATTTTGCTTTTTGGTTATGTTTAGTAATAAATAAATCACCTAGCCTCTGGTAAGATGTGGTTTTATGTTTTAATTAGTGTTTGTGCCAAGTAATGCCTATAGGATCTTCTTGGATGATAGTTATTTGATCTTGCTGAAAATTCCAGAAACTTTCTGTTCACGAAAACAATTGTTTAAAATCACCAGAACGTGGTAAAATAATGATTCCAATTACAGCAGATCAATAAACAAATTATCTAGGTCTTCCTATTTTGGTAGAATTTTTGTAGTTCCATAATTATACGTTTGATACAGATTACTACAGACTGTTCTGTTTTTGACAGATTATGTTTTCTATGTGTTGTTTGCTTATTTTGATGAATCTATGAGTAGTATCGGAGGGTATGAACCATATATAAGTTGGAATACAGTAGATATTACACCAATATAAATTTATAATGAGTTCATTACAGTAACAAAAGTGGTGATTTATTTTCTTATACTAACGGAGCTTACGAGTTTTCTGTTGAGTTTTGTCTTGTGAAGTTTTCAAGTTTTGGGTAAAGATTCGATGGACTATGGAATAAGGAGTGGCAAGAGCCTAAGCTTGGGGATTCCCAAGGCACCCCAAGGTAATATTCAAGGACAACCAAGAGCCTAAGCTTGGGGTTGCCCCAGATGGCATCCCCTCTTTCGTCTTAGTTCATCGGTAACTTTACTTGGAGCTATATTTTTATTCACCACATGATATCTGTATTGCTTGGAGCGTCATTTTATTTTCTTTCGTTTTGCTTGCTGTTTGAATAAAATATAAAGATCTGAAATTATTAAATGGGAGAGTCTTCACATAGTTACATATTTATTGAACTAATTGATCTTCACTTATATATCTTTCGGAGTAGTTTGTCATTTGCTCTAGTGCTTCACTTATATTCTTTTAGAGCACAACGGTGGTTTTATTTTGAAGAAATAGATGGACTCTCATGCTTCACTTATATTATTTCGAGAGTCTTTAGAACAGCATGGTAATTTGCTTTGGTTATGAAACTAGTCCTAATATGATGGGCATCCAAGATGGGTATAACAAAAACTTCCATATAAGTGCATTGAATACTAAGAGACGTTTGATAATTGATGATTGTTTTGAGATATGGAGATAGTGATATTAAAGTTGTGCTAGTGGAGTAGTTGTGAATTTTAGAGATACTTGTGTTAAAGTTTGTGATTCCCGTAGCATGCACGTATGGTGAACCGTTATGTGATAAGTCGGAGCATGATTTATTCATTGATTGTCCTCCTTATGAGTGGAGGTCGGGGACGAGCGATGGTCTTTTCCTCCCAATCTATCCCCCTAGGAGCATGCGCGTAGTACTTTGTTTTGATAACAAAGAGATTTTTTCAATAAGTATATGAGTTCTTTATGACTAATGTTGAGTCCATGGATTATACGCACTCTCACCCTTCCACCATTGCTAGCCTCTCTAATACCGCGCACCTTTCGCCGGTATCATACACCCACCATATACCTTCCTCAAAACAGCCACCATACCTACCTATCATGGGATTTCAATAGCCATTCCGAGATATATTGCCATGCAACTTACCACCGTTCCGTTTATTATGACACGCTTCATCATTGTCATATTGCTTTGCATGATCATGTAGTTGACATCGTATTTGTGGCAAAGCCACCTTTCATAATTCTCTCATACATGTCACTCATGAGTCATTGCACATTCTGGTACACCGCTGGAGGCATTCATATAGAGTCATATCTTGTTCTAAGTATTGAGTTGTAATTCTTCAGTTGTAAGAAAATAAAAGTGTGATGATCATCATTATTAGAGCATTGTCCCAGTGAGGAAAGGATGATGGAGACTATGATTCCCCCACAAGTCGGGATGAGACTCCGGACGAAAAAAAATAAAAAAATAAAAAAAAGAGGCCATAAAAAAAGAAAAGGCCGAAACAAAAAATAAAATAAAATAAAAATGAGAGAAAAAGAGAGAAGGGACAATGCTACTATCCTTTTACCACACTTGTGCTTTAAAGTAGCACCACGATCTTCATGATAGAGAGTCCCCTATGTCGTCACTGTCATATACTAGTGGGAATTTTTCATTATAGAACTTGGCTTGTATATTCCAATGATGGGCTTCCTCAAAATGCCCTAGGTCTTCGTGAGGAAGCAAGTTGGATGCACACCCACTTAGTTTCTTTTGTTGAGCTTTCATATCTAGTGCATCCGTTGTATCGCAATACCTACTCCCTCACATTGATATCTATTGGTGGGCATCTCCATAGCCCATTGATACGCCTAGTTGATGTGAGACTATCTTCTCCTTTTTGTCTTCTCCACAACCACCATTCTATTCCACCTATAGTGATATGTCCATGGCTCACGCTCATGTATTGCGAGAAGTTTGAAAAAGTTTGAGAACATCAAAATTATGAAACAATTGCTTGGCTTGTCATCGGGGTTGTGCATGATTTAAATATTTTTTGTGATGATGGTAGAGCATAGCCAGACTATATGATTTTGTAGGGATAACTTTCTTTGGCCATGTTATTTTTAGAAGACATGATTGCTTTGTTAGTATGCTTGAAGTATTATTATTTTCATGTCAATATTAAAAATTTGTCTTGAATCTTATGGATCTGTATATTCATGCCACAATAAAGAAAATTACATTAAGAAATATGTTAGGTAGCATTCCACATAAAAAATTCTGTTTTTATCATTTACCTACTCGAGGACGAGCAGGAATTAAGCTTGGGGATGCTGATACGTCTCCAACGTATATGTAATTTTTGATTGTTCCATGCTATTATATTATCTGTTTTGGATATTTATGGGCTTTATTAAACACTTTTATATTATTTTTGGGACTAACTTATTAACCCAGAGCCCAGTGCCAGTTTCAGTTTTTTCCCATGTTTTAGTGTTTCGCAGAAAAGGAATATCAAACAGAGTCCAAACAGAATGAAACCTTCGGGAAAGTTATTTTTGGAACGGAAGCAATCCAGGGGACTTGGAGTGCACGTCAGGGAATCAATGAGGAGGGCACGAGGCAGGGGGCGCGCCCACCCCCCTGGGCGCGCCCTCCTCCCTCATGGGCCCCTCGTGGCTCCCCTGACATATTTCTTCCTCCTATATATACCAATATACCCGAAAACCTTCGGGGAACAGAAGAGATCGGGAGTTCCGCTGCCGCAAGCCTCCGTAGCCACCAAAAACACATCGGGACCCTGTTCCGGCACCCTGTTGGAGGGGGGATCCCTCACCTGTGGCCATCTTCATCATTCGGTGCTCTCCATGACGAGGAGGGAGTAGTTCACCCGCGGGGCTCAGGGTATGTACTAGTAGCTATGTGTTTGATCTCTCTCTCTCTCTCTCTCTCTCTCTCTCTCTCGTGTTCTTTATTTGGCACGATCTTGATGTATCGCGAGCTTTGCTATTTAGTTGGATCTTATGATGTTTCTCCCCCTCTACTCTCTTGTAATGGATTGAGTTTTCCCTTTTGAAGTTATCTTATCGGATTGAGTCTTTAAGGATTTGAGAACACTTGATGTATGTCTTGCCGTGCTTATCTGTGGTGGCAATGGGATATTCACGTGAATCACTTGATGTATGTTTTGGTGATCAACTTGCGGGTTCCGCCCATGAACCTATGCATAGGGGTTGGCACACGTTTTCATCTTGATGCTTCAGTAGAAACTTCGGGGCACTCTTTGAGGTTCTGTGTGTTGGTTGAATAGGTGAATCCGAGATTGTGTGATGCATATCGTATAATCATTCCCACGGATACTTGAGGTGACATTGGAGTATCTAGGTGACATTAGGGTTTTGGTTGATGTGTGTCTTAAGGTGTTATTTTACTATGAACTCTAGGGCTGTTTGTGACACTTATAGGAATAGCCCAATGGATTGATCGGAAAGAATAACTTTCAGGTGGTTTCGTGATACGTCTCCAACGTATCTATAATTTTTGATTGCTCCATGCTATGTTATCTACTGTTTAGGCAATATTGGGCTTTATTATCCACTTTTATATTATTTTTGGGACTAACCTATTAACCGGAGGCCCAACCTAGATTTGCTGTTTTATGCCTATTTTAGTGTTTCGAGGAAAAGGAATCGAGTCAAAACGGAATGAAATCAACAGGAGAAGTTATTTTTGGAAGGAAACCCACCTGATGGACTTGGACCCCACGTCAGAAGATACAGGAGGTGCTCACGAGGGTGGGGGCGCCCCCCCCCCCCTCGGGCACGCCCCCTGCCTCGTGGGGCCCCCGTAGCTCCACCGACGTTCTCCTTTCACCCATATATACCTACGTACCCTAAAACTTCTAAAACAGAAGATAGATCAGGAGTTCCGCCGCCGCAAGCCTCCAGAGCCACCAAAAACCCATCGGGACCCCTTTCCGGTACCCTGCCGGAGGGGGGATCCATCTCCGGTGGCCATCTTCAGCATCCCTGCGCTATCCATGACGAGGAGGGAGTAGTTCACCCTCGGGGCTGAGGGTATGTACCAGTAGCTATGTGTTTGATCTCTCTCTCTCGTGTTCTCAACTTCATACGATCTTGATGTATCCTGAGCTTTGCTATTGTAGTTGGATCTTATGATGTTTCTCCCCCTCTACTCTCTTGTGATGAATTGAGTTTCCCCTTTGAAGTTATCTTATCGGATTGAGTCTTTTATGAGAACACTTGATGTATGTCTTGCCGTGATTATCTGTGGTGATAATGGGATATCATGTGCCACTTGATGTATGTTTTGGTGATCAACTTATGGGTTTCGTGACATTGGGAACCTATGCATAGGGGTTGGCATCGTTCTTGACTCTCCAAAGAGAAACTTTGGGGCACTCTTTGAAGCACTTTTATGTTGGTTGGATGAATCTGAGATTGTGTGATGCATATCGTATAATCATGCCCACGGATACTTGAGGTGACAATGGAGTATCTAGGTGACATTAGGGTTTTGGTTGATTTGTGTCTTAAGGTGTTATTCTAGTATGAACTCTTTTATAGATCGATCCGAAAGAATAACTTTGAGGTGGTTTCGTACCCTACCATAATCTCTACGTTTGTTATCCGCTATTAGTGGCTTTGGAGTGACTCTTTGTTGCATGTTGAGGGATTGTTATATGATCTATATATGTTATTATTGTTGAGAGAACTTGCACTATTGAAAGTATGAACCCTAGGCCTTGTTTCCTATCATTGCAATACCGTTTACGCTCACTTTTACCGCTTGTTACCTTGCTGTTTTTATATTTTTCAGATTGCAATTACCTATATCTACCATCCATATTGCACTTGTATCACCATCTCTTCGTCGAACTAGTGCACCTATACAATTTACCATTGTATTGGGTGTGTTGGGGACACAAGAGACTCTTTGTTATTTGGTTGCAGGGTTGTTTGAGAGAGACCATCTTCATCCCACGCCTCTCACGGATTGATAAACCTTAGGTCATCCACTTGAGGGAAATTTTCTACTGTCCTACAAACATGCACTTGCAGGCCCAACAACGTCTACAAGAAGAAGGTTGCGTAGTAGACATCAAGCTCTTTTCTGGCGCCGTTGCCGGGGAGGCTAGGTAAGTGAAGGTATATATCTTGCAATCGAATCTTTTTGTTTCTTGTTTTAGCACTAGTCTAGTTTATAAAAGAAAACTACAAAAAAATGGAATTGAGTTTGTCTCATACGCTTCATCTTTTTAATATCTTTCGTGAGTGTGATGAAAGGAAAATTGTGCCAAAGTGTTAGAAGAAGAATGCATTAAATTGTTTGGCACTAAATCTTTGAATGATGAGCATGATTGTAATGTTGTTAGTATGAATTTCTTGAATATCCATGATGCTAATGATATGCAAAGCCACAAGCTTGGGGAAGCTATGTTTGATGAAGATGATATTTTTTGTCCCCCAAGCTTTGTTGAGCAAATTTATTATGATGAAAGCATGCCTCCTATTTATGATGATTATTGTGATGACACGTGCTATAAAGGATAATGATAACCATGAAATTTGTCATCTTGATCTCAGCTCTCAATCATATGATAGTTATTTTGTTGAGTTTGCTCCCACTACTATTCATGAGAATAAATTTGCTTATGTGGAGAGTAGTAAAATTTCTATGCTTGTAGATCATGAAAAGAATGATTTAGGTGCTGGTTATATTGTTGAATTCATTCATGATGCTACTGAAAATTATTATGAGGGAGGAACATATGCTTGTAGGAATTGCAATAATATCAAGTTTTCCTCTCTATGTGCTTAAATTTTTGAAGTTATGCTTGTTTTGCCTTCCTATGCTTGTTGATTATTGTTCCCGTAAGTTGTTTGCTCACAAAATCCCTATGCATAGGAAGTGGGTTAGGCTTAAATGTGCTAGTCATATTCTTCATGATTCTCTCTTTATGTTTCAATTCTTATCTTTTTTGTGAGCATCATTGAAATCATCATGCCTAGCTAGGGGCGTTAAACGATAGCGCTTGTTGGGAGGCAACCCAATTTTATTTTAGTTTCTTGATTTTTGGTTCTTTTTATGAATAAATAATCCATCTAGCCTCTGTTTCGATGTGGTTTTGTGTTTTAATTAGTGTTTGTGCCAAGTAGAACCTTTGGGAAGACTTGGGTGAAGTCTTTATGATCATGCTGTAAAAAACAGAAACTTCAGCGCTCACGAGATTAGCTAGAAATTTTTACTGGAGAGTTCTATTTAGTTGATTCTTTTTGAAGATGATTACTAGACAAATTCCTCAGGTCCACCAGGTTATTTTAGAATTTTTGGAGTTCCAGAAGGTTGCGTTAGTTGCAGATTACTACAGACTGTTCTGTTTTTGACAGATTCTGTTTTTCGTGTGTTGTTTGCTTATTTTGATGAATCTATGGCTAGTAAAATAGTTTATAAACCATAGAGAAGTTGGAATACAGTAGGTTTAACACCATTATAAATATATAATGATTTCATTACAGTACCTTGAAGTGGTGTTTTGTTTTCTTTTGCTAACGGAGCTCACGAGTTTTCTGTTATGTTTTGTGTTGTGAAGTTTTCAAGTTTTGGGTAAAGATTCGATGGACTATGGAATAAGGAGTGGCAAGAGCCTAAGATTGGGGATGCCCAATGCACCCCAAGGTAAAATTCAAGGACAACCAAGAGCCTAAGCTTGGGGATGCCCCGGAAGGCATCCCCTCTTTCGTCTTCGTTCATCGGTAACTTTACTTGGAGCTATATTTTTATTCACCACATGATATGTGTTCTGCTTGGAGCGTCATTTTATTTTCTTTAGCTTTGCTTGCTGTTAGTTATAATAATTTTTTGCATCTTTAGTTTCAATAAAAAAAGTCAAGGATAGCCTTTGCCATGCTTATTTTGCAAGTATGCATATTGCTGTTTGAAAACAGAAAGTTTACCGCTGTTGCAAAAATTCCTAAGAAAAGTCAGAGCATGGTATAATGTTGAATCGTTTTTCATAATGAGCTCTGATAAATTTACTACAGTGGTAATTTTAGTTCATAATTTTTGGAGTTAGGGAAGTATGATGAATCTTGCATTCTTTACAGACTATACTGTTTTGGCAGATTGCTGTTATGTTTGTATTGTTTGCATATGTTTGCTTGTTTAATGATTATATTTGAGGATAGGGCTATTAAATATGCAGAGGCATTTAGTATGCAATGTTGAATAATAATATTAATTATTTGTTACAGTAGGAAATGATAAGGTTTTGCATTGGTTTATACTAACCTATCTCACGAGTTCTTGTTGAGTTTGTTGTGAATGAAGCTTTTGATAAAAAGAGAAACCATGATATGAGAGGAATTAAGGAGACACAAAAGTTCAAGATTGGGGATGCCCAAGGCACCCCAAGATAATATTTCAAAAAGTCTCAAGCATCTAAGCTTGGGGATGCCCCGGTAGGCATCCCACCTTTCTTCTTCAACAACTATCGGTTAGTATCGGTTGAGCCTAAGTTTTCGCTTCTTCACATGAGTTGTGCTATCCTTGAAATGTAGTTTTATTTAGCTTTGCTTGCTGTTTGAATAAAGTATCAAGATCTGAAATTATTAAATGGGAGAGTCTTCACATAGTTACATAATTATTCGACTACTCATTGATCTTCACTTATATCTTTCGGAGTAGTTTGTCATTTCCTCTAGTACTTCACTTATATCTTTTAGAGCATGGTGGTAGTTTTATTTTGAATAAATAGATGTTCTCTCATGCTTCACTGAGATTATTTTGAGATTCTTTAGTAGCATGGTAATTTTCTTAATGTTAATATACTTGGTGTTCAAGATATGTGAAACTTTCTTTTGAGTGTGTTGAATACTAAGATAAGTTTGATGCTTGATAATTGTTTTGAGATATGGAGGTGATAATATCAAAGTCATGCTAGTTGATTAGTTGTGAATTTGAGAAATGCTTGTGTTGAAGTTAGCAAATCCCGTAGCATGCACGTATGGTTAAAGTTGTGTAACAAATCTGAAACATGAAGTGTACCTGGCTTGTGCATCCTTACGAGTGGCGGTCGGGGACGAGCGATGGTCTTTTCCTACCAATCTATCCCCTAGGAGCATGCGCGTAGTACTTGATTTTTGATGACTTCTAAATTTTTGCAATAAGTATATGAGTTCTTTTGACTAATGTTGAGTCCATGGATTATACGCACTTTTACCTTTCCGCCTTTGCTAACCTCTTGGTGCCGTGCATTGCCCTTTCTCACCTTGAGAGTTGGTGCAAACTTAGCGGTGCATGCAAACCCCGTGATATGATACGCTCTTTCACACATAAACCTCCTTATATCATCCTCAAAACAGCCACCATACCTACCTATTATGGCATTTCCATAGCCATTCCGAGATATATTGCCATGCAACTTTCCACCGTTCCGTTCATCATCATCATGACATATTTTACTTTTGTCATATTGCCATTGCATGATCATGTAGTTGACATCGTATTTGTGGCAAAGCCACCATGCATAATTTTCATACATGACACTCTTGATCCATTGCACCATCCCGGTACACCGCCGGAGGCATTCATATAGAGTCATACTATGTTCTAGTATCGATTTGTAATCATTGAGTTGTAAATAAATAGAAGTGTGATGATCATCATTCAATAGAGCATTGTTCCCCCAAAAAAAGAGAAAGGCCAAAAAAAAAGAAGGCCCAAAAAAAAGGGGCAATGCTACTATCTCTTTTTCCACACTTGTGCTTCAAAGTAGCACCTTGTTCTTCATGTAGTGAGTCTCATATTTTGTGCTTCAAAGTAGCACCATGTTTTTCATATAGTGAGTCTCATAAGTTGTCTTTTTATACTAGTGGGAATTTTTCATTATAGAACTTGGCTTGTATATTCCTACGATGGGCTTCCTTAAATGCCCTAGGTCTTCATGAGCAAGCAAGTTGGATGCACACACACTAGTTTTCTTTTGTTGAGCATTCATAACTCTAGTGCATCCGTTGCATGGCAATCCCTACTCCTCATGTTGACATCAATCGATGGGCATCTCCATAGCCCGTTAATTATCCTCGTCAATGTGAAACCTTCTCCTTTTTTGTCTTCTCCACACAATCCCCATCATCATATTCTATTCCACCCATAGTGCTATATCCCTGGCTCACGCTCATGTATTGCTTGAAGGTTGAAAAAGTTTGAGATTATTTAAGTATGAAACAATTGCTTGGCTTGTCATCGGGGTATAGAAGTTGGGAACATCTTTGTGTGACTTAAAATGAAGCATAGCCTAACTATATGATTTTGTAGGGATGAAATTTCTTTTGCCATGCTATTTTGAGAAGACATGATTACTTTGATTAGTATGCTTGAAGTATTATTATTTTTATGTCAATATGAACTTTTGTCTTGAATCTTTCGGATCTGAATATTCATATCACAAGTAAGAAGAATTACATTGAAATTATGCCAAGTAGCACTCCGCATCAAAAATTCTTTTTTATCATTTACCTACTCGAGGACGAGTATGAATTAAGCTTGGGGATGGTTGATATGTCTCCAACATATCTATAATTTTTGATTGCTCCATGCTATATTATATACTGTTTTAGGCAATATTGGGCTTTATTATCCACTTTTATATTATTTTTGGGACTAACCTATTAACCGGAGGCCCAGCCCAGATTCTTTGTTTTATGCCTATTTCAGTGTTTTGAGGAAAAGGAATATCGACGGAGTCAAACGGAACGAAATCAAGCTGGAGAAGTTATTTTGGAAGGAAACCCACGATGGACTTGGACCCCACGTCAGAAGATACGGGAGGTGCTCATGAGGGTGGGGGCGCGCCCACCCCCAGGCGCCCCCTGCCTCATGGGGCCCCCGTAGCTCCACCGACGTTCTCCTTTCACCCATATATACCTACGTACCCTAAAACTTCCAGAACAGAAGATAGATCGGGAGTTTCGCCGCCGTAAGCCTCCAGAGCCACCAAAAACCAATCGGGACCCCTTTCCGATACCCTGCCGGAGGGGGGATCCATCTCCAGTGGCCATCTTCATCATCCCGACGCTATCCATGACGAGGAGGGAGTAGTTCACCCTCGGGGCTGAGGGTATGTACCAGTAGCTATGTGTTTGATCTCTCTCTCTCTCGTGTTCTCGACTTCACACGATCTTGATGTATCCCGAGCTTTGCTATTGTAGTTGGATCTTATGATGTTTCTCCCCTTCTAATCTCTTGTGATGAATTGAGTTTCCCCTTTGAAGTTATCTTATTGGATTGAGTCTTCTATGAGAACACTTGATGTATGTCTTCCGTGATTATCTGTGGTGACAATGGGATATCATGTGCCACTTGATGTATGTTTTGGTGATCAACTTGCGGGTTTCGTGGCATTGGGAACCTATGCATAGGGGTTGGCACACGTTCTTGACTCTCCGGTAGAAACTTTGGGGCACTCTTTGAAGTACTTTTATGTTGGTTGGATGAATCTGAGATTGTGTGATGCATATCGTATAATCATGCCCACAGATACTTGAGGTGACAATGGAGTATCTAGGTGACATTAGGGTTTTGGTTGATTTGTGTCTTAAGGTGTTATTCTAGTACGAACTCTTTTATAGATCGATCCGAAAGAATAACTTTGAGGTGGTTTCGTACCCTACCATAATCTCTACGTTTGTTCTCCGCTATTAGTGGCTTCGGAGTGACTCTTTGTTGCATGTTGAAGGATTGTTATATGATCTATCTATGTTATTATTGTTGAGAGAACATGCACTAGTGAAAGTATGAACCCTAGGCCTTGTTTCCTATCATTCCAATACCGTTTACGCTCACTTTTACCGCTTGTTACCTTGCTGTTTTTATATTTTCAGATTACAATTACCTATATCTACCATCCATATTGCACTTGTATCACCATCTCTTCATGAACTAGTGCACCTATACAATTTACCATTGTATTGGGTGTGTTGGGGACACAACAGACTCTTTGTTATTTGGTTGCAGGGTTGTTTGAGAGAGACCATCTTCATCCTACGCCTCCCATGGATTGATAAACCTTAGGTCATCGACTTGAGGGAAATTTGCTACTGTCCTACAAACATGTGCACTTGCAGGCCCAACAACGTCTACAAGAAGAAGGTTGCGTAGTAGACATCATTTCGTACCCTACAATAATCTCTTCATTTGTTCTCCGCGATTAGTGACTTTGGAGTGACTCTTTGTTGCATGTTGAGGGATAGTTATATGATCCAATTATGTTATTATTGTTGAGAGAACTTGCACTAGTGAAATTATGAACCCTAGGCCTTGTTTCCTAGCATTGCAATACCGTTTACGCTCACTTTTATCGCTTACTTACCTTGCTTTTGTTTATATTTTCAGATTACAAAAACCTATATCTACCATCCATATTGCACTTGTATCACCATCTCTTCGCTGATCTAGTGCACCTATACAATTTACCATTGTATTGGGTGTGTTGGGGACACAAGAGACTCTTTGTTATTTGGTTGCAGGGTTGCTTGAGAGAGACCATCTTCATCCTACGCCTCCCACGGATTGATAAACCTTAGGTTATCCACTTGACGGAAATTTGCTACTGTCCTACAAATCTCTGCACTTGGAGGCCCAACAACGTCTACAAGAAGAAGGTTGCGTAGTAGACATCACCTGACGGCGGGGCTCGTCCTCTACTTCAAGTTAATGGAGGCGGCCTGCTCTCCGTCAAGGTCCTTGAAGATCTTGTAACTCGCCTAAACTGCTGCGTGGAGAACTCCTGTGACGACGAAGATTCCTCCTCGAGCGGGAGTGACGAGGAGGACAACGGTAGTGACGACGAGGGTGCTGAGCGGCGGACGCCGACCTCGACTCCGACTGACCGCGTCGTCCCTCCCTCGACCAAGCGCCCCACCGAGGTCCTTCCTCGTCAAGCTCTCCATCGGCGCGCTCCCCATCGCCTCCTTGGGCGGCTGGAGTAGGAGGGCCGGAGAAGGCGAAGAAGGCGGGTGGCGGCCGTCAAGTCAGAGTGCGTGGGCATCGACGCCTTCGTCGCGTATTGTCGGCCCACTGCCTCATCTTCCAGCTCACCTCCCGGCACCGGGATGTTCTCTTGGTGCCTTCTGCTCCTCGCACCTCGCCTAGGCGCTCTTTCACCCTCCTGCTACCTTGTTCCATTTTCTGAGGAGAGGGACAAGAAAGGGGTTACGGGCATCTTATCTCTTTTTAATTTGTAAGCCTACGGGCACTTGTTATATTTTAAACTTGTAATCCCCCTGCTCATGTTTTCCATCCTGTATGAACTTTACCTGTATGGGACGTTTTTAATGAAAAAGGGTGCTTCTCGGGTTCTTTGTGCGTGAGCGAGGCCCATGCCAAGGAATGAATCCTTGTTATTTTCAAGATAAACATTGTCGCCCGGCAACTTGCCTTGCCGTCCCCTTACTTCAGTCGACCATTCTCACGCTCTTGGCGGAGGCAGGGGCAAAGTAGAGTTAGGCCCCCCGTTTATTTCCTCGCCGCGAGGACTATGACCCGGTTCTCACCCAGGGACTTGTGTCTAGGGACAAAAGGGGGAGCACGGTGGTCTGGGAGCAAAACGAGGCTTCATATGTCCCAAACTTCATGCGTTAATGCACAATGGAGGATAAAAGACTTATCTGAATCTGCAGCCCGTGGCAGCCTTGGCTTGCCATGGTTGGATTCTTGTATCTGCAGCCCGCGGCAAACTTGGCTTGCCGAGGCCGGAGCGCCGGCTCGTTCTCTTTCTTCCAAACAGCTCAGCAGAAACATCCATGCGCCCTGCAAACCAAAGAGGGCAGAAAGGAACAGAGAAATGCACACTTGACCTCTATGCTAGGGGTTAGTCGCCGCTAAGCACTATCAACCCTAACCGAGGGAGAGACTTAACCTAGCATGCATGCTAAAACTTAGGGCGCCAGCGCTTCATTTATTTATGCTCAGGGTCTGTGCCTGGCTTTGTACAGAGGGTTACATGCCTTGCCGGCAAGGCTTGTACAAAAGGTGGTTTGCCGGGAGGCCCGGCAATCGCGCCTTATGGGTAAAACTTGCAAAGATGTTCGATGTTCCAGGAGTTGCTCATTGGAATAGCATCTTCGGTCTCCAGGCGGACTGCGCCGGCCCTGGTGACTCGTATTACCCGATAAGGGCCTTCCCACTTCAGCGTTAACTTGTTGGAATTCTTGGCCGATTGAATGCGCCGAAGAACAAGGTCGCCTTCCTCAAAGCTTCGGGCATGAGCCTTGCGACTATGGTAGCGGCGCAAGGCTTTGTCGGTAGCTACCGCTCTCACAGCCACCAAGACGATCTTCCTTGAGGAGCTGCTATGTCATCTTGCCGCAATTGCTCTTGCTCAAGCTCGTCATAAGCGAGCACTCGAGGTGACCCATATGTGAGTTCCGTGGGAAGAACTGCTTCTGCCCCGTATACCAGGGGAAAGGGTGTTTGGCCGGTGGCTCGATTTGGCGTTGTTCTGATTGACCAAAGAACCGCCGGCAACTCATCAATCCAGCGCCTTCCGCTCTGGTGCAGCCTATAAAAAGTCTTGGTCCTCAGGCCTCGCAGTACTTCAGCATTTGCCCTCAACGCCTGGCCGTTGCTCCGTGGGTGTGCCGCGGAAGTGAAACAGACCTTGCTGCCGAGGTCCTGGATGTACTGCATGAAGGTGTGGCTTGTGAACTGCGTGCCGTTGTCGGTGATGATTCTGTTTGGTACACCAAAACTGCAGACTTGCCCCTTGAAGAACTTGACGGCTGACTGTGATGTCACCTTCCACACTGCTTCCACCTCCGGCCACTTTGTGAACTTGTCGAACACAACGTACAAGTACTCAAAGACCCCGACAGCGCGGGGGAAAGGGCCCAGTATGTGGGGCCCCTGACCGAAAATGGCCAGGAGAGAGGAATTGTTTGAAGGGCTTGGGCTAGTTGATGAAGCTTCTTCGAATGGAGCTGACACTCTTCACACTTGGTTACTAGTGCCGTTGCATCCTGGAGGCGGTGGGACGTAAGAAACCTTGCTGTAACGCCTTGCGGCAAGGGCCCTCGACCCCATGTGGGAGCCACATATGCCTCTGTGCATCTCCACCAACAGCTCCAGTCCTTCCTCCTGTGGAATGCACTTCAATTTCACACTGCTCGATCTTTTCTCAGACAGGACATCATCGATTTAACCGATACATAGCAGATCGACGAGCTACTTTCTCTGCTTCCTCCGGCTCCTCAGGAAGCTCCCCTGTCTGGAGGAATCAGACGGTATGATGTGCCCATGCCGGAGCCCGGGGCTCGACGGCAAGGTCCAAAGGCATTTCTTCCGCCATGGGAGCGTCCGTCTCTACGGCCAGGGCTTGACGCCCTGCCGGAGTCAGTTGCCCCTCGGCAGGCTCAGTACCCACGGCAACATCCTTGCCAGCGGCCCAGGGGGTCGGCGGGAAATTACTTGCCGGGGCCTGATTTCCTCCGCTTGTTCTGCTCTGTTGACAGTTCAACGGATGGTTGAGTCAGTCGAAGCACAAAAGTTCCTGGTTCCACAGGTAGCTTGAATGCGGCATGCTTCAACAGGTAATAGGCGACGTCGTTCTCCACTCCGGGAACATGCTCCGCTTGTATACCGTCAAAGTGCTCTTCCAGCTTCCTCACCTCATCTACGTAGGCCTCCATCAACGGCTCTTGTGCACACCGGAGAACCTTGACCTAGCCCCTGCAAGAGGGAGCTGACAAAGTAAACCGAGTGCCACATCATCTTCGCCTTCTGCACTACTTCATTTGGTCGCACGGGCCCTGTCTCGATGGCGCCAGACTCTGCAGGGGGCCTTGCCTTGCCAGTGCCAGGCCCTCCCGAGGGGAGTTCTGGCTCACCATCTGCCAGTCCTGTCATTGCCACTGCCTCTTCATCGACCTCCCTCTGCGCCACTGGCGCGACGCTGACCACTTGATTCGTTGCCGCTAGATACAGCAGCAATGGCTCTTGTGGCTTAGGCGCAACTAGTATTGGCATAGAGGAGAGGTACCTCTTCAAATCCTGCAGTGCTGCTTCAGCTTCTGGGGTCCATTCCATTGGTCCCGCCTTTTTCAAGATTTTGAAAAAGGGAAGGGCGCGCTCGGCAGACTTGGAGATGAATCTGCTCATGGCGGCAACGCGGCCAGTGAGCCGACGCACATCCTTGATCCGCTTGGGCGCCTCAATTTGCTCGATAGCCTTGATATTGTCCGGGTTTGCCTCAATCCCATGCTGTGACACAAAGAACCGAAGAAGCTTGCCGGACGAAACGCCGAAGACACACTTCTCAGGATTCAACTTGAGGTTGATCTTGTGTAGGTTTGCAAACATTTCTTCTAAGTCTTGTACAAGTGTTGCCTTGTCCTTGGTTTTGACCACTATGTAATCCATGTAAGCTTCCATATTTCTATGTAGCTGGGGCTCAAAACCAATTTGGACTGCCCTTGCAAACGTCGAGCCAGCACTCTTCAACCCGAAAAGCATCCGTAAAAAGCAATACGTACCACATGGGGTGATGAATGTTGTCTTCTCTTCGTCTTCTCTTGTCATGAATATCTGGTGGTAGCTCGAGTAGGCGTGAAGGAATGACAGCAGTTCGCACCCGGCCATGGAGTCAACAATCTGGTCAATGCGCGGCAACGGGAAGGGGTCCTTAGGACAAGCCTTATTGAGATCTGTGTAATCAATACACAGCCTCCACTTCCCATTTGCCTTGCCCACCACCACTGGATTGGTCAACCACGTTGGATGAAGCACTCCTCTCACCAAGCCTGCCGCTTCCAAGTTCCTGATGTCCTCTGTGATGAACTCCTGCCGTTCCAAGGCTTGCTTCCTGACCTTCTGCTTGACGGGTCACGCATGGAGACATACAACAAGATGTGCTCAATCACTTCCCTGGGAACGCCGGGGATGTAGGATGGTTGCCATGCAAACACATCGACATTTGCCCGCCGGAAAGTGATGAGCGCGCTTTCCTATTTGCTGTCGAGGGTGGAGCTTATGGTGAAAGCCCCTTCCATGCCGTCCTCCTTGACAGACACCTTCTTGGTCTCTGGTGGTGCAGCTCTGGATTTCTTTCTCTTGCCGGTGGAGCTCTTTGACACATCCTCGACGTAGCACAACACTCCGAAGAGGTGCGCTTGCCGGAGTGGGTGCGGGAGGTCTTGCCGGTCTTCTTCTCCCCCCCCCCCTCGGGGCTTCAGCGGCAGGAGCAAGTGCCTTGGCGGCAGTTGCTGCAACTGCTTCCCGGTAGAGTAGGTCGATGCAGATCAGCGCATCCTTCTTGTCGCAGGGAACGGTGATGATGGTCATCGGCCCAGGCATCTTCAGCGTGTTGTAAGCGTAATGTGATGCCGCCATGAACTTGGCTAGTGCCGGGCAGCCGAGGATCCCGTTGTAGAGCAAGGGGATCTCGGCTACATCAAAGACAATCCTCTCTGTCCTGTAATTCAGCTCGCCTCCAAACGTCACAGGCAGCGTGACCTTGTCCTTCGGCTGACTCCTTCCCGGGTTGACCCCTTGAAACGTGCCCGTCTCTTCGAGGTCTCCATCAGGAATTTGCAGCCTCTTGATCACAATGGGCGAGATCAAGTTCAGGCCGGCCCCACCATCGACTAGCATCTTGTTCACCTTGAGGTTGCGTATCATTGGTGAAACCAACAACGGCAAACACCCGACCGCAGTTGTGCGATCAGGGTGGTCCTCGGCGTCGAAGATGATAGGCGTGCTATACCACTTCAGT
Source organism: Aegilops bicornis (assembly GCA_021605145.1). NCBI lineage: Eukaryota > Viridiplantae > Streptophyta > Magnoliopsida > Poales > Poaceae > Aegilops > Aegilops bicornis. The sequence continues at coordinate 263,238,307 of CM038672.1, forward strand.
GGCTTCTGAGAGTCGAATTATGGCTCTGCTGTTGTGATCTCACGCGCCCACTGCTTGAGCTGGCGGTGAGAGGTATGCAGCGAGGCTCCACCATCGACACACATGGCCAATGTAACCTTCTGGAACTCATGCTCGTCGGACTCGTTGTCTTCATCATGATCATCGTCTTCCTGCTTCTTGTCGCGGCCCCGAGCGGGCCTCTCTTGCTGGTTATCCTTGCCGCGGCGACCTCATTAGCCACCGCGCTTCTTGCCGGATCCCTCGGCACCATCCTGGCCCTTCTCCTTGTCCCGCCTCTCGTACCCAGCTTTTTGCGTCTCATCGAGCAGCTCGACTTGCCGGCAGTTCTGGAGGTCGTGGCCCTTGGTGCGGTGGATCTTGCAGTATTGCTTGTCGGAGCCTCCTGGCTTGTCGGCAACCGCCAAGGCCCGGCAAGGGGCACACCTGGCAATTTCCTTGTCGGGGTCATCTGCCTTGGCTTTCTTGGCAACGTCGGTGTCCTCGGATCCCTCCACGGCACGCACGGTCTTATCCTTGCGTTTCCTACTGCGGCGCCGGCTCTTCTTTGTCGGGGCGGTGGTGTCTTCGTCCGTAGAGTCGGTTTCCACGCCGGCGTCCTCGCCGGGGTACTTCCTCCCCTCTTCAGCCCAAGCGCATCTATCATCCAGAACGTAAAGTTCAGCCACATCCTTGACCTTGCTCATCGCCAGCTCTTCGCGCATCTTGCGGTTGCGCACATTCTGATGGAACGCGCTGATCACGGCGGCGGGATGAACATCTGGGATATTGTATTGCACTTGGCTGAACCTCTGTATGTACTTGCGCAGGTTTTCACCTTCCTTCTGAGGAATGATAAGCAAATCACTCACCTAGCCATGAGCTTGGTGGCCTCCAGTGAAGGCACCAACGAACTCATGACACAGATCTGACCAAGAAGAAATGGAATCCGCCGGCAAGTGCATCAACCAAGACATGACATTGGGTTTCAGGGCCAACGGGAAGTAATTGGCAAGCCCCAACGGCTTGCATCACGATGGTGTAGATGCTGAGGAACTCTGACGAATGGGTCTTGTCGTTGTACTTCTCGCCGACGTCGGGCTTGAACGTGCGGTGGGACGGCCACTGGAACTGCCGCAGCTCATGGGTAAAGGCTGGGCAACCTACCTTGTAAGGTAGGCCGCCGGAGCCTCCCAATGCTGGGTGGTCCATAGCGGGTCTCGCTCGCTTATCTGACTGGTGGCGTGTATCGCGCCGACGTTAGATGGTGGTTCGAGCATCTTCATCGGCTCGCTCCCGAAGAACTTGGCGCTGGTCGAAGTGGGTCTGTGGGTCAGACGACGCTATGGAAATGTTATCACAAGCGTCATCACGACGGATCGACACCCGCGGTGGCTGGCGTGGAGGAGGAGAGTGCACCGTGGCCGCGGCGCCTCCGGCCCCTCCACTAATAGTGTGCGGTGGTTCGACGGAGCGCCGGCCCAAGGGCCCTGCCGGCCGTGGCTCGTCTTTGTTGGCGACGCCGACGAGGCTCCCGATGGTGGCTCTCCACTTGTCGAGCTTTTCCGCAGCAGGAGGGAAGTCGAGGAGCAGCTGCGCGTGAGCCAAAGCTTCTGCTACCGTGGGTGGCGGCAAAAGCTGCGTGGACCGTGACGCGCTCCGACTTCTAACCACGTTAGAAGGAGCTCTATCACGGCCCGGCGGCTGCGTGCCATTTTTGCCAGCACTTCGGCGGGCATGTTGGCCTCCTTCGTCCCGCGAATAATGCACATGACTCTTCCCACGGCGGCTCCCGGGGTCCCCAGCATCGTGGCGCTACTCGTCGCGCGCACCCTGGGAGGAGCTTATCGTGGGCGCCGGCGTAGGCGACTTCGAGGTCGCCGCGCCGCCCGTAGGTGGCACGGCGCCGCCCTTGGAGGGTCCCGCGCCGCCTGTGAAGGGCCCAGCTCCGTCTTTGGATTTGGTGATGTGCGGCCCGTCGTCTTGCACACGGCCGACGCCGCTCGCCAGGCTCTGACTGCCAGAGCGATGTTGTTGCTCGCTGGCCGCGCCTCGGGTTCTGTCCGCGACTGGCCCGCTGCTCTCCCGCATCGGTACGGGCCGCCCGGCCCCGGATGAACCGACCACTGTGATCATTTTCTTCTTGGAAGCCATGGCGACGAAGAACTGCTAGGCTATCTGCTAGACCGGATTTTCACAACTGCGCGCCCCCTACCTGGCGCGCCAAAGATGTCGGGGGAAATCGACACCTATGGAATCACTGGGATCCCTTCTACGGTCAGCGGGCGCGGGGTCGTGCAAAGAGCGGGTCTGGAAGGAAGCACATAGATCATTTACCCAGGTTCAGGCCGCGGAGATGCGTAATACCCTAGTCCTGCTTTGGTGGATGTATTTGAGTGTTCTTGTGTTCTTGAGCTAGCTACAGCCGTGACTTGCCCAAAAGATCTGAATCCTTCTCCTGGTCGCCTTGGGCCTCCTTTTATAGGAAAAGGGGCTGCCACAGTGGCACACAAGAGGTGGAAAGGTGTACAATAGATGAGTCTATCCTCTGGCACTGTCGGACAAACGCATTTAATGCGCTGCCGATGTGCCCCTCTCGCTTTATCTGGGACGGCAAGGAAGCACGTCCAGCTGTCGCCGCCTGGCCTAGCTTCGACACATGTCTGAGCTGACGAGGCGCCATGGCGCCACGTTGGCTGGCTGCTAGGCTGGCGCGGTGGTGGAGCCTTCACGAAGATATGCATGCCACCACGCAGGTGCTTGTTGGGTCGGTGTAGAGGCTGCTCGTCGCCATGCAGGTGCCTGCCCGGCTGGTTGAGCTGGCAGCTGCATGGGGACGGCGGTGGTGTCTTGGCCGGTGCGGGCCTGGCTGTGGCCCCGCTGATACCCTCGGAAAGGGTCTTGCCGGGGGCCCGGCAAGGGTCTTGCCGTGGAGTCATGGTCGCCCCCGGCAAGGATCTTGCCGAGGGTCTTGTGGATTTCCTCGGCTAGGATCCCACCGAGGGTCGTCGTCTTCTAGTCCTCATCTGATCTCGTGTGTTTATGATCTTGACAAAGATCTGCATGCCACCACAGAGGTGCCTCCCGAGCCTTGGTTCCAACGTAGTCATTGGCGGCGTTTCGAACTCTTGGGCTCGAGGGTGGCTCGCTCTACTGGTACTGGGCAAGTTGCCCCGGCAAGGCTCTTGTCGGGGCCGCGGATGCCGCCCCGGCAATGGCCTTGCCGGGGGAGTCCACCTCACCCACTTGCTCTTTGGTGTTTCTAGTCTTGGCGTTGCCTTGACCGTCTTGTGCTCCGGCTTCTTTGCGGCTTCCCTCCTCTTCCCTGCTAAGTGTGGCCGCGGGCGCAGCTCCGACTGCCTGTGCACAAGTAAAGGGGTTAAAAGGAGAGCCCCTACTTTTGTACACGACAAGTGTAGTTGTAGACTATGATTTTAGATAGTGTAATTTTATTGTATTTCTAGTAGTGTACTTGTGGTGAAAGAATGTAGTGTAGTTGTAGACTATGATTTTAGATAGTTTAATTTTATTGTATTTCTAGCAGTGTACTTGTGGTGAAAGAATGTAGTGTAGTTGTAGACAATGATTTTAGATAGTGTAATTTCATTGTATATCTAGTAGTGTACTTGTGGTGAAAGAATGTATAGTGTAGTTGTAGACTATGATTTTTAGATAGTGTAATTTTATTGTATTTCTAGTAGTGTACTTGTGGTGAAAGAATCTATAGTGTAGTTGTAGACTATGATTTTAGATAGTGTAATTTTTTTGTATTTATGGTAGTCTACGTTTGGTGAAAGAACGTTTTATGCATTGTATGTTTTGCAGGTACTCGTTAATATGCCCATCTTTTACTAATTTGTTAGTTATATATATGCATCGTCACAAATGGCCTCGAAGTATCATGGTGTGCGACAGAAGGGAAATAAGTACTATGCCACCATTAGGAAGGACAATGTCATCCATGAACTTGGCCACTGGGACACCCCGGAGTAGCAACGCATGCTTATGATGCCATGGTAGTAGAGTTCTTTCGGGAATGGGAGAATCTGAACTTCCCTGAGTGTCGTGAGTTCGCGATGTTCCTCGCGCCTGAGGACTTGATGATATGCACTAGGGTTGAGGAGAAGGAGAGCAAAGAGGTCGAGGTGTATTTCTTCAACCCATTGGTGAGCAAGCTTGAGAGAGATGACGAACTCGTGGTGGCAAACAAGATGATGTTACTTCAGTATGCAGCTAGGAAGAGGGCACAGGAGGACCCAACAGGCTGGGATGCCTTGGAGCATGAGGAGGAGGGTCAGCAGGGGTGTCGTCGTAGGTCGACTAGGCACGACCAGGAGGCTAGTCCCTCTGGCCACTAGCTTAGCGTGCGCTACCTATTTCATATGAACAGTTTAACTTTATGCATGTTTACGTATGGTTTGTAGAACTGTTTTATTACAAGTACGTATATGTTAATAGGTAGATGGGCGGATAGCGCTGGTTCGTACTAATCGCTTATTATGTTGCATTATATTTATGTGCATCTTATGTATGCTTATTTTTCTCAACTTCATGCATGAAAGCAGTAAATGGATGACCCATGTGAGACCTGCGGTTTGGTGTGATGCCAAAGGGATAAGAAGTTCTTCATAGATCATCCGAATGACTTCCTCACTACGACGATATGTTTTAGTTGAACATGTTTTGATTTACTCTCCTGCATGACAAGACAATTGTATAACTAGCTAGCTACTTCTTTCTTTCAATTTTGCTCAAGTCATCCCTTGCGGGGCAAGGCGTCACTTCTTAGAGAAGTTTAAATTTCCAGTTGATGCCACCATCACATTCCAGTGCACCCTCATGAAGATGTTGACGGCCCGAAGATTCAATTGTCTTGTCACTAACGACGCAAACCGCACCTACTTTAGTTGCCCTAGTTAGAAAGCCCTTGCAGATGATTATGAGATGGAAGCTAGGGAGAGAGCCACGTTCTACCACGACTACGATTGTGACGAGATCATTGTATACTAAAGCCTTCCGGCAGCGATGATAGTGCACTTACTCCGGACTATGACCCTGACTCCGCCCGCTGAAAAGTCATAGTTAACTACTTGGCATGCATGGAAGATATCATGTTATTATCACCTCTATTTTTTTGAACTTGTACATGCATATGTGTGTTAATTTGCCTACTTTGTTGAACTATATCAATAAGTGCATTGTTGAACTTAAATGCTATCATTCGGTCTCTTTATAGTTGATTTAGTGACTGTTCTTAAACTGGATTATGTTGTCATTCTGGCTGAAATGGCTGTTGTACAACTTTTATTTCAAATTTGGAAATCAAAGTATTGGTGTCGAGAAAACATGGAACGTTGCAACTGATGACTAATACTGCTGGCGTGGACAACACGGCACGCGATTACCGTCCAAAATACTGATGTGGAGGTGCCAACGCCAGCGCTAACTTTTAACACCTGCGCCATATTGGCGGCGCCAGGTGTCCACGCCACGAAGGCTGCTTTTGGCACGCTGTAAGTAGGCTTTTCTCCACTAGTGCGAGGAGGCCGCCACACACCCGGCCGGTTGGGGTGGATGAACATGACCGCGTGGAGTCTGAATGAGCAGTAGCGTGTGGAACAACAGTGGCTGGTGGAGGCTCGAGGAAGTCGATGGTGGATGAACAGTAGCCTATGGAGTCCCATTTTGTGGTATGCCACACACCCCTCTGATGAACCGGACCCTGTTTCGACCGTAGGCAGTCGGAGAGAAGTCCGTTTGCTCCATTTTGCAGTACGCCAGACCCCTCCCGATGAACAGGGCCCCATTTCGACAGTAGGAGGTTGGAGAGAAGTCTGCTTCTTGTTTTATGCACGCCAGACCCTCCTGATGAACAGGACCTCGTTTCGACTGTAGGCGTTCGAAGAGAACTCCATTTCCTCCGTTTTGCAGGATGCCAGACCCCAAGTTGATGAATATGACCCGGTTTGGGCTGTTTCGTCCAAGTAGGTTGGCTCCCGATGAACAAGTCGCAGTCCAACCTAGTCGCTTCCTCCCGATGAACACGACGTGGTTTCCTCCGTTCCGACCCAGCCGATTGGCTGCCGATGAACATGACACAGTCGCTGTACGCATTCAAGACCCCGCCCGTATGTACGTACATAGCCGTATTTACTTTCTTGCTACGTGGTTGTACATACGTATACACGATTTAGAGAAGATAGCCTCAACTTCTACGTCACCCATGCCGCTCCTTGCTCTTCCATGGTTTCCAGCTGCGAGGCGAAGAAAACATTATTTTTCAGCGTAAAAAGGATGCAGTTGCATGCATGCGTCCATGGGCGTGGTGCGTCCCCACTGTCATCCTGTCGACATACCGTCATCTTCTGATGACTCTGTTTGTTGACCATGTTGACCACACTGTGCCGAGCACACCAAGGCCGGTGGATGACAGCAAGGCCCCAAATTGGAACGCCCAGACATGGGGAAGACGTTGCAGTGGAGTCGCAGACAGAGAGGAGTGGGAAACTTGAATAGTTTGGGTGCGGGGTGGGCCTACACTCGGCAGAGAATAATAGAAGGTGCGGAGGAGTGCAGGGATGGCCTGGCCATTGGTGGAGTTGCGTTTTGCTGCGAGGCGCATGAAACAACACTGCTAGACGCCGGAGGCTACAGCAGGTGGTCCTGGTAGCGCTGGAGGAAGAAGACGAGAGATTGAAGAAGAATACTGGACGTTGGATGTAAATCCAATGCCATGGTTAGGCTTTGACCTTTTTTGCGGAAGTTCTTAGGCTTCGACCTTTTTTGCGAAAGTGCTTAGGCTTCGACCTACTGGCCCACATGTCAGCCAGTCCATTTGGTTTTTTACTCCATTTGGTGGGTGGGTGAAACAATGATGTAGCGTCTATGCAGCCCATTTATATATTATGATAGAATTTAAAGCCCATTTGCATTATTCTCAACATCCACGGACTTGCTGGGTTGGGTGAAAAATATCATGTTGGGTGGACAGAGAAATGTTATAAAAACATAAACACATGATTGCACGTCTATTACTGCATTGATCAGTAAAGTCTTTGCAAGCTTATGTACGCAATCACCAGGAGTTAACTTGCCAAGTGATATATAAACAATTATTATTATTATTTTGTAAGAAATTTTGATTTAGGAAATAAAATATCATTTTAAATTGATGAGTTAGTAGGATGTGGGGTATTATTATTTTTAAGGCTAGACGTGGGAAAGTTGAGTTGGTTCTAGGGAAAAGTACTGGGAGAAAACTCAGATTACATCGAAAAAAAGTGGGAGAAAATTCAGATATATTATTAATAAAAACAAAAAATAAAGGAAGTCGGAAGGTTTATAGAACGGTTGGACGAATGACGGGTTTAACGGAACTTATATTGTTTTTATTATATATATGTAATAAAATAAGATATAAATATATATATATATATATATATATACTATTATAGAAGGGAAAACATAGGTTCAGTTTTGCGTTCTTATAGAAAAATAGAACTGAGTTATGCGTTGTCTTAAAAAACAAACATGACTGCTGATGATGTTATAGACAAGCTAGGCTGGGAGGTACAGAGGATGCTTGATACTTGCTGGACCCCCCCAAAAAAGTTGAAACCAGCTGGATCATCTGTTTCTGCATGTCGTGGGCTGCGCATGTTAAACAACAAAACCTAGGCCATGGACTTGGTGGGCCTGGACTATAAGCATCCCAACAAACAGTTCTCTCCCGATTCCTCTTGTTCTATTGAGCATGCTTGGAACGACAGACGGCGGCGCCGTGGCGAGAGCACCAAGGCGGAGGACAACGTCGAGACCTCGAACCGGAACGAACCAAAGCCAGGTAAGACGCGGTTGGGGGGGAGTACGAGGGTTGACTTGTTCGGGTGCAAGGTGGGCCGGTGGAGCTACCACCACCGGAGAATGTGCGGGAGTAGAGGGATGGCCTGGCCAGCGCCATGGGATACCGAGGCGTGCGTGGCAGCGCCACCAGCCACTATAGGAAGAGGACAAAAGATTGAACAAAATAAAGAAATACAACTGGATAGGTGGTTGGTCCCAAATGTCTGTGTACGATAACTGTTGGGTCCACCTGAGAAGGGGAATATGTTGGGAGGAAGGAGATTCAAAGCACGGCAACCCAGTGAAGTAGTTACATACATTAGAAATAACCACTAATAAAAGCTAACAGGTTAATGGGTTCTTAGATGAAATATTTCGGACAAACAGATAATTATGACACATAGGCTAATGCATGAAACACTCAGATGATAAAGGTGCTTAAACAGATAAAGTACATCATCTAGACCTTCCTGGCACGCTTGCTCATGGCACTGCAGCTGTCCGTGTACTTGTCGATTACGGGAAGCTGACACGCCCTCAGGTGCAAGATCCTCCTGCACATGTCTGATGAGGACATGACTACCTTGGATATGACCAAAAATATTGCAAAATCCATATTTGTGAGGTGCTTTCTAATGCAAACTATGCAATAATTTATTTATGTTATCCAGGACAAAAATACTTCACAGACTTTTGTGCCATGTCTAATTGCAGGTGTATGGGACATTTGTACAATCCAAATATGAAGATAAGGGGAAAAGAGAAGTTTAGGTGTTGTTCAAAAAGTCCTCTCACGTTACTTTTGGGCCAAGAGAAGATAGAGTCCAAGTCACTCACAATCTGGAGTCAGATTCGGACTACACAGACATAACTGACTCAAAACGCCAAAATCTCTTTCATCCAGACTTTGACTTGGGTGATTCTTTTTTTGTTGGAAATTAGATTCCGTGCTCTTTCCAACCCAATAGGATTCACCTTAAAATCCATCTGTAGCGTTGAGATATTGACGAAAAACAATTTGACGGTGCAGCAGAATCTGAGTCAAACTACAATCCAAAGTGTTGCATCACCTCCACTTGGGCCCATGAGGCTTGTGCAACCTAGGTGTAAGTTTAGGCGGCCATTGGACTCCCACCTCCTTTGCCGCCACCCCTTGCTCCTATATATCAATCTAGTAGCTTTTTTGTTGGGATTTGTTTAGTTAAAAGTTAGCCATTGCAACTTCATGTACTTCGTTTGTGTCCAACGACCAGACCAAGGCCGCTTTCGGATCCCCATCATTGTCAACACATCATCCATATTCACAATATTCAGATTGCTTTATCACATTCTAGCTTGTTCATCGATTTCTTGCAGGAATAGACCTTCATGGTCAGGTTGATCGTGCTCCGGCGTGGTGAATAACCTCTCGGAGTTGGTTTAGCGAACGCTAAGGCGCATGGTCGTGCACGTTTGTAGTTGGGTCGTCAAAGTCATCTCCACCAAATCGATAGTTATCATCTCATCGAATGATCGGGACACCCTCGCCTCTATCAAGTCGTCTCCACCAAATCTATAGTTATCATCTCATGGAAATATCAGGACCCTCGCCTCTATCAAGTGGTATCAGTTTTCAGGTTCCTAGGTGAGAATTTCTAGTTTTCCCTAGATTAGATTTATTTCCTTACCTATTATCCAAGAAAAAGCCACAAAAAAAGTTAGATCTATTCAGCCTTTGTCCAAGCCAGTATGAGCCTTTGCAATTATCTTTTGCATTATTGAATTACGGTTGCATCGTTCGTTTAGAGTTGCTGGTCTTAGTGACTAGTTCGTTTAGAGTGTCAAGTTTTGTTCACATGAGTCACGCCGCCACTGCATTGTTATCCCTCCCACTATCCACCACCCCATCCATCGATTTCCACCACGTGCTACCCATTGTTCAATGCCATAGTCATAGTTGAGGTCGTTCACATCTTCGCTTGATCCAATCTGCATCTTATCTAATTTTTTTTGGAAAGAGGGAGAGAGAAAAAAAGACAGAGAAAAAAAGTAAAAGAGAAAAGTCAGAGAAAACAAGGAGATAAATAAAAAAAGTAATAAAAATGAAAAACAAAATTCGGATCTATCTAGACTCAATCTCGTGCCTGAATTCACATTGGAATCTATTTTGCGCACTATTCAGTAAAACAGGCATATCTTCCTCATACGAAGTCCATTTTGGCTCCACTAGTACTCGAATTAAAGCTAGCCACGAGCCACATCTAAATAGTTGCAGAAACTTCTTCAATATTTAGCACCTCAAAATCGGCTTGTAAATAGGTCTTTTTGCCCTCTGAAGTTCGCAAACACAGCTTGTTCTAGTTTTTCAGGCCAGTTTTAGATTTTTTTGACTCCTCACATCATCTCGGAATTGAGTGATTCTTTTTGCATTGGAAAGCTTGAGCCATTACCGTTGTGTAGAAAAATTATCAAAAAATTGGCACAAACGTTTCCAGTGGAAAGTTGGAGAGAGATTTGTTGGTATATCCTGCTTGGCAGTTGTTTCACATCACTATCTTTACTGCTATTGTGATCTTCACTTATATCTTGTCATCCAGAGCTAATTCATATCCTTTATTGATGCAAGTTGTGCTACGCCATGACCTCATTAGTGTTCTAATCTCCGTCTCTTGTCCTGTCTAGCCTAGGACCAGCACAGTACCGTCGTTGAGCGTTTATTCAACATTGCGCCTCTGAATTGATTATTGTTTATCTGTTGCTACCATATATTTAAGCCTGCCAAGCTCCACATACTTCTACACCGTGTATACGTATGATCCCCTGGCAATCTCTTTACTCAATCTTCGGAGTTATTTGACACTGTTGGTTGCCTGTCACCACCTGCTGCATGGTAAGAACTTGTAAGATATTGATATTTGCTTTACTGTGAGCGCTTTACCACCACATCCTTGTAGTTCGTAGGAGCATTATTGTCGAATTTTGTTTCTTGTTTCTATTAATCATGACAGGTTCCAGAGATAGAAGTTCTTGGATGGCTGATACATCTTCACCATCACGAAAGGTTGGACAACACACATAAGCACATGGTCAGTTTATCTCTTTACCATCATTGGAGGGTATATCTGATCCTGCTATTTATCTAGCCTTGAGCTTCAAGTAGAACAAATTTTTAGTCACCATGATTTTTCTGAACTTGAGGGGGTACGAGCTACCACTGGAGCATTTACTGGTTTTGCTTCTATTTGGTGGAGTGTGCATTGTAAGAAGAACATTGATAACCGACCCACAACTTGGAAAGATTTGAAAGTTGTAATGAGATAACAATTTTTTCCTCCTTACTATCGTCGTGGATTGCTTCACAAATTGGAACAATTAAAATAGGGCAGTAAAACTGTTTATGCTTACTACCAAGAGTTCAAATCTTATATGCATAATTATGACATAGAAGAATCCAAGGATGATACAATGAATAGATTTTTTAGTGGTTTAAACCATGATATTCGCGGAATATTTCAGTATATCCCTCGTTACATTACTGGTATGTATGTTCGTGCTTGTACCTTTGAGAGACAGATACAGGAGGATGCATTGGGCGACTACAACAACTACTATTCTAGTTCATGCTCACCACTACCAGTTGGTTCCTCCATCGTTGCATCTACGAGAGCAGTCACACCTCAGATTGTGAGCGCGACATCACCTCAAGTGTATGGTACATTGTCATCGTTTGTACCTACATCAACTACGTATTTGCGACAAGGTAACAATAAAGGTATTGATTATATAACTTCACATGAGAATGATGCATGCCTAGTTAACTTGAAGACATCATGTGTTGAGCTAGTTAACTTGAAGACATCATGTGTTGAGTTACCTATTGATTTGAGCACACCACCTATTTTAAAGAGTCGTGTTACTTTCATGAATGTGTCATGTGATCAAACAACTAAAATACCAATAATTTTGAGTGCGCCCATTGAATTAACTGTTGATACAAAAGAACCATGTGAATCAGGGAATAAATCAGATTTGGATCAAATACATTTGACAATAAATGTGCCAATGTTTAATAATTTTGATATGAACTCTAATCTTGGTGATGATTCTGTGTCAAATGACTTATTGCATGTTTGTTTATGTAAGCATGTTGTAGCATGTAAATTTGATGCAAGTAAGGTTTACTCACCAATGTTGGGATGGTTTAATGATGAACATTGTCAATCTTTTGATATTAATAAGAGCTTCACTTATATGTGCAAACTGATTTGCAATATTTTCATGCCTTCTACTTCTTGTGATAATATTTTGGCTTTAGATTCTATGATCTACGGAAGTTACTCTTGTATACATGTGTCATATGTGCAAAAACCAAGGGAAGTAAAAATGGATGACATATACATATACAACATGTACACCTTGTCACTTTTGTTAGCCACATTTCAGATTAAGCAACGCCGAGGACGGATCAAGAAGAGGAGGATGATGAGGACATGACTACCTTGGATACAACCAAAAATATTGCATACATGTATATTTCTGTGGTGATTTCTAATGCAAACTATGCAATAATTTATTTATGTCATCTAGAACAAAAATACTTCACAGACTTTTGTGCCATGTCTAATTGCAGGTGTATGGGACATTTGTAGAATCCGCATATGAATATAAGGGAAAAATAGAAGTTCAGGTGATGTTCAAAAAGTCCTCTCACGTCATGTTTGGGCCAAGAGAAGATAGAGTCCAAGTCTCTCACGTTTTGGACTCAGATTTGGACTGCATAGACATACCTGACTCAAAACGCCAAGATCTCTTTTATCAGGACTCCAAATGGGGTCATTCTTTTTTTGTTGCAAAGTAGATTTCATGCTATTTCCAACCCAATGGGATTCACCTTCAAATTCGTGTGGAGGATTGAGATATTGACGAAACAATCTGACACTGCAATAGAATCCGAGTCAAACTACAAGTCCAAAGGTGTTGCATCACCTCCACTTGGTCCCGTAAGGCTTGTACGACCTAGTTTTAGTTTTAGGTTTCGTTAGGACGTCCTCCCACCTCCTTGGACACCACCCCTTGCTCCTATATAAGTAGATCAATCTAGTAGCTTTTTCGTTGGGATTTTTTAGTTAAAAGTTAGCCATTGCAACTTCGTGTACTTCATTTGTGTCCAACGACCAGACCATGACCCCTTTCAGATGCGCACCATTATCAATACATCATCCATATTGACAATATTCATATTGCTTTATCATATTCCATCTTGTTCTTCAATTGCTTGTAGGAATAGACCTTCCTGGTCAGGTTGATCGTGCTCCGGCATGGTCAATAACCTCTCAGAGTTGGTTTAGCGATTGCTAAGGCGCAACATCATGCACATTTGTAGTCGGATCGTCAAAGTCCTCTCCAGAAAATAAATAGTTATGATCTCATCAAAAGATCGGGATACCCTCGCCTCTATCAATGTCGTAGCATGCGTATGCATCCTTGGCCACGTAGGTTATGTAGGCTAGGTTCAGAGGTACCTCCCACGTGTTCAGGTCCTTGGTATCGACTTCTTCTTTCATGTTGGCGTAGTAGGGGTTGATGACGGTCGCGGCAAGGTCAACCATGGAGTCCTTTGCCGATGATTTTGTATTGCTTCTGGATGTTGACAAGCTTGTTGCACCAGATGGCCGAATCGTAAAGCACAGTCGCTTTCTTCCTGCTCTCCACCATAGCGAAGGTGCAGTCAGCGGTGCCGATGAAACGGGCAAGTGCTCCAGAACCTTTGATGAGCCTACAACAGTGGTAGATGAGAACCTCATCCCATACGCATACCTAGGCGACAGCGATTCGCTTGTCCCTATCAGGAGATGAATGGATGGGCACAAAGTCTAATCCCGCGACATTGTGCTTTCTCCTCGTGTAGGTACTACTTGAACTTGGTGAGGCAGAGCTTCACCGAGTCCGGATAGTTGATGTACATCACATTTGTCAGCGTGGAAGCAAGATCACCAGTGGCACAGGGGTGCCCCTTTGTGGTTCGGCAAGGGGACGGTCACATTGCACAAAGAGCAGAAGCAATAGGGGACAACACAACGATGAACAACTCGCTTTTATTTAGGTCCGGGATGCTTTGCAGCATAAAACCCTACTCCTGCTTTGGTGGATTGATCTAAAGGAGCACGAAGACAAGATGTGCTCTAGCCTGGCAAAGGGGCCTTGGGGAGAGCAGCGTGTGCGTACAAGTGTTGGGGGATCTCCAAATCGAACCCTTTGCTGGGTTGCCTCGAGCCTCCTTTTATAGCTTAAGGGGAGACTACAGTGGCAAAACTGTCATTTTAGTGAGATTAGATAGCTAACAGTGTTATCATACCTAACTCTGGCAGTTAGGACAAAGTGAATTAAATGCACTGCTATGTGTAGTGCTGAGGTCGAAGCCCGGCAAGCTTGCCGCACCGCTTATTCATCCTCTCCTTATTAGCTTGACATGCCTCATGGACGGGTGTCAATAAAGATAATCTCTTCTCTTCCAGGCTGCCACGTGCTTGAATGGATCCACCTAGCTGCTTGATAGCTTGACACCGCATGGATGATTGACTTTGGTATGGTGTAGTGGAGCAGTGGCCTTGGTTAAGGTTTGCCGGCAAGGTGCCTAGCAGGCTCTGGTCTTGATGGCCCCGGAAACCTTGCCGGGGCAAACTGGACTTATTCTTAGGTGTGGCCTCGACCCAGCCAGGCTCTCCTGCCCTGCAAGGGAGGCCTCCCCGAGGCGGTCTTCCGCTAGCTTGTTCTTCCTAATGCTCTCCTTGATCTCATGAAGAGCGGTTTCTCTGGCTTTATCTTTGTGTCATGCACTGGTACTGGATGTATGATCTCCAACATGCCTGTGCATGAGTCCGGGTAGCAAATGTGGATGTTTGCTGCACCGACAACATTCTACTAGGTGCTTCCGTGGGTGCGAACGATTTAACTCAAAGGTGAACTCCTTGCTGAAATCCATATCCAGTAGGATCACCCCTCAGATCGTCATTGGAGTCTCTTCCCATGCAGAGTTAATGTGGCGGTTCTCATTTTATCGGGATAGGGGGAAGGGGGAAATGGAGACGACCGGTGTGTACTAGGGTACTGGGGGGCGGCAACGCGGAAGTAGCAGTTAGTTTTTCCAATCTTGGAGAACTACAATCGACGGTGAACGAGTGGGTAGGCGGTGGCAATTCATTTTTTAGCTCTTGTGGAACTGCATTCAACATTAAACTAAGTGTGTACAGGAGATAGCAGTTGCTACCCCTCCCTCACCCGTTGCACGCCCGGCAGAACATGCCACACGTCGGTTCACGAGTGAGGATGTATTGGTACAGTAATAGCAACTGTTAGTGGTCACTTTATTTAAATTTTATTAGCTTTAATTAAAATTTATTCTTCAAACAAGCAAAGCATTCGCTCGTTCTATCAGCGTCACATGATCAACATGCACATAAATAGAATTATTATTCTCAGGACACACACGATCAGCTCATTTGCCGCACTTCACACAGACAATGCTACCAAGTTTGAATAGCTTGTTATGGTTGCTGTCCTCTGCATCATCATGTTGTGTTTCCCAGCTTGCAAGATTAAAAAAAAACCAATAAGATTCAAATAACAAGTAAAACAAAGATGACTCTGTCATGCTCGGGAACGGGGTCCCCAGACTTGCACTGCGGCTGCTGGCGTGGCTCAAGTGGGGCCCCAAGACGACTCCAGCCTCATCAGCTCAAGCTCAAGACCATCGCGAGGGGCCAAGCCTCGCGGGGCGGACGATAGGAACCTTCCTCAGGAGCAGCCTCATCAGGCAGGCTCGCGAGGAGGCGGAGAGATCAAGGCAGGGTACCTCCCGAGGGTGCCCCGTGATGCAAGCCATGACGATCAAGGCCAGGCAGGCGCTAGGTGGGCGCCAGCCCGCGCAGTGTCCTCATTTCCCCTTTGGTGCAAAGGAGGCAAGCACAGGCCAAGGCATCAGGCAAAGGTTACCGCTTCGGTGCAACAAGACCAAGACCAGCAGAACGGCAGGATGGAGGTCATCGTGGAGCCAGGGACGGCGTCACCGCTGTGAGCCTTTGGCAGCCGAAGACCAACATTAGTCAGGATAAGTGTACTAGATGTTCCCCTTCAAACTGGCCAACTGTTGGCACCCTTCCCGCTCATTATTTGGGAAGAGGCCCAGGGCCTCCCTCTATAAATAGGACTAGCCACCACCAAGGTAGGGGAGACGATCGAGATCACACAGAGAAAGAGAAGCGACTGGACTCGCCCTAGTAGTTCACCGCACCAGCTCAAGAACAGACCCTCGCGAGGCTGTTCTCCCTTTGTATTGTTCATCATCAGCTCCTGAGGCAATCCACCACACCACAAACTAGAGTAGGGTATTACACCACAACGGTGGCCCGAACTAGTATAAACCTTGTGTCTCTTGTGTTGTTCATCATTCATAGTTTAGATCCCTCGCAATCCATTCTCGCGTGAGCTGGTAGGGGAAAGATCTTCGCGCGCACCCAGTGTTCGAACCTCAAGGGTCTGCCGGAACCCGAAATCCGACATTTCGCGCCCCAGGTAGGGGTGCACCGGAATCCTTCCTCCGCCGCCTCGCATTTCGTCACCTCACCGTCCGATGTCCAACGACCCAGTGGCCGACGCCGATCACTGGGCGGCGTGGCCCGCCCACGCCCCGCCAGCCCAGGGCGACCTCGACCTTGCATCTCACGCAGCCCGCGCTCCGCAAGGCGCTGTGGGGCGCGGGCGACGCGGCTAGACGCTGCCTGCCCTCACACCACGTCAGGTATGGTCAGCGGCCAGAGCCTCAAGCCACGCCACGGCCACGGTGCCGCACACCCGACGGGAGCAGGCGAACTCCAGGTCCGCGCTCACGGTGGCCCGAGAACTGCTACGGTGCCGGCTTCTAGAGGGCGGCAGCGACGTGCTCTTGGAGCAGTTCGCCGAGCTCCTGGACGCCGCCGCCTCAGGAGCGCCTCCTTTCTGCGTCAAGCTACCACCTCTGGCCCAGAGCGCGCCGTATGGCGGCCTCATGCACGCCCATGCAACCTCAGGCGGGCTCCAGGGCCTACTCGACCCAACCTGGCCAGCAGCACCAGGCGGCAAGGCGCGCAGACCCCGTCTCCGGCCGGCGAAGGAGCGCACGCCATGACCTTTGGACTCGGTGGGCCACTGCGCCACCACTCTCAAGACGATTCTCCGGGCCGGACTGCGTGGCATGTGGGGCACTACAGCGAGTCCTACGGGGCGGCGTCCCCAGAAGCTTATGTGCCCCGCATGATGGATCAAGAGTGCGCACGGGAAGAAGACCATGGCTCGTTCCTTGGGCCAAGCTGGGGCGAGGAGACACCGCAAGCAGAGCTCTTTCAGGAACCCCAAGAGGGCCTCGACAACCGCGCCGGTGGCAGCAACTATCTGGTATCGTTAATTCCTCGGGAGAAGGCTTATGCTAACCATGTGCCATAGGAGGAACAGGTCGCTGCAACAGGCGGCTGCCCCAACTCTGCAGCCTCTTACCCCTCAGGAGGAGGGCATCGGGGGCTGCAGGAAAGGGGTCAAGATCCGGGTTCGTCCCAGCGGCGCTCGGCACAAGATGTTCTCGGGAGGTAGGCCCTCTGCCGGGAGGTGCCTCGTGGCCTGCCCCGCGGAAGGACCCATGGTCGTCTGGGAAACCGCTTAGCGACCGCTCTACCCCATTGGGGCCGCCCTGGTCTCCGGCTGTCGGTGGTGGTAGAGTGTGGGCGCAAAGGCGGGGCCCTCATCTGGCAATGTGAAGTAAGGCCGGTACCTGTGAAGAAGGCCCAGTGCCTGTGAAGCTCGCCACCCCGTGACACTCTCACGTAATAATGAGTGGGGCTGTACACGCCCCGGAGTCTCGGGAGCGCCGGCCTCAGGCCCTGGGGCTCCCTCCCAAGCCCAGTGGCAGCACTTAGCTCCGCGCTGGTGAGAAGACGTCGAAGACTAGACTAGGTGCCGGACGCGGCCTTTTGCTTTTTTGCCTTTTCTTCTATTGACGAGTTTCTTCGATTTGAATTTAAGTTGGATTTGAATTCGAGCCTTGCGTGCGTTTGGGGAAGGGGTGTTTAGTCTCGTTCGAGCAATCTCTCGTGTTCTGGTTTCAGCTTTGCGTCCAAAGCTAGCGTCAGCTGTCCCCCCCCCCCCCCGCGAGCCGAGCTGGGCCAATCGCGTCCATAGCTCGGACGGCTGTCGCCACTCCCTCTCCGGAGGTTCTTATCGCAGGATCAATGGGTCCACCCAGAAGACACACATGGCGCTAAGGCCCCCGCAGCCCCGCTCGGGGCTCACTAGGGCCAAAAGGTAAATGAGCCAGCCGACCCACCACCGGGCCGGCCGTTAAGCTCTCGCGCAGAGTTAAGGTTACAAGTGCATCTACCGCAAATCCTTAGATGAGGGGCTTCCCCTCCCAAAATGCTCTCACAGTCTTTAGGGACAAGCCCGAACTTCTTTTGTACAAGGTAAACAACGACGACAATCAATTAGTCGGACATGTCGCTTGCTGCGCCTTCCGGGTCACCTCCAGAGGCGTCGCTGGTGTCGCTGACATCGTCGCCATCACCAGCACCTCCGCCAGCGCCAGGACCGTCCACCACGCCGCCTTCATCGGCAGCCACGATCACGCCGTCATCATCAGACGTGAAGGCCCTGACAAGGTCGTCCACGTGGCCATCCACCCATTGCGCCAGGTCGCCCCGGACGGCTATGGGCACCGGTGCGATGGCGGCATCGAAGTCGAAGTGGGGATCCCTGTCCCGCAGATAACTGAAGACACGCGAGAAAGCGTGCCCAAGCAAGGCTCAGCTCCTCTCCTCAACAAGCCAATGAGACCTCTCGGCGCGGTTCTCCAGAAGTGTCACCACGTCAGCGAAATACTGGAGGTTGTCGGTGTAGTTGGTCTCGTGTGGCTCCTCAGCAGCGGCCTCGCAGATGTTGCCAAGGGCCATCTTTGCCCATTCCCTCAGCGTACGGAGCATGGGGGCGTGCTCGTGCTCCAGAACCCGCCTTCGGCGGATCTCGTCCTCGTTCTCCCGTGCAATGGCCTCGGCGTCATCAACCCTCTTCCGGAGAAGAAGCAGTTCGGCGTGGGAGGAGGTCAGCTCCTCCTGCGCTACGCGAAGGGTGGCTGCGGAGGCGTCCGCACCCCGCGTCACTTCATCTAGCTTGGCCTTGAGGGCCGCGGTCCTGCCCTCAGCCTCGGCCCTGACCAACTCCAACTTCAGCTCATATTGGTGCTCAAGGCCAGAGCGAGCTTCCGCTACGTGGCAGTCGACCTCTTCTTGGGCTCTGGCCTCGCGTGCGGCGACTTCGTCCTCCGCCCGAGCCACCAGGCACTCCCTCGTCTCCAACCGCTCAAGATCGAGGTTGCGATCGGCGGCCTCCAGCAACAGCGCTTCCTCGCGCTTCTGAAGCTCCACCTGGTCGATGGAAGCCCCCTTCAACAACGCAAGAGCAACCTGGCCCAATTCCACCTGCTCCTCCAGAGAGTTGCTCCAGGCTTGGAGCTCCCATGCACACTCCTCCGCATCCTTGCGCCGCCGATCTGCCTCCCGGGCCTCCTCGACGGCTCGGGAGCAAGCCTCTCGCGAGGCCGCCAGCGACGCCTCAGCCTTCGCGTTGTCAAGGTCACAATGATGACGCGCGAGGTCCACGGCTACCTTCAGCTTGCGCCTCTCCTCGGCAAGGCGCAGACCTTCTGCCTCAAGACGCGCATCTTTGCCGGTGAGCTCCACCCCGAGCCGGTTCACCGCGGCCGTCGCCCCTTGGAGAAGCTCTTGACGAAGGGGACGGCGTTCGCGAGCATGCCTGAGCACGTCCTCCGCGTCCCCCTCAGCTGCAGGGGTTTGTGGGGGCCCGGAGGTGGCGCGCCTCCTCCCGCAGGGCAAGGGGCTGGCGCCCCAACAGTCCATGACGGGCCTCGCTAGGGGCAGGGCCTGGCACCGGTCCGTCCCCAGAAGAAGAGCTCAAGATTTAGCTCAACAAATCGCCATCCACGACCAAGGAAGGACCACGGGGCAAGCTGGCTGTGTCACGGAGGAACTCGTGAAGGGAAGATAGCAGGCGCACAGGCTCGGGACACTCAGCCGAACGGATCACCTCCCCGACCGGCTGAGCGATGAGGGCGCTGCTTGAGCCCGACGCACCAAGGACCGGCAACGAGGGCGAAGCCTGGGGAGATGGCTCCTTGGCCGTCTCCGCGAATCCGGAAGGAAGGGCCCTGAAAGGCCACGGTCAGCTGCAAGAACCAAGAAGTAGAGGAGCGGGAAGAGAAGAGGACTTACTCGTCTGTGGCGAAGTACTTCCTGCACTTCAGCAAGCAGCAAGGGAGATCGTCACCGCCCGAGGCCTCCTTCCTCTTGCGGAGGGCCACGAAGTCTACGCGAAACCGGCCTAAGCGCTCAGCGTAGGAATCGGTTTGTGGCATGGAGGAGGCAGCAAGATAACTGGCGTCAATGGGACCAGCATGGGGGACGCCCCCAGGCGCCACCTCATGAGGGGCGATCGGGACCTCGGGAGCCCCAGCCTCGGGAGCCAGAGGCCGCGGCTCCACACGTGTCACCATTTTTGAACGAGCTCCGGGAGATGCCGCCCTCGGGGCTTCGCACCGCGTCACCACCTCGACGTCATCTCCTTCAACTCCCGATGGTTCTCGTCTCCCTGCTTCATCACCTGAGACAGAGCCACGTTGGGCAACTGCAAGAGCTGCCATAGCAACTGGGTTCTCGCGAGGCCCCCTAAGGCCAACCGGGCGCAACCCCCACTCGTCGAAGCTGGGCATCGACCCCATGAAATCGGCCCTGCCCGAACAGAGATACAAGAGGGCGCCATCACGTCGAAGGCCGCCCGGGGAAGAATCGCCAACCAAGACCCTGAGCACCGTCTTCAGCACCTCAGGCTCCAGGTCCTCCTCCTGAAGCCGCATGCGGTCTTTGTGCCTCGCAAAGTCCCACATCCGGTGAGAGTGGCGCTGGAGAGGAGCAATGCAACACTGGAGGAACTCCTTCACCACCTTGGGCGTCGTCACGTTGAGCGCCCTCAAGCTCTCGAAGTGGCACCAGACGAATGCAAGACGGCTGTCTGCGAGCGTCTCGTGACCCCAGCCTGAGTTGGGAACAACATGCGAGGTAGGATGCGAGAGCAGGGGGCTGAACACCCCAACATCCACATACAACCACCGCTCTCTGAACTTGGCCTCAGGGGGAGGGAGTCCGAAATCAATCCCTGAAGCAGCCGTCTCAGGCACCGCAAGGAAGCTCACACACCCCGAGCATTGGGTAGGGTCAGTCAGGCGCAAGGAGAAGAAGTGACGCAGTAGAGCAACGGAAGGAGGGATGCCCACCATTGCCTCACAAACAAAGGCGAAGACATCAGGATGGTAATGGACCCAGGCCCGAGATGCATCATGTGGATCTAATAGTGGGAGAGCACCGCATTGAAGAAAGCGAAAAAGAGGGGAACCAGACCCGCCCATAGGGCATCAGCGAAGAACCGGACCTCCATGACAATCCTGTCCGGGGAGGCGTGGGACGCAGGCCATGTCGTGGTCCTGCCGCACTCATTGAAGATGGTGGAAACACCATAGCGAACCTTACCCAAGGCCTTGGGGTTGAGTATGATAGATCGACCGACGGCGGGAGCCACCGCCGGAGGTGAACGGGATGAAGACGCGGGTTTCTTCCCCTTTTCCTTCTTCGTTGGCGCCATGACGACAGGAAGGGCGAGAATCCGAGCTGGATTGAGGGCGGAAGTAGGAGCCAGAGGAAGAAGGAAGGACCGGGAGTGCGCGGATGGCGAAAGGGGAATGGTTGTGTGCAACCCCGGGTCCGCTTAGCCGGGCGCGTAATGAGGCATCATGGGGAAGTGGAGACGCCCACGACCAATCAATCGCCACGCGACGCCCAAGGCCGCAGGCTGTTGGGGCTCATGGGCGCTCGTGACTTGCCCTTCGCTTCCTCGCTAAGGTTAAGTCTGGGCGTGCCTTGGGCCCGGGGGATACTGTCGGCGTTCTGGGTACGGGGGTCCCCAGACTTGCCTGCCTACGGCCTGCGGCGTGGCTCAAGTGGGGGCCCAGCATGGCCAATCCTCATCAGCTCAAGCTCAAGACCCTCGCGAGGGGCCAAGCCTCGCGGAGCGGACGACAGGAACCTTCCTCAGGAGCAGCCTCGTCAGGCAGGCTCGCGAGGAGGCGGAGAGATCAAGGCAGGGTACCTCCCGAGGGTGCCCCGTGACGCAAGCCATGACGATCAAGGCCAGGCGGGCGCCAGCCCGCGCAGTGTCCTCATTTCCCCTTTGGTGCAAAGGAGGCAAGAACAGGCCAAGGCATCAGGCAAAGGTTACCACTTCGGTGCAACAAGACCAAGACCAGCAGAACGGCAGGATGGAGGTCATCGTGGAGCCCAGGACGGCGTCACCGTCAGAGCCTTTGGCAGCCGAAGACCAACTTTAGTCAGGATAAGTGTACTAGATGTTCCCCTTCAAAATGGCCAACTGTTGGCGCCCTTCCCGCTCATTATTTGGGAAGAGGCCCAGGGCCTCCCTCTATAAATAGGACTAGCCACCACCAAGGTAGGGGAGACGATCGAGATCACACAGAGAGAAAGAGAAGCGACTGGACTCGCCCTAGCAGTTCACCGCACCAGCTCAAGAACAGACCCTCGCGAGGCTGTTCTCCCTTTGTATTGTTCATCATCAGCCCCTGAGGCAATCCACCACACCACACCCTAGAGTAGGGTATTACACCACAACGGTGGCCCGAACTAGTATAAACCTTGTGTCTCTTGTGTTGTTCATCGTTCATAGTTTAGATCCCTCGCAATCCATTCTCGCGTGAGCTGGTAGGGGAAAGATCTCCGCGCGCACCCCAGTATTCGAACCTCAAGGGTCTATCGGAACCCGAAATCCGACAACTACACATCTCAATGATTCCCACCTTGCAAGATTCAGAACCAATCTTTTAGATTCAAATAATAAGTACAACAAAGATGCCTACACATCTCATTGTTTCACATATCATGGCCAATCTTAACTATACAACTCAAACGTTGTGAGAATGTGAACAAATAAAAAAAATTGATCGATGCTTCACGTAAGAAATTTGATCCAAGGATTTGCTTCAACATTGAAACCAATCCTTTTAGGCCTTCCACTATATGGGCCAAAAGTGATGCCAAATTGAATTTTGGAGTATTTGGCATCGGTGGCCTCCGTTGCCCAGCCAGTGCCACAAATGTTTTGGGGGGCACCGGAGCACCTACTTGCTCCGGTGCCAAATTCATCGAGCAAATAAAAAACTTGTTCCATGACCTGTCTCTCGTCCGTCTCACACGAATCAAGTGCCGTGACTACCTCCGCTTCGTCCACCACCTCCGGCGAGCTCTTTGCTGCTCGCCTCCAACGCTGGACCTCCACCCTTTGGCCATGACCTCCGCCCCAAGATGTGAGCTTGGACATCCTGCGTAGCACCTGTGTGTGGCCCGACGCTGACAACTCCGGCCGTGAGCTTGGCCTGCCCACAACCAAAACCCTCTGGCCACAACCTCCATCATTGGATGCGAGCCTGGCCAGTCCACACAACTAGGCAGCCCGATACCGGTAGCCTCCATCGTGAGGTCGTCCAGCTCAGGCCGGTCCGATCTCCTATGCCACATGGTCTCTTGCTCGCAACCTCCACCCGCTTCGGCCCATTGACTTCCTCCGGCAGTTTCTGGCTGCACAAGCTTGGATTTGGAAACAGGGAGGATACGATTTTATGATTTGGTTTGGATAAACAAAGGGGATCTTTCGGGGGAGAGGAGGAAGAACTCGGTGAGGCACTCTGAAGGCTAGCTCAATGATTATTTTTTTGCGTGGGGTCATCTACTTTTAGATCGAGCGGTGCCCTCCGTTGTGAAGTCGGTGCCACAAAATTTCATTTGGCATCAGCAGTGACGTGCACCCTTTTCAATTATTTTGCACCCGTGACATAGTGGAGGGCCTTAAGGCCACGCAGGTCAAACATTGGAAGCTGAAATATTCTGCATCACTGGTGGCACTACCACTTCCAATATATGCACAAGAGGCCTTCTAGATTTTGAAGTAGTGTGTATAGAGCCTCATCCTTAGTATTTCACAAATAAACATAGCAGAATCTAGTGGAATCATCAATCAACATCCTAAAATATTTCTTTCCACCTTGCACACACGCATGGCCCTTTAGAGCCTTTGGATAAAGTGAACCTCGGGATTAAATCCATCTTGGCTAGTCATGTCATACAACCCAAGAACTTGGCGAATGCTTTTTACCATCAGAACATCTGTAGTTGAGTGTTCATGTTTGCACATATAAGAAAGAGCATGATTACCACAATAGTGGCCCTAGTTGAAGAAACTTTATTTCCAAAACGAGAAATTATTGCGATAGAATACCCTTATTAAAAATATACAACGTTAGCAAAGTATGATAAAGCACAATCATGTTTTTACCGTGATAAAGCACAATCATGTTCATAAAGGACAGTACTGACCTGTGTGAGATGGCTTTGGGAGATCAAGTTATTCTTCATGTCCCCGTATCTTGCCATGAAGGCGATTCGTTGACATCGATTAACACCTAAGTGTGGAAGTAGAACGAGGAGCGTCGACTCATTTCAATCTATTTTTTATGCAGTTCAACTAAAATTATGGCGCCCGCCAGTTAGAGAGGGTGCCCATGCCACCTCGACGGTAAGCATGATGGACTCAACTAGTTCAGTGCAGCTATGTGATTGATGCAGTGCACACGGACCTGATTCTGCCGGATAGGGCTTCCGCAAGTTATCTACATTAGAAATGGAATGGTAGCTAAGACAGTAACTCTATTTTAAATGTATTATTACTTCATTTTATTAGTGGTAGTTATCGGTGTCAAAACCATCAGATCTCGGGTAGGGGGCCCAAGCTATGAGTCTAAGGATTAACGGTAACAAGGGACGACGGGGACATGATGTTTACCCAGGTTCGGGCCCTCTTAAAGGAGGTAAAATCCTACGTCCTGCTTGACTATAGTCCATGAGTATAGGGTTTACAAGAGTTGATCTACCTCGAGATTGTAATGGCTAAACCCTAGTTGTCTAGCCTGTGATTATTCTGATAGCCTCTACAGACTAAACCCTCTGGTTTATATACATACCGGAGGGGCCTAGGGTTGTACGGAGTCGGTTTGCAGAAGAAGGAAATAGTACATCCGGACACCAAATTCGCCGTCCACACATACAGGAGTCCTACCCGGACACGGGGGATAGTCTTCTGCTTTATCTTCACGGCCCATCTGTCTGGCCAATGTCGAATACGCCGGACACCTAAGGACCCCCAAATCTAGTACACCCTCAGTAGCCCCCGAACTTGCCTTCAATGATAATGTAGTATCCGGCTTATGTCTTTGGCTTTGCAAGGCGGGTTCTTCACCATACTCCGGACTGATGATAGTCTGGTTTGGGCTCCATCTTCTGCCATTATGATTCCTTCCTATTGCCGCCTCGATTTCCACACGCCAGGCGAATGCGAACGGTCCATAACTTTTTACAAATAACCCCCTTACCATGCACGGGCGACATCTATATAAGGAGATTAGATCCCCAAATGCCATCCCACATCGCGCAAAGATCATTGGAGCAAACCATGAAAAACTTCAAAACATGGCGAGCGCTCCTAGCTCTTCCTCGCGCCCACATGGCCCTCATTAACGAAGCTACTCAGTGTCTCACCTTCAGCTGAATCGACTTCAGACGCAGGGATATCTCCCTCCCATAGATCTAGTCTATGTGCGGGCGGGATTGGCCTCGATTGGCAATGATGTGCTAGCAGAGGATTTCCCCTACCCCAACAAGGAGGAGAGGGTGTACTTCGTCTCGTTTCTTCTACGTGGCTTAGGATTTCCGATCCACCCCTTTATCAGAGATCTATTGGGATTCTATGGGATCCAGCTGCACAACCTCACACCAGGTTCTTTATCCTGCACATCTCGGGTTTTGTCGCTCTCTGTGAACAGTTTTTAGGCTGCGAAGCTCATTTTTAACTATGGAGAAAGTTATTTTTCCTCGTCCTCGTCATCGAGGGGGTTCCATATTTGAAGTGGGCGGCGTTGTAGTATGGCGCATAGCCGGATCAGGTTACCTTGTTGGAACTCCCAAGGAGGCATCCCAAGAATGGTCTTCGGAATGGTTTTATATTGAGGACGTTCCCCTTCCGAACCCAATTCGGCATGGACTCCCCGAATTTTCCAGCGCTCCTTTGAAGAAAGGCCTCAATTGGCGCCCCCGGAGCCCCAAGGAAGAAGACAGTGCAGAAGTAAAGAGGTTGGTTAGCAAGGTCAGATTATTTGCCCATTTCGAACTCTCGATAATCAAAGTCATGGCCATCACGATAAAGCGATGTATCCAGCCCCTCCAGTCTAGAGTGACCCCTTTATGGTGTTACAACAGGGAGGACAACGCATATCATTATAGGCGTTAGGGCCTGGATACCCCAGCCGCTCTGGCCGCCATTCTGGCAGATCTTTATAAGGGGGAGAAGGAAGACTTCATCCATTTAAATTATTGTGAAGGTTTTTCCATGTATAACCCCATTGTATGGGTGAGTCTTTTGATTATCAACACTCACTACTGCAGGTTGCTGCTAACGCGACACTACGATCAAAGACCCTTCGAGAAACTGTGTGTGATGCAATAATCGCAAAGGGTGCTGTATCAAAACCGTAAAAAATGATGCAAAACATTTGTGATGGAGGATGCATCAAACGCGGTTCAGACTTTAGTTGTGTGTGCGTTTCAGGCCACACAGTTAACCCGTTCGAACTGTTTGCGATGAGGCAGAACAACAGAAACGGGCAGCCATATCAATGTGTCTGTGATATACGGCATACAGTTCACTCCAATGAACCGTTTGCTATTAGGGAGTGCAACATAAACGATTAGCCAGATCAAGGTGTGTGTCATATAGGGCATACGGTTCACTCGGACGAACTGTTTTCGATTAGCGAACGCAACAGAAATGGTTCAACTTAACAAGATGTGTGTGATACGTGGCAAATAGCCGAATCAGATGAACTGTTTGCGATGAGAAATTACAACACAGACGGTTAATACAGTTAGTTCGTGTGTGATTCTTTGTGTATTAAAAACTTTGAAATATGCAAACTAGCTGCTTGCGGTGGCTAGGAATATCGCACACGATGCGTCTGCGAGTACTCGTGTGCGATGATTAGTAAGTTACACATACGTTTCCTTATGTTAACACTTATGTGATAAATAACATGTGGCACCAGATACGGTATTCGGGTTGTGTGTGTGCTCCACTTAGTCTTCCCACACTCCAGCGAATGCTTCCCGCGCTCCACATGGATGAATTGTAAAATCCACGCCTATTCCCTCACTGGTTTCCCACCACCAGCTAACGACTTGCTGCATATAACCCAGGTAGCAACGCACCGCCGCGACACTCTGCGAAGATCTAGTCCTCACCCATCTACCATTAGTTATTCCAAGCATGCCAGGCAACGACCAAAGCTTCGACGTTGACGCCTACCTACGTTACATCTTCGGGGAGGAGAGCGAGCCAGAGCAGGTCGGGGAGCAAGAGCTTCATCGGCCGGTGCATGCACCATGGCCCATCGGCAGCGATATCGGTGTCACGGTCCTTGGGAGTACAATCAACATATTGCAGAGGAGGTGTGATGAGCAGTTTGCCATCCACCGTGCAAAGATCCAGAGCTGATCGGCGTCATGATCGACAACCCACCCGAAGAGCCGCCGTCACAGTGCTCATCGAGAGCCTGATGCCCTGCAAGGAATGGGTAGAGGGCCTCTGCGATTCACTCCAGATAAAGGCAACCTACGGTTTCATCATTGCCCGTGGTGGACGTGTCAACCTCGATTCCGATGATGTGGTGGCCAGGCTCGAGCGCCTCCTTGGCGGAGTTGACGTCCCCGACGAAGTAGAACATCGCCAACGTGATATCTTGAGGATGCGTGTGATCGACGGAATTTGCTACCAGGCCAAAGACATGGAAATGGAGCGGTTCCGCGGAGTTGTCATGCGCGCGATTGCATGCTGTCAAGCTCTTTTGGAAGAGGCCCAGCAGCCCCAAGAGCCTCCCAGCACCAGCAGCTCCGTAGGCGGAGGCGGGTCGGGACACTCGGAGTGAACGTCCGCAAGGGTGCTATGCTGATCATGGAGTCCGAGAAGACCATCGTCGGAAGGCCGCCAGCTCAGCCTTTTAGCTTATATTTTATTATAATTGTATGAATATGTAGGTCGTGAGTGTTCGGGGCCTTGCCGCATTTGGCATTTTAAATTATCCTGAATATGTAAGACAATTATTAAGAATTACTAACAGTTGCCATTGTAACTTTGCCTCAACGGCGAGCAGAGCGCGCGCAGGGACGCTAGAGCGGAGCGTGCCGCAGCCGCCTCAACGGCGAGCAACCACGTGGTCAACCTTATGGCATCAATAAATTTTGAACTTGTTTCTCATCACATTGCTGATTACAACGCAATAAGTATAATTGCCAATCTGTTCACACCTATCAAACTAATATGTGTTCACACTTAGCACCGGGCTATAAAAACTACCCACTCGAAAATTACGTCACAGTTCCTCTCCTCATCACCCCCAAAACAGGTTTTCTCTTTCAAGTCGCTCCGCCATGACCGGTAGGAGGAGTTTAGGGTGGACATATAACCAGGCGGCAAAGTCCAAGGCCACGGAAGCACGAGAGAGGTCCCGCCGCGACGCGGCAGCCACAGCAGAGATGTCCCGGCGCGCCACGGAGCCCTAGAACGAGCTCTCATGGGCACACGAGGCCTCTCACAAGCACATTCGCGGCATCGGCCATCGTGACGAGCCGACGTTCCTGAAGCCCTTCTCCGGCGATGATGACATCCACGCTGGCGTCACTACGTAGCAGGAGCTGGTCGACGGCTTGATGAAGCTGCTCAAGATCAGCGATGCCTCGGTTGACAAGGCGACCGGCCTCGTCGAGAAAATCATGGATGACAATGTGAAGCTCCTCAAGTTGGTCACCGAGAAGGAGGAGTAGGCCGCCGGCTGGAAGATGTTGTATGAGCAGAGCAGTGCCTTGGAGATGACGCTGAAAGCGGCCGTCGAGGAACTGATGGGTGGCTTGAGGAACCTCCGGATCAAGCATGAGCAGGAGGTGGAGGAATTTGTGGCTTTTTTCAAGCAAAGTCGTGAGGAATTGAAGAAGGAGCTGCAGGATTTTGCCGCCTGGTGATCCATCGATGAGTAGAGACAATAGCGACCCAGATCGTTGTCTACAATTTCTTTCTTCTCTTGCCCCCGTGTCTTCCGGGCTTTGCCGCATGTGGCATTTTAAATTATCCGTAATATGTGAGACAATTATTATGTGTGCCATTGTAAATTGGTCATTGTATTATCCGTTGCCCTATGTGGCAATTTAAATTAGGGCGGAATACTAGTTGAAAACACGACCAAAGCAAATGCTGCCATGGGATCACAAACACCCTCTGTCCAGGTGCTTTAATTAACCCATTAATGGAGAATTTGCGAGCGAGGCGGGCGGCGGCTGGTGCATGGAGGTCAAAGAGATCGCTTCCCGGTGAGCATGGGCGGCCTTGCTACTCGCGCGTGTCCCGTCGAGCTTGCGAGGTGGACATGATGCACGCATCTCGTCGAGCCTGCGCGGCGGACTGCTCGCACGCGTTCCGTCAATCCTGCATGGTGGACTTCTCGCGCTCGTCTCGTCTAATCAAACAGCTGCACGCACGCCACCGAGTATGGTTAAATTTTGAGACGGTAGATATAATACAACCATTTGTGATATTAACGTGTCAGCTTTTTGTTTCAAAAAGGACTTCGCTGGCTACTAATGTGTGCGCCCCTTCTCAAACTGGACGATTTTTTACCACGGCATATGTTTGCCATGTCATGAAACCATGCCAAGTTTCATGTTTTTTGGGTGACTTTTTGATTTACTAGGATTTAAAAACCGAGATTCTCATTGTTTCAGGACGACGACAAGTTTGTAATTCATTCTCATTCCTTAAACGAGACCTAAACATGCACCCAATGACACATGTACGATTTCCCACCCATTTTGCTTCACTCGAGCATGTTTTGTAGTTCAAATTTGAATTATGGACTACATTAAATGCATAGAAAACTTAGTAATTGGTAATGTATATACAATGGCCAAACGAACCCTGAACAGTTTCAAATTTCAGCCCGACACTCTTGTTATTCTATGTTGCCTGTAGAAAACAAAGTTCAAGGCGAGAAGAGGCATCGACTATCGTTTCGCCCACAAGAGGGGCATGTTTACCTACCGGAACCACGAGGGTTGCGACAGGCTCCGGTTTATAAAAGGCTTGTAATATAGCTTAGCCCAAATTGGACAATTATATATACCATGTAGTGACACCATGCCATGTTTCATGATTTCCTGGTGATATTTGGATTTACAGACATTTAAAAACCGAGATTCGCAATGTTTGTGGCCAGGCCAGGTGGCGATACGGTTGAATTCGTTCCCATTCGTTCCATGGGACCTAAACATGTACCCCAAAGAAACATGTACGTTTTTTCTAGCCATTTTGGTGCACTTGAGCATGTATTTGTAGTTCGGATTTGAATGATGGACATTAAATGCCTAGAAAACTCAATTGATGAATAAAAAAGGCCAAACGAACCCTAAATAATTTCAAAGTTCAGCACGAATCTCCAGTTGTTCCGTGTCGCATGTAGAAGAAAATACGAGGCTAGAAGAGGGAGTGATTATCATTTGGCCCACAAGGGGACACGTTTCCCTATCGAAACCACGAGGGTTCTTGTGACAGGCTCCGATTTGTAATAAAGGTTGGCCCAAATTGGCAATGTTTTTACCACGACATATATGTGCCATCACATGACACCTTGCCATCTTTGATGACTTTATGGTGAGTTTAGGATTTATGGGGACTTAAAAATCAAGATTTGAAATGTTTGAGGAAGAGCCAGGACACTGGTACGGTTGTAATTCGTTCCCATTCCTGGCATGAGACCTAAACTTGCACCCAAGAACACATGTATAATTTTTCTAGCCATTTTGGTGAACTGGAGCATGGATTTGTAGTTCAGATTTGAATTATGGACATTAAATGCCTAGGAAACTCAACTAGTGTATAAAAAGGCCAAACGAACCCTGAATAAGTTTAAATTTCAGCACAGATATCCTGTGGTTCCATGTTTCCGTGGAAGAATATACAAGGCGAAAAGAGGCATTGATTACGTTTCGCCCACAAGGGGAACACGTTTCCCTATCAGAACCACGAGGCTTCTTTGAGAGAAGCTCCAGTTTTTGTAAGAGGTTAGTAATAAAGCTTGGCCCAAATTGGACTATATTTTTACCACGACATATATGTGCCATGACGTGACACCATGCCACCTTTGATGACTTTCTGGTGAGTTTAGGATTTACGGGGACTTAAAAATCAAGATTCGAAATGTTTGAGTACGAGCCCTGACACCAGTACGGTTGTAATTCGTTCCCATTCCTGGCATGGGACCTAAACATGCACCCAAGGACACATGTATAACTTTTCTATCCATTTTGGTGAATTGGAGCATATTTGTAGTTCAGATTTGAATTATGGACATTAAATGCCTAGGGAAATCAATTAGTGTATAAAAAGGACAAACGAACCCTGGATAAGTTTAAATTTCACCATGGATATCATGTCGTTCCATGTTGCCCGTAGAAGAAAATACAAGGTGAAAAGAGGCAGTGATTATGTTTCGCCCACAAGGGGGACACGTTTCCCTATCGGAACCACGAGGCTTCTTTGAGAGAAGCTCCGGTTTGTAAGAGGCTTGTAATAAAACTTGCGCCACAATGGACGAAAAAAATTCCTCGACATATAAGTGCGATGTCGTGACACCATAGCAGGTTTCACAATTTTCAGCTTAGTTTTAGATTTACGGGGATTTAAAAACCAAGATTCTTCTCACGAAATATTTTCAAATAGCACACGGTTCACCCACGAAAGCCGATATCTTTTTCATAGCTCACATCTCTTAATGTGTTTCAACTTGAAATTTTGTGTGCCAATAAAACATCATCCTCTTAACATCCCGCATTATTTTGATTTTTTTTGAAACTTCAAAACAAACACCCCCAGCTTGTGCTGATCCCGAGTCTTTCGCTCGACTGGCGTAACCCAAACCCCACGGATCGTACGTGTGCACCGTTGGATGCTCCCAGATTGAACGGTAACCCAGAGCCCTTTCGGCAGCACATGTAGTACATGGGTAAGCACTGTGCGCATGCGTCGTGTAGCTCACACTTCCTTCTCTACTAGTAGGTTTTCATTCAAAACAGGCTACCGTTTCTCGCCACTCCTCTCATCGGTTTCCTGCCTCTTCTCCTAGATATGCATGATGTAGATGTTCGTTTAATTCTTATAGTTCATCTCATCCAAAATCAATTAGTTTTGTAAAAAAAACTATTTTAAGATTCATGGAATTGTGCATTGTAAAGGTAAAAACAGAAAGTGACAATTCATTTAGAAAAAAAGGTTTGATTAATTAAGATGTGGAAGATTATAGAGAACAAAGGAGAAGTGCTTGTGTTTTGAGGTTTGTGCATTATGCTTAAGTCCAACCATGGAGTCTTCTAGATTGTACATGTGGCAGAATCTTGTGGAATGTAGATGATATCCAACGGCCAGTAGTGCTCGGATTTGCCATTTCTGTACCGTCGGATTGGCTTCATCCAACGAGCAACTTTCATAGTTATTTGCACACTATATATGGGTATAGATATAGATGTATAGATATATATATATATATAGATGTGTCCCATGCTAGACAAAATAAAGTTTGAGCGCATGCGTGGGACCCCCCCCCCTGCGCTGCCGCCTCGAAGTAGGGAAACTGACATCATAGGTATTGAACCAGGCTTGGAGCCGGGTACGGTGTTCAATTTGTAATGTACTTGGCGTGGCCCATCGAAGTTGTGCATTTGGGATTTAAACACATCATACAACATCGTACCCATACATATTTTGGGCAGCATGCAGTGTATAAGGGGTCTTCTGATTGACCATATCTCCCTTGTGCAATTTTTTGTGACGACACAGATATCTGTGGGCTCCCCTAGTGTATATATATCATCCCTTTGACCAATAATGAGGGGTATGTGTTGGCCATGAATGGATTCCTCCTAGTTCATGTTAGGGCCAGTCAACCAAAGCTCGAGCTCATGCGTTGTCAGGATTCCCTCCCAGATGCTCGGATTGCTGGGTTCGACCTACATCAAACCCTGCGTACGTATCTCGTCCTTAACTACCTTGCCTTCATGGTTGTTGTCTGTATCGAGAGGTAGGCACCACATCTAAATTGTACATTATTCTATATTGAAAACACACATCACCCCTTCCCAACGTACATCATTTTGGGACGCATGCAAGAGGTGTTGGTTTTGTGGTCCCTCTCGTGTGATGTTTACGATGGTTCAATCTATTGGCCCAAGCGGTTTATCGACAACAACAGCTTTCATTTGACCAAACGAAAGATTCATTGGTCCGTCTTATGGTAGGTCATGGTGACATGCATGTATGACCAAAGTATCGATCATTACGTGCATCCGCCCCGCTGACACAAAGTGGGAGGTGGTGGGCCAAGCATCCTAGCTAGGTATGACATTATGTCATTATATATATCCTAGCTAGGTGGTTGTTAGGGTGCTTTCGGGTTTGCGAGGCAGGTGCCACCAAAGTTATGCATTGCGTATTTAAAGTTCTAAACATCCCCAATATTCCTACATATATTTGGCCACTTCCAGGTGGTTCTTGACTTCTGGCCCCTCTCATGGATCTTGAATGACGCGCCCAACCGTGGGCCCGCAGGGTCAAAGTTGTGCATTGGAATTTTGAACATCACATACCACCCTTTTCACTCATATATATTTGGGCCACATGCTGGTGTGGCTGTCTTTTGACCCTGCCTAACATTATTTTTTGCTGCAAAGACTCTGATGATCCTCAACGGACAAGGGGTATAATATCTTAACCGCGTGCGATACAAGTCCGATGTGAATCACCACGACCGCGCAAGCACAAGAAAATTAAGGTGGAGGTACTGGCTCAACCGTGTGCGATGCAAGTGCGCTAAAATCACCACGACCGCGCAATCGCGAGCAAAGGGTGGAGGTACTGGCTCAACCGTGTGTGATGCAAGTGTGTTGAAATCACCACGACCGCGCAAGCACGAGCAAAGGGTGGAGGTACTGGCTTAACCGTGTGCGATGCAAGTGCGCAGTAAAACCACCACCTGTGGAAGCTAAAGGCAGGTAAGTTTATTTGGAAATTAGGATGAACCGTGTGCGATAGACTAGCTAGCTAGAAATATAAAAAAACAAACTACCCGCCTTGAGCGTTGCAAAAACCGGAGGATCCGCGCCACTTTTCCTTATTATCATACACGCATATTGTTATTGGACCGTGGTGATCTTGTGCACTGCCGCCCCGCATAAATTCCTTTACCCAAATTTTAGTAGCCGCCATACTTCAACCGTCGCCCACACTCCTCCAGCACCGACCTTATGGTAAAATTACAGTAGCCGAGGCATTTGAACCGTCACCCTCCCTCGTCCACCACCATCTCCACCCACCATTACTAAAAATTTAGTAGCCGCGGCGTATCCTCAAACACCCCCCCTCCACAGTCCCCCACACGCCCCTCCTCCCCTTCGAACCCTAGCTCGTCGTCGCCGCCGCCGCCAACCCTTCCGGTCTGCGCGTTCCTTCTAGCTTAGATAATAAACTTCAAGCTATCCAGCGATTCCCATACCGTCGCCCCACTCCCCTGAGTTTTTAGATGAGGCCTGCGGTGTCCCTCCCCGCCAGATCCACATCCCCTGCTCCAGAATGTCGCAGCCTAAGCTCGACCATGTATCCCGGGGAGCCCGACGAGCGTTTGGCCAAGAAGAGGTTTATCATGGCCTCTCAGGCGGACGTTGGCGAGGTGGCCGCTGTTCGCCCCGACCTGTCGATCCTGAAGCAACACGTCGTCGTGGAAGCCGGCGAAGATGTTCACTATGTTGACATGCTGAAGGCTTCATGTCAGTGGGCTAGCATATTACTGGATCTCGGGAAAGCTGGCCATGTCACAGGTTAAGTGGTCCATCCCCAACCCCTCTGGTTCAACCTCCGCCGATCTCTTCGACGGCCCTGCCGCTGATCTCCTCCGCCAAGAGGTCAAGGATTTGTGAGCTTTATACGCCATCGAGCCCATTTTGTCACTTCTGAAAGACACGTTCTACAGCGGCGGCTTGGGATCCTCAATTGCCAAGTCAGATCTCATCGACCACAACCACGACCAGGAGGAGGGCACCCATGAAGGTTCTTCCAAGGTGAAACAACCCATCTGTGACATTAGAGAGCGCGCCATGGGTCTATTCTCTTCCAACTGGAAGGATCCCATCAATGAAATGTGAGGCAACATTCTGTCAGCAAATATTCCCTTTTCTAGCTTGCCAACCCGTACCCTTTGTTGTAGTAGCATTTGCCGTGCGGTGCTTTAACTGTGTCGTGTTTAATTATTTCAGTTATGCAAAAATGTATTGTTCAATAGGTCTATGTGATGTTTAAGTATGAATTGTCCACTTTAGTTTCACGAATGGCTATATTTGGTTGTTTATAGTGAGTAGATGCCTTGTTTATCTGTATTTGGTTGTTAGGTTGGTTGGAGTGAGCATTTTTTCAGTTATCGGCAGATGCCTTGTTTATCTGTATTTGGTTTTTAGTTTGGTTGCGGTGAGTATTTGTCCGATTATCGTGCAGATGCCTGTTTATCTGTATTTGGTTGTTAGGTTGCTTTTTAGCATTTGTCCGATTATCGCGGATGCCTTGTTTATTTGTATTTGGTTGTTAGGTTGCTTTTTTAGCATTTCTCCAGTTATCAAGCAGATGCCTTGTTTATCTTTATCGGCTTGTTAGGTTGGTTGTAATGAGCATTTGTCCAGTTTTCAATGGCTATATTTGGTTGTTATACTGGTCATTTATACCTTGTTTATTTCAGTCATTCACAATGTGTGGTTCATTATGTGCAAGTCGGAACTGTGCCGCTCGACTACATCAATACCAGTTTGAACGGCTATATTTGGTTCGATTATTCCTAGTGTAGTTAACACATGCCCTTTATTTCAGTTTTACACATTTATCCGATGTGATGTTTAAGCATTACCTACGTTCCGTCATTTTCAACAATACCAGTTTGAATTGCAATATTTGATGGCTGTTAAGCTTCTTTGTCGATAACATTGCCTTCCATTTTATATCTGCTTTAACAGCATGCTGAAACCAACACATTCAAGCTATCATTTGGAGATGATGTTGTTTACCTTTTCTATATTTGTTTGATGTTAAGAGTGCTGTACTTATCATTGCTTTCCACTACCTATGTAGGACAACAACGGGAGTGGCCAACCATTTTCCGCCGAGGTTAGCTTCATCCCTCGGCTTGTACTCCCCCGTCGTTCCATAATGTAGTGCATATAGATCCAGGCATGGACACTAGTTAGCTTCTAATATTGACTTGTTGCTTGTAGGTACATATGCCCTTGGCAATGATCCACGCATCGACCCTTTTTGCGTATGGGGCAATGAGATATTGATGAACAAGCATGGAAACTGATAAGGATTATTAGCAAAAAGATACGAATGGTGGCAAGCAAATTAGTTGTTTATGCTCTATCCAACACAAGAGTGAGCTGTAGGATGGTAACTACAAACTCTGCAGCCTTCTCTTTTTACTGCCCATAATGAGTTGTTAGACAACAATGTCTGAATCTTTTTCGGTCCCAGTGGTTCCCAAGCAGTTCACTCAAGATTACCTCGCAAAGTACATGATTGGTGGACACACAATGAAGGTTAAAGTATTTCATCCAGACTACAATGAGCATCGAGAAGTCCTAATGAAGACAGTGAAGGATGGACGGGCAGCCATCACAAGGGGTTGGCCTAGGGTCGTGTGCGCCTTACGCATGGAGGAGGGCACAATATGGGCATTCCGCTTCACCTTCTCCAGCAATCAGAATGTCTTTCGCCTCTCTGTTTACAGTCTTTAGTACAACTGTGGTTCACCATTCTTTACTTGGTGCTTCTGTAGTTCTTCAGTATATGTACATGTGCATTGAATTATGGATTCGTGGTTGAACCTATAT
This sequence comes from Aegilops bicornis, assembly GCA_021605145.1. NCBI lineage: Eukaryota > Viridiplantae > Streptophyta > Magnoliopsida > Poales > Poaceae > Aegilops > Aegilops bicornis. Next base: position 263,275,347 of record CM038672.1, read on the forward strand.
TTGTAATAAACATGGTTGGATATGAAATAAGTGATTGCCTACTTTCAAATTCATAACATGTGATTTTTAAATTAGGGATTAATTGGACTAATTATGGATTAAATAGGGATTACACTGAACAAGGTTTGCGAAAGCGAAACGTCTGCGATATACGTGGAGATCAGAAACGTTTCTAGGATCCACTACATGTGCGATCAATCTCCACTGCACACACGACTTTCTCTTGAAAACTTTTTGCGCTAGGCCACCTTGTGCAAACGTTTATCACATAAAAAGTGTGTGTGATGGACAACCTTTGCCACACAGTTTCTTTCTATGCACCGTGTGTGATGCATTCAATAACGAAACGAAAAAATTATTAATATTGTGTGCAATGGCAACATTATCACAAACGATTTAACGGGAAAAATTGTGTGTGATGTACCTGTGAACGGAAACGTTTTCCTTGGAGCGACTGTGTGGGATGTGCATACGAACACAAACGTTTAGCGGGGACCGACTACGTGGGATGTACTCGCGATCGGAAACAATTTCGCCGTATAATTGTATTTTTATCTATCTCAGACGTATTTACGTATTTGAGCGCTCTTGGTCAGCACATGACCTCATTTTGCCGAACGTGTGTGCCAGGAGGGCATATCCCCGACGGTTTCTGGGTCGTGTGGGAAGGACCCCCCTATCGCCCACACTCACTTCGAGACGGTTCAAGATACCGTCGCGGAAAGGGGTTTTAAACCGTTTCTTTACGACCGACGCGCACCAGTGACTGTTCTACCTCATTATCGAGGTATGCTAATCAAATTGTTCTGGTTGTCTTAAAGCAGACATGGAGGAAGGTGGTCGAAAATGTTCATTGCCCCTCCCCACAGCTGTAACATCCCAAATTTTCAATTTGGAATGTTATACACTATATCATCATTGCATATCATAATTTATTGCTTTTGGCCTGATCCAGAAATTCTACGCAACTCAAGGACCCACGGAGAGAGTTGGGGATTTCGTTATTTTCATATTTGAGTCTTCTCAAATTTTGAAAATAGGATCATTTGATTTTAATTATTTTATCTTCAATTATTTCTACTATAAAAATATGAGAGAGGGAATAAAATGACTTTTCCCAAAATAAAGAAATATTGAGGATTTAATAATAAAATCAAATAAGATTTTATTTTGGAGTTTAATGCTATTTTATTTGAATTTAGGAAAAATGCGCGTTTTTCAAAATTGCATTGAGGCCCCAAATAAATATTCTTCTTGCCCGGCTTGATTTTAGAAGTCGGGGAAAATTTATTTCGGGATTTTTGGAGCCCATTTAGTTTTTTTTTGTTTTTCTACACATAATGTTTTAAAAAAACGCGAACCGACCTCGGGCCGTATTCGGCCAGGACTCCCCTGGCCTGCCCCCTTTATATAGCGCACGAGCCCAGCCCAGCCCACCCCAAACCCTAGCCCCGCCGCCGCCCTAGCCAGTCGCCGCCGCCCGTGATCCTCGCCGCCGCCGCCCATTCCGCCGCCGCCGCGGACCCGCCGCCGGAGCCACCCGCCGCCATGAGCCACCCGCTCCGCCGAACCGACCGCTACCGCCAGATTGACCCGGGAGGTAGACCCTGTCGCCGCCGCATTTTTCGAGAGAAAACCGTCGGTTTATTTTTTTTAGGAACCGATTTTTTTTATAGATCGTTTTTTTTCTCCCGGTTTAGTTTATTTAGCGGACGTTAAATCCGTCGTTCATTGTAATGAACGGTTTTAAATCATTAACGCAGATGAGCGTTAGATTCGTTAGCCTGTTCGTCCGCTTTTCTTTTTCACGGATTTTCCGCGATTATTTTCGATCGAGATTTCTGATCCGATTTTCGTTTTAGTATAACTTTTCGCTCGTTTATTGGAATCAGGCGATTCAAGCGCCTACAGTTTCGTCTCGAAACCCTCTTTCCGTTTAACCAACTCAAATAAGTTTTTTATTTTGCAAAATTTTACTTAGATCCAGATTAGTAAATGAAGCTTGTTTCTTTCGCCGTTTGACTTCTGTTGCTTCGTTTGATTTGATTCTTTTTGCAAACCGGAGTTCTTAAGTTGAACTTTCTGGTTAGTTCTCTTATTTGAGTTTTACCTGTGCATTGGATGAGTGTTTATTGTATGCTTGTTTGTTTGCGATAGAGTACCCGGAGTGCGCCGCTTGCTACTTCGAATCTCTAGGTTTCACGGATCATCGGCAAGGCAAGTAACACTTTGATCATACCTCTTTACTACCAAGTTTTATTGCATTAGATCAATCCTAAAACAATTGCATGATTAGGATCTAATTAATATGTGGGTTTTAGGAAGTAGATGAGGTAGTACCTATTACCTGTTTTATTATCAAACTCTTGGGAGTTAGTTCTACGTTTGCTTATGCCATGCTACGCTAGTAGACATGGATTGGGTGAGTGTATCCACGACAGATGTGAGATTGTTATTTAATGGTTTACTTAAGGTGGCAACTTTAACACACATCTAGGTGGATTGAGGCACCTGGGTATTCCAGCGATTGCCTGTTGTTTTTCTTTATGGACCGCCACCCAGGCTCAAAGGGATCATGAGATTATTCATGCTAGAAACTTCCATGTGCAGCCACAAGCTACCATGGGCTCTAGCATAGTTGATTAAGTCGCGTGAACTCTTACAGTGGTAGACTAGCAGATGTAGGGGAAAGTAGGTGTAACTGTCTGCCCGATCGTAAGGTGCTAGCACTTCTGAAAGACTATGTCTCGGTCATCCATTTCTCAAACACCATGTAGTGCGAGAATCCCAACGGAGGAGATCGAGTCTTGTGGGGAAAAGTGCGCAAACCTCTGCAGAGTTTATAAACTAATCATGGTTAGCCGTGTCCCTGGTTATGGACATCTTGAGTATCTAGTACTTGGATTATCATGTGAATCTCATCATGTTACTTTAATCAATTTTGTTGGGTTTTTATGATGATGCTTAATTGGGATTGAGAGGGTGTCTACACTCTCAATGTTTAACAACCACCATGATAGTTAAATAAAATTTATTCCTTTGCAGTAGGGAAAAATTGGCTTTACGCAAAACTGTAACCATAGAGCTTTCCACCATCCATATATGCATGTAGTATAGCCTATTTCTGTTCATTACTCTCTATGTGTGACATTGCCAGCATATTCCATGTGCTGACCCGTTTTCGGGCTGCAACGTTCATGTTGCAGATTTTTCAGACGAGGAGTAAGGTGCCTTAGGTCGTGGTTCTATACTCAGTGATGCCGTTGGAGTTGATGGACTCGCTAATCATCAAAGCCTTCATATGATATCGATGTTATAATGCCTTAAGCCATATATATTGTAATAAGTTCTCTTATGAGAAAATCGATGTAATAAGTGTGTGATTGCTACTTGTGTTATAAATCCTTCACATCTTGTGCGTGTCAAGATTAGCGATCCAGGATGACACTAAAGCACGTAGATCGATCGTTTGAGGTCTGGTCGCTACAAGATGGTATCGAGCACACACCGGTAGAGACACGACCACTAAGCTAAAAGCCCTAGATCACTACTCACACTTCTCATTTCGACTCCTCATCTTTTCTACTCTTTTAGGATGGCGGATGCAAGGAACAAGTTCACGCAACCGGATGAAGATACACCCTTTGGACGCCACTTGAAGGAAGTCACTAGATACCTGAACTTCGGAGTACCAAGCTTCAGCGGACCTACAACGCCACTTTACCCGAAGAGGAGCGCTGGATGATTCAAGTTCAAGTTCCAGGAAGGACATTCGCGCCAGTCACTGAGCCCATAGAGTTTTCCTTTGATGCACCAACCTGGAGTCTAGGAAAGAGTATGGCATCCCACATCACCATGGGACGCATTGGAGAAGTTTACCACAATGATCTCAAGGACACTATCTACCAGATTTGTGGGCGCCGAGATGAGCAATGGAAGATGATCAGCACCAGGAAGGATAGATCAATCGCAACTTTTATCCAGGAGTTAAACCAGCACATTCGACGCTAGGAGAACCAGATGTGCGCAGGCATGATAGATCTGAAGAAGGTGATGACAAGGATCACGGAGCTGGAGGAAGAACTCAAGGCTACACGCGAAGATTATATGGAGGAAATCAAAGTATTAGTGGAGAAGAATGACGACCTGACCAGGAAGCTAGGAGTTTTCATGGGAGACCCCGCGCCAGGAGGAGAAGATGACAATTTCACTTGCCTGGAGAACTACATCATCATCGACGACACCGACTCGGACCCAGACGACAGCGATGATGACTACGTTGATGAAGCTGGAGCGGATATCATGGAGTCTTCATCAGAGCAGTTTTTCTAGTCGACCACCATAACAGTAGTAGTATTCCCCCATGTATCTAGTATAGTCCGAGCACTTTTATAACGATAGTTATACCGTTGTATGCCCTTGTTTGAATTGAATGAAGTGATTTTGTTTGCATTTGCCTCATGTGCATATGGGTAGTGTTTTCTCTCAAGACCTCATTCTTTTCTATTTTCTCATCTTTTCTAAACCCACAGATGCCTCCGAGACGTGACAATGGATTTGCTTTCCCACCGGAGCTCACTTTCGGTTGATCCAAAGCGAGAATGCGTTGATGCAGTTGCTAGTCCAGAATCAGAATCAGGGGAACAACAACAACAACAACCCACCACCGCTACCACCTATTGATCACTTAACTCATTTTCTTAGTCTGAATCCGCCGGTGTTCTCCAGTAGCACTGAGCCAATAGTTGCATATGATTGGCTCCGCAAGACAGGAAGGGAGTTGACCACTGCAGGATGCATAGATGCGGAAAAGGTGCGTTTTGCCGCACATCAGCTTGAAGGACCCGCAACATCATGGTGGGAGAATTTCACAGCCACTTATCCTATCGACACTGTCACATGGGATCAGTTTCAGCAGGCTTTCCATACTGCCCATGTTTCAAAGAGGAGCTATGTCCATGAAGAAGCGTGAGTTTCAGAATTTTGCGCCAAGGAGGACGGACGGTTGGCCACAAGATGTGGATGACTTTAGTACGTTAGCACGTTATGCACCGGATGACGTTGCTACGGATGCGACTAAGGTGAGAAGTTTACGAAAGGACTGAATGATGAGCTGAGCATGCAGTTGATGGTAGCAACTTTCAACAACTACCAGGAGTTGGTAGATCATGCTCTTATGATTGAAGGGAAGCAGCAGCAGATAGAAAACCGCAAGAGGAAGTATGGACAAGGGAAGTACAATTCTCGAGCTCAGCAGAAGCCACATTTTACCCCGAAATCGGGAGGACATTTTCAGCATACCCATGGAGGAGGGAGTTCGCATAATCATAATGGCCCCAAGAATGGTAATGGGAATGGGGGAAGCAACGGTCAGAACCGTACCAACCCATCAACCCCAGCCAAGAGAGACCTGAGCCAAGTCACTTGCTATAAGTGTCAGAAGACTGGACATTATGCCAATGAATGTCCTGAAGCCCATAATGGAAATGACAATGGAAGCTCTAGGAAGAAGCTGAACCCTTTCAACAGGGGACAGGTGAACCACGTTAACATGGAGGAGGTTGAAGCCCAGCCAGATGCAGTAATAGGTAAGTTTTTGGTTAAGTCATTTACTGCAATCGTTCTTTTTGATACTTGTGCATCACATTCATACATATCAAGGGGATTTGTGGATAAGTATAAACTGCCCACCAAGGTTCTTATAACACCTATGTTAGTAAGCTCACCAGGAGCGGAGTATATGGCCAGTCGAGGATGTTTTCAAGTGCCATTCAGTATAGGTAGGCATGTTTTTCCCTCGGATTTAATCATTCTGGAATCGCAAGGTTTGGATGTGATTCTGGGTATGGATTGGCTATCGATGTATGGAGGAAACATCGATTGCGCCAGTAAGTCGATTTTGCTTACCACCCCGGAAGGGAGAAGAATCAAGTATGTATCAAGACATGAGCCGAAGAGGACACAAGTAAATTCCTTATCAGGAGTTGTGCAGGAGGAAGTACCAGTGGTGAAGGATTACCCTGATGTATTTCCAGAGGAGTTTCCAGGCAGCCACCGGATACATACATTGAGTTTTTGATTGAGCTTTTGCTAGGCACAGGACCAATATCTAAGAGACCGTACTGGATGCCCGCACAAGATTTGGAGGAAATTAAGAAGGAGATTAAGGAGTTACTGGATAAAGGCTTTATTCACCCAAGTTCTTCACCTTGGGGATCGCCAGTACTTCTAGTGGAGAAGAAGGATGGATCGTTGAGGATGGTTGTTGATTATCGATGATTGAATGAAGTGACAATCAAGAACAAGTACCCACTGCCAATGATCAACGATTTGTTTGACCAGTTGCAAGGAGCTAAGGTATTTTCCAAGATCGATTTGCGATCAGGATACCATCAGTTGAAGATTAGAGAGCAGGATATACCTAAGATGGCTTTTACCACCAGGTGTTTATGGAGTTTCTGGGTAAGTTCGTCGTGGTGTCCATTGACAATATTTTTGGTCTACTCAAAGAATGAAGAAGAGCATAAGGAGCATTTGCGTTTAGTACTTGAGAAGCTCAGAGAACATCAATTATACGCCAAGTTCAGCAAATGTGAGTTTTGGTTGAAGGAAGTTGGATTCCTCGGTCATGTTATATCCGGAGAAGGATTGGTAGTAGATCCCACCGAGGTTGTCACTGTGACAAATTGGGTAGCACCAACGACAGTTGGAGAGATCCGGAGTTTTCTTGGACTTGCAGGATACTACCGGAGATTCATTCAGAATTTCTCGAAGATTGCAATACCTATGACGGAGTTGTTGAAGAAGGATACCAAGTTCAAATGGACTAAAGAATGTGAGGCCAGTTTCCAGGAGTTGAAGAAACGTTTGGTTACACCTCCAGTGTTGATTATGCCAGATCAGCGCAAGGATTATGAGGTGTATTGGAATGCTTCACGTTGAGGACTTCGAGCAGTGCTTATGCAGGAGGGAAGAGTTGTTTCGTATGCCTCACGACAACTTAAGCCCCATGAGTTGAATTATGCTACACATGATTTGGAGTTAGCAGCCGTTGTGCACGCATTGAATACGTGGAGACATTTTCTCATCGGAAACCATTGTGAGGTGTACACGGATCACAACAGTTTGAAGTACATCTTCATGCAGAAGGAGTTGAATCTCAGACAAAGGAGATGGTTGGAGCTCATCAAGGATTATGATATGAGATTGCATTATCATCCCGGAAAGGCTAACGTAGTAGCTGACGTGTTGAGCCGCAAGAGCCATGTCAACACACTCTTGACCGGAGAGTTACCAAAGGAGTTAGCCGAGGATCATCGAGAGCTATGTTTGGAGATAGTTCCAAGAGGCTATGTAGCAGCAGTGGAGATTCAGTCTACTTTGATGGATAGGATCAGAGAAGCTCAGAAGACTGACAAGGAGATTGCCTCTATAAAGGAGAAGATGAGCAAAGGAAAAGCTAAAGGATTTCATGAGAATGAGCACGATACCTTATGGTTTGAGGACCGCGTTTATGTTCCTAATGATCCAGAGATCAGGAAGTTGATTTTGCAAGAGGACCATATTTCGCCGTAATCGATTCACCCAGGAAATACCAAGATGTATCTGGATTTGAAGGACACTTTCTGGTGGACCGGAATGAAGAAGGATATTGCGGAGTATGTAGCAGTATGTGATGTATGTCAGAGAGTGAAGGAAGAGCATCAGAAGCCAGCATGATTGCTACAGCCATTGCCGATACCCGAATGGAAGTGGGATAACCTAGGCATGGATTTTATCATGGGATTGCCCAGGACTTGTTCAGGCTATGACTCGATTTGGGTTGTAGTTGATTGTTTGACGAAAGTAGCTCATTTCATCCCAGTGAAGACCACTTACACTAGTGCGAAGTTAGCAAAGATATACATGACCAGGATCGTATGTCTGCATGTAGTTCCGAGGAGCATTGTATCAGACAGAGGAACCCAATTTACCTCAAAGTTCTGGAATCAGTTGCACGAAACTTTGGGTACCAGGACTAGAGTTCAAGACACCTTTCATCCGCATGAGGATGGATGCACCGAGAGAGTAAACCAGATTCTGGAGGACATGCTAAGAGCTTGTGCGCTAGATTATGGATCTAGTTGGGACAACAACTTCCCATATGCGGAGTTCTCTTACAACAACAGTTATCAATCTAGTTTGAAGATGGCCCCTTTCGAAGCTCTGTACGGAAGGAGGTGCAGGACACCGTTGTTGTGGGATGAAGTTGGAGACCGCCAGTTGTTTGGACCAAATTTGATTAAGGAGTCTGAACAGAAGGTGAAGTTGATTCGCGATAGGCTCAAGGTAGCCCAGTCCAGGCAGAAGAGCTATGCAGATTCTAAATACAAGGAGACAGTTTACAAAGTCGGAGATAGAGTTTACCTTCGTGTATCTCCACTTCGAGGAGTTAAGCGCTTTGGAGTTAAGGGAAAGTTAGCACCACGTTTTGTGGGACCATACAAAGTTTTGGAACGCATGGGATAAGTTTCTTACAAATTGGAATTGCCCGAAGGATTGTCAGGAGTTCACGATGTGTTCCACATTTCCCAGTTGAAGAAGTGCCACGCGGAGATGGCTGATATACCGCTAAGAGATACAGTGCCGCTGGAAGCAATTCAGATAGATAGTGATTTGACCTATGAGGATAAACCAGTCAAGATTCTCGAATATGCCAGCCGAGTCACACGCAGCAAAGTTATTAAGTTCTCAGAAAGTTCGATTGGAGCCACCACACCGAGGATGAAGCCACCGGGAGCGAGAGGAAGATCTGTTTGAAGGACCACCTCATCTATTTTCTAGTTAACCCGAATCTCGAGGGCGAGATTCATCTTAAGGGGGTAGGTTTGTAATATCCCAAATTTTCAATTTGGAATGTTATACACTAGATCATCATTGCATATCATATTTTATTGCTTTTGGCCTGTCCAGAAATTCTACGCAACTCAAGGACCACGGAGAGAGTTGGGGATTTCGTTATTTTCATATTTGAGTCTTCTCAAATTTTGAAAATAGGATCATTTGATTTTAATTATTTTATCTTCAATTATTTCTACAATAAAAATATGAGAGAGGGAATAAAATGACTTTCCCACAATAAAGAAATATTGAGGATTTAATAATAAAATCAAATAAGATTTTATTTTGGAGTTTATTGCTATTTTATTTGAATTTAGGAAAAATGCGCGTTTTTCAAAATTGCATTTAGGCCCCAAATAAATGTTCTTCTTGTCCGTCTTAATTTTAGAAGTCGGGGAAAATTTATTTCGGGATTTTTGGAGTCCGTTTAGTATTTCTTTTTTTGTTTTTCTACGCGTAATGCTTTTTTTTAAACGCAAACCGACCTCGGGCCGTATTCGGCAAGGACTCCCCTGGCCTGCCCCCTTTATATAGCGCCTGAGCCCACCCAGCCCACCCCAAACCCTAGCCCCGCTGCCACCCTAACCCTAGCCGCCTCGCGATCCGTGTGCCACGGTTGCCGCCGCCGCCTCTCGCGATCCTCGCCGCCGCCCGTTCCGCCGCCGCCGCCGGAGCCTCCTGCCGCCACCGTTGACCCGCTGGAGGTAGACCCCGTCGCCGCCACGGTTTTCGAGAGAAAACCGTCGGTTTATTTTTTTAGGATCCCGGTTTATTTTTTATAGATCGGTTTATTTTTTTCTCCCGGTTTAGTTTATTTAGCGGACGTTCATCTGTACGTTTGTTTTAACGAACAATTTTCGTCGTTTAGCCGAAGACAGCGAACGTTCGTTCATTAGCCTGTTCGTCCGCTTTTCTTTTTCTCGGATTTACCGCGATTATTTTGGATCGCGATTTCTGATCCGATTTTCGTTTTAGTATAACTTTTCGCTCGTTTATCGGAATCAGGCGATTCAAGCCCCTAGAGTTTCGTATCGAAACCCTCTTTCCGTTTAACCAACTCAAACAAGTTTTTTCTTCTGTAAAATTTTACTTAGATCCAGATTAGTAAACGAAGCTTGTTTCTTTCGCTGTTTGACTTTCGTTGCTTCGTTTGATTTGATTCTTTTTGCAAACCGGAGTTCTTAAGTTGAACCTACTGGTTAGTTCTCTTATTTGAGTTTTACCTATGCATTGGATGAGTGCTTATTGTATGCTTGTTTGTTTGCGATAGAGTACCCGGAGTGCGCCGCTTGCTACTTCGAATCTCTAGGTTTCACGGATCATCAGCAAGGCAAGTAACACTTTGATCATACCTCTTTACTACCCAGTTTTATTGCATTAGATCAATCCTCAAACAATTGCATGATTAGGATCTGATTAATATGTGGGTTTTGGGAAGTAGATGAAGTAGTACCTATTACCTGTTTTATTATCAAACCCTTGGGAGTTACTTCTACGTTTGCTTATGCCAAAGCTACGCTAGTAGACGTGGATTGGGTGAGTGTATCCATGACAGATGTGAGATTGTTATTTAATGGTTTACTTAAGGTGGCAACTTTAACACACATCTGGGTGGATTGAGGCACTGGGTATTCCAAATGATTACTGTTGTTTTTCTTTATGGACCGCCACCCAGGCTCAAAGGGATCATGATATTATTCATGCTAGAAACTTCCGTGTGCAGCCACAAGCTACTATGGGCTCTAGCATAGTTGATTAAGTCGTGCGAACTCTTATAATGGTAGACTAGCAGATGTAGGGAAAAGTAGGTGTAACTGTCTACCCGATCGTAAGGTGCTATCACTTCTGAAAGACTATGTCTCGGTCATCCATTTCTCAAACACCATGTAGTGCGAGAATCCCAACGGAGGAGATCGAGTCTTGTGGGGAAAAGTGCACAAACCTCTGCAGAGTGTATGAACTAATCATGGTTAGCCGTGTCCCTAGTTATTGACATCTTGAGTATCTAGTACTTGGATTATCATGTGAATCTCATCATGTTACTTTAATCAATTTTGTTGGGTTTTTATGATGATGCTTAATTGGGATTGAGAGGGTGTCTACACTCTCAATGTTTAATAACCACCATGATAGTTAAATAAAATTTATTCCTTTGCAGTAGGGAAAAATTGGCTTTACATAAAATCAGAATCAGAGAGCTTTCCACCATCCATATATGCATGTAGTATAGCCTATTTCTGTTCATTACTCTCTATGTGTTACATTGCCAGCATATTCCATGTGCTGACCCGTTTTCGGGCTGCAACGTTCATGTTGCAGATTTTTCAGACGACGAGTAAGGTGCCTTAGGTCGTGGTTCTATACTCAGTGATGCTGTTGGAGTTGATGGACTCGATTATCTTCCAAGCCTTCCGCTGGTATCATTATTAGATGGCCTTAAGCCATATTTATTGTAATAAGTTCTCTTTTGAGACATTCGATGTAATAAGTGTGTGATTGCTACTCTGTTATAAATCCTTCAAGTACTGTGTGTGTCAGCATTACTGATCCAGGGATGACACTAAAGCACAGAGATCAGACTATTTGAGGTCTGGTCGCTACAATAGCCAGAAGATTAGGCTCGCAACAAAGACCCCGGGTTCTGCGAGGATCCGGACATATTCATAGAGTTTTATGATGGAGTCTTTTAGCAAGCGAGCCTTGACGGCTCGGAAGTGGCTATTATGGCCGACTACCCCGGCCTTCTCCCTTTCTCCATTGTAAGTACTCGGAAAGCATCCTCAAAAAAGGAGCCCCAACTTGCATCTCACCCATCACACGGAATTGTGCTTTATAGGATCGGCGCTCAGCGAGCCGCACTCCATTGAGAGCGGCCTCTAGGAAGGCAGCATCTATGCAGGGCGAGCGTTCAAAATGAAAGGAAGCCGGAAGCACCACCGAGCCCCCTCCTTCATCAAAGAGGTATAACTTTTGACATGTGCCTAGGTATAAAACCAGATTGTCATACTTCTCCTCCCATCTTATTTCAGGAGGAGCACACGGCAAACCGTGTCCAAACGCCCAATTAGCCGATCATCAGCTAATCTGGCTCCGGGGCTCATCTACCGGGAGGAGAGCCAATATGGATGCAACACCGACTCATCCACCCGATGAGGATTCAGATGGCGTATCCATCACAAATTCCAAAGTGTAGAGCATCATGAATCATCGACAACTGAAAGATACCATGTGTGCTCTTGTTTTTACTGAGCAGGAATTTACTGCCCTCAGCATCGTTGATGCATATATCCGAGCCGCCCGAGACGGACTTGCTGGAGTTGCTCACCTGTTTTCAAAAGATATGCAGGTAATGGTTTGTGTAATTTTAATAGGTATATGCCAGTAGCCCCCGAGATTTAAAGCGTTTTAGGCCAACCGATTTAAGGATCATTATGACCGCAGGTTCTCAAAGAGAAGAACAACACGCTATCCCAAGAGCTTGAAACGAGCCGGACAAAGCTAAATGCCGCCACCGCAGAACTAGAGGAGATGAAGAAGGTCACGATGGTCATTGATCAAAAGAACAAACTGGAGGAGGAAAAGGATAAGCAAGGTGAAGAGATAAAGAGCTTAAAGGCTCAATTATCGGATGCACAAAAAGAGAATAAGAAGATGAAAGGTGGCATATTCGGTATGACCTTTGAACCTTACAAGGGACTCATATTATCCCGTATTTAGGATTGTTATAATGTTGTTCTTGCAGGTCTGCTAACCGGGCGGCAGAAAGAAGAAATATTCGGATTTCAAGGCAACATACTAAAAGAGCTGTCCATAGTGCATGAGCAGGCCTGGAGGGCCATGAGAAGTATGGCCAAAGCCTTATGGCCATCCGATGCCCCTCCCGAAAGTATGGAGGGGTTGGCAAACCTGTTCAAAGGTGCTCGTCGCCGTTTTGAGCTATGGAAGATGTCAGCATGCCGGGAAGGTGCACGAGAGGCATGGACGATGGTGAAGACGCGCTACACTAGGCTCGATCCGAATCATATGGCCCGAGTTGGACCTCAGGGACCGAACGGAAAAGAGATTCCTATGAAATTGGTATAGGACCAAGTGATGATGGCTGCAAAATATTCGCAAGAAGACTGTAGCTTGAACAGTCTTATAGATGACATAGATAAAGAGTAGGCGTCCGATTCAATGCAACAATGTACTTTATCATCGAACTTATCTCCAACCGAACTTATCAAAATTTGCCATCGCAGGCCTTCGGCTTCAACCTCTGAACCAAGAAGTTGGAGTGTTTCCAGATACCATGTTTGAATGTAATAAACATTCACTCTATCCGGAAACCAGGCAATCCATTCATATTGCTCAATCAGACAAAATTTGTTCGGGGAGTTATGTTCTATTACTATTTAACGTAAGAAACATCTTCAAGGGAAAATAGTTCCATCAAGGTTTTTTTTCCTTGGGTTGGCATGCCTATGATTTGATCCGAAAGATAGAATTACGGCCAACATATCCCTTATTTGCTAGAAGGATTATATAAACGTAAATAATCTACCGTTGCTTGCCGACCAATTATTCCCTTAAGAATGCTAGCTTACGGCTTCACCCGTCTGAGGTACAAATCCGGCTTACCCAGTTTTAACAATTGCAGAGGTTCTGCCTTTACACCCTAGCCGAACAATCGGGAACTGATACGTCTCCCTCGTATCTATTATTTTTTATTGTTCCATGCCAATATTATACAACTTTCATATACTTTTGGCAAGCTTTTATACTATTTTTGGGACTAACATATTGATCCGGTGCCCAGTGATAGTTCCTGTTTGTTGCATGTTTTTTGTTTCGTTGAAAATCCATATCAAACGGAGTCCAAACGGGATAAAAATTGACGGAGATTTTTTTTGGAATATATATGACTTTTGGGAAGAAGAAGAAGAAGAAGAAGAAGAAGAAGAAGAAGAAGAAGAAGAAGAAGAAGAAGAAGAAGAAGAAGAAGAAGAAGAAGAAGAAGAAGAAGAAGAAGAAGAAGAAGAAGAAGAAGAAGAAGAAGAAGAAGAAGAAGAAGAAGAAGAAGAAGAAGAAGAAGAAGAAGAAGAAGAAGAAGAAGAAGAAGAAGAAGAAGAAGAAGAAGAAGAAGAAGAAGAAGAAGAAGAAGAAGAAGAAGAAGAAGAAGAAGAAGAAGAAGAAGAAGAAGAAGAAGAAGAAGAAGAAGAAGAAGAAGAAGAAGAAGAAGAAGAAGAAGAAGAAGAAGAAGAAGAAGAAGAAGAAGAAGAAGAAGAAGAAGAAGAAGAAGAAGAAGAAGAAGAAGAAGAAGAAGAAGAAGAAGAAGAAGAAGAAGAAGAAGAAGAAGAAGAAGAAGAAGAAGAAGAAGAAGAAGAAGAAGAAGAAGAAGAAGAAGAAGAAGAAGAAGAAGAAGAAGAAGAAGAAGAAGAAGAAGAAGAAGAAGAAGAAGAAGAAGAAGAAGAAGAAGAAGAAGAAGAAGAAGAAGAAGAAGAAGAAGAAGAAGAAGAAGAAGAAGAAGAAGAAGAAGAAGAAGAAGAAGAAGAAGAAGGGGGCCCTCTCCCCCTCTCTTCCTGTGCCGACGGAGTGCCGCCGGGGCCATCATCGTGTGAAGGCGATCTACACCAATACCTCCGTCATCTTCACCAACATCTTCATCATCTTCCCCCTTCTATCTACAGTGGTCCACTCTCCCGCAACCCGCTCTACCCTCTACTTGAACGTGGTGCTTTATGCTTCATATTATTATCCAATGATGTGTTGCCATCCTATGATGTCTGACTAGATTTTTGTTGTCCTGTCGGTAATTGGTGAATTGCTATGATTGGTTTAATTTTCTTTTGGTTATGTTGCTGTCCTTTGGTGCCCATCATATGAGCGCGCGCGTGGATCACACCATAGGGTTAGTTGTATGTTGATAGGACTATGTATTGGAGGGCAAGAGTGACAGAAGCTTCAACCTAGCATAGAAATTGATGCATACGGGATTAAAGAGGGAGCAATTTATCTTAATGCTATGGTTGGGTTTTACCTTAATGAACGTTGGTAGTTGCGGATGCTTGCTAATAGTTCCAATCATAAGTGCATAGAATTCCAAGTCAGTGATGACATGCTAGCAGTGGCCTCTCCCACATGAAACTTGCTATCGCTCTAGTAAAGTAGTCAATTGCTTAGGGACAATTTTGCAACTCCTACCACCACTTTTCAACACTCACTATACTAACTTTATTGCTTCTTTACCTAAACAGCCCCTAGTTTTTATTTACATGCTCTTTATTATCTTGCAAACCTATCCAACAACACCTACAAAGTACTTCTAGTTTCATACTTGTTTTTGGTAAAGCGAACGTCAAGCGTGTGTAGAGTTGTATCGGTGGTCGATAAAACTTGAGGGAATATTTGTTCTACCTTTAGCTCCTTGTTGGGTTCGACACTCTTACTTATCGAAAGAGGCTACAATTGATCCCCTATACTTGTGGGTTATCAAGACCTTTTTCTGGCGCCGTTGCCGGGGAGCCATAGTGTGGGGTGAATATTCTCGTGTGTGCTTGTTTGCTTTATCACTAAGTAGTTTTTATTTTCTGTTCTAAGTTCTTCTCTATCTTTAGTTATGGGTAGGAAACGCAAAATACCAAAAAAATTAGTTGTACCTACTGAACCAAAGGTTGAAGAACCACTCAAAATCTACCACACTCCTAAAGCTTTTTACTTGGATCATCTTCGATCCCTATGTGCTTGGGCTGAAACCCCAACTAGCTTAGTTGAGGGAAAATCTTTAGATGAGCATGCCTGTTATGTGCGACACCGTATATCTGAAAAAGGGAAACTTTTACTGGATCAAATTCATCGTTTGCAATGCTATGCTTGGACTTTATGTGAAATATATGATGTTACTTGTTGTTCTGAAAACCCTAAGAAACACCTTCCCTACCAATGTGAGTTTAGTGATAATGGAATCGTATCTCCGTATTCTAAGGGTGTTTATAGTTACTATGATGTTCAACAAATTGAAGAATTTGTTGCTTTTAAGGGTGCTTATGAAATTGTTCTTTGATTGAAACGTATGATGCTACTCTTTACAAATCTGAAATTTTGCCATACTTAAATATTGTTATGATAATTATGCTTCTAATGCCTATGTTAAACCATATATTGAGGACTCCTCCGCAGTCCAAGAAGAGATTAATATTTTGTAGGAGTCTATGGAAGAAGAGATTGATGAAACTGTGAGCTCATTGGATGAAAAAGATGTTGAGGAGAGTAAAGAACAAAAGGAGGAAGATCAGATTAGCTACCCGTGCCCACCTTCTAATGAGAGTAACTCTTGAACTCATACATTGTTTAATTTCCCTTCTGCTTACCTAAGGATGATTGTTATGATGATTGTTATGATCCCGTTGATTCTTTTGAAATATCCCTTTTTGATGATGCTTGCTTTGCTTGTGGCCAAGATGCCAATATGAATTATGCTTATGGATATGAACCTGCTATAGTTCCTTATGTTAAACATGAAATTTTTTCTATCGCACCCATGCATGATAGTCATATTATCTTTTTGAATTCTTCCAACTACACTATATCAGAGAAGTTTGCCCTTATTAAGGATTATATTGATGTGTTGCTTTTTACTACTACACATGATGATTTTGACAGATATAATATGCATATGCTTGCTGCTCCTACTTGCAATTATTATGAGAGAGGAACTACATCTCCGCCTCTCCATGTTTCCAATATGATAAAATTGCAAGAAACTGCTTATGCTATGCATTGGCCTTTACTATGTGTGCACGAATGGTTCTTTTATGACATGCCGATGCATAGGAAGAGAGTTAGACTTCGTTGTTGCATGATATATGTTCCTTTGTGCTCACTACTAAATCACAAATCATTGTTAATTAAAATTGGCTTTGATATACCTTGGGATCCGGGTGGATCCATTACTTGAGCACTATATGCCTAGCTTAATGGCTTTAAAGAGAGCGTTGCCAGGGAGACAACTTGGAAGTTTTAGAGAGTCACTTATTTCTGTTGAGTGCTTTTATAAAGTACAATTCCATTGTATTATAAAAATAATGTGCCAAGATTTTCCTTTAGGATGTTTACATTACTTGTTGGTTTGTGCGATGCAAAACAGAAACTTTGGCTGTAGTGCGCGATTTTACATTTTTTACTGGAATGTCAAACG
Source organism: Aegilops bicornis (assembly GCA_021605145.1). Taxonomy (NCBI): domain Eukaryota; kingdom Viridiplantae; phylum Streptophyta; class Magnoliopsida; order Poales; family Poaceae; genus Aegilops; species Aegilops bicornis. Next base: position 263,292,403 of record CM038672.1, read on the forward strand.
GTTCTGAATTTTGGAGTATTGGAAGAATGGTGAATGTTTAGATTACTACAGACTGTCCTGTTTAAGACAGATTATGTTTTTAATGCATAGTTTGCTTGTTTTGGTGAAACTATCGATTTATATCAGTGGATTAAGCCATGGCAAAGTTATATTACAGTAGCTACAATGCAAAAACAAAATATGAATTGGTTTTCAACAGTACTTAGAGTAGTGATTTGCTTTATTATACTAACGGATCTTACGGAGCTTTTTGTTGAGTTTTGTGTGGACGAAGTGATCAAAGATCGAGGAGGTCTCGATATGAGGAGAAGGAGGAGAGGCAAGAGCTCAAGCTTGGGGATGCCCAAGGAACTCCAAGTAAATATTCAAGGAGGCTCAAGCGTCTAAGCTTGGGGATGCCCCGGAAGGCATCCCATCTTACTTCAACAAATATCGGTATGTTTTCTGTTTCGTTTTGTTCATGTGATATGTGCAAATCTTAGAGTGTCGTGTGCTTTTTATTTCCCTTTTAACAATGCACCATGCTGGTATGAGATAGTCCATGGTTGATTTATAGAATGCTCATTGCACTTCACTTATATCTTTTTAGTATGGCTTCATAGAATGCTTCATGTTCTTCACTTATATCATTTGAAGTTTGGATTTCCTGTTTCCCTACACATAGAAAACCGCCATTTGTAGAATGCTCTTTTGCTTCACTTGTATTTTTTAGAGCGTGGGCATATCTTTTCTAGAAAGAATTAAACTCTCTTGCTTCACTTATATCTATTTAGAGAGTTGACATGAATTGGTCATTCACATGGTTAGTCATAAAATCCTACATAAAACTTGTAGCTCACTGAATATGATATGTTTGATTCCTTGCGGTAGTTTTGCAATATAAAGATGGTGATATTAGAGTCGTGCTAGTGGGTAGTTGTGGATTGTAGAAATACTTGTGTTGAAGTTCGTGATCCCCGTAGCATGCACGTATGGTGAACCATTATGTAACAAAGTTGGAGCATGAGGTATTTATTGATTGTCTTCCTTATGAGTGGCGGTCGGGGACGAGCAATGCTCTTTTCCTACCAATCTATCCCCCTAGGAGCATGTGTAATACTTTGTTTCGATGACTAATAGATTTTCACAATAAGTATGTGAGTTCTTTATGACTAATGTTGAGTCCATGGATTATACGTACTCTCACCCTTCCATCATTGCTAGCCTCTTCGGTATCGTGCATTGCCCTTTCTCACCTCGAGAGTTGGTGAAAACTTTGCCGGTGCATCCAAACCCCGTGATAGGATACGCTCTATCACACATAAGCCTCCTTATATGTTCCTCAAAACACCTACCATACCTACCTATCATGGCATTTTCATAGCCATTCCGAGATATATTGCCATGCAACTTCCATCATCATCATATACATGACTTGAGCATTCATTGTCATATTGCTTTGCATGATCATAAGATAGCTAGCATGATGTTTTCATGGCTCGTCCATTTTTTGGTGTCGTTGCTACGCTAGATCATTACACATCCCGGTACACCGCCGGAGGGATTCATATAGAGTCATATCTTTGTTCTAGTATCGAGTTGTAATATTGAGTTGTAAGTAAATAAAAGTGTGATGATCATCATTATTAGAACATTGTCCCATGTGAGGTTATCAAAATAAAAGTGGCCAAAGAAGCCCCAAAAAAAGAGAGAGAGGCCAAAGAAGCCTAAAAACAAAGAAAATGAGAGAAAAGAGAGAAGGGACAATGTTACTATACTTTTACCACACTTGTGCTTTAGAGTAGCACCATGTTCTTCATATAGAGAGTCTCTTGAGTTATCACTTTCATATACTAGTGGGAATTTTCATTATAGAACTTGGCTTGTATATTCCAACGATGGGCTTCCTCAAATGCCCTAGGTCTTCATGAGCAAGCAAGTTGGATGCACACCCACTTAGTTTTAGTTTGAGATTTCATACACTTATAACTCTAGTGCATCTGTTGCATGGCAATCCCTACTCCTCACATTGACACCAATTGATGGGCATCTCCATAGCCTGTTGATTAGCCGTGTTGATGTGAGACTTTCTCCTTTTTGTCTTCTTCACACAACCTCCACCATCATATTCTATTCCACCTATAGTGCTATGTCCATGGCTCACGCTCATGTATTGCATGAAAGTTGAAAAGGTTTGAGAACGTCAAAAGTATGAAACAATTGCTTGGCTTGTCATCGGGGTTGTGCATGATCTGATTGTTTTGTGTGGTGAAGATGGAGCATAGCCAGACTATATGATTTTGTAGGGATAACTTTCTTTGGCCATGTTATTTTGAAAAGACATGATTGCTTTATTAGTATGCTTGAAGTATTATTGTCTTAATGTCAAATGATAGAATATTGCTTTGAATCACTCGTGTCTTAATATTCATGCCATGATTAGATTACATGATCAAGATTATGCTAGGTAGCATTCCTCATCAAAAATTATCTTTTTTATCATGTACCTACTCGAGGACGAGCAGGAATTAAGCTTGGGGACGATGATACATCTTCGTCGTATCTATAATTTTTTATTGTTCCATACCAATATTATACAACTTTTGGCAACTTTTTATACTATTTTTGGGACTAACATATTGATCCAGTGTCCAGTGCCAGTTCCTGTTTGTTGCATGTTTTTTGTTTCGCAGAAAATCCGTATCAAACAGAGTCCAAACGGGATAAAAACTAACGGAGAATTTTTTGGAATATATGTAATTTTTGGGAAGAAGAATCAACGTGATACAATGCCCGAGGGGCCACAAGGCAGGGAGCGCGGCCCTGACCCTCGCGGCCACCTCGTAAGGCGGTTGGTGCCCTTCTTTCTCCGCAAGAAAGCCAATATCCGGATAAAAATCGTGTTCAAAGTTCAATCCAATCAGAGTTACAGATCTCCGGGAATATAAGAAACGGTGAAAGCCCAGAATCAGGGAACGCAGAAACAGAGAGAGACAGAGAGACAGATCTAATCTCGGAGGGGCTCTCGACCCTCCCATGCCATGGAAGCCAAGGACCAGAGGGGAGACCCTTCTCCCATCTAGGGAGAAGGTCAAGGAAGAAGAAGAAGAAGGGGGCCCTCTCCCCCTCTCTTCTGGTGGCGTCGGAACGCCGCCGGGGCCATCATCGTGTGACGGCGATCTAAACTAGCACCTCTGACATCTTCACCAACATCTTCATCACCTTCCCCCATCTATCTACAGAGTTCCAATCTCCCGCAACCCGCTGTACCCTCTAATTGAACATGGTGCTTTATGCTTCATATTATTATCCAATGATGTGTTGCCATCCTATGATGTCTGAGTAGATTTTCGTTGTCCTATCGGTAATTGGTGAATTTCTATGATTGGTTTAATTTGCTTGTGGTTATGTTGATGTCCTTTGGTGCCCATCATATGAGCATGCGCGTGGATCACACCATAGGGTTATTTTTATGTTGATAGGACTATGTATTGGAGGGCAAGAGTGACAGAAGGTTCAACCTAGCATAGAAATTGATGCATACGGGATTGAAGGGGGACCAATTTATCTTAATGCTATGGTTGGGTTTTACCTTAATGAGCGTTAGTAGTTGCGTATTCTTGCTAATAGTTCCAATCATAAGTGCATAGAATTCCAAGTCAGGGATGACATGCTAGCAGTGGCCTCTCCCACATAAAACTTGCTATCGCTCTAGTAAAGTAGTGAATTGCTTAGGGAAAATTTCGCAACTCCTACCACCACTTTTCCACACTCGCTATACTAACTTTATTGCTTCTTTACCTAAACATCCCCTAGTTTTTATTTACGTGCTCTTTATTATCTTGCAAACCTATCCAACAACACCTACAAAGTACTTCTAGTTTCATACTTGTTTCAGATAAAGAGAACGTCAAGCATGCGTAGAGTTGTATCGGTGGTCGATAAAACTTGAGGGAATATTTGTTTATCACACCAGTTTTAGCTGTAAAATTGGAGCCATTATGAGAGATGATGCTGTGTGGGACACCATAGCGGTGTACCACGCCGAATATAAAGTCGATCACTGGCCCTGCTTCAGCTGGTTTTACTGGTTTGGCCTCTATCCACTTAGTGAATTTATCCACCATCACCAATAAATATTTCTTTTGTGGCTTCCCCCTTTAAGGGGTCCGACCATATCGAGCCCCGAGACCGCGAAGGGCCAAGTGATGGGGATTGTTCTTAAGGCAGTGAGAGGCATATGACTTTGATTGGCGAAAAGATGACAACCCACACAACGTTGGACAAATGGCTTGTGCGTCTACTTGGGCCGTTGGCCAGAAAGAACCTGTCCGAAAGGCTTTGCTTACAAGGGCCTGAGCTGCGGCGTGATGGCCGCCCAGACCAGCATGTATTTTCGCCAAGAGTTTCCGCCCTCCTCTTCGGAGATGCACCTTTGGAGAACTCTGGTAGTTCTTTTCTTGTATAGTTCACCTTCATGAACTTTGTTGGCTTTAGAACGCCGAACTATGCGACGGGCCTCATTTTGATCATCAGGAAGCTCCTGCCTATTAAGGTAGGCCTGGAAGGGTTCGGTCCATGTTGCAATAACAACCATGATTTCATGAGCAGAGGGAGTTATTTCCGTATCCGAACCCCCGATGATGTCTGTATTGTGTTCGACTGTTGGGGGCGTGATCAGGTCCGTAATGACGTCTCCTCTCTCGTCCTGCCATACCACGGATGGCTTGAAGAGCCTTTCCATAAAGGTTTTAGGCGGGACGGGGTCGCGCTTGGCGCCCACCCAAGCGAGGATGTCTACTGCCTTGTTACTGTCTCGAGCGATGTGATGAAAATTAAGCCCCTCGAACCATGCCGACATTTTTAATACGGCATTTATATATGCCGCCATTTTTGGATCTTTTGCATCACACTCTCCATTTACCTGAGATATTGCGAGGTTTGAGTCGCCGCGCACCTCTAGGCGTTGTATGCCCATAGAGACAGCCATGCGGAGACCATGTAGAAGTGCCTCGTATTCGGTTGCATTATTGAAGTTGAAGTCCGTATACATGATTTGCAACACGTAGCGGACTGTGTCCCCCATAGGGGATGTCAAGATGGCGCCAGCCCCCAGTGCGGCTAGCATTTTAGAGCCGTCGAAGTACATGATCCAGTTGGAGTATGAACTGTACTCTTTAGGGAGCTCGGCTTCCGTCCACTCGGCGACGAAGTCGGCCAGCACCTGAGATTTAATAGCTCGGTGGCTTGTATGCTATTTCAAACGGTAAGAGCTTAGTGACCCGTTTGGCTATGCGGCCGGCGGCGTCCCTGTTGTTTATAATGTCGTTGAGTGGTACTTCATATGCCACCGTGATCGAACACTCTTGAAAATAGTGGCAAAGTTTTTGGGATGCCATAAAGACCGCATAAGCTATCTTCTCGTAGTGAGGGTATCGGGTTTTGCATGGTGTAAGGACCTCTGATACGTAATAGACTGGCTTTTGGATAGGGAATTTATGTCCCTCTTCCCCTCGTTCGACAACGAGTACAGTGCTCACTACCTGGTGAGTTGTGGAGATATAAAGCAACATAGGCTCGCCAACACTTGGGGCGGCTAGGATCGGGTTGCCTGCTAATAAGGTTTTTATTTTTTCCAATCCGGCTCTAGCCGCTTCCGTCCATTCAAAGTTGTCGGTGTGTCTAAGCAGTCTATAAAGGGGTAATGCATTTTCTCCTAACCTGGAGATGAATTGGCTCAAAGCTACCACACACCCTGCTAGCTTCTGCACCTGCTTTAAGTCTGTTGGTGTGGCCAATTGCGACAAGGCTCGGGTTTTAGCTGGGTTTGCCTCAGCTCCCCTATGGGAGACAATGAACCCTAGTAGCTTTCCGGCTGGAACGCCGAAGACACATTTTTCCGGATTGAGCCGTATGTCGTATGTTCGGAGCTTGTCAAATGTGAGGTAGAGATCGTCCACCAATGATTCGACGTGTTTAGTCTTGATGACCACGTCTTCCACGTACGCTTCAACTGTCTTGATGATTTGCTTTTCCAAGCATGTTTGAATCATGAGTTGGTAAGTGGCACCGGCGTTTTTAAGCCCAAAAGGAATAGTATTGAAATAGAAAGGCCCATATGGGGTGATGAACGCCGTTGCAGCCTGGTCGGACTCCTTCATTTTAATATAATGGTATCCAGAGTACGCGTCAAGGAAGCACAATGAGTCGTGTCCTGCGGTCGCATCAATGATTTGGTCAATACGGGGCAATGAGATAGGGTCTTTAGGGCAAGCCTTATTGAGGTCTTTGAAATCGACACAAAGGCGCCAAGATTTATCCTTCTTCAGCACCATGACCAAGTTGGCTAGCCAATCCAGGTGTTTGATTTCTCTGATGAACCTGGCCTCGAGTAGTTTGGCTAGCTCCTCCCCATAGCATGTCGTTTGGGTTCGGAAAATCGCCGCATCGTTTGCTTGACTGGTTTGAACCCTTTGATTATGTTGAGGCTGTGTTCGGCCAGTCTGCACGGGATCCCGGTCATGTCTGAAGGGTGCCAGACAAAGATATCCCAATTTTCACATGGGAACACGCGTAAGGCGCCGTCTACTGTTGGATCCAGCTATGCTCTAATGGACGCTGTTTTATTAGGATCCGTCGGGTGCACTTGAAATTTAACTATTTCATCTGCTGTCTTGAAAGAGGTGGATATAGGTCTCTTATCGAGAATCACATCATCCTTGTCCACCGTAGATCGTAGGGTGGTTAGTTCTTCGGCCGAAAAGGCTTTGGATAGTGCCTCAAGGGCCAAGGATGCGGTTTTGTTTTCGGCGCGAAGTGCTTTATCCGGATCACTCGTAACTCTGATCATCGCATTAGGCCCTGGCATTTTAAGCTTCATGTACCCATAATGTGGTACGACTTGGAAGCGGGAAAAAGCGCCCCGCCCTAGAAGGGCGTGATATCCGTTGTTAAAGGGAGCAATGTGAAAGAGCAACTCTTCCAACCTGTAATTTTCAGGTGTGCTGAATACTACAACAAGTTTGATTTCCCTGAACATCGTGCCTCTCGACTGGGGATGATGCCTCGAAAGCTAGTACTACTTTGCTCGATGCGTGCTCTGTCAATATGCATTTTGTCGAGTGTGTCCTCGTAGATGAGGTTAAGTCCACTGTCACCGTCCATGAGCACTTTGGTGAGTCGAAAGCCGTCCACAATGGGGTTTAGTACTAAAGCGGGGGTGCTCGGACTGGTCGGGCCCTTTGAGGGAGTTCCGGACTAGGGGGTGTCTGGATAGCCGAACTATCATCATCGGCCAGACTCCAAGACTATGAAGATACAAGATTGAAGACTTCGTCCCGTGTCCGGATGGGACTTTCCTTGGCGTGGAAGGCAAGCTCGGCGATACGGATATGTAGATCTCCTACCATTGTAACCGACTCTGTGTAACCCTAACCCTATCCGGTGTCTATATAAACCGGAGGGTTTTACTCCGTAGGACGAACAACAATCATACCATAGGCTAGCTTCTAGGGTTTAGCCTCTTTGATCTCGTGGTAGATCCACTCTTGTAACACACATCATCAATATTAATCTAGCAGGACGTAGGGTTTTACCTCCATCAAGAGGGCCCGAACCTGGGTAAAACATCGTGTCCCTTGTCTCCTGTTACCATCCGCCTAGACGCACAGTTCGGGACCCCCTACCCGAGATCCGCCGGTTTCGACACCGACATTGGTGCTTTCATTGAGAGTTCCTCTGTGTCATCGCTGATAGGCCCGACGACTCCTCCGATCATCAACAACGACGCGGTCCAGGGTGAGACTTTTCTCCCCGGACAGATATTTGTGTTCGGCGGCTTTGCACTGCGGGCCAATTCGCTTGGCCATCTGGAGCAGATCGAAAGCTACGCCCCTGGCCATCAGGTCAGATTTGGAAGTTTAAACTATACGTCCAATATCCTCGGAGACTTGATCTTCGACGGATTCGAGCCGCAGCCAAGCGTGCCGCACTGTCCCGACGGGCATGATCTAGCTCTACAACCGAACAAAGGCTCGGAGGCCGCACCAAAGATCCGCTCCAAAGACTTAATCCGAGCGGATTCCCGACCGAGGACGCAGTGGTTGGGCACCGCCGGGGCTACAATCTCTCACGGCGATCGAGCGAACTCCATCCCTGTCCTTTGCAAAGACTCCAGGGCGCTGGACTCCTCTTCGGACTCCGAGCCCTCCGCGCCCTTGCCGATCGAATCCGATTGGGCGCCCGTTATGGAGTTCACGGCCGCGGACATCTTTCAGCACTCGCCCTTTGGCGACATCCTGAATTCACTGAAGTCTCTCTCTTTATCCGGAGAGCCCTGGCTGGATTACGGTCAGGAAGGTTGGGATGCGGACGACGAAGAAATTTTCAATGCCCACCCACCACCCACTTGGTAGCCACTGTCGACGATCTAACCGACATGCTAGACTACGACTCCTAAGACATCGACGGTATGGACGACGATGCCGGAGACGACCAAGACCTAGCGCCTACAGGGCACTGGAAGGCCACCTCGTCATATGACATATATATGGTGGACATCCCAAAAGATGGGAACGATGATGGAACAACGGAGGATGAGCCCTCCAACAAGCAGCCCAAGCGCCGGCGTCAGCGGCGCCGGTCAAAATCCCGCCACAGCAAGAATGAAGATTCCGGCACTGGAGATAACAATACACCGGACAATGCTGAAGACAATCCACTCCAGCAAGATCCATCGCAGGAGGATGAAGACGCCAGCCCTCAAGAGAGAGCGGTAAGAAGAGGTAGAGGATTATATGCCTCCCTCCGAAGACGAAGCAAGCCTCGACGATAATGAATTCGCCGTGCCTGAGAATCTCGTCGAACAAGAGCGTTTTAGACGCTGGCTTATGGCCACAGCGAACAGCCTAAAGAAAAAGCAGCAACAGCTTAGAGCTGATCAGGATCTGCTAGCCGGCAGATGGACCGAAGTCCTCGTGGCCGAAGAGCACGAGCTCGAACGCCCCTCCAAAAGCTACCCTAAACGCAAGCTGCTCCCCTGATTAGAGGACGAGGCTTACGAACCCGCATCACCAGGAGACAATACGGCTGACAGACCACCCTGTGGCCGCGACAGAGAGGCCTCTAGGCCCTTCACTAGAACCGTACCCCGGCATCGCTCAAAAAGCACATGGCCAAAGGGGAACGCCCGACCTGCAAGATATATTGGAGGACAAGGCAAGACAATCAAGATCGATCTATGGATCGCGTACGCACAGATGCGTGGCGAGAACCGCCACGCCGGACCTGATAAGTCCGGTCGGGCCGAACAAAACAGACCAAGCTCTTTTGAGCTCCGTCGTGATATCGCCCGATCTGAGGCGCCAAGACACCCACTATGCTTCATGCACGAAGTAATGGATCATCAAATCCCGAAGGGTTTAAACCCGTCAATATTGAATCCTATGATGGCACAACAGACCCCACGGTTTGGATCAAAGACTATCTCCTTCACATCCACATGGCCCGCGGTGACGATCTTCACACCATCAAATACCTCCCCCTCAAGCTTAAAGGACCAGCCCGACATTGGCTCAACAGCTTGCCAGCAGAGTCAATTGGGAGCTGGGAGGACCTAGAAGCCGCATTCCTCGATAACTTCCAGGGCACTTATGTGCGACCACCAGACGCTGATGACCTAAGCCACATAATTCAGCAGCCAGACGAATCGGCCAGACAATTCTGGACACGGTTCTTAACCAACAAAAAACCAAATCGTCGACTGTCCGGATGCGGAGGCCCTCGCGGCCTTCAAGCATAACATCCGCGACGAGTGGCTTGCCGGCACCTAGGATAGGAAAAGCTGAAATCCATGGCAGCCCTCACATCACTCATGACCCGCTTCTACGCGGGTGAGGACAACTGGCTAGCACGCAGCAACAACCTCAGCAAAAATTCTGGCAGTCCGGACTTCAAGGACCAAAACGGCAGGTCGCGTCGTAACAAAAACAAACGGCGCACTAACGGCGACAATATTGAGGATACGACAGTCAATGCCGGATTCAAAGGCTCTAAACCCGGTCAGCGGAAGAAGCCATTCAAACAAACTACTCCGGGTCCGTCCAATTTGGACCGAATACTCGACCGCTTGTGCGGATACACGGCACTTCAAAAGCCAGCTAACCACACCAACAGGGACTATTGGGTATTCAAGCAGGCAGGCAAGTTAATTGTCGCAAACAATGACAAGGGGCTGCATAGCGATGACGAGGACGAGACCCAACCGCTGAACAATAGAGGACAGAAGGGTTTCCCCCCACAGGTGCGGACGGTGAACATGACATACGCAACGCACATACCCAAAAGGGAGCGGAAGCGTGCACTCAGGGATGTCTACGCGATGGAGCCAGTTGCCCAAGTTTAATCCATGGTCCTCTGCCCGATCACTTTTGACCGAAGGACCACCCCACCAGATCCGCCACGGGGATTCGCCAGACCGGTCTTAGACCCAATCGTCGATGGATTTCACCTAACGTAGTCACGATGGACGGCGGCAAGCTGAACCTGCTTTACCGGGATACGGCGCAAGATGGGCATAGACCCTCAAGGATTAAACCTACCAAACGACCTTTAAAGGCGTCATACCAGGTGTAGAAGCCAATTGTACATGCTCAATTACACTGGAAGTGGTCTTCGGATCCCCGGATAACTTCCAAAGCGAGGAGTTAATCTTCGGCATAGTCCCGTTCCGCAGCGGCTATCATGCCTTGCTCGGACGTACCGCGTTTGCAAAGTTCAACGCGGTGCCGCAATACGCATACCTGAAGCTCAAGATGCCAGGCCCTCGAGGAGTCATTACGGTCAACGGAAACACTGAACGTTCTCTCCGCACAGAGGAACATACAGCGGTCTCGCGGCAGAAGTGCAATGCAGCCTCTTAAGGCAATTCTCGAGTCTGGCCGTTAAGCGGCCGGACACAGCTAAGCGCGCCCAGAGTAACTTACAACAAGACCACCTGGCACGTTCAGAGCACGCCAGAAGTGGCGGCCCCAACCCCAGCCCCTGCGAAACGTCAAAGCAGGTCCTTCGCGTACACCATTACGCTCTGAAGATACCATGGGCATGGGAAGATGGGCACGACCACGATAAACCCAGACTGCGGCTCAACCACACGAGGGGCTCTCAAGTGTGTGGTTCCTTTTTCTTTTCTTTTTTACCTTTTACTTTTTAACCACAGGACTCCGTTTGTCAGAAAGCCCTGTCCGGCAGCAGACCTGCGGAACTCACGATGCAACAGCCAGGGAAGGATAAAGGCTACAACGAACATACAGGTGGTCTCCATTACGAGCATTTTCATACACCAATCTGCAGCATACCAATGGATGGTTACATGTTTAACAGTATCCTACCTTGCTTATCGCACTATTTGTATCATTCTGCATTCGTAGAAGCACTTATTGAATAAAACAATGCAGCACCTTTTTGCTTATAATTGCATTTCTTTTTCATACATATGTTCATTCACGACATGTTGCATCCGTACACTTTGGTACGGCTAATATACACCAGGGCTTATGTTTCCAGCGTTATGGTGTGATGAGTCCGAACACTTTCACAAGTGCGGCACCCGAACTTATAGCACTATATGCATCGGCTCGAATCATGTCTTGGGTCAATAGTTGGGTTTGCCCGGCTCCGTTTTGGTACCTTACGTTCCGTTATATCGGCTAAGGTAGCACTGGGAGAACCATCGCGACTCCGCCCAGCTCGGCCGGGTAAACGCCTGGAGAAAGCTAAAACTGACGTCATGATGAGGCGAGAGACCGTCGCTGTTCGAGAGGTTTTTGCGAGTCCTTAAAGACTTATGCCGCTTAGAGCGAGGAGCCGGATCGTCCGCCAAGGCGTGGATAGCGCCCCAAATTGACCTTCAAAGACTAGGGGCTTCACCGAAATTTAAAATTATAGAATTCTATGGCTAAGTGAGAGTGTTCAAGCATTATAAGTCCGGTTGCCTTGTTCGCTGTGTTGAGCGCCTCCTAGATGGACCCAAAAATGGGAACAAGAGCGCTCAAGTTTATCCCGAACACCCGAGCACTTTCGTGGCATGGGGGCTGAAGCCGACGACTTGCCATCTCTCGATTTGATAAACAGCCGCACGTAAGGTAATATTTTAAATTAACAAGCGTTGCTTAGCGCATATGAACTAAGTTTTCAGCATACGGGATAACAAAATGCGAGTCTACTCAAATATTACATCTTTGGAGCACTCACCCGCAATAGTGCGGGTAGCGATTCAACACACTCTTATAATACATCTCGGGCGCGATGCTCCTTGCCCTCACGGTGGCGGGTCCGTCACAAGCTTCAGGCATCCATCTTGCCCCAGTGCACCTTGCGCGGGCAAGGGCCCGAGGCACCCTCGATACAAGCGGAATGCTTGATAACTTCAACCCACGGGCACGCATCCACCACCGCGCACCAGGGCGAAGTAGTTCCTGTGCATGGCCTCCTTAGGCCACAGCCGAACTATGAGGCCCTTCATGGCCTGTTCGGCCGCCTTGTGGAGCTCGACCATGCTTGACTTTGATCGCTATAGGGGCACCGGATGTCCGCCTCAAAGATACCGAGACCAGAAGACCTTCTCCGTCGAGCTCCCTCCTCGGCCCGGTAGAATGCGGCAGCATCGGACACTGCGAGGAAGATCTGCGAACGCCTCGAGAGCTCCGAATTCGGGTAAGCAATGTAATTAACACTCACATGCTTACTCTGCATGAAAAATGCCTTACCCGCTGCTATTTTCTTCACCGCTTCAATTTCCTGGAGGGCCTTGTAGGCTTCGGCCTCAGCGGCTTTGGTACTCTCAAGAGCCATTGCAAGCTCCGACTCTCGATTCTTTGAGTCACGCTCCAAGTTCTCATGTTTTTTCACGAGATCCTGGAGCTCTTGCTGTACCTCCGCCACCCGCGCCTCCTGCTTCTCTCGCTCGGTGCGTTCCGCGGCCGCATTATGTTCGGCCGCGGCCACCGCCTCCTTCAGGGTCGCCACCTCGTTAGTGGCCCCTACAATACCCACGTTATCCTTGTCATTTTTCTTGCAACCAAATCCTTTTATGTAAGTTACAATTTTCATAAGGTATTACTCACATTCTTTTTCCTCGAGCTGCTTCTTGGCATGACCGAGCTCGTTCTCGGACCGCTCGAGGTTTTTCTTCAAATTATTGATCTCCGCAGTCAGTGCGGCGGAGGTCAGCAGCACATCCTGCAATCCCATATTGACATATTTTTTATGACTCCTGCGTTTATCTTTCTAAAGATCCTCAGTCCGGCTTTTCTTTCCGAACACCGAACCGAGCATCAGGGGCTACTGTCTATGCAGTACCATTTTACATATATTGAAATTTCTTACCTCAAAGCCTGATAGAAGACAGTGCAGGCTTCGTCAGCCCGCTCTTGGCGGATCGAACTGTCCGGATCACCGCACTCATAACAGTGCGGTGCTCCTCCTTGATGGAGGCGCCGTTGAGCGCCTCCAGTAAGCTATCCGGTGCCTCCTGTTGGACGAAGGGATCGTTTGCCGGACTCCGGAACCACTGAAGGTTCCGGCATTGAGTCCAGACAAGGGTCAGCCTTAGAGCCCCTGGGGGTCTTGCCCCCACGCTACCGAGTCCGGGGTTGCCTTGTGGCACCTCCTGCGCCACCTCCTCGGGACCAAGCCCCCTTTGGGGCCCCGCTGTGGCGTTGTCCGCGGCATGAGGCGAGGAGGCGGTCGGAAGCGAAGTACTCTCCATTTCCGACGAGCCCAGGGACCCGCTCGATGAATCGGCGAACTCGCCTTTGGGCGGGCTGCACGATTGTTCGACATTAGAGAACACTCTGCAATAGTAAAACGTCATGGATATCCGGACACTTACGATCTCGCCAGGGGCTTGGCCCTTGTAGGCCAATCCCCTCGCCGTCGTGCCGACGTCGGTGGAGAAGTCCGGAGGAAGGGTTCTTCCTTCTTGGACCCTCCGGCCTCCCGGTTGGGGTGGCCTTCCTTTTCCTCTCCTCCCCGCTGGGGAGAAGCTTCTTCTTCTTCCTCCTCGTCTTGGAGAAGATTACGCTTCAGAATCCGACAAGACTGGCGTCGGGAGCTCCTTCGAGTTCCGTGGCCTCCTTCTTGGCCTTCTTCTCCGGCACCACATGGTGCCGGAGCCCAGCTTTCAATCAATCGGCGTCCGCTGGTCTTCCGCAAAGGAGCCGGACAGTTAATCTGTTCGACGCGTCTTCACCAGCACTGTTGAAGAATAGGAGTTTTCGAACCCACGAGAGTCAATCTATGGAAAAGGAGTCCCGTAAAGGGTAAAATAGCTTACCTCGCTGGCTTGACGCCGAAATGTATCCGCGATCTTTGTTAGCGGATGCGGGGCTTCGACGCCTTGAACAGCACCTTCCAGGCATCTTCGTACGTGGTATCGAAGAGCCGGCTCAAGGTTCGGTGTTGTGCCGGATTGAACTCCCACAGATTGAAGTCCCGTTGTTGGCATGGGAGAATCCGGCGGATGAGCATCACCTGGATTACGTCGACAAGCCTGCGATTCTTGTCCACCAGGTTCCGGACGCGTGTTTGGAGTCCGGATAGCTCGTCCGAATCCCCCCACTTCAGGCCCGTCTCTTTCCATGACGAGAGCCGTGTGGGGAATCCAGATCTGAATTCGGGGGCCGCCACCCATTCAGGGTCGCGTGGCTCGGTGATGTAGAACCACCCCGATTGCCACCCCTTTATTGTCTTCACAAAGGAACCCTCGAGCCATAGGACTTTGGCCATCTTGCCGACCATGGCGCCTCCGCACTCCGCTTGGCTGCCCTTCACAACCTTCGGCTTGACAGTGAAGGTCTTGAGCCACAAGCCGAAGTGGGGCTGGATGCAGAGGAAAGCCTCGCACCTGACGATAAACGCCAAGACGTTGAGGACGAAATTGGGGCCAGGTCATGGAAGTCCAGGCCGTAGTAGAACATGAGCCCCGGACAAATGGGTGAAGTGGAAAACCTAGTCCATGGAGGAAGTGGGGAGAAATACCACCCTCTCATGGGGAGGGGGTTGGAATAAGCTGCCCAGCGTCAGGCCGGGCAGCTGTGCACGATATCGCCGGACAAGTATCCGGCCTCCCTTGATCTTGTGATGTGCCCCTCAGGACGGAGGAGGCCATCCATCTGCCTCCCGCTCGACATGGTTGGAGAAGGTTGAGGAGGAAAGTGCGGACTTGGGTGCTAGAGCTCGAGTGCACGGGAATGGATGAGCAAAGGAGGAAGAAGGCGTGGGTGAAAGGGTGGATCCTTATCCCCTTATATGGGCGGACAAAAACATGTGTCCCCACCGGCCTGGTAAAACTCGCTTATCTCCCAAGCGCCACCATCAATGGCGCGGTTGGGTTACCCACGTCCATTTCGATGGGAATTCCGGAATAAGGGGAACACGATCTCTGCCTCGACAAGACGTGCCAAGGAAACCGCTTCGCTGAACGCGCTGAGGTGGAACAATAAAAACAATTTGAATAAAGGCTTGGTAGTGGTGCGACATCGCACCACAAGATACGTCAGCAGATTGATCTTGTGTAATATTATTCTCTCTACGGTGGTATGTGGAATTTATTTTGCAGAGCCGAACACTATCCTGGTATTCACAATCTTCTATGAATTATTCGGAGGAAGAACCCACCTTGCAATGCCGAAGACAACATGCGCGCCGGACTCGTCGTCATTGAAGCCTGGTTCAGGGCTCTTGAGGGAGTTCGGACTAGGGGGTGTCCGGATAGCCGAACTATCATCATCGGCCCGACTCCAAGACTATGAAGATACAAGATTGAAGACTTCGTCCCGTGTCCGGATGGGACTTTCCTTGGCGTGGAAGGCAAGCTCGGCGATACGGATATGTAGATCTCCTACCATTGTAACCGACTCTGTAACCCTAACCCTATCCGGTGTCTATATAAGCCGGAGGGTTTTAGTCCGTAGGACGAACAACAATCATACCATAGGCTAGCTTCTAGGGTTTAGCCTCTTTGATCTCGTCGTAGATCCACTCTTGTAACACACATCATCAATATTAATCTATCAGGACATAGGGTTTTACCTCCATCAAGAGGGCTCGAACCTGGGTAAAACATCGTGTCCCTTGTCTCCTGTTACCATCCGCCTAGACGCACAGTTCGGGACCCCCTACCCGAGATCCGCCGGTTTTGACACCGACACCCTTGGTTCGTCATCAGCGGTGAAGGTTATTGCCGCGTTGTTCCATGGGCTCATTCGGTGAGGTCGCGAAGTGCCCTCTTATGCTAATTTTTTGAAGAGAAAGTCTCGAAGACCGTAAGGATGTTAAAATCGTCATCCTCTGGAGAGTGCTTCTTTGGAGTGGAGGTGGTGAGGATGGCCTCCCAACTTTTAGCTACCTGTCGGAGTACCCAACATGCCCGGAGGCTATGAATTGGGTTTGTGCTTGGAGTCGCATGTATCGGAAAGGGCTTCTCGAGGAGTTTGTCAAGAACGGACCTATATCCCGTAAAGGGTTTTTTCTTGACGACGGGCTTATGGTCGGATGCCTCGTAAGGGTGTATCCGTTTTGCCCGGGCAATACACTGCTTAAAGGCAGCATGTTCCAATTGGGTTTTCTGGGCCTTCTATGTGCTTTCCATCATGCAGTACTTCCGTACTACGTGCGGTAGTTCTGTAAAACTCTTTATGCAATGACGGTCGAGGGCATTCCGAGTCCCTCATCGGTACAATTACGATGAAAGACCAAGACTACATCGTCATCGCAGCAATCTTTAATCTTGTTTTTGACAAGTAGGAACCTGGCCCAAAAGTGATGGACCGTTTCCTGAGGTTGCTGCCATACATACATCAGGTCATATATGTCTGGAGGGCCTAAATTACTTGGAGAGTATTTATTTTGGTGGTGGGTGGGCTAAAACTCGAATCCTAACCCAAAGTTGTGTCTGGAGCTTGTAAAATCTCCAAGGTCATCAGTTCGGGTCCGGGAAGATCCAAGTTCTCCCCAGGCCCTGTGTCCGACCCTGAGTTCGGGGGACATGGAGACCCATCCAAAGGCAGGGTGTCCGATTCTAGGGGTTCGGAGATCCGAACATAGCTGGTCTTTAATTTAGGGGAAGAAGTGTTTTCGGCTCGTTCGTCGACAACCACTACCAGGTGAGTGATCGGCGGGAGATTGATTTCCCTCTGGTCAGGTTTAAGCCCGATTCGATCATAGGCCGTTGAAAGCCCCAAGGCAGCAATGCGATCTAGCAGCTAGTTTAAAGACGAGACTTCTGCCGATCCATCTTTTCGGAGTATTGGAGACCAATCTAGGTGCGTTGTTTGACGATCATGGGGGACACTATTGGCTTGATGGTCGTGCGGGCACCCAAGGTGAAACCGCTGAGCTGGAGGACCTCTCCTGAAGTTAGGCTCCTTCCAGAAGTAATGTCATCGTTGATAACAAGGCGAGCCATAGATCGCTTCTCGCGACTACACAGCGGAGCTCTCAATGAAAGCACCAATGTCCGTGTCAAAACCAGCAGATCTCGGGTAGGGGGCCCCAAGCTATGAGTCTGAGGATCAATGGTAACAAGGGACAACAGGGACACGATGTTTACCCAGGTTCGGGCCCTCTTAAAGGAGGTAAAACCCTACGTCCTACTTGATTATATTCGACGAGTATAGGGTTTACAAGAGTTGATCTACCTCGAGATCTTAATGGCTAAACCCTAGCTGTCTAGCCTGTGATTATTCTGATAGCCTCTATAGACTAAACCCTCCGGTTTATATACACACCGGAGGGGCCTAGGGTTGTACAGAGTCAGTTTGCAGAAGAAGGAAAAAGTACATTCGGACACCAAACTTGCCGTCCACGCATACAGGAGTCCTACCCGGACACGGGGGATAGTCTTCTGCTTTATCTTCACGGTGCATCAGTCCGGCCCATCTCGAATAGGCCAGACACCTGAGGACCCCCGAATCCAGGACTCCCTCAACAGTAGCGGTTCCAAAATATTTCCTCAAATTATTAGTGGCATTAAATTAAGATGCAAAAACAATATGATTATTGCTTTCTCATAGCAGTGCCAAAACAGTAGCACAAGATCACTAGCTAGATGTAGAGTCAAAATCAACCAAAAAGGAACATACCCGGTCATGGGAACCATAACTGAGAGAGGGGCCCTATGCCACCATGACTCGATTCTCCTAGATACGCCTAATGCAAGTGGTGTGGTGAACCTGCAGATCCACTTGGATGTTTCAATTCATGTGACCTTTTTGTGCAACTCACCTGAAATGAAGGAAAGTTTACATCGTGCAGCTAGCAAAGTACTTGCTCTCATGAGCTGGCAGGTTCTTCTTTAGTATATGCACTAAAATTGAGCAACATTAAGGTTGGTTGTCCTGCTAATGCAAGGTGCAACTATGATTTGCTTATCCTTTTGTGCAGTTCCACTAAAATAAAGTGCCATTGTGGTGAAAGTGCAGGCTCGTCTTGCAAAGGCTAATAAAATGTTGCACGAGATTACCGGCAGAGTTTGACGAAGATGTAAGGAACTCCAATCACCCTTTCTGCAGTTCCACCAAAATGGAGCGACGTTGCCCACGTGACATTTTAGTTGAACTGCACAAGACACTCATTCCAAAAAAATGTGTTTTGTGCAGTTCACCAAAATTTCACAATAGCAACAAGGTGAAATGGATATCCCTATCCACACAAAAAGATAGAAAGAAAACAGTTACTGGTCAATAATGAAATATACACGAAATGAAAAGAAGCATGTTCATTATGTTCATTGCAATCACGCAAGGACAGTAGAAATTTTTTAAATGGCAGCATTGCTTCATGTTACCAGAAGAATTATGATCACAATGACATTCATCAAATATGGGATTACTTTAATGGTGGCATTGATTTTTTTACCAGATACAGTAGATCAACACCGGTTAAAGAGTTGGTTTAAGGGCATGGGACAGTGGGGACAACAGGACAGTCAGCAGCATAAAGAAGCAACTTACTTATCATATTGGGAAAAATAGAAGGAGTACCATTGGTAACATAGTTTAATTGCATCATATTACCGGAGGCATTAGATTAACAATAACATTGGTTAGACATGTCCTTACGGTAACAGTGTGATTGCTTCATTTTACATGCGCCCTTACATTAACAACAACAAAAAGTTGGTATAAGGACATGTGACAGTGGATGCATCAGCACAATGTACCTACAAGAAGGCATAAAGTGGTGATGCCGAGTTTGTTCATACTCTGTGCGGGCAACAATTCTATTCTTGGAGAACTTTTACTATGTGAGGGCATCAAATCTAATCTTGGACATACTTTGTTGACTTGTCCACCAGCCGCCACTTTCTATCCTTTTTTCAACCAATAATAGATCTATTCCTTATCTAGTTTGTACTACCTTTTCCCTTTATTTCCCTTTTCAACCAAGAGACCGGTTGGGTATCCAGTCTCTACAACCTTCCCCCTGTTATTTCCTGTTCGAATCAAGTCCTGATTCATCCTAAAACTTTCCCCCCTTTCTTCATTATTTGAACCAAGTCCTAGATTCGACTACATGAAGTAGCTTTACCTCTAATATTACTAAAAATTTAGGTGGCTTTGGAAGAGCTGATGGAAGTAGAAAAAGATCCACATGCAACAACGTAGGGAGCTGGGGCAGTAGAGCAAGGCTGCTTTCGAAGGAACTTATACCCGAGGGTCGTCGGTATGTGGATAGGAGGGCGGCGGGAGGTCGGATCTGCCCACAATATGACAGGGAGGAAGAAGGGGTCCGAGGACCTCCCGAGCCAGCGCTGCGTCGGACAGAACGTCATGGGCGGAGGATTGGGACCCGCCAACAGCTGTGGTTTTCTCCCTTGCCGCTGATGACCGCGTGAACAATGTATCGGGTCCCCTACACACCCCGGCCAAAGGGATCTTGCTAGATCTGTGACCAACAGTGAGCAGAGAGAGAATGTGGCTACCGTTGTCTTGTTTAGATCTGGAGAGGATGAGAGAATGTCGCTACCGCTATCTTGTTTAGATCTGGAGAGAATGAAGAGAGCAATCCTCGTAAAGCAAGCGCTCAGGCTCCTGCCTATATATAGTGGAGTGATTATCTTTTTCTCTCCACAACAAGCGTTTCAATTTGTGTATGTGGAATTAAATAAAAGAAACTCTCTATTCAACGTTACTAACTGCACGTCGCACTTTGTACTGTACTATTCATTGAACAAACCCATGCGTCAATAAACATATAGTACTATTTATATAGAACGAACAAGATTGAACTATTTTGGCTTTGAGATATCGATGGTACAGTTTGACAACATTGCATCAATGGACTCGGTACTTTGAAGTAACCTATACGTATAAACACTTGCACGGTTTACATTCCGAATCGCTAGCTAGAGCTTGAACTGTAGTTGTTTACATGTACCACCTTTTTCTTTTGGTTTTCTCCTCCATGGCTCTCTGGCCGCAAGTCATCGATACAAAATTATACGAGGAGTATTTAAAAGATGAGGACGGGGCTCTCTGGCAGTACGCGCGGCAGTTTTCGAGTAGCCGGTTTGACAGAGAGGCGAGGAGGGTGAGGGATTAGCGGGTTTAACTTACGGCTAGAAAGATGGGGTCTTGTGATATGACTGCTCATTATAGTCATTATTACTGTGGTGCTACGACCGGGGTGATGCCCCCCTTCCGTTCCCCATGTTAATCTGGTGCATGACACTTTGACCCGGATGCTGGCTCTCCCATATGTCGGCGACATAAGAAGGAGCAAAGAATCATGCGGTATATATAGTACTACATAATATATACTACTACTCACGTCGGAGGAGTGCGAAACACGGCATCCCAGTGAACCAGCGGGCTATAAGCCATAGAAAACAATGTGGTGACATGGCCATAATAAACAATGTAGTACAGTCCAGTCTCTAGCATGTATAGTACTCCTCTTCCTCCTCCTCTGGGTTCATCACCATCATACTTTCCCCATTCCTGTGGTTTCAGTATCCTACGAATCAAAGAGGCCCTTAGGCTGGTTTAGGTCCGGTCATTTTTTTAAATGCGTTATGTCCAAAATTTAATGATCGTGCTCGGGTTTCTATGAAAATACTCCAGTTTGCATGTAGTAATTCATTTATTTATTGTTCTTCTGCGGATGTTTGCATGTAATTCGTCAGGTCTGAAATGTAAAGTACGCCGACATGGTTGCATATGCCCCGAGTTGTGCATGCACTACGACCCAGATGCTCTATGTCCCACATGTCGGCGAAAGGAAGCGCGGGGAAATAGCCTAGGAGTACATATAGGAGGAAAAATGTGTGAAAAAATATGTACTATGAAGCGTAGCTTCGGTTCGGAAAGGAGATCTGAAGTGATAATAGGTATAGGTCGCACGCACCCAACTAGTAGTACTAGACGTACGAGTATTCAGTACTCCTATTCTATCAACACGAGCCCCATCTGACAATAATGTTCGTGCTACAGCTAGCTCTTGTCCCGCATTTCTCTCTTCTAATTCTAACTCAGCTGACGTGCGGTGGGCGGGGTGGGGATTTGCCGATAGTCGGTTTGCTCAACTGCAGCCCCACCTAACAGTGAAAATGCTAAGAAAACAATCATTCCCCATCTTGAGCGGCATGCTGGACAGATCGTGTGGGGGTGCGACGCAAACATGGTAGAATTTACCTTTTTTAACTTGTAGATAGACTAGCAAGATGCCCATGCATTGGACGGAACACCAAGATGCATTATTTTACAAAATATCTGTTGTGATTGACCCATGCGGGAGTAATCTCATGTGTAAAAACTAATGACATCTGCAGCTTTACATAACTCAACACATACACCGCTGATGCAAATCCTCTCTGACACTGACCTCCGCAAGGACATCGATGGCGTCGGCCATGTCCCAACAGCTCAGACTGAGCGGAGTAGGAGAGTCGAGAAAGACGAGAGATAAGGTGAGGAGGAGTGGGGCGTAGTGGTGGTAGGTAGTCGAACAGAGCGAAGGCATGGGGCTGGACAATGCCGGTAGTGGCCAGCATGCCAGGTTGTTCTGGAGGTTTCCTTTTTTAATTGCTCAACAATGAGGTTGTGGGAGATAAGGATGAACGAGGGGAGGCCTTATATGCAAATGTGGAGAGAGGTGCCGGTATCTTTTTGCAAAACTGCCATAGTTTGCTTTCTATCCATCATATATAGATCAGACGGTCTATATTGCAGGATGGCGTACATACCATCATTACCAACTCGGTTTTTTATGAGAGTATAGAACATGCCAAGCCAATGTGTGCTGAACGGCGGGCTAGAACGACAGTGTGGGGTGCGACGCGAACGACACATGCGTGCTGTACTTGTTCCACTTTCTCGTTTTGAACTCGTGACATGTAGTAATGCTCAGTTCTGAATATATAAGTTTGGTTGTCGCACCAATATATACAACACTCCCTCCATGTAGGTTGGGTTGCTGAAGTCAAAATTAGACACAAAACACGATGGCGACGGAACACTCTACCTTCGTCCTTGTTTATTGCTCCCCATCGTAATCTGTGCCAAATTTTGACCATAAATTTGACTAACAAAAGGTTCATGCATGTCACCAGAATTATGTCAATGAAAACTATTTTCAAATACAAATCAAATGATATAATTTTTGTTGACATGCACTAATATTTTGTCAGTAAAATCTTTCGTCAAAATTTGTAGCGACCCGACCTCAGACGGTCAAGTCTTTGTGCTTAAGTGTCATTCCTGGATCGGTATGCTGACACACACAGTACTCGAGGATTTATAACAGAGGTAAATCACATGTGTAAAGTAATGTAAATACTATTACCTCAATCCATATAGCGGAAGTAACAACAAGGTTGTGGATTCCCATCAACACCAACGCCAAAGTTGAGTGTACAAATCGTAACCCTAACGTATCACTTACTCGTCGTAAGATTCCTGCAACATGAGACGTTGCAGCCATGTAGGTCAGTACATTGAATGTACTGGCAAATTCATACCATAGGATAATGATGAATAATAACTATCACTACATGCATATATGGCTGGTGGAGGCTCTAAGTTTAATTTTGCAGAAAGCTAATTTTTTCCTACAACAAAGGAATATATTTTATTTAACTAGAAAGTTGGTTGAAATATTGAGAAGGTTCCTCCAACTCAATCCTAAAATAGAAATCATTAACCCAATCAAATTAATTAAATAAAGTGTTGAGAACAACATGATAATCCAAATACCATAGACTCAAGATGTCCATAACCGGGGACACGGCTAACCATGATTAGTTTGTAACCTCTGCAGAGGTTTGCGCAGTTTTCCCCACCAGACTCGATCTCCCCTGTTGAATTTCTCGCACTACATGATGTTTGAGAAATGGATGATCGAGACAAAGTCTTTCCGAACCGTTAGCTCTTTACTCTGGGTAGACATTACCACCTACATCCCCCTATATCTGCTAGCCTACCACTGAAAGAGGTCACATAACATACTTAACTATGCCTGAGCCCATAATGGCTTGTGGCTGCACAGGGAAGTTTCTAGCATGAAAAATCTTATGATCCCTTTGAGCCTGGGTGGCATTCCATAGGGTGATCACACGGGTACTCCGGGGTCCCCTTGGGCAAGCACTGGATTCTCCAGGTGCCCGGGCAAACCACTGGGTGCTCCAGGGTGCCCCAACCAATCCCCCAGATGGGTATTAAAGTAGCCACCTTAAGTTAAACCTTAGTTAACAATAACTCTCACATCTTTCAAGAATTCTCTCAAAACCAAACCACGTCTACGAGCAAAGCATAGCAGTAAGCATAACGTAGTAGTACCCAGGGTTGAATGCAAGACAATAGGTTCCTACCTCATCAACTACTTCCCAAAACCCACATATTATCAATCCTACTCATGCAATGTTTGAGGGTTGAAACTAATGCATAAAAATTGGGATGAAAAGTATGATCAAAGTGTGAACTTGCCTTGTACTGTTGATGAAGATGATTCGCACTCATAACTCCTGATAGTTCTATTCGTCACACTCCTGTCAATCTATCGTAAGCAATCAATAGTAACCACACATAAGCAATCATGCAAATGAATTGTAAGATCCCAAAATTCTAAATTTTGGAATGTTATAATAAATAAATAGTTTTGATTAATTGATTGTTTGTTGTGTGATTGATTGAGTGAAATTGAGTGGAATTTGAAACTTTTTTGAAAGTTGAATGAGAGGGAATGAAATGACTTTCCCCGACTTTCACTTTGCCTTTTGATATCCATGAATTAAAATTCAATTCAAACACAAAACCCTAGAGAGAAGATGATATGACTTCTTCCATTTAAATAAATGAAAAGGGTTTTGAAAAGATTTGAATTCCATTTGGAAATATTTCAATTCTGAAACTTTATGCAACTCAATGATTTTCACGAGAGAAGATAAAATGACTTCTTCAAATTAAATGAAATATGAGTTGGGAGTTTTAAAAGAATTAAATCCAAAGTTCTTTTGAATTTATTTCCAATTTGGAGTTATTTGAGTTTTTATTCAAAATATTTTTCTCCAAAAACAAAATATATGGAAAATAGGGTAACATGATTCCCTACATCAGAAAATTGGAGAGAAATTAATTTGAAGTCATTTTGGTATTTTAAAAATGATTTTGTTGGATTTTATTGGACCAGAAGCACTCTTTGCTTTATTTAAATTTGTGTGTATTTTATTTAATGCTAGAATAATGTTCATCATGTAGGAAATCTTTTTCTGAAAATTTTGATATATTATATGCCTATATAATATTTTCATTTTATTTTGTTTTATAATTTTGATATACTCTCTGTTTGTTTAATAAAAAAATTACTTGAGCGCTTGGGCCAAAGGCCCAAGCCGTAACTAGCCGGCCGGCCAAGGCCAAGGCCATCGCGCGCACGCACCTAGGGAGCCAGGGAGCCAAGGTTTCCTATTCTTTTATAAATCCTAGTAGGATTTGATCCCGTTTCGTTATTCCATTTTTTATTTCTAGGATTCCTAATCCTAATCTATTTCTTGCCCCCTGCCCCAAGAAAAACCCTCCCCTCCCCAATATAAATACCCAAGCACCCCCCCCCCTCCAACACATCAAACCAACACCTCTCCTCTCCTCTCCTCTCCGCAGCAGTGCAGCACCACCGCCGCCGCTTGCCACCGCCGCCGCCAAGTGCCGCCGCCGCGCCCTCGACCTCTCCTGAGGTTTATATGATCTCCTCTCCACCGTCCCGTGATCTCCTTCCCTCTAGGATCAACCGCAACATCGGATGCGATCTTCTTCCCCAACTCCGACGACTACTCCGGTGAGATCCACGAAATCCCGTAATTCATTTTTTTCAGAAAATAGCAATCTTAGAAAATTCATATCTTTTAGAGTTTTTAGTATTTTTGAGTGATTCCAATTGCTATGTGTCACAAATTTGCTGAAGTTTCTGTTAGTGTCTCTGGATTTCAAATTTGAGTAGTTTAAATTTGAATTTGATAAATTTTGTTCAGATTAGTATTTTGGCCATAACTTGAGTTTAAAAACAGGTTTGTAATTAATTCTTTTTGCTCCTGGTCACTTGTGATATTTTTTAGCTGTAGGATTTAGTTTGGTAATTTTGGAGTATTTTAAATTAGCTTTTTAGTAAAAACAGTACTGTTTTGCTTATATAGTTGTTTTAGTTATGTAATTATTTTTTTAATTATTTTAGTTCATTCCTTTTGTAGATTTTCACTTGTTGTTATATGTTTATGTTTAGCTACAGTAGATAAATTTTTGTAGTTATTTATTAGTGTTTAGCTACTGTTTTCGAAATTGCTTGTTTAGTTCATAGTGAGAGTGGATAAAAATAGTTTTATTAGTTTTAAAAGTAATTCTTTTTCCACTTCAAGTTATATTGTTTTTGTTTCTGTTATTTTTGAACACATTAGTTGTTATATTTATTTAGTATAGTTTATTAACGTTTTAACAAATGATTTGCTTTTATAGTTGTCTTAGTGTTTTGCTAGTTGCTATATTTGTTCTAGTATTAACTAGATGGTTATAGTAGTTTTATATTAGTTCTTTTTGTTAGTTATTAAATTGGTAATTTATTTTCTGTTATTTTATTAGATTTATATTTTCTTTGCTGTAGAAAAAATATTAGAGTAATTTAGTGATGTTATGTTAAGATTTGTGTGAGTTGGTCACCACTAGTTTTTCCTTGAATTTTTTCTTTCAAGTTTTTCCTTTGGTTTTCGACTTGGTTTTCTTTGTTGCTTTTATTTTGATTGAGTATTGTTATGATTGATAGAATTGATTGCTAGGATGATTGCTTATATGATTGTCTGTTTAATATAGATTTTCAAAGGAGTGACGAATAGTTCTACCAAGTCTTTATTCTGAGAGCATTATTATCTTCATTAAGTAATACCAGGCAAGTTCACTTTGACCATGCTTTCATACCTATGTTTTATTGCATTTAGTGGCATCTTTGCAACCACCCTCCAGTAGTGACATTGAATCCTTGTAGTTGAGTAGTATGCATGAGGTAGGAACCCATCACCCTATTACCAAGCCCGGGACGTTATTTATTTTAATGCTACGCTATAGTAGATGGGGTTGGTATGAGTGCTCGGGAGTGGTGTGAAGAAGGAGGACTCTACGTCAATGGCGACAACTCCATGATGGCATCTGCAAGGACTGCATTTTCAAGGCCTCAAGACTTCAAGACTCGAGACAAGAATTCAATACACACTACTGGGTGAAGGATGGTTGACGGGCACCCTGGAGAATCCAGTGGTTGGCCGGGATGCATGGAGAAGCGCCATGACATCTTGCGCAAAGCTTCACCCAGACTCAAAGAGACGGAAGAATACTTCATGCCTGGAAGCTTACCTGTGCAACCGCAAGTCACTATGGGCTCTGGCTTGGTTAACCTTAGTTGTGACTACGGCTGGGGCGGTGCTAGCAGATGTAGAACTACGGTAGGATTGGATGAGCACCGGACAGTGGTCAGAGGAACTCTTCGGAAGACCATGTTTCGGTCATCTTGTTCTCAAACACCATGAAGTGCGAGAATGTAAAGAGAGGGATCGAATCTTGCGGGTAAAGTGTACAAACCTCTGCAGAGGGTTAAAACCTAATCGATTAGCCGTGTCCCCGATTCACGGACAATTTGAGCATCCGGACTTGGATCTATCTGGAACTCTCAACACCGGATTGATAACTTAATTGTGGGCAACTTATGATGATTTTGGGCTATGAGACATCGGTTGGCGGAACCATGTCATGATAGAAAACTCCATAGTATAGACTTCATTTATTCCTTTGATGTAGGGAAAATAAAACCAGCTTTTATGCAAACAAAACTCAGACCCAGAGCCACAAAGCCAAATTGCATATAGTATAGTTTTACCATCTGTTTTCTCATGTTGTGATCTTGCCGGTACATTCAATGTATCGACCTACACGGCTGCAACGTATCATGTTGCAGGATTTTCTTCGACGAGTAAGAGTTACGATCTGAGGTTACGGTCTACACTCAACTCGCCGATGGCGTTGATGGGACTCCACACCCGTTTGATTGTTTCCACAGGTATTATGAGGTATATATCATTTTACGTTATTTATACATGTGATTGCACTTTGATATATACATTGATATCGTGTGTGCCAAAGATATCTTGATCCGAGGATGGCACAGATACAGAGGCTTGACCGTCTGAGGTCGGGTCGCTACAGATATGGTATCAGAGCACATGTTGACTGTAGGACGTGACCCTAGAAATCGGAAAGCCCTTGGACAGGATATCTCTAAAACTTGGTTTTCAAAAATACCCTTACTTCTCACCTTTTCTCGATTTTGTCAAATAGTCCCTCTTACCTCAAATAGTTAGAATATACCCCTTTTCCTTTTGACCACATGAAGAATCAATCAAGCCGCTCCAAGAAGGACAAGATATCGGATAACGATGGCCTCTTCAGAGTAAAGAGGATTTTACCATGCATTAGAAGAATTGAAGCTACAACAGTTGAAGACTCTGAAGACTTGAAGAATCTGAAGAATTATTTGACCTTTAGAAGACCAAACCCCTGTTACACACTTACTTTAGATGCGGCGATTTGTGAGCTGTCATTTGTTTGATGTTTTCCGACAGCCACAAAGTAAAACTTGTTTCTTCAAAAACTATTGTTTGTATTGTGTGTTTATCCCTCCCCACCTCTCTCATATCTCATCCCAAAACTTTTGGACCCCATAGATGATGAATGAAGTTGGACTGATACTCTCTGGACCGAAGACTCAGCCGGAGGTAGAGCTATGGATTCAAAAAATGGAGGATCAATTTAGAAAAAAATTGATTCCAAGGAAGTATGAGGTTCAATACGCTCTTCAGTGCTTTACAGAAAGTGCTGCAACCTGGTGGAAAATGCATCAAGCCATACAAGGATTTAATGGAGCAAGAACTTGGGAGGAATTCAAGCAGACCTGTTGAGATCATGTCTCATCCGGAAGCACTATGATAACCCGAAGAAGAAACCTTGTGCCTGCAAGATTTGCGGAGAAATAGGACACACCCAGGAGGAACACAAGGATGGATGCCCTCATTGTGAGGAGAAAGACCCAGCTGAGGAATGCCCAACTAGTTAGGTGACTTGTTTCTTGTGTGAAGGAACCACCCACTACCTGACTCAGTGTCACATTTACCCCATGGTGCAACAAACTATTCAGGAGCAGGAAGAAGGAATGAAAGAAGCGCTCGAGAAGTTATGAAAGAACCTGTGATGAAGGAATGTGTTGAAGACCCTGATGGAGAAGGCCTCAACAGATTTTACTCCAATGCCTGCTATTCATGTGGAGAAGAAGGACATTTTTCATAGTATTGCACCAAGGAAAGAAAAGAGTATCTGGGATACTTCCCGATGGAAGAAATAGAGTTTGATCCACAGGGAATAAAAGGTTTGATCAGAACGAAGAAACCCCGGAAGAGAAAACAAAGACACCCTCAGAACAACACAATTTCTGCAAAGAGGGACAAGAGTCATATTACCTGTTTTGAATGTAAGGACGTCGGGGATTATGCCAATCATTGTCTCGAGAAGAAGCCAAGAACCCAAAGAGTAGACACCATCTCCAAGAAGCCCAAAGACTTATCGAAAGTTATTTGTTTTCATTGCAAGGAAGCAGGACATTATGCTACTAAATGTCCCGACAAGATGAAAGCTGGAGTTGAGTAGTTGGAATTTTGATATTGGAAACAAGAGTAGTAGAAAGCAATTTCATTTTCATGAGTTCGATGAGTTGAGTTATGTAATGGGTGCTCAGAGTTTGTAATGGGTTCATGAAATCAATAAAGTTAATGTGTCATGATTTCATACATGGATTTTTTGAGTTGTTACTCTATGAACAAAGATTTTGACCATTTTCGAGGATATGAGAAATATGGTCTATGGATGGATTTGTGAATTTCATTTTAAAGGTGGTAGTACCCTGTGAAGAAGACTAGACTAATGGATAAGAAAATATATATTCCACTAATTGTAGTTTGAAAAAAAAAGATTGGAGTTTTGCTTTTGATATGATGGTATGAAGAAACAGAGTACTAATGGATTTAAAGGAGGTGTAATATGGAACAAGAGAGTTACTCCAAGGATGAGTTAAAGCTGCATTAGTGTTGAAGTGGGCCATAACCCACAGGCCCAAGATTTTGAAAAGGAACAGATGTAACCTTGATGAAGGAAGAAATTTGGATGAATCGGTGATTCAATCAGCATACGCTTCGTGAGGAGGTTACGCAAAGACCGAGAGTGGTGAAGTAACGATAGATGTTTTGTTCAGCTTGCAGAATCAATGGAATTATCCGAACTAAGTTCGTTGAGAAGAGAAATTCTGCAATGCTTGTGAGAATGCCCGAGTGTTAGAAATGCGATATTTGCTAAACCTTATACAGGGTAATGATTTGGGTGCGGATGGATTGATCACCATACCGACATACTCTTGTCATTTGCTCTTGCTATTTGGAATGGTAAATCTGAGTGACTTACCCATAGTAGAGAGACGACGATGTCAAAGCCTTGTTTAAACCCTAGAATGGTAGGACGGTTGATCCATGTACAGGCAACCGTTGCCAATCGTAGGATATACGGTGAGATTTAGCCGAGACCCATTTCCTGTAGAAGAAACCATTAATTGTTGACCACCATGAGATTTCGCTAATTAATTAGAATTGGCGACAGACCTGTCAGATATGAAGACCCAGTCTCGGAAGAACCTCACCAGGATGAAAGGACACGTGTTTGAGGAAAATTTTGTGACCCTATCGGAAGAGCCTCAGTGAAGGAGTTATTCCAGAGAATATGAGAAGACCGACACCATCAACCCAAAGGATGGAGTACATGAATTTTGCCGAACCGTAACCCTGTTTTTAAGTGTGGTAGCACACTAGACCATTCCGATCGTAGTTCTTGGAAGACCCCCAAACCCTAACCTTTTCTTGCTAGCCTCTTCGAATCTCGAGGACGAGATTCATTTTAAGTGTGGTAGATTTTTAACATCCCAAAATTCTAAATTTTGGAATGTTATAATAAATAAATAGTTTTGATTAATTGATTGTTTGTTGTGTGATTGATTGAGTGAAATTGAGTGGAATTTGAAACTTTTTTGAAATTTGAATGAGAGGGAATGAAATGACTTTCCCCGACTTTCACTTTGCCTTTTGATATCCATGAATTCAAATTCAATTCAAACACAAAACCCTAGAGAGAAGATGATATGACTTCTTCCATTTAAATAAATGAAAAGGGTTTTGAAAAGATTTGAATTCCATTTGGAAATATTTCAATTCTGAAACTTTATGCAACTCAATGATTTTCACGAGAGAAGATAAAATGACTTCTTCAAATTAAATGAA
Source organism: Aegilops bicornis (assembly GCA_021605145.1). NCBI lineage: Eukaryota > Viridiplantae > Streptophyta > Magnoliopsida > Poales > Poaceae > Aegilops > Aegilops bicornis. The sequence continues at coordinate 263,323,283 of CM038672.1, forward strand.
ATATGAGTTGGGAGTTTTAAAAGAATTAAATCCAAAGTTCTTTTGAATTTATTTCCAATTTGGAGTTATTTGAGTTTTTATTCAAAATATTTTTCTCCAAAAACAAAATATATGGAAAATAGGGTAACATGATTCCCTACATCAGAAAATTGGAGAGAAATTAATTTGAAGTCATTTTGGTATTTTAAAAATGATTTTTGTTGGATTTTATTGGACCAGAAGCACTCTTTGCTTTATTTAAATTTGTGTGTATTTTATTTAATGCTAGAATAATGTTCATCATGTAGGAAATCTTTTTCTGAAAATTTTGATATATTATATGCCTATATAATATTTTCATTTTATTTTGCTTTATCATTTTGTTTTTCTCTCTGTTTGTTTAAAAAAATCATGGCGCCTTGGGCCAAAGGCCCAAGCCGTAACTAACCGCCGGCCAAGGCCAAGGCCATCGCGCGCACGCACCTAGGGAGCCAGGGAGCCAAGGTTTCCTATTCTTTTATAAATCCTAGTAGGATTTGATCCCGTTTCGTTATTCCATTTTTTATTTCTAGGATTCCTAATCCTAATCTATTTCTTGCCCCCTGCCCCAAGAAAAACCCTCCCCTCCCCAATATAAATACCCAAGCACCCCCTCCAACACATCAAACCAACACCTCTCCTCTCCTCTCCTCTCCAGCAGCAGTGATGCAGCACCACCGCCGCCGCTTGCCACCGCCCGCCGCCAAGTGCCGCCGGCATCCTCGACCTCTCCTGAGGTTTATATGATCTCCTCTCCACCGTCCCGTGATCTCCTTCCCTCTAGGATCAACCGCAACATCGGATGCGATCTTCTTCCCCAACTCCGACGACTACTCCGGTGAGATCCATGAAATCCCGTAATTCATTTTTTTCAGAAAATAACAATCTTAGAAAATTCATATCTTTTAGAGTTTTTAGTATTTTTGAGTGATTCCAATTGCTATGTGTCACAAATTTGCTGAAGTTTCTGTTAGTGTCTCTGGATTTCAAATTTGAGTAGTTTAAATTTGAATTTGATAAATTTTGTTCAGATTAGTATTTTGGCCATAACTTGAGTTTAAAAATAGGTTTTTAATTAATTCTTTTTGCTCCTGGTCACTTGTGATATTTTTTAGCTGTAGGATTTAGTTTGGTAATTTTGGAGTATTTTAAATTAGATTTTTAGTAAAAACAGTATTGTTTTGCTTATATAGTTGTTTTAGTTATGTAATTATTGTTTTTAATTATTTTTAGTTCATTCCTTTTGTAGATTTTCACTTGTTGTTATATGTTTATGTTTAGCTACAGTAGATAAATTTTTGTAGTTATTTATTAGTGTTTAGCTACTGTTTTTGAAATTGCTTGTTTAGTTCATGGTGAGAGTGGATAAAAATAGTTTTATTAGTTTTAAAAGTAATTCTTTTTCCACTTCAATTTATATTGTTTTTGTTTCTGTTATTTGTGAACAAGTTATTTGTTATATTTATTTAGTATAGTTTATTAACGTTTTAATAAATGATTTGCTGTTATAGTTGTCTTAGTGTTTTGCTAGTTGCTATATTTGTTCTAGTATTAACTAGATGGTTATAGTAGTTTTATATTAGTTCTTTTTGTTAGTTATTAAATTGGTAATTTATTTTCTGTTATTTTATTAGATTTATATTTTCTTTGCTGTAGAAAAAATATTAGAGTAATTTAGTGATGTTATGTTAAGATTTGTGTGAGTTGGTCACCACTAGTTTTTCCTTGAATTTTTCTTTCGAAGTTTTTCCTTTGGTTTTCGACTTGGTTTTCTTTGTTGCTTTTATTTTGATTGAGTATTGTTATGATTGATAGAATTGATTGCTAGGATGATTGCTTATATGATTGTCTGTTTAATATAGATTTTCAAAGGAGTGACGAATAGTTCTACCAAGTCTTTATTCTGAGAGCGTTATTATCTTCATCAAGTAATACCAGGCAAGTTCACTTTGACCATGCTTTCATACCTATGTTTTATTGCATTTAGTGGCATCTTTGCAACCACCCTCCAGTAGTGACATTGAATCCTTGTAGTTGAGTAGTATGCATGAGGTAGGAACCCATCACCCTGTTACCAAGCCCGGGACGTTATTTATTTTAATGCTACGCTATAGTAGACGGGGTTGGTATGAGTGCTCGGGAGTGGTGTGAAGAAGGAGGACTCTACGTCAATGGCGACAACTCCATGATGGCATCTGCAAGGACGGCATTTTCAAGGCCTCAAGACTTCAAGACTCGAGACAAGAATTCAATACACACTCTTTGGGTGAAGGATGGTTGACGGGCACCCGGAGAATCCGGTGGTTGGCGGAATGCATGGAGAAGCGCCATGACATCTTGCAAAGCTTCACCCAGACTCAAAGAGACGGAAGAATACTTCATGCCCGGAAGCTTACCTGAGCAACCGCAAGTCACTATGGGCTCTGGCTTGGTTGACCATAGTTGTGACTCTGGCTAGGACGGTGCTAGCAGATGTAGAACTACGATAGGATTGAATGAGCACCGGACGGTGGTCGAGGAACTCTTGAAGAAGACCATGTTTCGGTCATCTTGTTCTCAAACACCACGAAGTGCGAGAATGTAAAGAGAGGGATCGAATCTTGCGGGTAAAGTGTACAAACCTCTGCACAGGGTTAAAACCTAATCGATTAGCCGTGTCCCCGGTTACGGACAATTTGAGCATCTGGACTTGGATCTATCTCGGAACTCTCAACACCGGATTGATAACTTAATTGTGGGCAGCTTATGATGATTTTGGCCTATGAGACATCGGTTGGCGGAACCATGTCATGATAGAAAACTCCATAGTACAGACTTCATTTATTCCTTTGATGTAGGGAAAATAAAACCAGCTTTTACGCAAACAAAACTCAGAGCCAGAGCCACAAAGCCAAATTGCATATAGTATAGTTTTACCATCTGTTTTCTCATGTTGTGATCTTGCCGTACATTCAATGTACTGACCTACACGGCTGCAACGTATCATGTTGTAGGATTTTCTTGACGAGTAAGAGTTACGATCTGTGGTTACGGTCTACACTCAACCTGCCGATGGCGTTGATGGGACTCCACACCCGTTTGATTGTTTCCGCTGAGTATTATGAGGTATATATCATTTTACGTTATTTATACATGTGATTGCACTTTGATATATACATTGATGTACTGTGTGTGCCAGCATACTGATCCAGGGATGGCACAGATACAAAGACGCTTGACCGTCTGAGGTCGGGTCGCTACATGAATCGAAGAAAAGATATCGGAAAACTTCGAAAACAAGCAATTAACTCTTGCAACAGAAAACAATTTCGAACACTACCAAAATTAAGTGAATTTGGCCTTACCAGAAAGTTTAGGTCAAGAGCTTCGATTTGCAAAAAGAATCAACCCAATCTTATGATCAAAAGAAGTTTGAATATGAATCTGAATAGATTTCAAAGTTGATGTGACAGGTTCACTCGATAGGTGAAAAGAAGACGAAACTATAGGCGCTGGTTTCATCTAATTTGGATGAACGAGTAAAAAATTATGCCTATTCGAAAAATCAGGGCCAAGCTGTTTTACGAAAGAAAAATAGGTACAGCTAAAAGAATTCTAAGTCTGATGTATAAATATAGAGACTAATTGATAATCTAATTATTCTACCGAACTAGTTTAGAAATAATAAACTACGGAAGTATATACAAAATGAAGAGAGATACCTTTATAAGGTAGAGAAAAGACGACTTCAGAGAGAGAAGACAACTTCCAGAAGTCCCGCCGGAGAGGAGAAAAAATATTTTTCTTTAATGAATCTAGTCAAACCAAAATATATTTATTTAACTCGAATCGGATGATTTTTGGAGGCTCTATGGCTCTATATTTATAAGTTGAAGGGATGCATGAACATCTAAGCCTAGGCAATGTGGGACTAAACGTAGACGTAAAAATAAACGAAACAGGGATAAAATCAAAACACCTCGCATGGGCCTAAATGCCATTGGCCGGCCGGGAGCGTACGATCTGCAGTTTTTTTGCCAAAGGAAGAAAGAATAAAAAAATCTAGGAAGAAAAAGGCTGGCTGGGCCTGGCCCATTTAGAAGAAAAAAATGGAATATGAGGTGTCCGCAGCCACTATGCTACGCGTGTGGGCGACATATAATTATGGGCCGCATGTAAAGTTTTTTAAAATAGAAACAGAAGGAAAACTGAATAAATAAAATAAAATAAAATTTTATATAGGCATATTATATATCAAAATTTTCATAAAAAGGTTTTCTACAACCTGAACATTTTCCTCGTGTCAAATAAAATCCACTAAAATTGAAATAAAGCAAACAGTGCTACTGTTGCAATAAAACCTCTTAAAATAATTTTAAGAATACCAAAATAAATTCAAATTTATTTCTCTCCAATTTTCTAATGTAGGGAACTATTTTACCCTAATTTCCATATATTTTATTTTTGGAGAAAAATAATTTGAATAAAACCCAAATAACTCCAAATTGAAAATAATTTCAACGGGGCTTTAAATTTGAATTCTTTGAAACTTCCAACTCATATTTCATATGTTTTGAAGAAGTCATTTTATCTTCTCTCATGAAAATCATTGAGTTGCATAAAGTTTCTGAATTGGAAATATTTTTAGAACCCTTTTCATATTTAAATGGAAGAAGTCATGTCATCTTCTCTCTAGGGTTTGGTATCTGAAAAGAATTTGAATTCATGGAGATCATAAATCAAAAAAATGAAAGTTTGGGAAAGTCCTTTTATTCCCTCTCATTTAACTTTCAAAAAGTTTCAAATTTCACTCAATTTCACACAAGCAACCACACCACAATCAAACAATCAACCCAAAACTATCTATTTAATATAACATTCCAAAATTTAGAATTTTGGAATGTTACAAACCTACCACCCTTAAAATGAATCTTATCCTCGAGATTCGGAGAGGCTAGAAAGAAATAGGTTAGGGTCGGGGTCTTCTCAAAATGCATCGATCATCATAGGGGGTCTGGGGTGCTACCACCTTAGAAGCATTGTTACGGTTCCATCAATACTCATATACTCCATCCTTATTCTTGACAGTGTCGGTCTTCTTAGATTCTCGGGAAAATTCCTACTCTGGTTCTTCCGGTAGTGGCATAACCTTTTCCCTCGATTCCTGCGTCCATTTCATCTTGGTACGTTACCTCTGTGACTGGCCTTCTTAGCTGACGGGTCTGGCGCCAATACTAAAAAACTATCGATATCTCATGGTGGTCAACAATTTATGGTTTCTCCTGCAGGAAATGGGTCTGGGCTTCATTCTCACTGTATATCCTACGATTGGCAACAACTGCCTTGTACAAGGGGAATAATTGTCATACCATTCTAAGGTTCAAACAAGGTTTAATATCGCCGTCTCTCTACTATGGGTAAGTCACTCGGATTTACCATCCCATATTGCAAGACGAATAATAAGAGTAAGTCGGTATGGTGATCAATCCATCCCGCACCCAAATCATTACCTTGTATATGGTTTAGCGAATCTCGCATTCTAACACTCGGTCATCCTCACAAGCATTGCAGAATTTCTCTTGTTGACGAACTAAGTTCGGATAAAAAGGTCCATGGATTCTGCAAGCCAAACAAAAATCTATCGTTCCTTCACAACTCTCAGCTTTTGCCTTACTCCTATAAAATCGTCTATCGATAAAGTTGTAACTTCTTCCAGGGTTTTTCCATTAGCAAGAATGTGCTTGCTTCTTGGCAGGTCCTGGAGCCTGTGGGTTATGGCCCATCTCATCACTTGCAAACCTTGAACTCATCATCGGGGCAACTGATCATTATTCCAACATCCAGCTTCCTAGCATTCTTAATTCCATCCAATTGTATTGTCTCCCTTCCTTCTATTGGTACCAAACTAAGACGTGATTACTCAGACTCATCCTGGAGTTACAATTGCTCCATATTACCAACATTATATCTCCTTCATGTCCAATAGTACTTCATCTCTTCATAATCTTAGGGTATCCCACATATCGAGATAAAACTCGTACTTATTTAGTCCGAAGTCCACTCCGTGGAATCTCATTATGTTTTCCAGGGGTCAAGGGTCTTCACAGGGTACTACCACCCTTAAAATGCTCCAATTCTTCCATAGACCATATTTCTCATATCCTTGAAAATGGTCAAAATATTTCTTCATAGAGTAACAACTCATAAAATCCATATCAGTACCATCGATGCTAACTTTATTGATTCTTCAATGATTACAATCTCTTGCTTTTCCATTACATGCCTCAACTCATTGCCTCAATATAAAGGAAAATGTTCTCACTACTACTACTATACTTCTCACAGACACAACTATATCAAAACTCTACTTCTCCTTGGGACAATCTCTGGCAAAGTGCCCTGCTTCATTACAACGAAAGCATATTACTTCCGACAAGTCTCGTGGTTTCCTTATGACTACATAACCTCCTTGGGTCCTCGGCTTCCTTTTTGGGCAACTGCTAAAGTATTGCCCTGACTCCTTGCACCTGAAACAGGTGATATGGCTCAGGTCCTTCCTGGAATCCAATCTATTTCTCTTCCTGGACTTTTCCATTCCAATCAGGGCTTCTATTTCCTGTGGGTCTTATTCTACTTCCTCTGTCGGGAATTCTACTAGATCCCCTTCAGACAATTCTGGGAGATGTGTCCTTCTTCTCCACATGAATAGCATGACTTGGTGCAGGGGTTTAATTGGGTCTTCTTTGGGTGCGTACTCCATCTCTTCCTTCATCACAGGTTCTTCTAAAATTTCCATGAGGGCTCCTTTCATTGCTTCTTTCTTCTGCTGGATGGTTCTTTGAACCATGGGGTAAATGTGACTCTGAGCAGGGTATGGGTAGTTCCTTCACACAAGAAACAAGTAATCTGCCTTGTGGGGCATTCTTCAGCTGGGTGAATTTCTTCACAATGAGGGCATTCAGCCTTGTGTTCTTTATGGTTGTGTCCTATTTCTCCACAGAGCTTGCAGACACAAGGTTTCTTCATATCCCTTCCATAAGGCTTCAATTTCTGGGGCACAAGACGAGACTTTAGCAAAGTCATCTTAAATTCCTTCCAAGTGGTTACTCCTTGCCATCTATTGATGGTTTGGTACATCCTCCACCAAGTAGCAGCACCTCTTTCAAAGCACTGAAGAGTATGCTAGATCATAACCTTTCCGACTATAGTGTTATTCTCCATATGATCTTCCATGTTCTAAACCCATCGGTCTGTCTCCAATTGACTCATCGGTCCAGAAAATATGAGTTCATCTCCATTCATCCTCTATTGGTTCCAAGGGTTTTGGGGTGGGATAAGAGAGATAGAGAGGGATGCACACAATGCAAACAAAAGTTTTGAAAAGACAGATTTTTATTTTGTGGCTGTCGGAAAAACATCAAACAAATGACAGCTCACAATCGTCGCATCTAACGTAGGTATATAACAGGAGTTTAGTCTTCTAAAGGTCAATAATCCCTCAAAATCGACAAACTCTACAAGTCTTGTTCATGTCTCCATTGGCTTCTTCCGATCGTGCTTGTCCTTCTCAAATTCTTCTGCGAGGCCATCTTTGTTGACGCGAAGTCTCTCGTGACGTTCTTTAATATTTCTGGAGTTGCGTTCCAAACTTCTGGGTTTCAACATCCTTGGTACGAACCATGGTCCTACTGTCCTTCACTTCCTGACGAATCTTCGGTATCTCGAGGTTTTGCTCCTCCAGCTTGGCTACTTTCAGCTTCTGGGTCCTGAGTTCTTCACAAAATACATCTTTGTCAAATACAGATTCCTAAAGGTCCACCCTAAACTTCTTGATGTACTACTCGAGATCCTGGTGATACACCAGCTAAGGTTAAAACTTCGTCTTTTGCTGATAGGTGCTCCATTAGCCCTTTTTTCATCCAATCCTTCCGAAGAAATGCATTCTTAACTCAGCACGGTGACAATAGCATAAGCGGGCAATAACATCATGGATAGCCGTGTTTCTGCTCTTGTCATTTCCATGAGCTATCATTCCATAGTTGATATCTCCTACCTTAAGGTTTTCTTGACAAAATCTTTGAGTTCTAATGCTCTATGTTCCGGTCTTTCTCCGATACATCTTGATCTCGGGTATTGACAGCTTCCATAGTCTGCCGAGTTCCATAAGAGTAGACTTCCTAGGTCATACCAATCTAGAAATTCTAGAGAGCCTTCAAATTCTCCTAGTCTTCAGAGTCTTCAACCGTTGTAGTTTCCATTGCACGGTAAAATCCTCTTCATTCCGAAGTGGTCTTAGTTGTCCGATATCTTGTACTTCTTGGAGTGGACTCATCAGTAGAATCTTCGAGTGACCAAAAGGGAAAAGGGGTATGGTCTCACTAAAAGGGAATATTCGAATAAGCTCAAAAGAGAAAAGAGGTAAAAGATCTTTTGGAAAAATGAAGTTTTAGAAAAATATTTCCTATGGGCTTACCAGTTGCTAGGGGTCATGTCCTATAGTCAACATGTGTTGTGATACCATCTTGTAGCGACCCGACCTCAGACGGTCAAGTCTCTGTGCTTAAGTGTCATCCCTGGATCGGTATGCTGACACACACAGTACTCGAGGATTTATAACAGAGGTAAATCACATGTGTAAAGTAATGTAAATACTATTACCTCAATCCATATAGCAGAAGTAACAACAAGGTTGTGGATTCCCATCAACACCAACGGTAAAGTTGAGTGTAGAAATCATAACCCTAACGTATCACTTACTCGTCGTAAGATTCCTGCAACATGAGACGTTGCAGCCATGTAGGTCAGTACATTGAATGTACTGGCAAATTCACACCATAGGATAATGATGAATAATAACTATCACTACATGCATATATGGCTGGTGGAGGCTCTAAGTTTAATTTTGCACAAAGCTATTTTTTTCCTACAACAAAGGAATATATTTTATTTAACTACAAAGTTGGTTGAAATATTGAGAAGGTTCCTCCAACTCAATCCCAAAATAGAAATCATTAACCCAATCAAATTAATTAAATAAAGTGTTGAGATCAACATGATAATCCAAATACCAGAGACTCAAGATGTCCATAACTGGGGACACAGCTAACCATGATTAGTTTGTACACTCTGCAGAGGTTTGCGCACTTTTGCCCACAAGACTCGATATCCGTTGAATTTCTCGCACTACATGACGTTTGAGAAACGGATGATCAAGACACAGTCTTTGCGAAGCGTTAACTCTTTACTCTGGGTACACAGTACCACCTACATCCCCCTACATCTTCTAGCCTACCATTGAAAGAGGTCACACAACATACTGAACTATGCCAGAGCCCATAATGGCTTGTGGTTGCACATGGAAGTTTCTAGCATGAATAATCTTATGATCCCTTTGAGCCTGGGTGGCATTCCATAGGGTGATCACACGGGTACTCCGGGATCCCCTTGTGCAAGCACTGGGTTCTCCAGGTGCCCGGGCAAACCACTGGGTGCTCCAGGGTGCCCCAACCAATCCACCCAGATGTGTATTAAAGTAGCCACCTTAAGTTAAACCTTAGTTAACAATAACTCTCACATCTTTCATGAATTCTCTCAAAACCAAACCACGTCTACGAGCATAGCATAGCAGTAAGCATAACGTAGTAGTACCCAGGGTTGAATGCAAGACAATAGGTTCCTACCTCATCAACTACTTCCCAAAACCCACATGTTATCAATCCTACTCATGCAATGTTTCAGGATTGAAACTAATGAATAAAAACTGGGTAATGAAAAGTATGATCAAAGTGTGAACTTGCCTTGTACTGTTGATGAAGATGATTCGCACTCATAACTCCTGATTGTTCTATTCGTCACACTCCGGTCAATCTATCGTAAGCAATCAATAGTAACCACACATAAGCAATCATGCAAATGAATCAAAGAAAAGATCTCGAAAAACTTCGAAGACAAGCAATTAACACTTGCAACAGAAAACAATTTCGAACAGTACCAAAATTAAGTGAATTTGGCCTTATCTGAAAGTTTAGGTCAAGAGGTTCGAGTTGCAAAAAGAATCAACCCAATCTTATGATCAAAAGAAGTTTGAATATGAATCTGAATAATTTTCGAAATTTGAAAATTTCAAAGTTGACGTGACAGGTTCACTCGATAGGTGAAAAGAAGACGAAACTATAGGCGCTGGTTTCATCTAATTTGGATGAACGAGTAAAAAATTATGCCTATTTGAAAAATCAGGGCCAAGCTGTTTTACGGAAGAAAAATAGGTATAGCTAAAAGAATTCTAAGTCTGATCTATAAATACAGAGACTAATTGATAATCTAATTATTCTACCAAACTAGTTTAGAAATAATAAACTATGAAAGTATATAAAAAATGAAGAAAGAAACCTTTATAAGGTAGAGAAAAGACGACTTCGGAGAGAGAAAACAACTTCCAGAAGTCCCACCGGAGAGGAGAAAAAATATTTTTCTTTAATGAATCTAGTCAATCCAAAATATATTATTTAACCCAAATCTGATGATTTTTGGAGCCTCTATGGCTCTATATTTATAAGTTGAAGGGATGCATGAACATCTAAGGCTAGGCAATGTGGGACTAAACGTAGACGTAAAAATAAACGAAACGAGGAGAAAATCGAAACGCCTCGCATAGGCCTAAAGGCCATCGGCCGGCCGCGCGTGTGGGAATAACAAGGCTAGCTGGGCCTGGCCCATTTTGAAGAAAAAAAAGTAAGATGAGGTGCCTGCTGCCACTATGCTACGCGTATGGGCGACATATAATTATGGGCCGCACGTACAGTTTTTTTAAATAGAAACAGAAGGAAAACTGAATAAATAAAATAAAATAAAAATTTATATTTGGCATATTATATATCAAAATTTTCGTAAAAAGATTTTCTACCACATGAATATTTCCCTGGTGTCAAATAAAATCCACAAAAATTGAAATAAAGCAAAGAGTGCTACTGTTGCAATAAAACCTCATAAAAATAGTTTTAAGAATACCAAAATAAATTCAAATTTATTTCTCTCCAATTTTCTAATGTAGGGAATCATTTTACCCTAATTTCCATATATTTTTTTGGAGAAAAATAATTTGAATAAATCCCAAATAACTCCAAACTGAAAATAATTTCAAAGGGACTTTAAATTTGAATTCTTTGAAACTTCCAAATCATATTTCATCTGTTTTGAAGAAGTCATTTTATCTTCTCTCATGAAAATCATTGAGTTGCATAAATTTTCTGAATTGGAAATATTTCCAAATGAAATTCAAATATTTTCATAACCCTTTTCATTTTGAAATGGAAGAAGTCATGTCATCTTCTCTCTAGGGTTTTGTATCTGAAAAGAATTTGAATTCATGGAGATCATAAATGCAAAAATGAAAGTTTGGGAAAGTCCTTTTATTCCCTCTCATTTAACTTCCAAAAAGTTTCAAATTTCACTCAATTTCACACAAGCAACCACACCACAATCAAACAATCAACCCAAAACTATCTATTTAATATAACATTCCAAAATTTAGAATTTTGGGATGTTACAAAGTTTAGCACAAATTACAAAAGGGACTAATAAACTAGGACCTAGGTAGTACACCAGGTCGAAGACAATGATACTACATATAATTAACGCCAAATAAGAGCAAGGGATCACACATGTCGTTTACGACTGGAAATAAGAGCAAGGCCACGAGGCGATGTAGTGCTAGTTACAGGAGGCAAGAAGAAAGATGCATCCATCGGCGACCTCCTCCTTGACCCAGGGCGACGACGCATCGAATGATGGCTAAGTTGGAATGGCTTTCGTGGCTAGGTCAACGTGCTTCTGAACAATGGCGTCCAAAACTTCCAGCTGGTCGAAGAAGGCCAATGTCTTTCTGCCTCCCTGGCCTTGTAGTGGCCTATGTAGACGATTTCCTCATAGACTTGGATGCGTAGGTCGACGGTTTCTTGCATGGCGAGGCGCTGCGTGGCGAGTGCAGCCTCAAGGTCCACATTCTTTGTCACGACCTCCGGCAGCTGCAGGGCCACCAGTGCTTGAAAGTGTTCATCACCATGGAGACCGATGAGGGTCGCAGGCAACAAGGAGCCTAGGCGCGCAGCCTGGAGTAGTACGGCAAGGTCGTCCACGCACTTGCTGATGGTCGTGAACTTGCGGTTGGAGCAAACCATCATCTCGTTCATGCGAGAGGTAAAGCCGGCGTCGGCTAGGGCTATGATGCCAGTTGTTGCCAGCACCTTCTGGAATCATTGTGCGGTGCGGGGCCGTAGGCCGGCGTCTTGGATGATCTGGCACAGCCAAGTACCGCTCGCGTCCATTGCCTCCATGGGCGCTTGTGCCCTCTTGTCACTTGGTCATGGTCTTGGAATGGAGTGAGCAGTGGTGCGTACGATTTGGTAGGTGGACTGGAGTGGTGGGGCGGCTTCATATAAGAGTGCAAACTGCATTGCATTCACATCACGTTGGCTCCATTCCACTTCTTCAATTACTTCCCTCTGCATGCTAATTGAGGATGCATCATTGACCGTTCAACGCCTCGGGAATCCCTACCCTCTCCCTCATTGGCGTTCAAGCCATATCAATGTAAATGTGTGTCAAAAAGAGACTAGTCATTACTACATTGTGCACCGTGACCAAGGCGGAGGGAAAAGTGAGAAAACTTAATATTTACTGTACTACCGTTGCATGCAATGAACTGACCGTGGGATGCCGTGCTAGGTAGTCTCAACGCATTAAAAACATTCACGGCCCACGTCTCTTATTGGTTGATTCCCTTATTCATGTGAAGAAGCAAGAAACGAGGTCGAGTTAATCCAGCATGCCTAAGTGTTTTGGGATTATAAGGTTTTCCTAAGCGATCGCCACAATAACCGTAAGATCTGCATCCGACGGTGGCACCTATTGGACGCAAACAGCAACAGAAAAGAAATGCCACCAAACTTTGACACCAGGCCCCTCCCCTATACATAAGACTGGGACGCGAGCGTACGCAAATTGCACGTTTGGGTTGCGCTTGGCTCTTCGCCTCTTTGAGAAGTCAAACAATGATGTCATTTACGACAGGAATAAAAATGCCACAAACTAACACATTAAGGCCACGAGGCAATGCAGTGCTGGTTACAGGAGGCAAGAATAAAGATGCATCCATTGACGTCCTCCTCCTCCTCGACTGAGGGCGCCGGCCAATCGAACAATAACTAAGTAGCAGCTGCTTTCATGGTCAGGTCAACGTGCTTCTAAACAATGGCGTCCAAAGATTCCAACTGGTCGAAGAAGCCCAACGTCTTTATGTCCTCCCTGGCCTTGTAGTGGCCTATGTAGTCAATTTCCTCATAGATGTGGATGTGTAGGTCGACGGTTTCTTGCATGACGAGGTGCTACACGGAGAGCGCGCCCTCGAGGTGCACATTCTTCGTCATGACCTCCGGCAGCTGCAGGGCCAGTAGTGGTTGAAAGAGTTCGTCACCATGAAGGCCGATGAGGGTGGTAGGCAACAAGGAGCCTGGGTGCGCGGGCTGGAGGAGTATGGCAAGGTCGTATGTGCGCTTCTTGACAGCGGTGAACTTGCAGACGAGCGGGCCATCATCTCGTCCATGCGAGAGGTGAAGCCGGCATTTACAAGGGCTATGACACCATGGTCGTCAGCACTGTCTGGAAATGCTGCATGCACTACTGGAAACAGAGTATTTGCCATCAGCCAGCTCTTTGCCATCTGCCAGCTGATGGCAAAGAAGGTCTTTGCCATTTGCTTATAAAAAACAGATGGCAAAGAACTGACAGACGGCAAAGAACATGGTTGCCATCAGCCAATTCTTTGCCATCTGCTAGTGGATGGCAAATAATCTTTGCCATCTGCCAGCAGATGGCAAAGAGGTTGGCAAATCCTGTGGCCGTTAAGAGTGTAACGGCGTACCACCCCACCTCTTTGCCATCTGCCAGCAGACGGCAAAGATTCTTTGCCATCTGCTGGCAGATGGCAAAGAGATGGGGTTATTTTTTTTCTAGGTAAAAAAACTGTGGGGTTATTTTTGTTCTCATTGGTTGAAATGTTTGTGTCATGGATTGATGACATGGCATCCATCCATCCATCCATCCATCCCGTTTATCTAAACAAAAAAAAGAGAAAGAAAGAAAAGAACCCCCACCCTCCGGGCAGCCCAACCACCCAAACCCTATCCCATCCCACTCCATCGTCGCCGCCCCCAGATGCAATCTCGCCGCCGCCATGCTCGCGCACGCTCGCCGACGCCATCCATCCATCCTCTCGAGCTCGCGCACGCTCGCCGCCGCCACGTCCGTCGTTGCAGGCGGCGTACGTGAAGCTCGCGCTGCACGCGCTCAAGCACCCGGCGGCGGCCGTCAACGGGCTCCTCGTCGGCCGCCTGGTGGACCCGGCTGCCTCCCCAACCGTCGTCTCGGTCGCCGACGCCGTGCCGCTCTCCCACCAGCCGCACCACCTCCCGCTGCTCCCCACGCTCGAGCTCGTGCTCACCCTCGTCGAGGACCACTTCAGCGCACGGCCTCGCCCGTCGTCGGATACTACCACGCAACGCAGCAGCGACGACGCCGACCTTCCCGCCGTCGCCAAGCGCCGGGGACCACATCTTCCGCTACTTCCCCAGCGCGCCCGTCTTTGGTCGATCTTGTGCTTTCCTCTGCTTCCCTGTCTTGAGCGGTTATGGGGTGCGGAGATCTCGCTTGGTGCTGATTGGGGTTCTCCTTTCGATTTTGTGTTGATTCGATCACCGGACAACGTGAAGCTCGAGGAGGTGGTGAAGGGGAGCAGCCGCGATGTAGTTGTTCAGGTACTCGCCCATGATCTATGGAAATCAGTATCCCTTCATTGCTTTCAAATTGATAGCGATTAGTATGTTTCCTTAGATATTGTATCTTCTATTAAGTTTTTACTGGTAACTACGAAAATTAGACCATGTATTGACTTTCTTCCTAGTGATGCTTTCTGAATCATTGTAGAATTATAACTTTCAACTAATATGCACTGCCTCCACATGGCTACCATGTTTCATCTCACAAATCAGTAAGTTACCTAAGAATTAACTGAACACTAGCATATTCATTGAACTTAGCGTCTTAACCACTATGAGCAATGCATATATTTTAATTTATCACAACTTAATTTGAAAAGTTCTTTGAACCAACATGCAGACTATCATATGCCCATCTAAATGCCATGAAATGCAAGCAGCCATCTTACGCATGAAATAATTATTTATGCTTGGGTTTATGAATCACTTGGTGCAATTTGTTCACCTTAAGTGCAAAAGCAGGAGTAGCGACAATATGTTTGGGCATATGTGTTCTATGCCTACTAACAGACATATAGCAGTGTTACCTTTGTTACTTCATTACCTTATGACTTAAGAATCAGTTTTGGAGTTGTCATATAATTTGTTGAGTTGTCATATAAACGGTCGTCTCTTCCGAGTGCAAAGACGGGTCTGCGGTGGATGCTGGGTTGCAGCTCAGGTCGATGGTGCGGCCATGGACACAACCTCCTCAACCTCGACAACCAATGCGTCGGCAGGGGAGCAACTAATTCTTGAACCTTTGCTTCTCCTCTTTTAATTCGAAGTTCTTAGTTTAGTTCCAGATTTCTATGCATGCCACCTTGATATGTTTGATGTTCATCGATCGTCCAGATTTACTAGCACACCAGATAGAATTTGGGACTGATGCCATTCAATAGATTTGTTAGACATTTTATTGTGTCTCATGCTGAAAAAGAAAATGCACAATGAGCTTGTTTGACTTTTTTGATGCTTAGAGTATACTTGATCAGGGGGCAGTGTTATTTCCTGTGATCTTTCATGTCATTTGCTAGTGTGATGCTTCAAGATGACAAATTTAAAAACCTAAACTATTGTAAATAAGCGTTCTGCATCTTGAGCATTTAAATGTGAGCACTTAACCATTGTACATCTTTTGCATATTTTGTTTTGTATTTCTTTTATAAACTAGCGGGGTGACCCGCGCATTTGCGCGGCTAGATTTTACAAAAGATGTATCTCTCCTAATATAGAGATTGTCTTGAATACTCTACCTGGACCATTCTTTCTTATATGAACATGTTTTTTCTGGAAAACAATACTTTGAAAACAAACCATTAATGGAATATTCCTTGATGTAATCAAGCTAAAGCTTTAAAATGTTGATAGTCATTCTTAAAAATGTTTAAGTGTACAAATTTTCTCTATAGCTTTTAAGATTCATTGTCTATAGCTAATTAGAAACCAAAGGAGTAACATGTTGAGGTTATGCTTGAAGAAATCCTTTCACATAATTTAAAAGTTCAAATCTAAACATTGTTAGAAGCTCTCTTCTACAATCGTTCTCATCAAAGCATTTCTTTTTAAATCATGCATATAGTTTTCATCTAGTAATTAAGTGAAACTAATATGACTTATCACGTATTTGATATTATTTCTTACTTTGAATATTTACTCCTGTATGATGTAACCATTCCATGATGGCTTCAGATAGCTCTTAACATGAGAAAGACATAAAATTTGAGTTGCCAAAACTCAACTCTCTTCCACAGTCCCATCCAACTCAATCTTGTCGATACATATATTACATTTTTCTATGTTTTGTTGACAAAGCAACCAACGTATCTTGATACATCTGCTGCATGTTACATTCACATGGGTTATCTGTTTTCATATTGTGCATGGTACAGAAAATAAATGAAATTCTAATTTTATTTGAAACTGGATCCGTGTTTCAGCATTGTTTTAGTTCCAAAGTTGCTTAGATTTGTTTATGTTCAAAAAGAATGTACATTACATTATATTATGTCTTAAAAATAAGCGGTGTATCTTTATTCTGTTAAAATAGTTTAGTTAGGATCACGGACATGAAAGATGTACCTCACCTTCCTCCTAGAACTAATGTATATACATGTGAAAATAGCTGGGTCTTACATTGCGCTTCCACCTTTAATTATTTCTATCAAGTTACGCCACTGCAAAAATTCAGGCCCCATTTGGAGTTCTATAAAGTGTGATATTCTCGCAAAATTAAAAAAAGGAGTAAAGCTTGATATTCCTAAAAATATTATAATTTAAATCAAATGCCCACCGTAAAAAAATTAAATCAAATGCATTACTTCTTGTTAGGGAATTCATATGCAGATCGGACTGCTTTCCTCTTTCTTTTCGTACTTTTCTTTAGCTATGGACATGGACGTGACATTGGTTTAGGTGGCAGGTTTGCCTCTGTGTAGCGTTGGCTTTGCTTTTTTTCTCCTATCAGAATTCAAATCAGAATTGGGCATGTGTTGTTTTGCGTGCAAGTGTCCTTTTCATATACGTTGACAATCCATGCATATTTCCGCATCATAATAATCTTCTTCTTCTAACTTTCTTCTTTCCCATTTTACAGATTTGCTTAAGATCACGGAAGCTTGGGTTGATGGAGTGCTTGTATTTAGTTTTTGTTTTTATCTTGTGAAACTTGCTACCTATGGATGAAACTGTGTAATATTGATGAAACTACGTGTATGTACGGATGAAACTTGCTACTATTGTTAACATGTGTTGGATATATATGTGTTCATGACTATTGATAATATGTGTTGAATATGCTATATTGGTCATATAAATATATTTGTGTTTGATTTTACTGTGAAAATGAACTGATATAAGAAAAACAAAATTAAATGGGGCAATATAGTCACTTTGCCATCGGTGGCAGATGACAAAGAGCTTTGCCATCGGTGGCAGATGGCAAAGAGGCCACGTGTCATCTACATGTAAAATTTGGGCTGGCCTATTTGGGCTCTTTGCCATCTGCCGGCCAGATGGCAAAGCTCTTTGCCATCTGGCGGCAGATGACAAAGCATGCAGCCTTTGCCATGTCTTGGCAGACGGCAAAGAGCCTGCGACCTTTGCCATCTGTTGGCGGGGCGGCAAAGTATGCCGTTAACCTTCTAACGGGCTAACCCGTTAATAGGCTTTGCCATCTACCGGTGATGGCAAAGCCACGAGCTCTTGCCATCGGCCAGAGATGGCAAAGAAGCCTTTACCGGCGAGGTTTTGAACGACTGTTTGCCATCTGCTGGCTGATGGCAAAGCCTTTGCCATCCGCCGAACATGCCTTTGCCATCTGCCATGGCAGATGGCAAAGTGCCAGATTCCAGTAGTGATGGTGCTGGGCCGCAGGTCGGTGTCTTGGGTGATCTGGCATAGCCGACCGCCACTCACGTCCATCAACGCCGTGGGTGCTTGTTGCTTCTTGTCACCTGGTCTTGGTCTTGGATTGCATTGAGTTGTGATGCGCAGAGACTAGGAGTAGATGGATTGGAGTGGTGGGCGCCTTTATATGAGAGTCCAAACTGTATTGCATTCACGTTATGCTGGCTTCATTCTGCTTCTCCAATTAATTCCCTCTTGTTGTAGGGTGAAACCCTAAGATGGATCTTTTCACACTTGGAGGGGCAAAAGAAGGAACACCAAGAAATCACAAAGAGGAAATCACTCCAATAATACCCAATGACACATCCACTAGAATAGCAACACAAGATCCATAAGTCACAAACACAATCAAAGGAAAGATACAATAGCAAAGTTCTTCCCACTCCTAGGAGATGAGGTCTTGAAGATAGTCTTCTCCTTGTGAAGATCTTGAAATCCACAAGGATTCTTCCCTAAGGGGTCTTGATCCACAAGAGGGAAGGTAGAAGGAGCAAAGCTCACAAATATCTCATCTAATACTTTTCTATCCCTAAACATAACCCTAGGTACGGAATATATAGGCTTGGGGTAGAAGTTGTTGGAGAGGGGCTCGAACAGGTGATCACAGCTGTCCATCCTGGAGAGCTTGTGCGCACGGGGTTAGTGGGGCCAGTGCGCACGGGGGTCCCATGGGCACGGTACACGCCCGTGCGCACGGGGTGCCTCAGCGCCAACTCCTTGGATAGTATGTGGGCACGGGGTCTCGGGGGCCCGTGCACACGGGGTCGCCTGGGACTTCCTGTCCAGCTGTTGTAGTGCTCTATCTTCATCCGCGTGGCCTTGGGGTGGTCCTCCTTCTCCTTGGTGATGCTCCTAAGCTTCTTGGTGGTGTTCCTCTTTGTACCTAATGAGGCATAACATATTTTGGTGAGGTAGCAACCAAGTTTCATTTGTATCCATATGCAAATCAAGTGTCATAGGTCCACGTGGGGCTTGATGTGTTGGTGTAGAGTCCATGGGGATGATGGAAGGATGCTTTGCATCATCTTCCCCTCCCTTGGGAGAGGTCCGTCCATGGATCGTGATCTTCATCACGATGGTACTTGGCCAAGTCTTTGACGTTGAAGATGTCGCTTACATTGTACTTGTCGCGGGGGATGTCAATCTTGTAAGCGTTGTCGTTGTAGTGTGCTAGCACCTTGAAAGGTCTGTCGGCTCGTGGTTGTAGCTTTGACTTGTGCTTGTTGCAGAATCGGTCCTTTCGAAGGTGAGGCCATACAAGATCGCCCGGTTGGAACACCATCTGTGTCTTGTTGATGCTGAGCTTGGTGGCGATGCAGTGTACTTGACGCTCGATGATTGCCCTTGTATCTTCATGCATCTTCTTGAGGAAACATGCCCTTGCAATAGCATCCATGTTTGGGCGTTCTTGCAGCGGAAGAGGTAGAATGTCCAATGGGGACAATGGGTTGAAGCAGTAGACAACCTCGAAGGGGGACTTGCCGGTAGTAGTGTGTCGAGCTCGATTGTAGGCGTACTCGGCTATGGGTAAGCACTCCTCCTACTCCTTGATGTTCTTATTGATCAACACACGTAGGAGAGTAGATAGTGCCCGGTTGGTGAGTTCCGTTTGGCCATCGGTTTGGGGATGATAGGCCGTGGAGAATAGAAGCTTGATTCCGAGCTTGGCGCAAATGGTCTTCCAAAAGTAGCTTAAGAACTTGACGTCCCGGTCCAACACGATGGTCCTTGGCACTCCATGCACCCTCAAGATTTCCCTACTAAAAAGATTAGCAACATGTGAAGCATCATCTATCTTGTTGCATGGTATAAAATGTGCCATTTTTGAGAATCGGTCCACAACAACAAAGATGGAATCCTTTCCATTGCGAGTTCTAGGCAAACCAAGCACGAAATCCATACTAATATCTCATGCGGACATCACTAATAAAGTTACACCCACAACCCCTACTGATACATATACATGACCAATTACTAGAGCTCGCGCACGCCAATTAAATTACCAGATACTTTCGTTTCTTGGTAATGATTCTAATGTTCGGGAGAATATTATGCTGCCTAAATTGGATACATTTGTCATGCTTACAAATGAAGGGCCTAGCTTGGACAAGAAGGATGATCATTGGAGTAAGATCAAGCATGGATATGATGGCATGCCCAAGGGGAACAAGAACGGAGTTACAAGTGATGATTTCAGGACTTTGCAGCCACCATAATGAGTGCATGAAGCCTTGGATGAAATATACAAGATTCCACTTCATAAATTTCGTCCAGAGGATATTATAGGTGTTGTGTCACCTTATTATTGGGCCAGGCCCATGTAATTTCGAAATACTTGAGTATAGGCTGCTTTTAGAGTCTGTATGTGTGGGGCAACAAGAGTTAGGGTTGGTTTCGGACCCCTCCTCCAAGGGCCACGAATTTAGCGCCCCCCCCTCGCTTCCTCCATATATACAGCCCTTAGGGGGTCGTTTAGACCTTGGGTTTTGTTTAGATTAAAGTTCTCCATAGCTGCAACTTCGCGTACTTCGTTTGTGTTCAACGACCAGACAAAGGCGTCACAGAACCCCTCCTTGATCAATAAAGCTTTCCTATTATATTCGCAATATCCAGATTGCAATCTTAGTTTCTTGCATGTTCCTCATTTGGCTGCAGGAAACAGACCTTCGTGGTCAGGTTGATCGTGCTCCGGCGTGGTAAATAACCTCTCGGAGTTGGTCCAGCGATTGCTAAGGCACGACGTCCTCGCACGTTCGTAGTCAGATCGTCAAAGTCGACTTCCTCCAAAACGATAGCCACCATCTGATCGAAAGATGGGACACCTTTGCCTCTACCAAGTGGTATCCGATTTCCAGGTTGCTCGGTGAGATTTTACAGTTTATTTTATAGTTTAGATCGAGTCTGTTCTTCATACCTATAGTCCACGAAAAAGCCAACAAAATTAGGGTTAGTTCATCCTATCCGAACCAATCTGAGCCTTTGCATAATCTTTTCTGTATTTGCTTTGTTGAATTTGCGGTTGCATCGTCGTTTCGAGTTGCTGGCCTTAGCGTCTAGTCCTTTAGAGTTTCCAGTTCTATTCATAGGTTGTCACGTCGCTGCCGCCATATATCACCACCGCATCATCATCATCATCATCATCATCATCATCATCATCGCTGCTGCCGTATACCACCACCGCACCTACTTCATTGCCGCTGCCATATACCACCACCACATATTCACCGCCAATCCGAGTCCATATACGCCACCACCTATCCGCCGCCCTCACGCCAATCCGAGTCCACCTACAACATATATCCGCCACCAGTCCGAGTTCCACCAGATTCATCGCCGCCACCAGTCCGAGTTCCACCAGATTCATCTTCCCCACCAGTCCTAGTCCGAGTCCAGTATTTTGTTACTCTGTTTGGATTTCTAGATCATGCCGAACTCCGAATCGTGACAGAGTAGGACTCTCGAACTTGCGTGTTACCCATAGTAGAAAAATAGTTCCAGTTTAAAAAAAACTAAGTCTGGAAAATTCTGGCTTGGCAGTTTTTAGACCATTGAAGACTTTTTCGAAAAAAATTTGTTGCGGAGCAAAAAAAAGTGCAAAAAAAGAAAAAAACATAAAAAATTCAGAGTGTGCTCCTCCCTTGTTTACGTCCAGTGTCGTGATTTTGTTATTGTTCTAGGCTCGCATCTCTAGCACGGTCTAGCCTAGGACCAGCACAGTACCGTCGTTGAGTGTTTATTCAACTTTGCATCTCTGGATTGATTATTGCTGACCCATTTTGCTACCATATTATAAGCCTTCCCAGCTCCACATACATCTACGTCGTGCGTTTGACTCACCCTGGTAATCACTCTATCCAAGCTTTGAGAGTTTTGACTACTCCGGTTGCCGATCACCTGTAACATCCCAAATTTTCAATTTGGAATATTATACATAGATCATTCATGCATATCATATTTTATTGCATTCCGTTTCGCGATCCTCAAAATCCTAAGCAACTCAAGGACCCTCGGAGAGAGTTGGGGATTTCCCTATTTTCATATTTGAATTTTATCAAATATTGAAACAAGGATTATTGGTTTTAATTATTTTTCTCTCCAAAAATATTTCATATTTAAATATATGAGAGGAGATAATATGACTTCTTAAAAATAATTGAAATATTGGAGGAAAAATATTAAAATCAAATATTTGATTTTATTTGGATTTTATTGCTATTTTATTTGCATTAGAAAAATTGCACATTTTTCAAAATTGCATTTTAGGGCCAAGAAAATGTTCATCTCGTTCTAAATATTTTATTTAGACGGTGAAAATTGGTTTTAGCATTTTAGATTTTTATTTTATTTTCTAGGGTTTATATTAGTTCATGGAATTATTTAAAAAATTCAGCGCCTGACCGGGTCAAGCTCACTGAGCCGGCCTGGCCTCCGGGCCGTGATCTCCTCCAGAGACCGAGGCCGCCGCCGCCCCGACACGGAGTCCGTCCGGGACTCCGCCTCCCCCGCCTTGCCCCCTCCTCCAAGCAGCCCCCCTCCTTAAATACCCTGCCCCGGAGCCCCACCACCACCCAACCCCGCCGCCTGCCCGCCTCGACCGCAGCGCCGCCGCCGCCTTTCCGTGCCGCCTCCCCGCCTCTACAACACCGCCGTCGCCGCTTGTTGTTGCGCCCGCCGCCCTCGCACCCCGCCGCCGCAGCCCGCCTCGCCGGAGGTAACACCGCCGTTGCCGCCGCCGTTTTTTTTAAGAAAACCGATCCGGTTTTTTCAGAAACCCTAGTTTTTTTTAGATCGGTGCGCCGATTTTTCTCGGTTTAGTTACTTAGCGGACGTTCGTCCGTACGTTCGTTTTATGAACGGTTTTAGCTCGATAGTTACAGAGAACAAACGTTCGTTCATTAGCCTGTTCTTTAGTTTACTTTTTCTCGGATTTTTCCCACGGTTATTTTCGATCGCGATTTCTGATCCGATTTTCGTTTCAGTTTATCTTTTGACTCGTTTATCGTGATCAGGCGATCAAGCGCCTAGATCTTCGTCTTGAAACCCTCTTTCTGTTTAATCAACTTGAACAAGATTTTGGTACTGTAAAAATTGACTTTAGTTCAGATTAGTAAATGGATCTTGTTTCTTTCGTAGTTTGAGTTTCGTTGCTCCATTTGATTTGATTCTTTTTGCAAACCGGAGTTCTTAAGTTGAACTTTCTGGTAAATTCTTCTTATTTGAGTTTTGCCCGTGCATCTTTGCTTGATTGTTTATGTATGCTATTGTTTGTTTGCGATAGAATTCCCGTAGTGCGAAGCATGCTACTACGAGTCCCTAGGTTTTGCGGATCGTCAGCAAGGCAAGTAACACATTGATTATACTCCTTCCATACCCAGTTTGTATGCATTAGTTTCAATCCTCGAACATTGCATGATTAGAATGTGATTAACTTGTGGGTTGGGAAGTAGATGATGAGGTAGAACCTATTGCCCTGTTATATTCAAACCTTGGGAGTTACTTCTATGTTATGCTTATATTCCTATGCTATGCTCGTAGACGTGGTTTGGGTGAGTGAAATCCATGACATATGTGAGATTGTTAAATTAATGGTTCACCTTAAGGTGGCAACTTTAATACACATCTGGGTGGATTGCTTGTCGGGCACCTGGAGAATCCAGTGTTGTCCTAGGATATCCCGGAGTACCCGTGTGATCATCCTAAGGTCCGCCACCCAGGCTCAAAGGGAACTGAGATATTTTCATGCTAGAAACTTCTGTGTGCAGCCACAAGCTATTATTGGCTCTAGCATAGTTGAGTAGGTTACATGAAGCTCTTGGAGAGGTGGATCAGCAGGTAGAGGGTTGTAGGTTTGGTATGGTCTGCCCGGACTAAAGAGTTAATGTTTCTGAAAGACTGTGATGTAGGGTGGAACCCTTTGGGGTCGATCTTTCATGTTTGGAGAGGATCCCTACGAGGAACACGATGAACGAGCGGAAGAGCACGAGGGAAATCACGAGGAAAACACAAGAGAATCACTCAAACCAACAAGATTAGGTTACACATGTGCTAGATCGATGAACACAAAGAGATATACACGATCCACGATCAACAAAGGACGATACAAGAGGTAACCGGGTTCTTCTCCGTGAGGAGGTCTTGATAGGGGCCACCCATGAGGGGGTCTTGAGCTTGGTCACTCCAACAGCAGGTCTTGATCTCCTAGTGGAGTGGATACATGGAGCAAAGCTCTCATATGTCTAACATATCATTTGCTAACCCTAACAAATGGTCTAGGTATGGAATATATAGTCTTGGGGACGAAGTGGAGGAAGAGGGGCTCGGAGTGGAGATGACGGCTGTAACGCCCCGGATACAACTTTCCATATTCGTAACTCCAAATCTTGCCATTTCCGGCTATATGCTATGTTATTTCCTCCGTGGTTGGGTTTTTGTCTTTTGTTTTGCATTTTGTTCATGTCATGCATCTCATCTCATAGCATCATGCACACTGCATCTGCATGTTTTCATAAAAACTTGTAGCCGTTAGTTGTTGTCGTGTCCCCCTTGCCTTCGTTGACCATTCCGAGACCAATCGGGTTTTTGCTTCCCTCTTGACCGTGACCACCTAACCTCTCTTGCCAGCTCGCAGCCCCCTCGCGCGCGTCCGTAAACTACTCCGAACCCGAACCGGTCTGTCGTTACCGATGGATCCGAATCATCCCCAAACATCTATAAAACATCTCCTTTTTCTTATTTGGACTCTCCTAGTCTATTTTTCTCGATCGTTCGATCATTATCGGAGGGTCCGTTTTGCCCCTAACCACCACCTAGTATAAATAGCAGTGCAATCATCAAACAAATCCCTAATTTCTAGGGATCCTCCTCCCTGCCGCCAGTCTCTGGTTCCCCTCGGGATCCATCCCGAGCCAACCCGCAGCCGCCACTCCTCTCCTGGATCTCCCCTGTCCTCCAGATCATGCCTCACCCAACCTTTCACAGCAGCCGGAGCTCCTTCGATGTTGGGCGCCACCAGAGATGAGCCCCGCCGCCCCATCTCTCCTTCCTCCCTCCTGTTGCTCTCTCTTTTCTCTAATCTCTCTGCTCCTGTTCTTCACCACCGCCATGGGAGCCAAGCTCCAAGCTCAGCCGGCTGCCCGAGTCCCATGCGCCTCGCCTCGAGGGCCTCCTCGTCCCCAACCAGCGTCACCACCTGCTTCCTCTACAACGAGCAGAGCTACTGGTCGTCCCGCCGAGCACCCGTTGGCCGCCAAGTAGTCGCCTTCCCCGCGCCCTCCGGCGACCTCGCCAAGGCGACCACGGCAAGGACCGGCCTCGCCCGCCTCCTCTCCTCCCCTGTCACTCCCGTCCTTCCCGTGCTTCCCTCTCTCTCACATCTCTCTCTCTCTCACGCATACATGGAACCCCCATGACCGCTGCCGTTCATCGCCCCGCTGCCGGATCCGGCTAGCTCCAGCCCGTGCCCCGTCAAGTCCGCCGCCGCGCCATGGGCGCCTCTCCTGCTTCGGCTCCACGACCCTCCAGTGCCGCCGCTCCCTTCCTCCTGCTGTCGCGCCCCTTCTTCCTCTGCTTCAAGGACGAGCCAGGCGCCCGCGTTGACATCTCGTCACGAGGCTCCTACCGACCCCGTCCGCATCGCCAAGCCCAGCAGCCGCGCCAGATCCGGCCTTCCTGGCCTCCTCCTCACCAGCTGGGCCAAGAGCCCATGGTGAGCAGCCCAGTCCGCCCTCCAGATTCGCCCCTGTTATGTTTTTTTTACCATCTGCGATTTTGTCTATTATCCAGAGACTGCAGTTTTACAGAATAGACCCTCATGTTCATGCATTTATATCTCACAAACCATGCATTGGATTAAAATGTGTTATATATATAAAATGCTTAGAATTTCATCTAGTTTCACATTATGCCACTTTCATCTAGCTTTAAAATGTTTAAAATGTTGTTTGGTTAAATTTGCTTAAATGCCATTCTAAAATGATTTATTTCATAACTAAATAACAGTAGCTCGGTTTTAAATAAACTTTATATGTAAATGGGGTGGAAAAATGCCTAGTTTAACGTGGTATACTTTATTTTGCTGTTTAACAACACTAAAATATGATTTATAGCAGAACAGTACCAAATTCGAATATTGCTCATGAGGATTTTCCGGAATTGTTGTTTGTTGTTCCGGCCTCATTTAAACTTGCCTAAATAGTTAGTTTACTTTTGTTTCACCTCTTGCCATGTTTAACAACATTTAATATTGTTGAGTACCTAAACGAGAGCGAACTAAATAACTCGAATGTGGTGTTTCGTCAATATGCAACCCGTTGCATATTGAGCTCAATTTAACTTGTAGTATTGTTTGTTGCATATTGCCATGCCATGGCTCTTTAAACCGGACATGCATCATACTTTATTGTGCATCATGCCATGTTTATGCTTGTGCATTTACCATGTTGTTTGTTTTCTTTCCGGTGTTGTTTCTTAGTTCCTGTTTCGTTGCGATCGGGAGGATTCGTTCGTCTACGCTTGGTTCGTCTTAGTGGCTTCATCTTCTTCATGGACTCGTTCTTCTTCCTTCCGGGATTTCAGGCAAGATGACCGCTACCCTGGATCTCACTACTATCATTGCTATGCTAGTTGCTTCGTTCTATCGCTTTGTTGCGCTACCTATCACTTGCTCTCCAAGCCTCCCAAATTGCCATGTCAGCCTCTAACCTTTTTCACCCTTCCTAGCAAACCATTGCTAGGCTATGTTACCGCTTTTGCTCAGCCCCTCTTATAGCGTTTCTAGTTGCAGGTGAAGTTGAAGATTGCTCCATGGTGGACAGGATTATGTTGGGATATCACAATATCTCTTATTTAATTAATGCATCTATGTACTTGGTAAAGGGTGGAAGGCTCGGCTTTATGCCTGGTGTTTTGTTCCACTCTTGCCGCCCTAGTTTCCGTCATATCGGTATTATGTTCCCGGATTTTGCATCCCTAACGCGGTTGGGTGATTTATGGGACCCCTTGACAGTTCGCTTTGAATAAAACTCCTCCAAAGAAGACCCAACCTTGGTTTTACCATTTGCCTCACCACCACCTATACCTTTCCCTTGGGTCGGCCAACCCGAGGGTCATCTTTATTTTAGCCCCACAGGCCAATGCTTCTCTAAGTGTTGGCCCGAAACGAGCAGAGATCAAGGGGCCACCTTGGGGAAACTTGAGGGCTGGTTTTACTCGTAGGATGTCTCATCCGGTGTTGCCCTGAGAACAAGATATGTGCAGCTCCTATCGGGATTGTCGGCGCATCGGGCAGCTCTGCTGGTCTTGTTTTACCATTGTCGAAATGTCTTGTAAACCGGGATTCCGAGACTGGTCGGGTCTTCCCGGGAGAAGGAATATCCTTCGTTGATCGCGAGAGCTTATCATGGGCTAAGTTGGGACACCCCTGCAGGATATGAACTTTCGAGAGCCGTGCCCGCGGTTATGTGGCAGATGGGAATTTGTTAATATCCGGTTGTAGTAAACTTGAAGTAAACTCTTCTAAAATACACCAACCGTGTGCGTAACCGTGAGTGTCTCTTTTCGGGGTTGATCGAGAGGAGAACACAGTTTCTGGGTTATGTCTGACGTAAGTAGGAGTTCAGGATCACTTCTTGATCATTATTAGTTGATGACCGCTTGCTTTGATTCTCTCCTCGCTCTTATTTGCATAAGTTAGCCACCATACATGATTAGTCGCTGCTGCAACCTCACCACTTTACCCCTTCCTTACCCATTAAGCTTTGCTAGTCTTGATACCCATGGTAATGGGATTGCTGAGTCCTCGTGGCTCACAGATTACTACACCAATAGTTGCAGGTACAGGTTATGCGATGATCTTGACGCGAGAGCGATGTTACTTGTTCTGGAGTTCTTCTTCTGCTTCTTCTTCGATCAGGGGATAGGTTCGGTCGGCAGCCCGGGCTAGCAGGTGGTGGATGTCGTTTGAGTTTCTGTTTGTGTTTCATCCGTAGTCGGATGGTGCTCTTATGTAAGATGATGTTGTATTCGTGTGGCATTGTATGCCTTTTGTATGTATCCCCATCTATTATGTAATGTTGATGTAATGATATCCACCTTGCAAAAGAGTTTCAATATGCGGTTCTATCCTTGGTGGGACCTTCGAGTCTCTTTAGGATAGTATCGCATATTGGGCGTGACAAGTTGGTATCAGAGCCTCGACCAACCATAGTAGCCCCCTTGTTTGTTGGCCGTTGTTGAGTCTAGAATAAAACTATTTTGAGTCTTAGGATTATATATATCGGAGAGTAGGATTATTTTTACTCCTCAGTCCCTTCGTCGCTCTGGTGAGGCCTCCTGTCGTAGATGTTTTGTCTTTCCTCTCCTCAAATTTGACGAAATTTTTTTTAGGATCACGCGGGTATCTTGGAATCGTTCCGATGGTTTTGTGACGAGAACATTGTTCTTGGTGCCTCCTGACATTTAGGGGTTGTGGCAGTGTCCCGGGGAGTTAAGCTCCGAGGTGTTGTCGTCACAATTTTATCGTTGCAGTTCTGGAATACTTGAGTTTTGCCGACATCGAAAATCTCTTTTATGCAGTTGTTGGTGAGATAACCTCGATGCCACCCAGTACTAGGGAGTTCGGGAGTATTGCCATAGCTTGTATAATGAATGCTTTTCGAAGGTTGAGGTACCCGATTTCCGGAGTTTTCTTGGTTATGTGTTGATGGATGGATACAGCTGGATCTAGGTATTGTTAGTTTGGGTGATATATTTTGTGTCCCCTGTATCCCCAACACCAGATTGCATAACCAGAAAGTTTCGTGAGTTTATAGGTGGGAATTCAAGTAGCTCCTAGAATATCTTTCCGACAGATGCATGATATGAGATTGGGTAAATCTCTATCATATGTATTTGTTCCGGCTTATTTCTGCAAGCCAATCCTTTCTTTTGTTTTGAGTTGTGGTATTTGAGTTGCTTCAATGTCAAGTGTTGATTCCATACCTTTCAAGCGGTGTTATCATATTGCTATGTAAATACTAATCCTTCTTGATCATCGAGGTCGTCATGTTAATTCTTTTCCCAACCGGCATGCTTCTCTTCAAGTGGATCCGATCATTTCAACATTTGCGAGATCAATTCTAAGTTTTATCAACGGTGTTTGTTTCATCCGTCCCAAGTTGTCTTTGTTTTCCTGCCCTCCCACCCCTTTTTCTTCAAGGACTCAGATTTCTTAATCATGTATCCTTTTATTTGTGGGAAGTCTCTTCATTCTTTTCTTTCAATGTTCTTATCCGGTGATTTCACGTGAAGATGCTCAACAGTTTCAAGTTCATCATCCTTCATTGTTGTTTCTTCTCTGGTGGATCCAATTCAAGCTTCCGATATTCATCATATTCCTTTTCTCATTTCTAATGCTTTCTCATGCCGAAGCACCTCTTAATCATTCACTTCTTCCTATTCATTTTTTCTGGAGTGCTGAAGATATCTCACAAGACTTGTGTTTCCATTCTCAATCCGTTCAAGATATTTCGAGGTTGTTATCTCATTCAAGCCATTTAATTCAACCAGTGCAATCTCTCTTTAAAATTGTTCAACGGTGTTTTCTTTTGAGTGGGCCCTAACCCACAGGTCTTTTCCCAGGATCTTACCTGACTCCTCTAATTTTCCTAGAACTATTCTCAAATTCATTTCAAAGTTTGACGTAAGAATGAATTTTCATCAGTCACATGCCTTCTCCAAGGTCGCTTTCAATTTTTTTTTCATCTTTGGCTGGACCTTTCCTCTTGTAATCCTTCCGGAGTTTCTCAACAATTTGGTGGTGTTTCTCCTCGTCATTCTCAGCATGTGAAGACCGAAGAAGAGTTTCTCTTAAATCTTGCTCCATTCTCTTCAAGATTCATGGTTCTAGTTTGATGCCATCCTCTCATAATTGTTTTCGATTGTGGGAATCCTTTTCACCCATCTGGAGCATTTCATGAGTTGTTTCCATTTCTTTCCTCCGAAGGCCATCATGTCATAATTCTTCATTCTCAGCGTGTAGCTATCGTTCTGCAAATCTTAATGGTGCATCGTTCAAATATCCTCTAATCAGTTCATGATCTCTTCGTTCTCATGTATCTAAATCCTCTCAAGTATCTTCGTTTTCTTTTTCTCCAATTCTTCCCGGTGAATTGTGCCTTTGCTACATTCATTTTCAATTCTTATGGTGGTTCGTTAAAGATTTCACTTCCTTCGTTACCATAGTAATTCATTCGTTGTTTCCAAATTCCATCGGTGGTTCCATCAATACCTTCTCAAGTTTGCGCTATATCTCTCTTAATCCTTTCTACGGGAATAAGTAGTATGCCAAATCCATTGCTTGTCATCAATTTAATTTGATGAAACATAAGCATACAATAAATCCTATTCTTATTTCCTCGAGGTGATTCAATTCTTTTCTTTCGGAGATTGTTCATGATGAAGTAATTCTCGGTTCGAGTTGATTCACCTTTCTTTTCTGGAGTTCCAAGTTTTCGGCATTATCTCATCGCGAACCTCCTTCTAAATCATTTCTAGGCTTGGATCCTATTCTTTTCATCCTTTTTCTTACTGGAGGCTCTACATGGTGGTTCATCAATGAATCCTTTCATTCTTCAATTGTTCTTCAAGTTTTTCTCTCGGAGTCATGATCCGCCAAGCTACACTCTAAAATAAACATGGTGTTCAGCACATGTTTTGTTTTGAGG
This sequence comes from Aegilops bicornis, assembly GCA_021605145.1. Lineage (NCBI taxonomy): Eukaryota > Viridiplantae > Streptophyta > Magnoliopsida > Poales > Poaceae > Aegilops > Aegilops bicornis. The sequence goes on from CM038672.1 coordinate 263,354,199, forward strand.
AGCTCAAGTATTCTTCATCTTGCATTCCAAAGTGCAATTCTTTCTACCTTATCTTTGGAGGTGGTGTTATGTCACTCTTGACAATTTCCTTCATGTTTCATAATTCATATGTTGTCAAGAATGAGGTATTTTAAATCCATCATTTTCTCTTCGTTCAAGAGATCTTTTCAACCAATCAATCTTTTTGTTGGAGTTATATTGGGTTATATTTCACCTACAGCCTTCTCTAAGGAATGTAGCTATTTGTGATGCTTATCAATGATCCAATTTTCTCCTTCTCATCTCAGTGAAGAAGTTTCTCTTATTTTCATTGATCTCAACCAATCAATTGTTTCTGTTAATGGCGGGTTGTCACCTCATCATTTTGAGATGTTTGCCATAAGCCCATAACAAGCTTGTGCTTTTCGTTGTTGATTTTCCAACAACTCCGTTCAATTCTTCTTTGCAAGGATGCTTTTCAAGTTCATTTGTGGCGTAAGATGTCATTTTCTTCTCCATTCTGTTATTCCAATGATCTATCTTCTATTCTTTCTTCCGAAGGCATTGTGATGTTGCTCTCTTCATCCCATCATCTCGCTTTTGCCAATATCATGTTCTTTTCCTTGCTTATCCGTTTTAAGAGGAGTGTTATGTCCTCTGCTCAAGTTCTTTGCATCTTATCAAGTCTTGCATCCCTTTTCAACCGGAGTGCTGTCCGAATTTATCGTCCTTGTTCCTTGTTTATCTCGTTTCAACCAGAGTGGTTCCAATTCCTTCTTGTCCATTGTACTCTTCATTCATAGCTTTGCAACCTCCAAGGTTCACATGGTGTTCCTTGTTTCTATTTTCTACCGCAGTGCTCTCAGTTGTGTTCAACTCTGTTACGTTCTTTCTTTCAACTTTTCAACCTCTCAAGGTTCTTTGGTCTCACTCGTTTGTCAAAGAAGCTACTTTGTTTTACCTCTTCCTCCTCCGTTTCTCTCCGGTGCCATCCCTAGATCTCGGGACGAGATCCTCTTGTAGTGATGGAGTGTTGTAACGCCCCGGATACAACTTTCCATATTCGTAACTCCAACTCTTGCCATTTCCGGCAATGTGCTATGTTATTTCCTCCGTGGTTGGGTTTTTGTCTTTTATTTTGCATTTTGTTCATGTCATGCATCTCATCTCATAGCATCATGCGCACTGCATCTGCATGTTTTCATAAAAACTCGTAGCCGTTAGTTGTTGCCGCGTCCCCCCTTGCCTTCGTTGACCATTCCGAGACCAATCGGGTTTTCGCTTCCCTCTTGACCGTGACCACCTAACCTCTCTTGCCAGCTCGCAGCCCCCTCGCGCGCGTCCGTAAACTGCTCCGAACCCGAACCGGTTTGTCGTTACCGATGGATCTGGATCATCCCCAAACATCTATAAAACATCTCCGTTTTCTTATTTGGACTCTCCTAGTCTATTTTTCTCGATCATTCAATCATTATCGGAGGGTCCGTTTTGCCCCTAACCACCACCTAGTATAAATAGCAGTGCAATCATCAGACAAATCCCTAATTTCTAGGGATCCTCCTCCCTGCCGCCAGCCTTCTGGTTCCCTCGGGATCCATCCCGAGCCAACCCAAGCCGCCACTCCTCTCTGGATCTCTCCTGTCCTCCAGATCATGCCTCACCCAACCTTCGCGGCAGCAGTGAGCTCCCTTCGACGTTGGGCGCCACCAGCAGATGAGCCTCAAGGCCGCCCCATCTCTCCTTCCTCCCTCCCGTTGCTCTCTCTTTTCTCTAATCTCTATGTCTCCTGTTCTTGACCACCGCCATGGGAGCCAAGCTCCAAGCTCGGCCATGGCTGCCCGAGTCCCATGCGCCTCGCCTCGAGGGCCTCCTCGTCCCCAACTAGCGTCACCACCTGCTTCCTCTACAACGAGCAGGAGCTCGCCTGCTCGTCCCCGCCGAGCACTCCGTTGGCCGCCAAGCGATCGCCTTCCCCGCGCCCTCGGCGACCTCGCCGGCGACCACGGCAAGGACCGGCCTCGTCCGCTCCTCTCCTCCCTGTCACTCCTGTCCTTCCCGTGCTCCTCTCTCTCATCTCTCTCTCTCTCTCACGCATACAGGAACCCCATGACCGCTGCCGTTCATCGCTTCAGCCGGATCCGGCTAGCTCGAGCCCGTGCCCGCTGGATCCGCGCCCCATCAAGTCCGCCGCGCCATGGGCGCCTCTCTGCTTCGGCCTCCGGGACCCTCCAGCCGCGCTTCCTTCCTCCTGCTGTCGCGCCCTTCTTCCTCTCGCTTCGAGGATTTGAGCCAGACGCCTGCGTTGACTTCTCGTCGCGAGGCTCCCGCCGACCCGTCCGCATCGCTAAGCCCAAAGACGCGCCAGATCCGGCCTGCCTGGACTCCTCCTCACCAGCCAGGCCAAGAGCCCATGGTGAGCAGCCCAGTCCGCCCTCCAGATTCGGCCCTGTTATGTTTTTTTACCATCTGCGATTTTGTCTATTATCCAGAGACTGCAGTTTTACAGAATAGACCCTCATGTTCATGCATTTATATCTCACAAACCGTGCATTGGACTAAAATGTGTTATATATGTAAAATGCTTAGAATTTCATCTAGTTTCACATTATGCCACTTTCATCCAAGTTTAAAATGTTTAAAATTCTGTTTGTTTAAATTTGCTTAAAAGCCATGCTAAAATGATTTATTTCATAACTAAATAACCGTAGCTCGGTTTTAAATAAACTTTATATGTAAATGGGGTGGAAAAATGCCTAGTTTAACGTGGTATACTTTATTTTGCTGTTTAAAAACACTAAAATATGATTTATAGCAGAACAGTACCAAATTCGAATATTGCTCATGAGGATTTTCCGGAATTGTTGTTTGTTGTTCCGGCCTCATTTAAACTTGCCTAAATAGTTAGTTTACTTTTGTTTCACCTCTTGCCATGTTTAACAAAAATTAATATTGTTGAGTACCTAAACGAGAGCGAACTAAATAACTCGAATGTGGTGTTTCGTCAATATGCAACCCGTTGCATATTGAGCTCAATTTAACTTGTAGTATTGTTTGTTGCATATTGCCATGCCATGCCTCTTTAAACCGGACATGCATCATACTTGTTTGTGCATCATGCCATGTTTATGCTTGTGCATTTACCATGTTGTTTGTTTTCTTTCCGGTGTTGTTTCTTAGTTCCTGTTTGCTATGATCGGGAGGATTCGCTCGCTTCACGCTTGGTCTGCCTTAGTGGCTTCATCTTCTTCATGGACTCGTTCTTCTTCCTTGCGGGATTTCAGGCAAGATGACCGCTACCCTGGATCTCACTACTATCATTTCTATGCTAGTTGCTTCGTTCTATCGCTTTGTTGCGCTACCTATCACTTGCTCTCCAAGCCTCCCAAATTGCCATGTCAGCCTCTAACCTTTTTCACCCTTCCTAGCAAACCGTTGCTTGGCTATGTTACCGCTTTTTCTCAGCCCCTCTTATAGCGTTGCTAGTTGCAGGTGAAGTTGAAGATTGCTCCATGGTGGACAGGATTATGTTGGGATATCACAATATCTCTTATTTAATTAATGCATTTATATACTTGGTAAAGGTTGGAAGGCTCGGCCTTATGCCCGGTGCTTTGTTCCACTCTTGCCGCCTCTAGTTTCCGTCATATCGGTATTATGTTCCCGGATTTTGCATCCCTAACAGTTGGGTGATTTATGGGACCCCTTGACAGTTCACTTTGAATAAAACTCCTCCAGCAAGGCCCAACCTTGGTTTTACCATTTGCCTCACCACCACCTATACCTTTCCCTTGGGTCGGCCAACCCGAGGGTCATCTTTATTTTAGCCCCCCCGGGCCAATGCTTCTCTAAGTGTTGGCCCGAAACGAGCAGACTGCGGGGCCACCTTGGGGAAACTTGAGGGCTAGTTTTACTCGTAGGATGTCTCATCCGGTGTTGCCCTGAGAACGAGATATGTGCAGCTCCTATCGGGATTATCGGCGCATCGGGCGGCTTTGCTGGTCTTGTTTTACCATTGTCGAAATGTCTTGTAAACCGGGATTCCGAGACTGATCGGGTCTTCCCGGGAGAAGGAATATCCTTCGTTGATCACGAGAGCTTATCATGGGCTAAGTTGGGACACCCCTGCAGGGTATAAACTTTCGAGAGCCTTGCCCGCGGTTATGTGGCAGATGGGAATTTGTTAATATCCGGTTGTAGTAAACTTGAAGTAAACTCTTCTAAAATACAAGAACTGCAGCGTAATCGTGAGTGTCTCTTTTTCGGGGTTGATCGAGAGGAGAACACGGTTTCTGGGTTATGTCTGACGTAAGTAGGAGTTCAGGATCACTTCTTGATCATTACTAGTTGATGACCGCTTGCTTTGCTTCTCTCCTTGCTCTTATTTGCGTAAGTTAGCCACCATACATGATTAGTCGCTGCTGCAACCTCACCACTTTACCCCTTCCTTACCCATTAAGCTTTGCTAGTCTTGATACCCATGGTAATGGGATTGCTGAGTACTCGTGGATCACATATTACTACACCAACAGTTGCAGGTACAGGTTATGCAATGATCTTGATGCGAGAGCGATGTTACTTGTTCTGGAGTTCTTCTTCTGCTTCTTCTTCGATCAGGGGATAGGTTCCAGGTCGGCAGCCTGGGCTAGCAGGGTGGATGTCGTTTGAGTTTCTGTTTGTGTTTCATCCGTAGTCGGATGGTGATCTTATGTAAGATGATGTTGTATTCGTGTGGCATTGTATGCCTTTTGTATGTATCCCCATCTATTATGTAATGTTGATGTAATGATATCCACCTTGCAAAAGCGTTTCAATATTCAGTTCTATCCTTGGTGGGACCTTCGAGTCTCTTTAGGATAGTATCGCATATTGGGCGTGACAACGGCCGTCCATCCTGATGAGCCCGTGCGCACGGGGGTCCCGTGGGCACGGTACAAGCCTGTGCGCACGGGGTTCTCCAGCGCAAACTCTATGAGTAGTCCGTGCGCACGGGGTCTCGGGGGCCCGTGCGCACGGGGTCGCCTGGGACCTCCTGTCCAGCTCCTGTTGGGCTCCATCTTCTTCCTTGTGGCCTTGGGGTCCTTCTCCTTGGCCTACGGGAAGCTCCTTAGCTGCTTGGCGGCGGTCATCCTCGTACCTGAAGATGCACAAATTCCGTGGTGAGGTAGCCACCAAGTCCAATGGATATTCATGATATTCTCGAAGAAGAGCGGGTTCACCTTAACTCCGGTAGGTCCGCTTGGGGCTTGATGTGCTATGAAGGTGTACATGGAGATAAACGTGGGATGCTCCGCATTAGACTGTGTCTTGGTCATCCGTTTCTCAAACACCGTGTAGTGCGAGAAATCCAATGGAGGCGATCGAGTCTTGTGGGGAAAAGTGCGCAAACCTCTGCAGAGTGTACAATCTAATCATGGTTAGCCGTGTCCCCGGTTATGGACAAATCTTGAGTATCTAGTACTTGGAGTATCCTAAGTATCTCATCATACTAAATTAATATTGTTGGGTTGATAATTACTTTAATTGGGATTGAGTTGGAGGAACCATCTCAATGATATTTCAACTACCATGATAGTTAAAATAAAATTTATTCCTTTGTTGTAGGGAAAAGTTGACTTTTCGCAAAAACTATAACCATAGAGCTTTTCCACCAGCCAAATATGCATGTAGTGATAGCATTTTCCGTTCTTGCTCTACTGTGTTATATTGCCAGCATATTCCATGTGCTGACCCGTTTTCGGGCTGCAACGTATTATGTTGCAGACTTTTCAGACGAGTAAGGTTCGTTAGGTCGTTGCCATGTAGCTCAGCTATGCCGTTGGAGTTGATGGACTCAGTTTATCTTCCAAGCCTTCCGCTGTTATCGTATTAGATGGCCCTAAGCCATATTTATTGTAATATCTCTTTTGAGATATTCAATGTAATAGTGTGTGATTGCTACTCTGTTATAAATCCTTCGAGTATTGTGTGTGTCAGCATTACCGATCCAGGGATGACACTGAAGCACGGAGACTTGACCGTTTGAGGTCGGGTCACTACAAGATGGTATCAGAGCACACGCTGAGTGTAGGACACGAGCACTAAGATAAACCATAGGTCACTCTTCTCTACTCATTTCTGACTCCTCTCCATTTTCTTCTCCTTAGGATGGCGGAGTTGAAGAACAAGTTTGCACAACCGAATGAAGACACACCCTTTGGATGCCACTTGAAGGAAGTCACTAGGTACTTGAACATTGGAATACCAAGCTTCACCGGGACGTACAACGCCACCTTACCAGAAGAGGAGCGTTGGATGATTCAAGTTCAAATTCCAGGAAGGACGTTCTCGCCAACCACTAAGCCCAAAGAATTTTATTTTGAAGCACCCATCTGGAGTCTAGGAAAGAGCATGGCAGCCCATATTACCATGGGATGCATTGGAGAAGTCTACAACAAGGATCTTAAGGACACTATCTATCAGATATGTGGGCGCCGAGATGAGCAATGGGAGATGATCAGCACCAAGAAGGACAAATCCATTGCAGCATTTATCCAGGAGTTAAACCAGCACATTCGACGCCGGGAGAATCAGATGTGTGCAGACATGATAGATTTGAAGAAGGCGAAGACTAGGATCATCGAGCTGGAAGAAGAACTCAAGTTTGCACGCGATGGATATGAGGAGGAAATTGCAACACTACTGGAGAAGAATGACGACCTGATAAAGAAGATCAGAGTATTCATGGGAGATCCAGCACCGGGAGGAGAGGACGACGATTCCACTTGCCCGGAGAACTACATCATCATCGAGGACACCGACTCCGACCCCAGTGATAATGACTTTGAAGACGAAGCTGGAGCATGCATCATGGAGTCTTCCACCGATCAAAATTTCTAGATGACCACCAAATAATAGTAGTATTCCCCCATGTATATAGTAGTAGTTGAGCACTTTGACGATAGTTCTAGACCACTTGTATGCCCTTGCTTGATTGATTGAGTGAAATGTTTGTGTTTGTCTCATGTGCATATGGGTAGTGCTTTCTCACTAGACCCCTTTTCTATTCTAATCTCTTCCCTCTAAACCCGCCAGATGCCTTCGAGACGTGACACCGGATTTGCCTTCCCGCCAGAGCTCACTCAGTTGATCCAAAGCAGAGTAATGCCTTGATGCAATTGTTAGTCCAGAACCAAGGCAACAACAACAACCCGCCTCCAGTTGACAACTTAGCTCGATTTCTGAGGTTACAGCCGCCGTTGTTTTCCAGTAGCACCGAGCCTATAATTGCTGATGATTGGCTATGCCATATTGGAAGGGAGTTGACCACCGCAGGTTGCACAGATGCTGAGAAGGTGCGTTTTGCCGCACATCAATTGGATGGACCAGCAGCCTCATGGTGGGAGAATTATACGGCCACTTTCCCCATAGCAAATTTCACTTGGGATCAGTTTCAGCAAGCTTTCCGCATAGCCCATGTCTCAACTGGAGCTATGAATATGAAGTTGCATGAGTTTCGCAACTTATGCCAGGGGAACCGTACTATGGCTCAGTACGTGGATGAGTTTAGCAAGTTATCTCGCTATGCCCCTGATGATGTGGCCACTGACGCTGCAAAGAAGGAGTAGTTTACGGAAGGGTTGAATGATGAGATGAGCATGCAGTTGATGGTGGCAACATTCAACAACTACCAGGAGTTGGTAGATAAGGCTCTTATGATTGAAGGGAAGCAGCAACATATTGAGAGCCATAAGAGGAAGTATGGGCAAGGGAGGTATGAGGGAGTTCTGGATTAGGGGGTATCTGGACAGCCGGACTATATACAGCGTCCGGACTATTGAAGCGTGAAGATACAAGACTCAAGACTTCGACCTGTGTCCGGATGGGACTTTTCTTGGCGTGGAAGGCAAGCTTGGCAATCCGGATATTATATTTCCCTCCTTGTAACCGACTCCATGTAAGCCCTAGCCCTCTCCGGTGCCTATATAAACCGGAGAGGTTGGTCCTTAGAAGGCCAATCACAATTACAATCATACCATCATAGGCTAGCTTCTAGGGTTTAGCCTCTACGATCTCGTGGTAGATCCACTCTTGTACTACCCATATCTTCAATATTAATCAAGCAGGAAGTAGGGTTTTACCTCCATCGAGAGGGCCAGAGCCTGGGTAAACATTGTGTCCCTTGCTTCCTGTTACCATCAGCCTAAGACGCACAAATCGGAACCCCCTACCCGAGATCCGCCGGTTTTGACACCGACATTGGTGCTTTCATTGAGAGTTCCTCTGTGTCGTCGCTGCAAGGCTCGATGGCGCGTCTCGTTGTCAGGGACGACATTACCGCGGGGGGAGCTCCGACTGTAGGCCAAACTCTACGACTAGGCGGCTTCGTAATGACCGCCCCATCGGCTGTCGCGCCGACGATGGCCTCTCAGGTCATTTCACATAAACTTCACATCAATTCGGAACTCGTCGAACAGATGGATCCGATAGAGCTCTCTTCTCTTAATGAGCTCTTGGATCGCATCGCCGCTTTGGGAGTCGTAAAGGACTATGACCAGATTGGGCTTAAACCCGACCAAAGGGACATTAAATCCGCCGCCACCCATGAGATAGTGGTATCGGAGGAACCACACAAGGAGTACCCCTCTATTTTGAGGACGAATTATGTCCGGATCGCCGAGCTCCCGGAGCCGGACACCCGTCCGGGGGAGGATATGACCCGGGTCCCGGACTTATAACCGGGCACGGGGCCGGAAAAATTGGGCAGCGTCCCGAATCTCGAGCTGTTGAACTCGGAAGCTTCCATGCCCCGGGGTGCTAGATCGGATCAGATTCCGGATTCAGCTATAACCACCCACGCGGACTTAACTTGTCTCTCCCATATCAGGCAAGAGCCCCAGGAGACAATACATCATTACTGGGCCAGATTCCTCCTTGCGCTAAATAAGGTCGAGGACTGCCACGAGGAGGGCGGAGTCTCTCTCTTCTGCAAAAACTGCACGGACAAAGGAATCCTTAATGCTATAAGTCGCCGTGACATAGCACGCCTTGCGGACTTGGCAATCATAGTACAGAAGTACTGTGCGATGGAAAGCGTCTGGAAAACTCAAGCTGAATTTTGGGACAGTCCAGCTTTCACCAAAACCTTTGTCCGAACTAAACGGGCGAACTCTCATAAGTCGGCCGATCCAATCCCCAAGAAACCAAAACCCACCCCAGGGCAGGGAACCGTATTGGAAAAATGGCTCAATGGGCCATGTAAACTCCACGGCACTCCGGACACAGCACCAACTCATAGCCTTAGGGCATGTTGGATACTCCGGCAGGTTGAGAAAAGTGGCGAGGATCTTCTTACAGAACAACATCCCGCAAACGAGCACAATACGGTACTAACAGTATTCGAGACTTTTGCCTCAAATGTAAGGCAAGCTTTAGCTTGTCGAAGCTCATGAAATTTGCCATATGGCCAAAATGAACCCCTGGAACGACACTGCTATAACTTTAAATGCTAGTGACGAACCTAGATTCCAGACTGTCCGGGCACCAGCCGCTCTGGTTCTTAGCCCAAACGTGGACGGCTTTCGGCTCACTAAAGTGCTCATGGATGGCGGAAGCGGATTAAACTTGATCTATGAAGAGACACTCGGCAAGATGGAAATTGACAAAGGCCGCATTGAACAAAGCGGCACAACCTTCAGGGGAATTATCCCTAGTCGGGAAGCACGGTGTGCGGGAAAAATCACACTCGATGTGGTATTCGGCACCCCGGAAAATTATAGGTCCAAAGAAATCACATTCCAAGTGGCCCCTTTTAGCAGCGGATACCACGCCCTTCTAGGGCGGGACGCGTTTACAAGCTTTCAAGCTATACCCCATTACGGGTACATGAAGCTTAAAATGCCCGAGCCCAATGGAATCATCACTCTTGCCAGTGATCCGGACGTCGCACTTCGCGCCGAAAACAAAACCGCAGCACTAGCCCTGGAGGCATTATCCCAAGCCCTAGCAGCCGAAGAATTAACTACACTGCATGCCACCATGGACAAGGACGATGTGATACTCGACAAGCGACCCAAGTCCACCTCATTTAAACCCGCAGACGAGATAGTCAAATTCCAAGTCCATCCAACGGACCCCACGAAGACAGCTTCCGTCGGGACATAGCTGAGCCCCGCGATGGATGCCCACTGCGAGACTTCTTACGCGAGAATTGGGACATCTTCGCCTGGCACCCATCGGACATGCCAGGCATCCCGCACAGATTGGCCAAACACGGCCTCAATATACTAAAAGGATACAAACCGGTCAAGCAGACTCTAAGACGGTTTTCAGAGCCCAAACGGTAGGCCATGGGGGAAGAGCTAGCCAAACTACTCGAGGCCGGATTCATCAGAGATATCAAGCATCCGGATTGGCTGGCAAACCTGGTAATGGTACCAAAGAAGGACAAATCCTGGCGCCTATGTGTCGACTTTAAAGACCTCAACAAGGCTTGCCCCAAGGATCCCTTTCCCCTCCCTCGCATCGATCAAATCATCGATGCCACAGCAGGACACGACTCGCTGTGTTTCCTCGACTCGTACTCTAGATACCATCACATAAAGATGGCAGAGGCTGACCAAGCCGCAACAGCTTTCATAACGCCATATGGTCCTTTCTGCTTCAACACTACGCCTTTCAGGCTTAAGAACGCCGGCGCAACCTACAAACGCATGATTCAAACATGCCTGGAAAAGCAAATCGGCAAAACAGTGGAGGCATACGTGGATGACGTGGTCATAAAAACAAGACACGTCGAAACCCTAATAGATGACTTGAGGCTTAGATTCGACAATCTTCGGACATACGACATCAAGCTGAACCCGGAAAAATGCGTTTTTGGCATCCCCTCGGGGAAACTACTCGGCTTCATCGTTTCCAACAGAGGAATTGAAGCGAATCCAGCAAAGATCCGAAGCTCATCACGCTTGGCTATACCAACAGACCTCAAGCACATCAAAAAACTAGCCGGATGCGTGGCTGCTCTAAGCCGCTTTATCTCCAGGTTAGGAGAAAAGGCATTACCTCTTTACCGCCTTCTTCGGCGCACCGAACACTTCGTGTGGACAGATGCAGTCGCGGCCGGACTGGATTCAATAAAGACCTTATTGGCCAGTAATCCAGTACTAACAACCTATGCTGCTGTACATAGCTGCAACGCATCAAGTTGTAGGCGCAGTGCTCGTCGTTGAACGAGAGGCTGAAGGATACAAATTCCCGCTCCAGAAGCCGGTTTACTACGTATCCACGTTCCTAACCCCATGCAAATCCCGATACCCACACTATCAAAAAATAGCATATGTGGTTTTCGTGGCATCCCGGAAGCTACGACACTACTTTCAAGAGTGTTCGATTACGGTGGTCTCCGAAGTACCACTCAATGACATAATAAATAACCGCGATGCTACAGGCCAGATTGCCAAATGGGCCATTGAGCTCCTTCTGTTCGACATAACGTACAAACCGCGGCGGGCCATCAAGTCACAAGTATTGGCTGACTTCGTCGCCGAATGAACAGAAGCCGAACTCCCTAAAGAGTACGACGCATACTCAAACTGGATCATGCACTTGACGGCTCCAAAATGCTGGCCGGATTGGGAGCATGTGTAGTCCAGACATCTCCCACCGGAGACATGGTCCAGTACGTCCTCCAAATATTATACACAGACTCCAACGATGCAGCCAAATATGAGGCTCTGTTGCACGGTCTTCGGATGGCAGTCTCTATGGGCATTCAACGCCTAGAAGTGCGCGGGGATTCAAACCTCGCAATATCACAAATAAATGGATATTTTGATGCCAGGGACCAGAAAATTGCGGCCTACCGTAATGCCGTCCTCAAGATGTCAGCTCGGTTCGAGGGGCTCGAGTTCCACCATGTGGCCTGAGAAAACAATCAATCGGCGGACGTCCTCGCTCGCATCAACGCTAAACACAACCCTGTCCCACCTAACATATTCTTGGAACGGCTGTTCAAGCCATCCGTAGTATGGGAAGGGGAGTCCGGCAATACTAGCATGGATCCGAATACACCCCCAGATTCTGAACTATCAGACATAGTCGGAGGTTCTACCACCGAAATAACGTCCTCGGCCCACGAAATCATGGTTGTAATCGCCCCGTGGACCAAGCCTTTCTTGGCCTACCTAAATAGGTAGGAGCTCCCCGAAGACCAAAATGAAGCATGCTGCATCGTCCGGCGCTCTAAAGCTTACAAAGTCTATGAATGGGAACTCTACAAGAAAAGCGCTACCGGATTACTCCAAAGATGCATCTCCGAAGAGGAAGGGCGGCAGCTCTTGGCGGAAATCCATGCCGAATTGGGCGGGCACCACGCCGCGGCTCGAGCATTAGTGAGCAAGGCCTTCCGTACAGGTTTCTAGTGCCCGACGGCCCGAGCAGACGCACAGGACCTTGTCTAACATTGTGTCGGTTGCTAGCTCTTCGCCAATCAGAGTCATATGCCCCCTACCGCTCTCCAAACAATCCCCATAACTTGGCCCTTGGCGGTCTGGGGGCTGGATATGGTCAGACCTCTTAAAGGGGGAAGCCATAAGAAAAAATACCTATTGGTCATGGTGGACAAATTCACCAAATGGATAGAAGCTAAACCAGTCAAAACGGCAGAATCCGGACCAGTAATAGACTTCATATCCGGGGTCGTACACCGATAAGGTGTCCCCCACAGCATCATCATCGATAATGGCTCAAATTTCATAGCCGACGAAGTGAAAACTTGGTGCGCAAAAATGGGCCTGAAGCTTGATTACGCTTCCATCTACCATCCCCAAACAAACGGCCAGGTAGAGTGGGCAAATGGTCTCATAATGAGCGGCATCAAACCCAGACTAGTGCGATCCTTGACAGAGTCGGATACGCACTGGGTCAAGGAGCTCGACTCCGTACTCTGGGGGCTGCGGACCACGCCAAATCGCACCAGCTGATATACACCATTTTTATGGTGTACGGCGCAGAAGCAGTATTACCCTGCGACATAATACATGATTCACCACGCGTACACATGTACGAAGAGAAGGAAGCCGAGCTAGATCGGCAGGATAACTCGGTTGCCCTGTAGGAGGAGTGTGACGTCGCAAAAGCCCGCTCCGCATTCTATCTGCAACAGGCTCGATGATATCAAAGCGGAGAAGTGCGGAACAAAACTTACAATATTGGCGAGCTCGTTCTACGCCTACCGGAGAAGAAGAAGGACAAGCTCAAACCCAAGTGGGAGGGTCCCTTCGTCATTGACAAAGTTCTCATCGGAGGAGCGCATCGCCACGTAATGCATCCGATAATGCACTCGAGCCGAACCCATGGAACGCGGCCAGACTCCGGAGATTCTACGCCTAGCGCCGAACTCAGTGTTCGTCTCCTAACCCCTCCTTTTTAATTATGCTCCATCCCTTTTCCTTTCTCGACCTTTATCCTCTCCACACAAAGTATTCAATACAGTACAAACTCCCGGATCCTTCCGGCCGCACTATGTGTGTAACTAATACCTGGGGGCTTCCTATACAAAAGCTAAAAATAATTACTCTATTGGCTTTTTTGCCCATCACATATGCGTTTCTTTTTCCATATTTGCCTTTTCTTCACCATTATATGCACTGATATGACTTAAGATGTGGCCAAGCTGGGTTGCCTGGCTCTTGTGTTTATGCCCTACGTTCCCGTTAATTCGGCTAGGGCATAAGGGGAGCACCTCTGCGATTATTACTGCCGGTTCAGCCGGATGTGTTCCTCAGACTGCGTGAAGCCGAAAGCTAGCTTCCTTAAGAGAATATTCGGTCAGTGAACAAAAGATGTATTCGTTTATTATAACGCATATCCCCAGAAGTTTTGTATCTGGCGCAATCTTTCGCAGTCCGGACATGTGCATTGTCGCATGCTTACCCAAGGAAAGGAACCCCTAACGGAACTATTCTCCCTGGAAGATGTTTCTTACTATCCATGTAATATAACATAACTAGTTGGGTACTTGTCTGTTCAAGCACTTATGACGCCTACGCCTTGTGTCCACGCATACCTCGGTTTTGTATAACTGAGTGGGTATTCGGACACAACCCGGACTATGGATCCGGGGGCTGAAGCGAAAAGGTCCGCCATGACAAATGATTTTAATCCGGCTAGGGACTACTTATGTCCATTGAATTACACAGTCACTCGGACTGACTATATTCCTCCTCTATACCGTCCAACAGGCTATCTAGCTTACAGTCCTATTGAGAATACTTAGCGGCTAACGCTACCTGGTCATATACCAGACTCACGGGAATTTCTTGCCCATCGGGCCCCGCCAGTCCCACTTCGGCCATATGGTTCGGGCCCAGCTTGGTGTAGCGCGTCTTCAGCATAGCCCAGGCTTCTCTTGTGCCTTGCCGGCAAGCGGACACCTTCCATAGTCGGAAGCGCCGCCGTGCTCCTTGAAGCATATCCACAAGCTCCCCCATGCCATTCCGCAGCAAGCTTGATGGCCACAAAGCCTGAGAAACCCCCTGCATCACTTGCCGAGCTCGCTCCTGCAGTTGCGAAAGTTCTTGTAGTATATCACTTCCACATGAGGGCATCTCCTCCTCAGGGTGACCCGTTAACATTCCTGCAAGCAAAATTCTTTAAATATACTTCCTCGCCGAACTATACTACAGTTCGTCTTGGAACTTACCATAAATGCCGCGTCGAAGCCGTTTGTTCTCCTTCACGGAGTCCGCCAGCTGAGCGCGGAGATCTTTTAACTCCCCGTCCTGCTGGACTTTGGCATCTTGAAGATTGTTCTTCTCCTGCCTAACTTCACAGAAGAATGCGCCGCCAAAGATCCAGCTACCTTTTGAGATGCGATGCGTCCTCTCTTACTTCCTCCGGATTCACCCGGGGATTGTCTGCCGAATTTTCTGTTAGAATTGTCATATCAGCCATTTACTAACTGGTGCATCTTCGTACAATTGCGACAACTGTTACCAGATGTGGGCTTTTGGGAATCCTCTAACTTGGCAACTGCGGCCCTCAGTTCGACCTTGCATTCCTCCAGCTCCCGAGACAATTGCTCATTCTTATCTACAAGGACCTGTGCATAAATTGATCCTTAAAACAGTCGTTCCAACCGTTTCAAGTCTCAGGGGCTACTGCTACACATGCTTATCAACTTTCTTACCCGTATATCTTTGGTATACTGGTCCGTTGCTCGGGCAAGCCCGCCTTGAGCATCTCGGATGTATGCGTCTCCCGAGTTGAAGGCGTTAAATGCCTCTTCGGAAAAGATGTTATTCCGAAGTACGGCCCGTCGCCGCCGGTGATTCATGGCGCTCTCTACTTCAGAATTCGTGGCCGAGAGCATATCCGCATTCTCTGTTGGAGAACTACGCGGCATCGGCCCCGCTCCCGCCTCCGCTCTCGAAGCTGGTTTTGGAATCCGGCTGGTGGAGGCGTGGTTGGCAGGATCCCCGGATATAGTCCGGCTGCCCCTCTTCCTGCCAGGACACAAAGGGTGCTGTAATACTTCAAAAATACCATAATCACAGCACAAGTTTTTGCCTTACCTCTGTAGCGGCGAGTCGACCCTTACCACCTTCCTCTTGAGCCTGCCTGATCCGGACGCCCTTGGCCGACGAGTCCCTAGGGGCTCGGCCCCAAGCTCCAACCGTCGTCTCTGCAAAAACACGACACTTCAAGGGTAAGGCATGACATCTGAAGGGAGTCCTCTTCGGAGGATAGGTTTTTTCGACTTGGCTTACGTGCGACGTAGGAAGCGGTCCGGGATAGTCGGCAATAATGGCCACTGAGGCGCCATTGCAGCTCGCTTGATAAAATATCCCGTTGACGAGCTCCACGGTAATATCCAGATCTTCTTCGAGACCTGGATCTAGGGCCCTTCCGGGGTCCTCTGGCTGCGGGGACGGGCTGGAGATTCCTTCTACGGCCCTCCTCGCCTCGCTTGGGAATATCGAGGCGGATGATCTTAGCAAAGAACGCCACAATAAGTGACGTAGGGAAAGGAATGACAACTTACCCAGTTTGGGGGGTTGTACATGGAGAATCCATCTCGCGATTTGATGTGAAGGAATTCCTCCTCTTCCCCTTTGTATAAATCGGACAATATCCTTGCGAGCAAAGGCGGAGTCCGGACCCTTACGGCCACAAATGGCCGGCATCATCTTCTCCGTTGAAGTGCCACATGGGCTTCCCCCGATATTGAAGCGGTTGCACTCCCCGTATTATGCATATTTCCATAACCTCGACTATCGTCAGTCCGGATTTGGCCAGTAACTTTATCCTGCACATCACTTAATATATTTCCCTGGTATCCTCCTCTTGGGGCCTCGGGCGCCAAATTAGACGCATACTTTGGCGGGCGCCATCTTGAACTAGGGGAGACTTGTCGGGACTGGATCCGGAAGGGGAACGTCGTCAATGTAAAACCACTCAAGGCCAGTTCTCGGTGCCTTCTTGGGAGTGCGAGGATAGGTATCCGTCCCGGCAATGCGC
Organism: Aegilops bicornis; assembly: GCA_021605145.1. Lineage (NCBI taxonomy): Eukaryota > Viridiplantae > Streptophyta > Magnoliopsida > Poales > Poaceae > Aegilops > Aegilops bicornis. Next base: position 263,370,675 of record CM038672.1, read on the forward strand.
CATACTTCGGCCCCGCCCACCTGACATAGGGATTCTCCCTGGTTGAGGGGAACAAGGCAGAACAGCTTCTTCCATAACCCGAAGTGAGGCTTGCAGCCTAAAAATAGCTCGCAAAGGGCAACGTACCCTGCTATATGCAGTATAGAGGCAGGGGTAAGATTGTGTAACTGGAGGCCGTAGAACTCCAGGAGCCCGCGAAGGAACGGGTGGATAGGAAACCTGACGCCCCTTGGCAGATGCGGGATGAGGAATATTCGCTCCTCTAGAGATGGATTGGGAGATTTCTCCGCTTGCTCCCCGCTATCATAGGTGGCTATTCCAGCTCGGACGGGGACCATGAATGCTGGTGGAAGAAATCCTTGGGTTTGTAACTCAATCAAATATGGGGAACTGAACACTCTTCCCATTCCGCCGGCTTGGAGCGAGGAGAGCGAGCAGAGGAGCTGTGACAACCGGCCATGTTGGAATGGTTTTTCCGGAGCGCTCTGTTGGATGCTTAATCGTGGGGGAAGAGTGAGGTTTGGATCTGAGAATCCCTGTCTCTTCAAATAGGCGGCCAGCCCAAAATATTGAGGGTGGAAAATGCGAAAAATATATCGGCTCCTCACATTCGCTTGACACGTGGAGATGGTCATTATTGAGGCACTGAAGCCAAGGAATACAACATTGATGGAGTTCCGGACACTATTCGTCGTAACAGGTACTTTGGAGTATTCGGAGATGGAACCCGCCCTGCAATGCCGAAGACAAGACTGCGTGCCGGACTCATCGTCATTGAAGCCTGGTTCAGGGGCTACTGAGGGAGTTCTGGATTAGGAGGTATCCGGACAGCCGGACTATATACAGCGTCCGGACTATTGAAGCGTGAAGATACAAGACTCAAGACTTCGACCTGTGTCCGGATGGGACTTTCCTTGGCGTGGGAGGCAAGCTTGGCGATCCAGATATTATATTTCCCTCATTGTAACCGACACCATGTAAACCCTAGCCCTCTCCGGTGCCTATATAAACCGGAGAGGTTGGTCCTTAGAAGGCCAATCACAATTACAATCATACCATCATAGGATAGCTTCTAGGGTTTAGCCTCTACGATCTCGTGGTAGATCCACTCTTGTACTACCCATATATTCAATATTAATCAAGCAGGAAGTAGGGTTTTACCTCCATCGAGAGGGCCCGTACCTGGGTAAACATTGTGTCCCTTGCTTCCTATTACCATCAGCCTAAGACGCATAGATCAGGACCCCCTACCCGAGATCTTCCGGTTTTGACACCGACATTCGTGTTTCATTGAGAGTTCCTCTGTGTCGTCACTGCAAGGCTCAATGGCTCGTCTCATTGTTAGGGACGACATTACCGCGGGGGGAGCTCTGGCTGTTGGCCAAACTCTCCGACTAGGCGGCTTCGTCATGACCGCCCCATCGGCTGTCGCGCCGACGATGGCCTCTCAGGTCATTTTGCATAAACTTCACATCAATTCGATACTCGCCAAACAGATGGATCCGATAGAGCTCTCTTCTCTTAATGAGCTCTTGGATCGCATCGCCGCTTTGGGAGTCGTAAAGGACTATGACCGGATTGGGCTTAAACCCGACCAAAGGGACATTAAATCCCCGCCGGCCACCCATGAGATAGTGGTATCGGAGGAACCACACAAGGAGTACCCCTCTATTTTGAGGACGAATTATGTCCGGATCGCCGAAGCTCCGGGCGGACACCCGTCCGGGGGAGGATATGACCCGGGTCCCGGACTTAGAACCGGGCACGGGGCCGGAAAAATTGGGCAGCGTCCCGAATCCCGAGCTGTTGAACTCGGAAGCTTCCATGCCTCGGGGTGCTAGATCGGATCAGAGTCCGGATTCGGCTATAACCACCCACGCGGACTTAACTCGTCTCTCCCATATAAGGCAAGTGCCCTAGGAGACATTACATCATTACTGGGCCAGATTCCTCCTTGCGCTAAACAAGGTCAAGGACTGCCACGAGGAGGACGTAGTCTCGCTCTTCTGCAAAAACTGCACGGACAAAGGAATCCTTAATGCTATAAGTCGCCGTGACATAGCACGCCTTGCGGACGTGGCAATCATAGTACAGAAGTACCGTGCGATGGAAAGCGTCTGGAAAACTCAAGCTGGATTTTGGGACAGTCCGGCTTTCACCAAAACCTTTGTCCGAACTAAACAGACGAACTCTCGTAAGTCGGCCGATCCAATCCCCAAGGAACCAAAACCCACCCTGTATGGGAGGCGTATTCAAAAATGGCTCAATGGGCCATGTAAACTCCACAGTACTCGACACAGCACCAACTCATAGCCTTAGGGCATGTTGGATACTCGGCGAGTTGCAAAAAGTGGCGAGGATCTTCTTACAGAACAACATCCCGCCAACGAGCACAATACGGTACTAACAGTCTTCGAGACTTTTGCCTCAAATAGTAGGCGCAAGCGAGCTCGTCGAAGCTCCGCGAAAATTTGCCATATGGCCAAAATGAACCCCTGGAACGACACTGCTATAACTTTCAATGCCAGTGACAAACATAGATTCCAAACTGTCCGGGCACCAGCCGCTCTGGTTCTTAGCCCAATCGTGGACGGCTTTCGGCTCACTAAAGTGGTCATGGATGGTGGAAGCGGATTAAACTTGATCTATGAAGAGGCACTCAACAAGATGGAAATTGACAAAGGCCGCATTGAACAAAGCAGCACAACCTTCAAGGGAATTATCCCTAGTCGGGAAGCATGGTGTGCGGGAAAAATCACACTCGATGTGGTATTCGGCACCCCGGAGAATTTTAGGTCCGAAGAAATCACATTCCAAGTGGCCCCTTTTAGCAGAAGATACCACGCCCTTCTAGGGCGGGACACGTTTGCAAGCTTTCAAGCTATACCACATTACGGGTACATGAAGCTTAAAATGCCCGAGCCCAATGGAATCATCACTCTGCCCAGTGATCCGGACGTCGCCCTTCGTGCCGAAAACAAAACCGCAGCACTAGCCCTGGAGGCATTATCCGAAGCCCTAGCAGTCGAAGAATTAACAACACTGCGGGCCACCGTGGACAGGGACGACATGATACTCGACAAGAGACCCAAGTCCACCTCATTTAAACCCGCAGACAAGATAGTCAAATTCCAAGTCCATCCAACGGACCCCACGAAGACAGCTTCCGTCGGGACACAGCTGAGCCCCGCGATGGACGCCGCACTGCGAGATTTCTTACGCGAGAATTGGGACATCTTCGCCTGGCACCCATCGGACATGCCAGGCATCCCACGCAGATTGGCCGAACACGGCCTCAATATACTAAAAGGATACAAACCGGTCAAGCAGACTCTAAGACGGTTTTCAGAGCCCAAACGGCAGGCCATGGGGGAAGAGCTAGCCAAACTACTCGAGGCCGGATTCATCAGAGATATCAAGCATCCGGATTGGCTGGCAAACCTGGTAATGGTACCAAAGAAGGACAAATCTCGGCACCTATGTGTCGACTTTAAAGTCCTCAACAAGGCTTGCCCCAAGGATCCCTTTCCTCCCTCGCATCGATCAAATCATCGATGCCACAGCAGGACACGACTACCGTTTGTGTTTCCTCGACGATACTCTGGATACCATCAAATAAAGATGGCGAGAGGCTAACCAAGCCGCAACAGCTTTCATAACGCCATATGGTCCTTTCGCTTCAACACTACGCCTTCGGGCTTAAGAACATGGCGCAACCTACCAACGCATGATTCAAACATGCCTGGAAAAGCAAACCGGCAAAACAGTGGAGGCATACGTGGATGACGTGGTCATAAAAACAAGACACGTCAAAACCCTAATAGATGACTTGAGGCTTACATTCGACAATCTCTGGACATACGACATCAAGCTGAACCCGAAAAAATGCGTTTTTGGCGTCCCCTCGGGGAAACTACTCGGCTTCATCGTTTCCAACAGAGGAATTGAAGCGAATCCGGCAAAGATCCGAGCTCTGTCACAGTTGGCTATACCAATCGACCTCAAGCACATCCAAAAACTAGCTGGATGCATGGCTGCTCTTAGCCGCTTTATCTCCAGGTTAGGAGAAAAGGCATTACCTCTTTACCGCCTTCTTCGGTGCACTGAACACTTCATGTGGACAGATGCAGCCGCGGCCGGACTGGATGAAATAAAGACCTTATTGGCCAGTAATCCCGTACTAACAGCGCCGAATATTGACGAACCTATGCTGCTGTACATAGCTGCAACGCATTAAGTTGTAAGCGAAGTTCTCGTCGTTGAACGAGAGGCTGAAGGATGCAAATTCCTGCTCCAGAAGCCGATTTACTACGTATCCATGGTCCTAACCCCATGCAAATCATGATACCCACACTATCAAAAAATAGCACACGCGGTTTTCATGGCATCCCGGAAGCTACCACACTACTTTCAAGAGTGTTTGATTACGGTGGCCTCCGGAGTACCACTCAATGACATAATAAAATAACCGCGATGCTACGGGCCGGATTGCCAAATGGGCCATTGAGCTCCTTCCATTCGACATAACGTACAAACCATGGCAGGCCATCAAGTCGCAAGTATTGGATGACTTCGTCGCCGAATGGACAGAAGTCGAACTCCCTAAAGAGTACGACGCATACTCAAACAGGATCATGCACTTCGACGGCTCTAAAATGCTGGCCGGATTGGGAGCAGGTGTAGTCCTGACATCTCCCACCAGAGACACGGTCCAGTACGTCCTCCAAATATTATACACAGACTCCAACAATGCAGCCGAATATGAGGCTCTGTTGCACGGTCTTTGGATGGCAGTCTCTATGGGCATTCAACGCCTAGAAGTGCGTGGGGATTCAAACCTCGCAATATCACAAATAAATGGAAATTTTGATGCCAAGGACCAGAAAATGGCAGCCTACCGTAATGCCGTCCTCAAGATGTCATCTCGGTTCGAGGGGCTCGAGTTCCACCATGTGGCCCGAGAAAACAATCAAGCGGCGGACGTCCTCGCTCGCATCAGCGCTAAACGCGACCCTGTCCCACCTAACATATTCTTGGAGCGGCTGTTCAAGCCATCCGTAGTATGGGAAGGGGAGTCCGGCAATACTAGCACGGATCCGAATACACCCCCAGATTCCGAACTATCAGACATAGTCGGAGGTTCTACCACCGAAATAACGTCCTCGGCCCACAAAATCATGGCTATAATCGCCCCGTGGGCCGAGCCTTTCTTGGCCTACCAAAATAGGCAGGAGCTCCCCGAAGACCAAAATGAAGCACGCTGCATCGTCCGGCGCTCTAAAGCTTACAAAGTCTACGAAGGGGCACTCTACAAGAAAAGCGCTACTGGAGTACTCCAAAGATACATCTCCGAAGAGGAAGGGCGGCAGCTCTTGGCGGAAATCCATGCCGGACTGGGCGGGCACCACACTGCGGCTCGAGCATTAGTAAGCAAGGCCTTCCGTACAGGTTTCTACTGGCCGGCGGCCCAAGCAGACGCACAGGACCTTGTCCAACATTGCGTCGGTTGCCAGCTCTTCGCCAATCAGAGTCATATGCCCCCTACCGCTCTCCAAGCAATCCCCATAACTTGGCCCTTTGCGGTCTGGGGGCTGGATATGGTCGGACCTCTTAAAGGGGGAAGCCATAAGAAAAAATACCTATTGGTCATGGTGGACAAATTCACCAAATGGATAGAAGCTAAACCAGTCAAAACGGCCGAATCTAGACCAGTAATAGACTTCATAACCGGGGTCGTACACCGATACGGTGTCCCCCACAGCATCATCAATGATAATGGCTCAAATTTCACAATTTAAGTGAAAACTTGGTGCGCAAAAATGGGCATTAAGCTTGATTACGCTTCCGTCCACCATCCCCAAACAAACGGCCAGGTAGAGCGGGCAAATGGTCTCATCATGAGCGGCATCAAACCCAGACTAGTGCGATCCTTGACAGAGTCGGATACACACTGGGTCGAGGAGCTCGACTCCGTACTCTGGGGGCTACGGACCACGCCAAATCGCACTACCAGATATACACCATTTTTTATGGTGTACGGCGCGGAAGAAGTATTACCCTACGACATAATACATGATTCGCCACGCGTACGCATGTATGAAGAGAAGGAAGCCGAGTTAGATCGGCAGGATAACTTGGATGCCCTGGAGGAGGAGCATGATGTCGCAAAAGCCCGCTCCGCATTCTTTCAGCAACAGGCTTGACGATATCAAAGTAGAGAAGTGCGGGCCAAAACTTACAATATTGGCAAGCTCATTCTACGCCTACCGGAGAAGAAGAAGGACAAGCTCAAACCCAAGTGGGAGGGTCCCTTTGTCAGTGACAAAGTTCTCACCAGAGTTGCGTACCACTTACGTAATGCATCCGGTAACAGACTCGAGCCGAACCCATGGAACGCGGCAAGACTCCGGAGATTCTACGCCTAGCGCCGAACTCAGTGTCCGTCTCATAACCCCTCCTTTTTAATTATGCTCCATCCCTTTTCCTTTCTCGACCTTTTTCCTCTCCACACAAAGTATTCAATATAGTACGGACTCCCGGATCCTTCCGGCCGCACTATGTGTGTAACTAATACCCGGGGGCTTCCTATACGAAAGCTAAAAATAATTACTCTAATGGCTTTTTTCCCCATCACATATGCGTTTCTTTTTCCATATTTGCCTTTTCTTCACCATTATATTCACCGATATGACTTAAGATGTGGCCAAGCTGGGTTGCCTGGCTCTTGTGTTTATGCCCTACGTTCCCGTTAATTCGGCTAGGGCATAAGGGGAGCACCTCTGCGATTATTACTGCCGGTTCAGCCAGATGTGTACTCAGACTGGGTGAAGCCGAAAGCTAGCTTCCTTAAGAGAATATTGATTGATGAACAAAAGATGTATTCGTTTATTATAATGCAAATCCCCAGAAGTTTTGTATCCTGCGCAATCTTTCGTAGTCCGGACATGTGCATTGTCGCATGCTTACCCAGGGAAAGGAACCCCTAACGGAATTATTCTCCCTGGAAGATGTTTCTTACTATCCATGTAATATAACATAACTAGTTGGGTACTTGTCTGTTCAAGAACTTATGACCCTTACGCCTGGTGTCCACGCATACCCCGGTTTTGTATAACTGAGTGGGTATTATGACACACCCCGGACTATAGGAACCGCGGGCTGAAGCGAAAAGGAGCGCCATGACAAATGATTTTAATCCAGCTAGGGACTACTTATGTCCATTGAATTACACAGTCACTTGGACTGACTATATTCCTCCTCTATACCGTCCAACAAGCTATCTAGCTTACAATCCCGTTGAGAATACTTAGCGGCTAACGCTACTTGGTCATATACCAGACTCACGGGAATTTCTTGCCCATCGGGCCCCGCCGGTCCTACTTCGGCCATATGGTTCGGGTCCAGCTTGGTGTAGCGCGTCTTCACCATAGGCTAGGCTTCTCTTGCGCCTTGCCAGCAAGCGGACACCTTCCAAAGTCAGAAGCGTCTCCGTGCTCCTTGAAGCATATCCACAAGCTCCGCCAAGCCATTCGGCAGCAAGCTTGATGGCCACAAAGCCTGAGCAACACCCTGCATCACTTGCCGAGCTCACTCGTGCAGTTGCGAAAGGTCTTGCAGTAAATCACTTGCAGATGAGGGCATCTCCTCCTCAGGGCGACCCGTTAACATTCCTACAAGCAAAACTCTTTCAATATACTTCCTCGCTGAACTATACTACAGTTCGTCTAGGCACTTACCGTAAATGTCGCGACAAAGCCTTTTGTTCTCCTTCATGGAGTCCGCCAGGTAAGCGCGGAGATCTTTTAACTCCCCGTCCTACTGGACTTTGGCATCTTGAAGATTGTTCTTCTCCTGCCTAACTCGCGTAAGAATGCGCTCGCCAACCTCCAGCTGCCTTTTGAGATGCGATGCGTCCTCTCTTACGCCCTCCGGATTCACCCCGGGATTGTCTGCAGAATTTTCTGTTAGAATTGTCATATCAGCCATTTACTAACTGGTGCATCTTCGTACAATTGCGACAACTGTTACTAGATGTGGGCTTTTGGGAATCCTCTAACTTGGCAACTGCGGCCCTCAGTTCGGCCTTGCATTCCTCCAGCTCCCGAGACAATTGCTCATTCTTATCTACAAGGACCTGTGCATAAATTGATCCTTAAAACAGTCGTTCCAACCGTTTCAAGTCTCAGGGGCTACTTCTACACATCCTTATCAAATTTTCTTACCCGTATATCTTTGGTATACTGGGCCGTCGCTCGGGCAAGCCCACCTTGAGCATCTCAGATGTATGCGTCTCCCGAATTGAAGGCGTTAAATGCCTCTTCAGAAAAGATGTTATTCCGAAGTATGGCCCGTCTTTGCAAAAACACGACACTTCAAGGGTAAGGCATGACATCTGAACGGAGTCTTCTTTGGAGGATAGGGTTTTTTGACTTGGCTTACGTGCGACGTAGGAAGCTGTCCGGGATAGTCGGCAGTAATGGCCACTGAGGCAACATCGCAGCTCGCTTGATAAAATATCCCATTGACGAGCTCCACTGTAATATCCGGATCTTCTTCGAGACCTGTATCTAGGGCCCTTCCGGGGTCCTCTGGCTGCGGGGAGGGGCTGGAGATTCCTTCTACGGCCCTCCTCAGTTCCATCTCAGGAATATCGAGGCGGATGATCTTAGCGAAGAACGCCACAATAAGTGACGTTGGGAAAGGAATGACAACTTACCCAGTTTGGGGGGTTGTACATGGAGAATCCATCTCGCGGTTTGATGTGAAGGAATTCCTCCTCTTACCCTTTGTATAAATCAGACAATATCCTTGCCAGAGCGATGAGTCCGGACCCTTACGGCCACAAATGGCCGCATCATCTTCTCTGTTGAAGGGCCACATGGGCTTCCCCCGATATTGAAGCGGTTGCACTCCCCGTATTATGCATATTTCCATAACCTCGACTATCGTTAGTCTGGATTTGGCCAGTAACTTTATCCTGCTCATCACTTAATATATTTCCCTGGTATCCTCCTCTTGGGGGCCTCGGGGGCGCCAGCTTAGACATGCCCTCGACTGGGCGTTACTGAACTGGGGGAGACCTATCCGGACTGGATCCGGAAGGGGAACGTCGTTAATGTAAAACCACTCTGAAGGCCAGTTCTCTGGTGCCTTCTTGGGAGTGCGGGATAGGTATCCGGTCTCGGCAATGCGCCATACTTCGGCCCCGCCCACTTGACATAGGGATTCTCCCTGGTTGAGGGGAACAAGGCAGAACAACTTCTTCCATAACCCGAAGTGAGGCTCGCAGCCTAAAAATAGCTCATAAGGGCAACGTACCTGCTATATGCGATAGAGGCAGGGGTAAGATTGTGTAACTGGAGGCCGTAGAACTCCAGGAGCCCGCGAAGGAACGGTGGATAGGAAACCCGACGCCCCTTAGCAGATGCGGGATGAGGAATATTCGCTCCTCTGGAGATGGATTGGGAGATTTCTCCGCTTGCTCCCGGCCATTATAGGTGGCTATTCCGGCTCGGACGGGGACCATTAATGCTGGTGGAAGAAATCCTTGGGTTTGTAACTCAATCAAACGGCTATGGGGAACTGAACACTCTTCCCATTCCCCCGGCTTGGAGCGAGGAGAGCGAGCAGAGGAGCTGTGACAACCGGCCATGTTGGAATGGTTTTTCCGGAGCGCTCTGTTGGATGCTTGCTCGAGGGGGAAGAGTGTGGTTTGGATCTGAGAATCCCCATCTCTTCAAATAGGCGGTCAGCCCAAAAGATTGAGGGTGGAAAATGCGAAAAATACCTCGGCCTGCAATGCCGAAGACAAGACTACGCGCCGGACTCATCGTTATAGAAGCCTGGTTCAGGGGCTACTGAGGGAGTTCTGGATTAGGGGGTATCCGGACAGCCGGACTATATACAGCGTCCGGACTATTGAAGCGTGAAGATACAAGACTCAAGACTTCGACCTGTCTATGGATGGGACTTTCCTTAGCGTGGAAGGAAAGCTTGGTGATCCGGATATTATAATATTTCCCTCCTTGTAACCGACTCCATGTAAACCCTAGCCCTCTCCGGTGCCTATAAGTCGGAGAGGTTGGTCCTTAGAAGGCCAATCACAATTACAATCATACCATCATAGGCTAGCTTCTAGGGTTTAGCCTCTACGATCTTGTGGTAGATCCACTCTTGTACTACCATATCTTCAATATTAATCAAGCAGGAAGTAGGGTTTTACCTCCATCGACAGGGCCCGAACCTGGGTAAACATTGTGTCCCTTGCTTCCTGTTACCACCAGCCTAAGATGCACAGATGGGGACCCCCTACCCGAGTTCCGCCAATTTTGACACCGACAAGGTATAACTGAGGAGCTCAACAGAAGCCTCGCCTAACCCCGAACTCGGGAGGACTTGTTCATAACCATGGAGGTCATAACCACACCGGAGGAAGTTCGCATAACCACAATGGTTCTAAGAATGGGACTGGGAATGGAACGAACAAAAATCAGAACCGCCCCAATCCAGCCACACCCGCCAAGAGAGATCTAAGTCACAGTACTTGCTTTAAGTGCGGGAAGACTGCAGACTATGCCACGGAGTGCCCTGAAGCGAAGAATGGAAACGAAAATGGGAGCGCCTGGGAAGAAGCCCAACCCATTCAACAAAGGACAAGTGAACCACGTTAACATGGAGGAGGTTGAAGAGCAGCCAGACGCGGTTATAGGTAAGTTTTTGGTTAAGTCTTTTACCGCCCTTTGTCCTTTTTGATACTCATGCATCACATTCATACATATCAAGGGGATTCGTGGTAAATTTAAACTACCATCCCAAACCCTTAGGACCCCTCTGTCAGTGAGTTCACATGGAGCAGAGTATTTGGCTAGTCGATGGTGCGACCAGATACCCCTAACCATTGGTAGCCATGTTTTTCCGCCCGACCTAATAATCTTGGAGTCACAAGGATTGGATGTGATATTAGGCATGGACTAGATGTCAAAGTATGAAGGAAGCATTGACTGTTCTAGTAATTCGATTTATCTCACCGCCCCGGAGGGAAATAGGATTAAGTCTGTATCTAGGCATGCGCCTAGGATGAGCCAAGTAAATACCCTCACGGGAGTTGTTCAGGAGGAAGTACCTGTAGTGAAGGATTACCCGGATGTTTTTCGGAGGAGTTACGGTGCATGCCAATCGGATCGAGACATCGAGTTTTTGATAGAGCTATTGCCAGGTACATGGCCAATATCAAAGAGACCCTATCCGATGCCTGCGAATGATCTGGAGGAGATTAAGAAGCAAATCAAGGAGTTATTGGAGAAAGGTTACATTCACGGAGTTCATCACCATGGGGAGCCCCAGTGCTTTTGGTTGAGAAGAAGGATAAGTCCTTAAGAATGGTTGTTGATTATCGTGCATTAAATGAGGTGACGATCAAGAACAAATACCCACTGCCGATGATCAATGATTTGTTTGACCAACTGCAAGGAGCTAAGGTGTTTTTAAAGATCGATCTGCGATCAGGATATCACCAGTTGTAGATTCGAGAGAAGGATATACCAAAGACAGCATTCACCACACGGTATGGGTTGTATGAATATATAGTCATGTCATTTGGACTGACTAACACCCCTGCCTACTTCATGAGCATGATGAACAAGGTGTTCATGGAGTATTTGGACAAGTTTGTTGAGGTGTTCATTGATGATATAATGGTATACTCGAAGAATGAGGAGGAGCACAAAGAGCATTTGCATTTAGTTCTCGAGAAACTCGGGGAACACCAGTTGTATGCCAATTCAGCAAATGCGAGTTTTTGTTGAAGGAAGTTGGATTCCTTGGACATGTTATATTGGGAGAAGGTATAGCAGTAGACCCCACCAAGGTTCAATCAGTCACGGAATGGTTGGCACCCACTTCAGTTAGCGAGATCCGCAGTTTTCTTGGACTCGCGGGATACTACTGAAGATTCATTGAGAACTTTTCCAATATTGTGAAGCCAATGACGGAGTTATTAAACAAGGATACCAAGTTTAAATGGACGGAAGAATGTGAGACAAGTTTTCACCAGTTAAAGAAACGTTTGACTACAGCTCAGTGTTGATTTTGCCGGATATACGCAAGGATTTCCAAGTGTATTGCGACGCCTCTCGCCTAGGACTTGGAAGTGTGCTTATGCAGGACGGAAGAGTTGTTTCGTATGCTTCACGACAACTAAAACCGCACGAATTAAATTATGCCACGCATGATTTGGAGTTAGCAGTCGTAGTGCATGCGTTGAAGACTTGGAGACATTACCTTGTTGGAAACCGTTGTGATGTGTACACGGATCATAAGGGTTTGAAGTACATCTTCACATAGAAGGAGCTGAACCTTAGGTAGAGGAGATGGCTGGAGCTTATAAAGGATTATGACATGAAGCTTCACTATCATCCAGGCAAGGCCAATGTCGTAGCAGACGCTTTGAGTCGGAAGAGTTATGCTAACACCCTAGTGAGCACAAGATTACCAAAGGAGTTAGCAGAGGATCTCAGGGAACTTCGATTGGAGATTGTTCCTAGAGGTTTTGTTGAAACAATGGAAGTTCAGTCTACATTGTTAGGAAAGATTCGAGAAGCTCAGATGGAGGACAAAGAGATTGCCGAGATAAAAGAGGGAATGAGCGAAGGAAAGGCCAAAGGTTTTCGTGAGGATGAGCACGACACCTTATGGTTGGAGGACCGTGTTTATGTGCCCAATAACACAGAGATCAGGAAATTAATACTTTAGGAGGCTCATGACTCATTATACTCGATACACCCCAGGAACACCAAGATTTATTTGGATTTGAAGGAACGTTTCTGGTGGACTTGTATGAAGAAGGATATTGTCGAGTATGTAGCCGTATGTGATGTATGTCAGAGAGTGAAGGTTGAGCATCAGAAGCCAGCAGGATTGTTATAGCCTATGCCGATACCCGAATGGAAGTGCCCAGGACCAAATCAGGATATGATTCTATATGGGTAGTAGTTGATCGCTTGACCAAAGTGGCCCACTTTATCCCAGTGAAAACAACCTATACAAGTGCGAAGTTGGCCAAGATATATATGACCAGGATCGTATATGCGCATGGAGTTACGAGGACCATCGTATCGATAGAGGAACACAGTTTACTGAAAGTTTTGGCATCGGTTGCACTGCAGACTTTGGGAACGAGATTGGAGTTCAAGACAACATTTCACCCGCAGATGGATGGATGGACCGAGAGAGTCAACCAGATTCGGAGGACATGTTGAGGGCCCGTGGCGCTTAGATTATTGATCTAGTTGGGATGACAATTTTCCTTACGCAGAAGTTCTCATACAACAATAGCTACCAAGCCAGTTTTAAGATGGCACCGCTCAAGCCTGTATGGATGAAGGTGCAGAACGCCGTTGATGTGGGATGAAGTTGGAGACTGACAGTTGTTTGGACCAGACTTGATCAAGGAGTCTGAAGAGAAAGTTAAGTTGATCCGAGATAGACTGAAGGTAGCTCAGTCCAGGCAGAAGAGTTATGCAGATTCGAAACGCAAGGAGGTAACCTATGAAATTGGAGACAGAGCATATCTGCGAGTATCACCCTTGCGAGGAGTGAAACATTTTGGAGTTAAGGGAAAGTTAGCTCCGAGATTTGTAGGACCGTATCATGTTTTCGAACCTATGGGAGAAGTTGCCTACAAGTTGGAGTTACCTGGAGGACTGTCAGGAGTTCATGATGTGTTTCACATTTCACAGTTGAAGAAGTGTCATGCTGAGATGGCCGATATACCGTTAAGAGATACAGTACCCTTGGAGGCGATTCAGTTGGATAGTGATTTGGCCTATAAGGAGAAGCCAGTCAGGATTCTTGAATTTGCCAGTCGAGTCACCCGCAACAAGGTTATCAAGTTTTGCAAAGTTCAGTGGACCCACCATACCGAGGAGGAAGCCACCTGGGAACGAGAGGATGATCTTCGCAAAGACCACCCACACCTATTTGCAAGCCAACCCGAATCTCGAGGGCGAGATTCATCTTAAGGGGGGTAGGTTTGTAACATCCCAAATTTTCAATTTGGAATGTTATACATAGATCATTCATGCATATTATATTTTATTGCATTTCATTTTGCGATCCTCGAAATCCTAAGCAACTCAAGGAGCCTCGGAGAGAGTTGGGGATTTCCCTGTTTTCATATTTGAATTTTATCAAATATTGAAACGAGGATTATTGGTTTTAATTATTTTTCTCTAGAAAATATTTCATATTAAAATATATAAGAGGAGATAATATGACTTCTCCAAGATAATTGAAATATTGGAGGAAAACTATTAAAATCAAATATTTGCTTTTATTGCTATTTTATTTGCATTAGAAAAATTGCATGTTTTTCAAAATTGCATTTTAGGGCCAAGAAAATGTTCATCTTGTTCTAAATATTTTATTTACACGGTGAAAATTGGTTTTGGCATTTTTAGATTTTTATTTTATTTTCTAGGGTTTATTTTAGTTTGGCAGAATTATTTAAAAAATCCATTTCACCTGGGTGAAGCCCACCAAGCCGGCTTCGCTCCCAAGTAGCCTCCTCCAGAGACCGAGGCCGCCGCCCCGACCCGGAGTCCGGCGGGGACTCCACCTTCCCCGCCGCCTTGCCCCTCCTCCAAGCAGCCCCCCTCCTTAAATACCCCGCCCCGGAGCCCCACCACCACCCAACCCCGCCGCTTTGCCCGCCCGCGATCAAGTAGCCGCTTGCCGCTTTGCGCGCCGCCCCATCAGAAGGCCGCGCCGCCACAAGACGTTGTCGGGTCAGCCGCACCCGCCGCAGCATCACCGACCGGAGCCTCGCCGGAGGTAACGCGCCGTTGCCGCCGCCGGTTTTTTTAAGAACATCGATCGGTTTTTTCAGAAACCCTAGTTTGTTTTTTAGATCGGTTCGCCGGTTTTTCTAGGTTTAGTTACTTAGAGGACGTTCGTCCGTACGTTCGTTTTAATGAACGGTTTTCGCTCGATAGTTACAGACAACGAACGTTCGTTCGTTAGCCTGTTCGTCAGTTTTCTTTTTCTCTGATTTTTCCCGCGGTTATTTTCGATCGCGATTTTTGATCCGATTTTCGTTTCAGTTTATCTTTTCACTCGTTTATCAGAATCAGGCGATTCAAGCGCCTAGATCTTCGTCACGAAACCCTCTTTCTGTTTAATCAACTTGAACAAGATTTTGGTTCTGTACAATTTGACTTTAGTTCAGATTAGTAAACATATCTTGTTTCTTTCGCAGTTTGAGTTTCGTTGCTTCGTTTGATTTGATTCTTTTTGCAAACCGGAGTTCTTAAGTTGAACTTTCTGGTAAATTCTTCTTATTTGAGTTTTTCCCGTGCATATTTGCTTGATTGTTTATGTATGCTAGTGTTTGTTTGCGATAGAATTCCCGGAGTGCGAAGCGTGCTACTACGAGTCCCTAGGTTTTGCGAATCGTCAGCAAGGCAAGTAACACATTGATCATACTCCCTCCATACCCAGTTTTTATGCATTAGTTTCAATCCTCAAACATTGCATGATTAGAATGTGATTAACTTGTGGGTTGGGAAGTAGATGATGAGGTAGAACCTATTGCCCTGTTATATTCAAACCTTGGGAGTTACTTGTACGTTTTTCTTATATTGCTATGCTATGCTCGTAGACGTGGTTTGGGTGAGTGAAATCCATGACAAATGTGAGATTGTTAAATTAATGGTTCAACTTAAGGTGGCAACTTTAATACACATCTGGGTGGATTGCTTGTCGGGCACCTGGAGAATCCAGTGTTGTTCTAGGATATCCTGGAGTACCCGTGTGATCATCCTAAGGTCCGCCACCCAGGCTCAAAGGGAACTACGATATTTTCATGCTAGAAACTTCCGTGTGCAGCCACAAGCTATTATGGGCTCTAGAATAGTTGAGTAGGTTACATGAAGCTCTTGAAGAGGTGGATCAGCAGGTAGAGGGTTGTAGGTTTGGTATGATCTGCCCGTAGTAAAGGGTTAATGTTTCTGAAAGACTGTGTCTCAGTCATCCGTTTCTCAAACACCGTGTAGTGCGAGAAATCCAACGGAGGCGATCGAGTCTTGTGGGGAAAAGTGCGCAAATCTCTGCAGAGTGTACAATCTAATCATGGTTAGCCATATCCCCGGTTATGGACAAAACTTGAGTATCTAGTACTTGGAGTATCCTAGTATCTCATCACTCTAAATTAATATTATTGGGTTGATAATTACTTTAGTTGGGATTGAGTTGGAGGAACCTTCTCAATGATATTTCAACTACCATGATAGTTAAAATAAATTTATTCCTTTGTTGTAGGAAAAAATTGACTCTTTGCAAAAACTATAACCATAGAGCTTTTCCACCAGCCAAATATGCATGTAGTGATATCATTTTTCGTTCTTGCTCTACTGTGTTATATTGCCAGCATATTCCATGTGTTGACCCGTTTTTGGGCTGCAACATATTATGTTGCAGACTTTTCAGACGAGGAGTAAGGTTCATTAGGTCGTTGCCGTGCAGCTCTGCTATGCCGTTGGAGTTGATGGACTCACTTTATCTTCAAAGCCTTCCGCTCTTATCGTATTAGATGGCCTTAAGCCATATTTATTGTAATCAGTTCTCTTTTGAGACATTCGATGTAATAGTATGTGATTGCTACTCTGTTATAAATCCTTCGAGTACTTTCTGTGTCAGCATTACTGATTCAGGGATGACACTGAAGCACATAGACTTGACCGTTTGAGGTCGGGTCGCTACATCACCACCTGCTGCTTGGTAAGAACTGGTAAGAATTTGAGATTTGCTTGATGGATTTGTGACGCTCCACCACCACCATTTTCTAGTAGTGTGTAGGATCATATTCTTGTGTGTTTCTATTGCCACTAACCATGGCAGGATCACAAGTCGATGAGACTGATTGGGAGAACATGACGAATAAGGAGTTGCATGATAAATTTCAGCAAATGATGACTAAACAGGTGCAAGATGTGCTAAACAATTTTGAAGAGGCCATGGATAAGATAACTCGCCTTGAGAAGACATTCGAAACAAAGCTTGATAACAAATTTAATGAGCTGCTTCCGCGTCTTCCACAACCACCACTAGCTGCACCTGCCACACCTCTGCAACAACAACAACGACTACCTCCACGTCGTGAAACAGCCCTCTGCCGAGCGAGCCGTGTCCCTCTTGAGCCTGGCCAAATTGTTGGTGCTGGTGTTGATACTTATGTGGCTCCAGCTGCTGATGAGGAGGAGGATGATTATGCGGGAGATTATGAGGATGAGGTCGATCAAAATCAGAACTACGTGCAACCACCAGCACCACAACCACCAGGTCGTCCACATGCAAATAATCGCAATGGTAGGGCTCCCCCTCAGGTACGAGATCATGATCATCTCCCTAAACTAAAATTGAATATTCCACCATTTGACGGTAGATACGTTCCTGATATATATCTTACTTGGGAGTTAGAAAACAAACAACGTTTTACATGTTTAGAATATCTCGAGGAGAGACATGTTGCTGCTGCACTTTGTCCTTTCACTAGTTTTGCTTGTGTCTGGTGATCTGAACATCGTAGATTATATCCGAATAATATTCCAACTTCTTGGGCTGCTTTGAAAACTGCTATACGCACTCGTTGGGTTCCACCATATTATCAACGTGAATTACTTCAAAAATTGCAGCGTTTAAGACAAGGAATAAATTATGTAGAGGAATATTATCAGGAATTACAAACTGGCATGATTAGATGTGGTATTGTTGAGGATAATGAAGCTATGCTTGCACGTTTTATGGGTGGATTAAATAGAGAGATTCAGACCATTCTAGAGTATAAGTAGTATAATAATATCACTCGTTTATTCCATCTTGCTTGTAAAGTCAAGGTGAAGTCTTGAGGATCGATGTGCATTGGCACGAACTAACTTTTCTGCAGGTCGACCTTCCTCATGGACACCGCGTGCATCCTCTACTTCCACATATTCTACTACATCGGCACCTCCATCAGCTGCCACATCCAGTCGTGATACAAGAAAGCAGGCACAACCACCACTATCTACCAAGAGCACACCTATCAGGCCTGTACAGTGCTCTTCTTCTTCCATGGCATCAACACGGCACACAAGTGATATTATTTGTCATTGTTGTAAGGGAAGAGGTCATTATTCAAGAGAATGCAAATCCCAGCATGTGATGATTGCTACTGAGGATGGTGGTTATGAGTCCGCTATTGACTATGATGACGAGACTTTGGCTCTTATTACACGTGAAGAACACGGTGGAGATGATTCTGAAAATAAGACACAATACATGGCTCCTGAAGACGCTGACAGGTATGAATGTTTAGTTTCCCAATGTGTTTTGAATGTGCAAGTCACACAAGCAGAGCAAAATCGGAGGCATAATTTGTTCCATACAAAGGGAGTTGTGAAGGAACGTTCTGTTCGCGTCATCATAGATGGAGGGAGCTGCAACAATTTGGCTAGCATGGAGATGGTGGAGAAGCTATCTCTCAACACAAGACCACATCAACATCCTTACTATATCCAATGGTTCAATAACAGCGGCAAGGTTAAGGTAACACGTACTGTTTGTGTGCATTTTAGTATCTCTACATATGCTGATTATGTTGATTGTGATGTGGTACCCATGCAAGCATGTTCCTTATTACTTGGTAGACCATGGCAATTTGATAAAAATTCTGTACACCATGGTAGAAACAATTAGTATACTCTTGTTCATAAGGATAAACATATTACTTTGCTTCCTATGACTCCTGATTCCATTTTGAAAGATGATATTAATAGAGCTAATAAAGCAAAACAGGAGCACAACAAGAGTGAAAATCAGATTGTGGTAAAAGAATTTGAGCAATAAATGAAGCCTAATAATAAAACATCTAGTGTTGCTTCTGAAATTAAATTGAAAAGTGCATGTTTACTTGCCACCAAATCTGATATTGATGATCTAGATTTCAGCAAATCTGTTTGCTATGCTTTTGTGTGCAAAGATGCATTATTTCCATTCGAGGATGTGCCTTCCTCTTTGCCTCCTGCTGTTACTAACATTTTGCTGGAGTTCACTGACGTCTTTCCACAAGAGGTGCCACCGGGATTACCACCTATTCGAGGGATTGAGCATCAGATTGACTTAATTCCCGGTGCTTCGCTACCCAACCGTGCACCATACCGTACCAATCCAGAGGAGACGAAGGAGATTATGTGTCAAGTCCAGGAGCTACTCGACAAAGGTTATATTCGCGAATCCCTTAGTCCTGTGCTGTTCCTATTATTCTAGTGCCGAAAAAGGATGGTACATCGCGTATGTGTGTTGATTGTAGAGGCATTAATAATATTACTATTCGTTACCGTCATCCTATTCCTAGGCTAGATTATATGCTTGATGAATTGAGTGGCTCTACAATATTCTCCAAACTTGATTTGCGTAGTGGATTGGGATATGAATGAAAAACTGCATTTAAAACTAAGTTTGGTTTATATGAGTGGTTAGTTATGCCTTTTGGGTTAACTAATGCACCTAGTACTTTCATGAGATTAATGAACGAATTTTTACGTGCTTTCATTGGACGATTTGTGGTAGTCTATTTTGATGATATACTGATTTATAGTAAATCTTTGGAGGAACATTTGGAACATTTACGTGCTGTTTTTATTGCTCTACGTGATGCACGTTTGTTTGGTAACCTTGGAAAGTGCACCTTTTGCACCGAACGAGTATCTTTTCTTGGCTATGTTTTTACTCCACAGGGAATTGAAGTTGATAAAGCCAAGATTGAAGCTATTGAGAGTTGGCCGCAGCCCAAAACGGTCACACAAGTGAGGAGTTTCCTTGGCCTCGCTGGTTTCTATAGGCGTTTTGTGAGAGATTTCAGCACCATTGCTGCACCACTCAACGAGCTTACAAAGAAGGATGTGCCTTTTGTTTGGGGTACCGCACAGGAAGAAGC
Organism: Aegilops bicornis; assembly: GCA_021605145.1. Classification (NCBI taxonomy): domain Eukaryota; kingdom Viridiplantae; phylum Streptophyta; class Magnoliopsida; order Poales; family Poaceae; genus Aegilops; species Aegilops bicornis. The sequence goes on from CM038672.1 coordinate 263,390,644, forward strand.
CTTCACCGTATTGAAAGATAAGTTGACACATGCTCCTTTACTCCAACTTCTTGATTTTAATAAGACTTTTGAGCTTGAATGTGATGCTAGTGGAATTGGATTAGGAGGTGTGTTATTACAAGATGGCAAACATGTTGCATACTTTTCTGAAAAATTAAGTGGGCCTAGTATGAACTATTCTACTTATGATAAAGAATTATATGCTCTTGTTCAGACCTTAGAAACATGTCAACATTATTTATGGCCCAAGGAATTTGTTATATATTCTGATCATGAATCTTTGAAACACATTAAAAGTCAAGCAAAACTGAACCGTAGACATGCTAAATGGGTTGAATTCATTGAGACTTTCCCGTATGTCATTAAACACAAGAAGGATAAATAAAATGTTATTGCTGATGCATTGTCTCATCGTTATACTATGATTTCACAACTTGACTTTAAAATATTTGGTTGGGAGACCATCAAAGATCAATATGTGCATGATGCTGAATTTAAAGATGTATTACAGAATTGTAAGGAAGGGAGAACTTGGAACAACTTCATCGTTAACGATGGATTTGTGTTTTGTGCTAACAAGCTATGCATTCCAGCTAGCTCCGTTCGTCTATTGTTGTTGCAGGAGGCGCATGGAGGAGGATTAATGGTACACTTTGGCGTGAAGAAGACGGAGGATATACTTGCTACACATTTCTTTTGGCCAAAGATGAGACGGGATGTTGAGTGTTTTGTTGCTCGCTGCACTACATGTCAAAAAGCTAAGTCACGACTCAATCCTCATGGTTTATATATGCCTTTCCCTGCACCTAGTGTTCCTTGGGAGGATATATCTATGGACATTTTTTAGGTTTACCTCGAACAAGGAAGGGGAGGGACAGCATATTTGTTGTCATGGATAGGTTCTCGAAAATTGCACATTTTGTACCATGTCATAAAACCGATGATGCTGTTGATGTTACTGATTTGTTATTTCGTGAAATTATTCGCTTGGATGGTGTGCAAAATACTATTGTTTCATATCGTGATACTAAATTTCTAAGCCACTTTTGGAGATGTTTATGGGCTAAGTTGGGGACTAAACTGCATTTTAGTGCTACATGTCATCCCCAAACTGATGGACAAACTGAAGTAGTCAATAGAACATTGTCTACCCTTCTTAGGGCTATTTTGAGGAATAACAAGAAAATGTGGGAAGAATGCTTGCCTCATATTGAATTTGCTTATAATCGGTCGCTGAATTCTACTACTAAGATGTGGCCTTTTGCAATTGTGTATGGTTTCCTACCTCATGCACCTATTGATTTGTTGCCTCTTCCGTCTTCGGAGAAGGTTAATTTTGATACTAAACAACGTGCTGAAATTATCTTAAAAATGCATGAGTTAACTAAGGAAAATATTGAGCGCATGCTAAATATAAACATGTTGGAGATAAGGGTAGAAAACGTGTTGTCTTTGTACCTGGAGATCTTGTTTGGTTACATTTGCGCAAGTCAAAGCTAATGCCACATGCTGATGGTCCTTTTAAGGTGTTAGAAAAAATAAATGATAATGCATATAAACTTGAGTTGCCTGCAGATTTTGGTGCTAGTCCCACTTCTAACATTGCAGATTTGAAGCCTTACTTGGGTGAGGAAGATGAGCTTCCGTCGAGGACGACTTCAATTCAAGAAGGGGAGGATGATGCAGACATCACTAACAAAGTTACACCCACAGCCCCTACTGATACATATACAGGACCAATTAATAGAGCTTGTGCACGCCAATTAAATTACCAGGTACTTTCGTTTCTTGGTAATGATTCTAATGTTCGTGAGAATATGATGCTGCCTAAATTGGATACATTTGTCTTGCTTACAAATGAAGGGCCTAGCTTGGATAAGAAGGATGATCATTGGAGTAAGATCAAGCACGGAGATGATGGCATGCGCAAGGGGAACAAGAATGGAGTTACAAGTGACGATTTCAGGACTTTGAAGCCACCATAATGAGTGCGTGTAGCCTTGGACGAAATATATAATATGCCACTTCATTAAGTTCGTCCAGAGGCTATTATAGGTGCTGCGTCACCTTATTATTGGGCCAGACCCATGTAATTTCGAAATACTTGAGTATAGGCTGTTTTTAGAGTCCGTATGTGTGGGGAATCAAGAGTTAGGGTTGGTTTCGGACCCTACTCCAAGGGCCACGAAATTCCCACCTCTTCCTCCATATATACAGCCCTTAGGGCGTCGTTTAGACTTTCGGTTTTGTGTAGATTAAAGTTCTACATAGCTGCAACTTTGTGTACTTCGTTTCTAGTCAACGACCAGACAAAGGCGTCACAGAACCCCACCTTGATCAATAAATCTTTCCTCTTATATTCGCAATATCCCGATTGCAATCTTAGTTTCTTGCTTGTTCTTCGTTTGCCTGCAGGAAACAGACCTTCGTGGTCAGGTTGATCGTGCTCCGGCATGGTCAATAACCTCTCAGAGTTGGATTAGTGATTTATAAGGCGCGACGTGCTCGCACGTTCTTAGTCGGATCGTCAAAGTCGACTTCCTCCAAAATGATAGCCACCATTTCATCGAAAGACGGGACACCTTTGCCTCTATCAATATCCTCACATGGTTGATATTGAATTGGAAGTGGCATATGTAAACCATGGGATTGTGCTTTGGACTTAGCTTTGCGACATGTAGAGCATTTGTTGGTGAAGCGTGCCATGTCGCGGAACATCTTTGGCCAAAAGTACTTGAAGAAGAGTGTGGTGAAGGTCTTGTCGCGTTCGAACTGTGCCATGAGTCCACCTCCGTGAGCCTCTTGCAAAAGCAACAAACAAAGAGAAGACTCGGGTATACAAAGTTTGTTAGCATGCATAAGGTAGCCATCTTTGAGATAGAAATTCTCCCAACAAGTATGAGTGATACATTTTGCATAAGGAAGTGCGAAGGAAGGATCATTGGCATAAAGATCTTTAATATGCTCATAGCCAATAACATTCAACTCTAATTGAGTAACAAGCTTGCATATGCGGGAAAGAGCGTCCGCCACAACATTTTCTTTGCCCTTAATGTACTTGATCACATAACGAAAAGACTCAATAAATTCACTCCATTTTGCATGTCATTTATTCAACTTTGTTTGACATTTTAGGTACTTAAGTGTCTCATGATCGGTATGTATGACAAATTCATGTGGTCAAAGATAATGCTCCCAAACATGTAATACTCGCACTAAAGCATACAATTATTTGTCATATATAGGATAGTTAAGTTGAGCACCGTAAAGTTTTTCGCTGAAATATGCAATGGCTCGCTTTTCTTGCACCAAAACTCCACCAATTCCATGGCCTCTAGCATCACAATGAACCTCAAAAGTTCTGGTGAAATCGGGTAATGCAAGAATTGGAGCATGGGTAAGAAAAGATTTGAGCTCATCAAATGCGGTAGATTGAGATGGTCCCCTAACAAAAGGTGCATTTTTCTTACTCAAAGCATGCAACGGTGCAGCGATAGTTCTAAAGTATTTCATGAAGCGACGATAGAACCCTCTAGACCAAGAAAACTACGCACTTGTTGCACATTAGTTGGTTGGGGCCAATTTTTAAGTGCTTCAATTTTAGACTCATCTACATGAACTCCCTTGGAAGAGACAACAAAGCCCAAGAAAACAAACTTGTCAACACTAAAAGTGCATTTTTCCATATTAGCATAGAAACGTTCTTTTCTAAGCATTTGCAAAACGGCCTTAAGATGATTCACATGATCTTTGAGGGATTTGCTAAACACAAGAATGTCGTCAAACTAGACCTCAACAAACACACCAATGTAAGGATGAAGCACATAATGCATAAGACGCATGAAAGTACCGGGTGCTTCCGATAAACCCATAGGCATAACTAACCACTCATATAAACCAAACTTTGTTTTGAAAGCAGTTTTCCATTCATCACCCTCTTGTATGCGGATTTGATAGTAACCACTTTTAAGATCAACTTTTGAGAAAATAGTGGCACTGCTAAGCTCATCTAACATATCATCGAGGCGTGGAATGGGATGCCTATAGCGAACGGTGATAGCATTGATAGATCTACAATCGGAACACATGCGGAAGCTACCATCTCGTTTTGGCATAAGGATGACCGGTACGGCACAAGGACTCAAATTTTCACGCACATGTCCATGGTCTATGAGATGTTGTACTTGCCTTTCTATTTCTTTGGTTTCTTTGGGGTTGACGCGGTATGGTGCCTTGTTAGGAAGGGGTGCACAAGGGATGAGGTCGATCCGATGTTCGATGCCACGTAGAGGAGGGAGACCGGGAGGTAGCTCATCGAGGAAGACATCCGTGAATTCCTTCAACAAATGAGACAACACTAAAGGTAGAGGATTAGGAGTGTTAGTCTTTGCCACCTCATCTTTGCACACGAGGACATAGTGGATGACACTCGATGGGTTGTCACACACTTCTCTCATCTCTCTTTTTGTGGCTAGGAGGATTAAGTTTTTCTCTCGTGGCGAAGAGTCGCTCAATTTTGGCTTGTGGCGCTCACTTTCTTTTTGGTGGTTCACTCTCTCACTGGTCTCTCCATGATAGGTGGATGCTTGCATGTCGGCGATCACTTGGCTTGAAGACATTGGTCATAGCACGTACTCCGTTCCCTTCATCTTGAAGCTATAATGGTTTGTTCGCCCGTTGTGGATGACAGCACGGTCGAATTGGCAAGGTCTTCCCAGTAGGAGATGGCACACTGTCATGGTAAGTACGTCACACTCAATGGTGTCCTCGTAGGTGCTGATCTTGAATGAAACGTGCACGGTGTGCTCCACTTGAATTGTGCAGGAGTCGCTTAGCCATTGAACTTTGTAGGGGTGAGGGTGCTTCTTCATGACCAATTGCAGCTTGCAACATAGCTCTTCACTTGCCAACTTATGGCAACTCCCTCCGTTGATGATGACTTTCACGGAGCGTCCATTGATGCCGTTCTTGGAGTGGAAGATGTGACATCGTTGGTCTTTGTTTTGTTGGTGTTGAAGCGTCAAGACCTTGGAGACTACGAGAGCGGGACTTGAATCATTGTCACAATAGACTTGAGCATCTTCTTCTTCATTCACTTGGCGGTGCATGGCGACATGCTCGATGGCTTCCATTTCATCTTCACTCATTGAGTCGTATGTGCCATCATCATTGGCAATCATTGTTTGCTTGTTGATGCATTGGAAAGACTTGTGTCCACGGCCACCACATGTGAAGCACTTGATAGAACTTGTCTTGACGGGATCGTCCGGTGGTGCCGATGAAGAAGAAGTCTTGTTCTTGTAGATGCTTGCCGGATGACGAGTTGAGGAAGGTGTCGCTTGCTTGAAACTTGACTTGTCGCCGGTACTTGGTGATGCTCTAGTCGAGGTAGGAGGTGTCGAAGTTGCAGTAGGAGTAGCTTGAGTGTATGAGCCGTAGGTCTTGGATGAGTACTTGGCGAACTTGAAGTCTTCTTGTGCTTGTCGTTCCGCCTTGGCCGTTTGCTGAACTAGCTCTAGAAGGTTGGAAATCGGCAATCTTCCGTATTGGGTGGTTGAGGCAATTCGAGAAGTGTGCCATTGTTTTCTCATCATCTTCTTTGACATTGGCTCGTATCATGGCAATCTCCATTTCTTGATAGTATTCTTCCACCATCTTCATGCCATGCTTTAGTAGTTGTAGCTTCTTGAAGAGGTCTCTTGTGTAGTGTGTAGGCACGAAGCGTGCGTGCATGAAGTCCTTCATTTGTGTCCAAGTCATGATTGGTGGTGAGGGAGTCCCGGATTAGGGGGTGTCCGGATAGCCGAACTATCACCGTTGGCCGGACTCCTGGACTATGAAGATACAAGATTGAAGACTTCGTCCCGTGTCCGGATGGTACTTTCCTTGGCGTGTAAGGCAAGCTTGGCGATACGTATTTGTTGATCTCCTACCTTTGTAACCGACTCTGTGTAACCCTAACCTATCCGGTGTCTATATAAACCGGAGGGTTTTAGTCCGTAGGACGAACAACAATCATACCACAGGCTAGCTTTTAGGGTTTAGCCTCTCTGATCTCGCGGTAGATCTACCCTTGTACTACCCATATCATCAATATTAATCAAGCAGGAGTAGGGTATTACCTCCATCGAGAGGGCCCGAACCTGGGTAAAAACATCGTGTCCCTTGTCTCCTGTTACCATCCACCTAGACGCATACGCTCGGGACCCCTACCCGAGATCCGCCAGCTTTTGACACCGACATTGGTGCTTTCATTGAGAGTTCCTCTCTTGCCGTCGCCGTCGGAAGGATGCCTCATCCCGTCTTTAAAGACGATACTATCACCAAAGGAGCCTTGGCCACCGGGTCGACTCTTCGCTAGGTGGTTTTCTTATGACCGCCATTCGCTATCGCGCCGACGATGACTTCTCGAGTCATCGAAACCAATCTTCACGTTAATTCGGAACTTGCCGAACAGTTAGATCCGATCGAGATCTCCTCCGAAACAAGCTCTTGGATCGCATCGCCGCCCTGGGAGTCGCCACAGACTACGACCGGATTGGGCCTAAAATCGATCTGAGAGAGATCGACTCTCCCCAGGCTACCCATCATGTTGCTGTGATAGAGGAGCAATGCGGCGATTCTTCTTCTATCTTAAGGACTAGCTACGTCCGGATTCCCGATCCCTCCATGCCGGATTCCCACAAAGGGACGGATGTCGATCAAGCCCTGAACTTAAAGTCAGGCGACGGGATGGATTCATTGGATAGCATTCAAAAATCCAAACTTCCGAGTTCGGAAACTATCACAGCCCTAGAGTTTGCTTATAACTTGTGGCATTGCATCCATGCATCATGTTTAAATTTCATGAAATTTGAAATGGGGATTGATCAAACCCCTAGTACTGAAACAATGCAAATAGGTTCAACTTCAAAATATTTTCAAAGAACCCAAATTGGTTTGCAAAAATGTTCATGATTAATGGATAAAGGTGAAAACCATATCCAAAGATGATGAATATTTTTCCAAGACATTTTTGGTATTTGAATTAACCCATATTGTATTTGAATTGGGGCACTTAAATTCTATAAATAATTTTAAATGCTCCAACATATTCTGAAAATAGCTAAGGGTCTCTGTAATTTTTCGCTTAATGCCCAAAATTATATTCAGGATTTATGCAAATGATTTAGTTTCTAAAACTAAATCAAAACAAATTACAGAAAATAGCAAAACAGAAAGAAATTAGAAAGGACACGGAGAGAGAGAGTTTACCTGTGCAGCCCACTTGGTGTCCCACTTACAGCCCACCCCACCGTGAGCCGCCTTGTCTCCCACCTCGCGCCAGAAGGACGCGAGGCGTGTGGCCACCGCGCGCCGGCACGCGCCCGACCACCTCCTCCCTGCCTGGCTGCCCCCTTTCCCCTCTGGACGCTTGGACGTCGACACGTACCCTCCACGGCCCCTCTCACTATCTCCCGAGTCGATCCCCTCCTCTATTCCCCTCCGTCGAGCTCCACCGAGCCAGCTCCTCGCCGCCGTTGCCGTAGCCGCAGCCACCGTGCTCCTCGCGCTCAGACAACCTACCAGGGAGCTCCGCCAAGACGCCCTCTTCCTCCTCGATGAGTCACGTGAGCTCGGCCGCTCTGCATCGCCGCCTGCATCGCCTTCTTCTCCCTCCGGCCGCCGAGATCGCCGGCAACACCATGACGCCGTCCGTGCTTCCCCGAGCCCACTTCGACGCCCCTACAACCGTTGTGAGCCTCTCCGTCGTTTGCCCCTCCTCCCCATGCCTCTCGATCACCAGAGCTGCTTTCGACCGAGGCCGAAGCTCACCACCGCCGGCCATGTCGCCGTCGTGGCTGAAGACGCCGTAGCTCGTGCCTGGGCGCGTCATAGTGCTCGGTTTGCTCCCAGGAGATGACCCCGACCACCAGCTGGACCTGCCGTGCACCAGAACTCCGAACCCGCGCTTGTCCGAGCTCCGGCCACCGCCTCGCTCGCCGCCGACGCTGTTTCCGGCCACCCCAGCACCTCCCACCGGCACCACTCGACGCGCGCGAGCTCCAGCTCCACGTAGCCGCCCTCCACCAGCCATTTGGTCGCCGGAGGAGGAAACCCGCACCTCTCCGCCATCCCTGGCCTCGCCAAGGAGTGATGAGCCCCGGTCAACTTCAAAGTAGTTTGACCCGGGTTTGAGCCTGGTTGACTTTTCCCCGACTCATCGGCTGTGGTGGGCCCGGCCTGTTAATTAGTTAGAATTAGTACTAATTGTTTTTAGCTAATCTAATTACACTGACACGCAGGGCCCACAGGTCAGTTTGACCTGGACCGCGCCCGTTGACCGCTGACATCACAGTGATGTCATGCTGATGCAATAACTCTTTTCTGGATTTATTCTTTTACAGGAAATTTCAGAAAATAGTGCTAACTTCTAAAAATCATAGAAATTCAACCGTAACTCCAAATGAAATAAATTATATATGAAAAATGATTAGAAAAATCCAATCTATCCATATGTACCATTTTCATGCATGTTTAAACAACTTATACCTTCTGATCAGGTCAAATCAATTAAATGGCATTTAAACTCTCACATATGGAGTTTGAATTTGAACCTAGTGTTCAAACCAACCCCATTTAACTTGTTGCTAGATGCATTAGGCCAATCAACAGCATATTGCCATGTCATCTTCATGCATCATACTGTTGCATGGCATTGATTGTGTTTCTCCTTTGTTTGTCGGTGTTTGTCCCTCTCAAGAGACGCATTTAACCGACGATGAGTTCGATGACACCGATGAAGAACTATATTATCTTCAGAAGTGCCAGGCAAGCAAAACCCCCTTGTTCATTCCGATACAATCCCACTCTCTCGCTCCTGCTCTCTTTTACTGCATTAGGACAATAGCGATTCATCTGTTACTTGTTGCGGTAGCTGAACCCCTTTATCCTCTGCACGACCTGTCTTTCCACAGTAATTAGATGAAACCCACTAGCATGAGTAGGAGTTGTTTGAGCCCTATTGTGCCTACTCATTCATGCTTGTTTGTCATGCCTGCTACTGCTTAGAGTTGAGTTGGGTCTGATTCATCGGGAATGGATTGGAATGGTGTGTGAACATGTCCTACTGTGTGTGAGCTAAGTGTGTGAACACGTTTTGGTAAAGGTAGCGGTGAGAGGCCATGTAGGAGTACATGGTGGGTTGTCTCATTGAAGCCGTCCTCAAGAACTGAAGTTACGTGTTTGTGATCCATGAAACGATTACTACCACACATTGGGATCCTTAATTGACTCTCTCGGCTTCTTAACCACCCTTGTTCTCTGTCCGTGAGTTGCAACTAGTTTACGGTGTTTGTAGGATATGTGTTGGAGGCCGTGCGTAGCGCTGACCCTAGGGGTGGGCTATGATGCGGTAGATACACCGTGGCGCGGTGTACCGATTCGCCCGTTTGGTGTCTCGGGAACCCTGCACACATCGTTCGGGGCCGTTAGTGGAAACCTCGGCCGGACTCCCTGCGGATGGAACCCGAATAGGCGATAAACCTGGACTAGGGAATTGAGTGTTTAGGTAGGCCGTGGCCGACACCCTTGCTGGGCTTCCGCTTGAAGGTTGCCGAGTACATGTCGTGTAAACGGCGATAAGTGGTGAGAGCATGTGTGAAGAAGTACACCCCTGCAGGGTTAATATGATCTATTCGAATAGCCGTGTCCACGAAAAAGGACTTCTGGGTTGCCTATATCAGTTCATAGACAAGTGAAAGTGGATACTCTAAAATGCGCAAGATAAGCATGAGTGCTATGGATGGCGTTCTCGTAGGAAGACGGGATCGGATCCATAGTGGTGTATTGATTGGTGAATATGTGGACTCGTGTGCGCCACCTCAAAAGAGTTACCTGCAGTCGTAGTTCAGGATAGCCACCGAGTCAAAGTTGGCTTGCTGCAGTCAAACTCCACCACCCCCTTTGTTGATAATGATGCATATGTAGTTAGTTCTGATGTAAGTCTTGTTGAGTACATTTGTACTCACGTCTGCCTATTTTATGTTTTTGCAGAGAGACTTCAGTCTCGCTAGTAGTTCCGCATGGACTTCGACGTTAGCTTGTTACCTCAGCTACGATCTTGTGCCCTCGGCAGGATCTGGTATATAGTCAGGCTTCTAAGCCTTTTTCATTTATAGTTGTCTGTACTCAGACATGTTAAGCTTTCGCTTGTGCTTTGACTTGTATGCTCTGTATGTTGGGTCATGAGACCCATGTTTGTAATATCTCGCTCCTTGGAGCCTAATAAATATTTGAGTCGTAGAGTTATGTTGTGATGCTATGTTGTATATACACATATTGAGCATATTGTGTGTATGTTTGAAATGCTTGGTATGTGTGGGATCCGACAATCTAGTTGTTTTTCCTTGGCAGCCTCTCATATGGGGAAATGTAGTCTAGTGCTTCCTGAGCAATAGTAGTCCGCTACAGTCCTGTTCACCGGAGTCCTGCTAGCCCAAAGACTACTGCTCGGACACTTGACTGGCCGACATGTGTTTCACTTCGTTCTGTATGCATCCCTTCAGGAAAATGTCATGCGGTGACATCCGGAGTCCTGCCTAGCCTGCTACAGCCCGGGATACCGGAGTCCTGTTAGCCCAGTGCTACAACCCGGATTCACACGTTGATGACCGACATGCTCGATGTGATTCATGTATGCCTGTCCCCATGGGTTAGTGCCGCTTTGGGTTCACGACTAGCCATGTCGGCCCGGGTTCTCTGTCATCTAGATGCTAGCGACACTATCATATACGTGAGCCAAAAGGCGCAAAAGGTCCCGGCCATGGTAAGGCGACACCCGTGGGACTACCGTGCGTGAGGCCGCAAAGTGATATGAGGTGTTACCGACTAGATCATGTGACTTGGAATCGGGGTCCTGACAGAAACTTCCCGGCCCCTGAGTCTTAAATTGGACGGGGTTCCGGATCCAGTTCCACCCGCCCACCCAAACATTAGCGATCTATCCCGAATTCTGCAAGAGCCCGCTGAAACAGTACATCATTACTGGGCCAGATTCCTCCTGGTTATGGACAGGATAAAGGACTGCCGAGAGGAGGACGCAATCCCAATTTTCTGCAATAATTGCACGAACAAGGGAATCCTAAACGCCATAAGTCGTCGCGAAATTACACGCTTTGCTGACTTGGTGACCATAGTACAAAAGTACTGTGTGATGGAGAGCGCCTGGAAAACCTAAAGTAAATTTTGGGATAATCCGGCCCCGAATACATCCCGAATCCGAAATAAAAGGGTGCATCATTACCAAGCACCTGGGTTAAACACCAAAAAACCAAAACCCCCTAAAGGGTACGGAACCGTACAGGAGGGTTGGCTAAACGGACCACCAAAATTCACAGACAGAGGGCGCCACTCCAACTCATAGCCTTCGAGCATGTTGGATACTACGACAGTGGCCAAAAGTGGCGAAGAGCTTCTAGCTTCGAATCCCAGCCCAAAGAACACCAAAGACGGTGTTAACAGTCTTCGAGACCTTCGCATCAAATAACATACGAAAACGAACACTCCGCAACCTTGCCGAAGTCTACCAAGTAGCAACAATAAATCCATGGAGTGACACGGCTATTTCCTTTAATGCCAGTGACAAACCTAAATTCCGAACAGCCCGAGCACCATCCGCATTGGTCCTCAATCCGATATTGGACGACTTTCGCGTTACTAAGGTACTCATGGATGGCGGCAGCGGACTAAACCTCATCTATGAGCAAACCCTTCGAAAAATGGAAATAGACTGGAACCGCATTGAGCGAAGCAGCACAACCTTTAGAGGAATAATCCCTAGCCGGGAAGCATGCTGCACAGGGAAAAATCACACCGGGCGTAGTGTTCGCCCAGAACAATTACAGGTCCGAGGAGGTCACATTTCAAGTGGCCCTGTTCAGCAGCGGATGTCACGCTTTATTAGGGCGAGAGGCATTCACAATTTTTCAAGCTATACCCCATTATGGGTACATGAAGCTTAAAATTCCCGGACCTAACGGAATCATCACTCGCTAGTGATCCGAACATAGCACTCCGCTACCGAAAACAAGACAGCCGCACTAGCCCTCGAGGCACTATCCGGAGCCCTAGCGGCCGAGGAACTCACTGCGATGCGCTCCACGGTGAACATGGACGATGTGATACTTGATAAAAGATCCAAGTCCACCTCTTTTAAGCCAGCGGATGAAATAGTCAAATTCCAAGTCCACCCAACGGACCCTGCAAAGACGGCCTCCATTGGGGCACAATTAAACCACGATGTAGACGCCACACTACGAGAATTTCTACGAGAAAAGCGGGACATCTTTGCTCGGCACCCTTTAGACATGCCAGAATCCCACGTCGGTTGGCGAGCACAGCCTAAATATCCTAAAAGGATTCAATCGATCAACAGGCTCTTGGCGCTTTTAGAACCGAAGAGCGAGGCCATGGGAGAGGAGCTAGCCAAACTTTTGGAAGCCGGATTCATCAGAGATATAAAACATCCGGACTGGCTAGCAAACCTGGTGATGGTACCAAAGAAGGACAAATCCTGGCGCCTATGTGTTGATTTCAATGACCTTAATAAGGCTTGCCCAAAGGATCCCTTCCCCCTCCCTCGAATTGATCAAATTATCAACGCCACAGCAGGACACGACTCATTGTGCTTCCTCGATGCGTACTCCGGCTACCACCAAATCAAGACGGCGGAGCCAGACCAAGCTGCAATAGCATTCATCACTCCATACGGCCCATTCTGCTTCAACACAATGCTCTTCGGGCTCAAAAATGCTGGCGCAACATATCAGCGCATGATTCAGACATGTCTGGCAAACCAGATCGGCAAAACGGTGGAAGCATATGTAGATGACGTGGTCGTCAAAACCAAGCATGTCGAAACTCTAGTAGACGACTTGAGGCTCACATTCGACAATCTTCGAAAATATGACATCAAGCTCAATCCGGAAAAATGCGTCTTCGGCGTTCCAGCCGGAAAGCTCCTGGGCTTCATTGTGTCCGGTAGAGGAATTGAAGCAAACCCAGCCAAGATCCGAGCTCTGTCACAATTGGATATTCCAAAGGACCTCAAACAAATACAAAAATTGACGGGATGCGTAGCGGCTCTAAGCCGCTTTATTTCCCGTTTGGGAGAAAAGGCGTTACCCCTTTACCGCGTCCTCCGCCGCACCGAACACTTCGAGTGGACGGATGCCGCCATGGCCGGACTCGAAGAGATAAAAGCCATATTGGAAACAAATCCGGTCCTGGCCGCGCCCAAAGTGGGCGAACCAATGCTATTATATATCGCCGCAACACATCAAGTTGTCGGTGATTGCTCGTCGTCGAACGAGAAATGCAGACGGACACGGTTCACTCTTCAAAAACCGGTTTACTATGTTACCACAGTCCTAACTACAATCAAGTCCCGGTACCCACACTATCAAAAGATAGCATACGCGGTGTTCATGGCATCCCGGAAGCTGCGACACCACTTTCAAGAGTGTTCGATAACGGTAGCCTCTGAAGTACCTCTTAACGACATTATAAACAACCGCGACGCGACGGGCGGATTGCTAAATGGGCCATAGAGCTCCTTCCATTCGACATAACCTATAAGCCACGCATTTAGCTATCAAGTCGCAGGTTTTGGCCGACTTCGTGGCCAAATGGACCGAAGCCGAACTCCCTAAAGAGTACGGCGCATACTCCAATTGGATAATGCACTTTGACGGCTCCAAAATGTTGGCCGGCCTGGGGGCTGGCGTCGTCCTGACGTCCCCAACCGGGGACACAGTCCAATACGTTCTTCAGATAATGTATACGGACTCCAGCAACGCAGCCGAATACGAGGCCCTTCTGCACGGCCTCCGGATGGTAGTCTCCATGGGCATAAAATGCCTAGAGGTGCGCGGGGATTCGAACCTCGCGATATCTCAAATAAACGGAGACTTTGATGCCAAAGATCAGAAAATGGCAGCGTACCGCAATGCGGTCCTAAAAATGTCAGCACAATTCGAAGGGCTCGAATTTCATCATATAGCCCGGGATAACAACCAGGCGGCAGACATATTGGCACGCATCGGTGCAAAACGCGATGTCGTCCCGCCCAACATCTTCCTCGAACGGCTATTCAAGCCATCCATACTATGGGAAGGGGAGTCCGGAAATAATAATTCGGACCCAACCGCACTGCCTGACGCCGAACACTCTGACACAATCGGCGGCTCTGCCACCGAGATAACACCCTCTGCCCATGAAATAATGGCGGTTATCGCCCGTGGGCCGGAGCCATTCCTAGCCTACCTAACTAGGCAGGAACTCCCGAAGACCAAAATGAGGCTCGCTGCATAGTACGGCGACCTAAAGCCTATAAAGTCCATGAGGGAGAGCTTTATAAGAAAAGCACAACAGAGTCCTTCAAAGGTGTATCTCCAAAGAGGAAGGGCGAAACCTCTGGCTGAAATTCATGCCGGACTGGGTGGGCACCATGCCGCAGCCCGGCCCTTGCGTGCAAGGCCTTCCAGACAGGATTTTATTGGCCGACGCCGGCCCGGGCAGATGCTCAGGACTTAGTCCAACGATGCGTCGGTTGCCAGCTCTTTGCTAACCAAAGCCACATGCCACCCACCGCCCTCAAAACTATACCCATCACCTGGCCGTTCGCGTTCTGGGGGCTTGACATGGTTGGACCCCTTAAGGGGGGAACCCACAAGCAAAAATACCCATTGGTCATGGTGGATAAATTCACCAAATGGATAGAGGCCAAACCTGTTAAAACGGCCGAATCCGGACCGGTGATAGACTTCATATCAGGGGTAGTTCACCGTTACGGTGCCCCCCATAGTATCATCACTGATAACGGCACCAACTTCACGGCCGATGAGGTCAAATTATGGTGCAAAAACATGGGCATCAAGCTCGATTACGCCTCAGTCTATCACCCTCAAACCAACGGCCAAGTCGAACGAGCAAACGGTCTAATCATGAGCGGCATTAAACTCAGACTAGTGCGGTCCCTTAAGGAATCTAACACGCACTTGGTTGAGGAGCTCGACTCTGTACTCTGGGGGCTGCGGACCACGCCGAATCGTACTACCAGATTCACACCATTCTTTGTGGTGTACGGAGCAGAGGCAGTCTTGCCCTGCGACATAATACATGACTCACCTCGCGTGCGCATGTATGAAGAAAGACAAGCCGAGCTCGATCGGCAGGACAGTTTGGACGCATTGGAGGAGGAGCGCGGCGTGGCAAAAGCTCGTTCCGCATTCTATCAACAAAGAGCTCGAAGATATCAAAGCGAGGAAATGCGGGCCAAAGCTTATAACGTTGGCGAACTAGTTCTACGCCTGCCGGACAAGAAAAAGGACAAACTCAAGCCCAAATGGGAAGGTCCCTTCATCATCGACCAGGTCCTGACCGGCAGAGCATACCGTCTGCGAAACGCATCGGATAACCAACCCGAGCCGAACCCATGGAATGCAGCCCGTCTACGAAGATTCTACGCCTAAGCGCCGGACTCCAAGTTCGTTTCCTTCCTCCGTCCACATTTTCTATTTTTGTTGTCTTTAATTTCTCTCCTTCCCCCTCCTTCTTCCTGAAGCCTTTAGAGGCTCGTTTGCGCTTTGTTCAAGATATTTGACGCTAACAGACGCTCATTATACCTGGGGGCTTCTTTACCAGAAGCTTATTTTATACGGTCTTCAGGCCATACACATGCGTCGAACTTCCGCATGTACCTTTTATTCACCATTATATGCATCGATATGACTTAAGTTTTGGCCAAGCTGGGTTGCCTGGCTCCTGTGCTTACCCCTACGTTCCCGATTGTTCGGCTAGGTGGTAAAGGAGCACCTCTGCGATTATTCTTGCCGAATTGACGGATGTGTACCTCAGACTGGGTGAAGCCGAAAGCTAGCGTTCTTAAGGGAATATTCGGTCGATGAACTGAAAGATGACTTTTAACTATTTACCCATCTGCCCCCAGATGATTTTCTCCTTTCCTAGCAGTTTTGACATGCACTTTAGGGCATGCATCCCAGCGAAAGGAACCCTTAACGGAACTATTCTCCCTGGAAGATGTTTCTTACTATCCATGTAATATAACATAACTAGTTGGGCACTTATCTGATACAGCAATAATGACCCCTACGCCTTGTCTCCATGCATACCCCGGTTCTTATATAACCACGAAGGTATTCGGACACACTCCGGACTATTGGGTCCTGAGGTAGAAGCGAAAATGTCCGCTATGACAAACGATCTACAATCCGGCTAGAAGACATTTTTCATGTCATATTTTTACATAGTCAACTCGACTCATTGTATTCCTCCTCAATGCCATCTGATAGGCTATCTAATTTACAATCTTGCTGGGAATACTTGGCGGCCAATTCTACTTGGTCGTACACTAAGCTTCTGAGGATCTCCTTCCCATCAGGCCCACAGGTCCGACCTCGGCCATGTGATTTGGGTCAGCCGTGTACCGCATCTTTACCATGGCCTGTGCCTCCCTGGCGCCTTGACGGCAGGCCGATATCTTCCATAATTGGAAACGCCGGCGTGCTCCTTGAAGCCGCTCTGCCAGCTCCCCAATGCCTTCGGGCAGGGAGATAGATGGCCACAAGACCTGGCCGACGCCTTTCATCACCTGCCGAACTCGTTCGATGCAGGTAGCCGATTCGGGAAGAAGATCACCAAGAACTGGGCATCTCCTCCTCGGGACGACCTGTGAGCAAACCTACATACATGTTTATGTTAGTCGCCTTCCTCGCCGAACTCTTTCAAAGTTCGCTCAAGCACTTACTGAAAATGCCGCGACGAAGCCGTCGATTCTCCTTTACGGAGTCATACAACTGGGCACGAACATCCTTTAGTTCCTCACCCAGTTTGGTGTTGGCATCTTGGAGGTTATTTTTCTCCTGCCGCACCCTCGTAACTACGCTCTCGCCGGCCTTTTGCTGGCGCAAGAGCTGTTGCTTGTCCGGACATAGTCCGGCGCCATCTGGAATATTTTTGTCAGATTTACACACCCGCCGCACTTCATAAACTATTTATCTTTTGAAGCGTATATTACCAGAGGGGGTCTGTGGCTCCCCAGAAGCGGCTAGTGCGGCCTCAAGTTGGGCCTTGCACTCTTCAAACTCACAGACAATCGGGTACTCTTTTTGTAAGATCCTGCATAACAAATGATCCTTAAATCAGTTATTCTAACTATTTTAAGTCTCGGAGACTCTTGGCATATATAATCACAAATTTCCTTACCCGTATGTCCTTTACATACTGCTCCGTGGCTCTGGCTAGACCATCTTGAGCGGCACGGAGGTGCGCATCTCAATTGAAGGCATTCAAGGCCTCTTGGGAGAAACATGCGCCACGAAGAACTGTCGGCGGCGCCTGTGATTCATGGCGCTCTCCACCTCGGAGTTGGTGGCGGACAATCTGTCGACATCCTCTATTGGAGGAGCATCCGACGACGCCTCGTGCTCGCCTCCGCCCGGACCCGGCTTTGGAGCACGGCGGCGGAGGTTCGATTAACAACCTCTCGGACTCGGTCCGCGAGTGCTCTTTCTGAAAAGAGCGTCGGCGTTAGTACGCTTTCCGTGAATCAATCCACAGGAACATGGTGACACGCCATACCGTTGCAGCGGAGTTTCGATCTGGACCGCACTCCTTTTTAGCCTTGAGGGCGTCAGACGCCTTGTTGGCCAGCCTTGGCTCGGCCTCCTGCCTCGGCGCCCCCTGCGAAACACCATTGGTATACGGTGATGAAGAAACTAGCGGATGGGTCATTATCGAGTATTGGGACCTCGGTCTCGATTACTGCGGTGGAAGTATTCCGGGGTAATCGGCCGTAATGGCAACCAAGGCATTGTCGATGCTAAGTTGGTGGAACACCCCGTCGATCACCTCCACCTTTATATCCGGATCCTCTTCGGAGGTCGGATCGAGGAACCGTTCCGGATCCTCGGGTTGTGGGGCGGGCTGTGTATCTTCTCCATACGGCGTAGCGATTCTGCTTGAAAACAATGAAATGAGATATTTAACCACGGGAACATGGATCGGACAGGCCACAAAGATGTTTGCTTACCCAGCTTCGAGGATTATTCAAGAAAACTCCTTCGATGGATTGGCCGGAGGAAATCCTCCTCCTCCCCTTTATACATGGCAGACAAGATCTTCACCAGTTCGGTGACCGATCCCGGCCCTTTGCGGCCATGGCGGGTGGCATCGTCCTGCCCGTTGAAGTCCCACATGGGGTGGCCCCTATATTCGAGCGGCTGCACTCCCCTCATAATGCAGATTGCCATGACTCCAATCATGGTCAATCCGGCATGAGCCCGATAATCTTATTCGGCTCATCAAGTAAAGGACATCGGTCATTTTCCCACTTTGGGGGCTCCGAGGCGCCAGCTTAGGCGCTTCTTCAGAGGAGGATTGCTAAACTCCGGAAGGCCGATCCGAACAGTATCCGGCAGCGGGACGTCCTCCATGTAAAACCATTCCGAAGGCCAGTCTTCGGACACCTTCTTCGGGGTTCCGAATAGATATCCGGTCCCGGTGATGCGCCATAGTTCGGCTCCACCCACTTGATATATTGACCCCTCATAAGAACGGGGTACTAGGCAGAATAATCTCTTCCACAGCGCGAAATGAGCCTCGACGCCCAAGAACAGTTCGCAAAGGGCCACGAAGCCCGCGATGTGCAAAATGGAGGCAGGTGTAAGGTGGTGCAGTGGAGGTCAGAGAACTCCAAGAGCCCGGAGAAACGGATGGATTGGAAATCCGAGTCCTCTTACTAGATAAGAGGCGAAGCATACCGCTCCCCTTTAGAGGGATCGGGGACACTCTCCGCTTGCTTTCCGCCCTTGTAGGTGGCAAGTCCGGCTCGAACTGGAACCATGAAGGCCGGCGGAAGAAATCCCTTGGTTTGGAGTATAACTAGCTCGCTATGCGGGACTGAGCATCTCTCCCAATTTCCAGGCTGAGGGCTGGGAGTGCGAGAAGAGGAGTCACGTCGACTGTCCATGATGGAATGGGCTTTGGTCAGAGGCGCTCCGATGAAAGCTCGCGAAGGGGGGATGGTGTGACTCAGATCTAGATCCTCGCCCCTTTTATAGGCAGCTCATTCGCGCAGCTAGGGGGGTAAGTGTAAAAATACCCTAGCTTTTCGCATTCATTCAAACACGTGGAAGATGGCCATTATTGGTCGTAGAAGCCAAGGAGCGCAGTATTTATCAGAAGTCGGACACTATTCGACAAGTATATGGAATTTGGAGAAGAACCCGCCTCGCAATCCCGAAGACAATCAACGCGCCGGACTCATCGTCATTGAAGCCTGGTTCGGGGGCTACTGAGTTAGTCCCGGATTAGGGGGTGTCCGTATAGCCGAACTATCACCGTTGGCCGGACTCCTGGACTATGAAGATACAAGATTGAAGACTTCGTCCCGTGTCCGGATGGGACTTTCCTTGGCGTGGAAGGCAAGCTTGGCGATACGGATATGTAGATCTCCTACCTTTGTAACCGACTCTGTGTAACCCTAACCTATCCGGTGTCTATATAAACCGGAGGGTTTTAGTCCATAGGACGAACACCAATCATACCATAGGCTAGCTTTTAGGGTTTAGCCTCTCTGATCTCGCGGTAGATCTACTCTTGTACTACCCATATCATCAATATTAATCAAGCAGGAGTAGGGTATTACCGGCCCGAACCTGGGTAAAAACATCATGTCCCTTGTCTCCTGTTACCATCCACCTAGACGCACAGTTCGGGACCCACTACCCGAGATCCGCCGGTTTTGACACCGACAGGTGGCTCATCCTTCTCGCGACATTGCTCGACCACTTGTTCCCACCGAATTAGGACATAGTCTTGGAACTCGAGGGATGCCATGGCGATCTTCTTTTCTTCGTCGTAGTTGTGAACACGAAATATCTTGTCGACTTTCAATGCCCATGAAAGATACTCCTCGAGGGCGTTGCTTCCTGAGAACTAGGGCATGGCGAACTTGAGCTTGCGGTAGCAGAGTTCTTCATCATAGTGACGCTATTGATGTCGCTCTTGCCGAGGAGGAGGGTCTTCAAGCACTCTGTCCTCTTGGTGTCGCTCGTGGCGTGGAGGGGGGGTCTTGGATTGATCCATCCGGTTGCCCACGAGGAGGTCGAGGCATATGTTCCCGGTTTCGCCTTTCTTGTTGTTCTTCACGTCGAGCGGCTTCTTCTTGTTTCCCGCCGAAGAGATTCCTCTTGCTCACGTACTTGATGACTTCATTGGGCAATGACTTGAGTGGACTCTCAGAGTGCGTCTCGAGCCGCTTGAGCTTGAGCTTCATGCCGTTGTTGTTGAAGACGGTGTGCCTCGACATCTTGTTTGTCTTGATGTTGACGTGCTCGCTCTGCCTCGTGTTGGCGTTGGAGTTGCCTTTCTTGATGACCGTGGCGAGGATTGTGGTTGGATTGACGATCTAGTCGTGCGTCTTGGCGAAGAGTGTTCGACGACTGTGTACTTGAGTTGTCAGAGGAGTGTCGACTTGAGTGGCTCCGTCTTGAGTAGGACGAAGTAGTAGAAGATCGGTTGACGAACAAGGCATGAATCTCGTCCATTCTTGCATTGTTCTCTTGTTTTTGTTCGTCGAGCTTGTTCTCGAAGTAGTCTCTTGTACGTTGCTCAGAGAGGCGTAAGTCGGTGGCAAGATTGTCAATGCGGTCGCTCATTGCTAGCTGCTCTTGATGCAAAGCTCGTTCTATGCCAAATAGGTGAGTCTTGGTGACGTATGAGGTCATGTTGTCATCTTGCTCGACAAAGAGTGGGTTGGTAGAAGAACTCGGTCTATCCATCATGTGAAAGTGGTGGTGAGTAGGAAAATGAGAGAACAAAACCAAAGTTACCTTTTCCAAAGATTGTGGATGTAACAAGTACGATCCCACATGATGCTATAATAGGAGAATTGGTACCGGGTATTGTTTCTCACACCTAAAAGTAAAAGGCTTATGGAGGAGCTCGGTTAGGAAGTGACACAAATAATTCAAGCAAATGTTAGTCTAGATGTTGAAATAGTTGAGAAGATTCACAAATGGAAAACAAGAAAAATAGATCAAACCCAAAGATAACACTAGGAACACACACACGGAAGATAAATGGGATCCGCACAACCAAGGGGTGAGCACTAAGATTTGAAACCACGGAGAACGCTCTTGTTGTACGGATACTAGAGAGACGCTAGCTCGATTGCTCTAATGGGCTATATACGCTAGTGCACCAACCTAAGAGATAAACAAGTCATCTCACTATCCCAAGTATGCTTATGCATGTATGAACCAAGATGATGAACTAGGTAAAGTGGCTCAATGCTATTTCTTACAAGCTCTTGCTTCTCTTCTCTTTTGCTTAAAAGCTTTTCGTGTCTTCTTTTTTTGACTATGCCACGATTCATGATATGCGATCTAACAAGTAGTATATGCACAGGAGAGACGTAACACTAATGGTGGACTAAGGTGTGGCCCGACAATACTCAACAAGATAGTCTCGATGGGTAAGCTATGCAAAAACGCTCAAAGCTATCAAGGTAATGGAAAGGGTAGCACAAAGGCATCGTCGAGGTTACCGTTGATAGTTTGTCACGTGTAAGCAAGGACAGATGATGAAGTTGTCAAAGCCGGTGTGGAGTCTGAGTCGATGATCGAGTGGCGGGATGATGACATCCAATCGTGCCTAAGTAGCCGAAACACCTTAGGACATGAGAGAAACCGCAGCCCGAAACTCAAACAACCACGAGAAATATTGCGGAAGAACACGAGTGGTGGTTGGGTACCAAAATGATGCAAAAGAAAACTGGCCAAAAGTCTCTGGATGGTCCGTGCACATGGGGTAAGTGAGGCCCGTGTGCACGGGGTCCTCTGTAAGTGGATGAACTGCTTCGGATCCGTGGGTAATTTCCAATTTGAGGCCAAATTCGATGGATTGATGGGTGGTTAAGATGGTAAGGGTGTAGATCCAATTGCCAAACACCAAATTCATGGATCAAAACAACCAAATTTCACAAGATCAACAAATTGCAAGAAAACATTTTGGGGTTTGGTCGGGATTTTCGGATTAGGACGAAAAACAACAAAATCAAGCTAGAAAGTGGAAGGTAGGGACTCCAAGATGTGAATCAACCTTTCTAATGATACTAAGATGTTGTAGGGTGAAACCCTAAGATGGATCTTTTCACACTTGGAGGGGGAAAAGGAGGAACACCAAGAAATCACAAAGAGGAAATCACTCCAACAATACTCAATGACACATCCACTAGAATAGCAACACAACATCCACAAGTCACAAACACAATCAAAGGAAAGATACAATGGCAAAGTTCTTCCCACTCCTAGGAGATGAGGTCTTGAAGATAGTCTTCTCCTTGTGGAGATCTTGAAATCCACAAGGATTCTTCCCTAAGGTGTCTTGATCCACAAGAGGGAAGGTAGATGGAGCAAAGCTCACAAATATCTCATCTAATACTTTTCTATCCCTAAACATAACCCTAGGTACGGAATATATAGGCTTGGGGTCGAACTAGTTGGACAGGGGCTCGAACAGGTTATCACAGCCGTCCATCCTGGAGAGCCCATGTGCATGCGGTTAGTGGGTCCCGTGCGCACGGGGGTCCCGTGGGCACGGTACACGCCTGTGCGCACGGGGTGCCTCAACGCCAACTCCCTGGATAGTCCGTGGGCACGGGGTCTCGGTGGCCCGTGCGCAAGGGGTCGCCTAGGACTTCCTGTCCAGCTGCTGTAGTGCTCTGTCTTTATCCGCGTGGCCTTGGAGTGGTCCTCCTTCTCCTTGGTGATGCTCCTGACCTTCTTGGTGGTGTTCTTCTTTGTACCTAATGAGGCATAGCATATTTCGGTGAGGTAAAAACCAAGTTCCATTTGTATCCATATGGCAAGTCAAGTTGGAAGGAGTTCACCTCGGTTTCCAATGCATGTGCTCTAGCTCTTGTCATAGGTCCACGTGGGGCTTGATGTGTTTGTGTAGAGTCCATGGGGATGATGAAGGGATACTCCGCATTACCTCTACATGCTAATTGGATGAGGATGGATCATTGACCGTTCAACGTTTCAAGAACCGCTACCCTCTCCCTCGTTGGCATTCAAGCCGTATCAACATAAATGCGTGTCAAAAAGAGATTAGTCAGTAGTAGTACCTCCATCCTGGTTTACTAGTCCCCATTGTAATATGTTCCAAACTTTTACCATAAAGTTAACTAACCAAATGTTCATGCATGCGAACAAAAAATGTATCATTGAAAACTATGTTCAAATACGAATCCAATGATATAATTTTTGTTGACATCACTACATTGTGCACCGCGACCATGGACTAGTGGAAACGAGAGAACTTAATATTTATTTGCTAATTAATACAATTGCATGCAATGAACTGACCGTTGCATGCCGTGCAAGGTATGTCTCAAGGAATTAAAAACATACATGACCCACGTCTCTTATTGGTTGATTCCTATTCATGTCTAGAAACAAGAAACATGGTCGGGTTTGTTTTCAGATTATTTGATTTTTGTAAAATGACTATAACTAGCAATCGCCACAATAAGCATAAGATGTGCATCCCACGGTGGCACCTATTGGATGCAAACAACAATAGAAAAGAATTGCCACAAAACTGCCACACCATGCCCCTCCCCTACACATAAGACTGTCACGCAAGCGTTAGCAACTGCCACCTATGTTTGGGTTGCGCTTGGATCTTTACCTCTTTGACAAGCCAAACAATGATGTCACTACTTCTACAGTATCGAATCAACTGCTACATGTCAACCGCGTGGGGCACGGAGAGCTTGTTGTAAGCAAAAGCTTCTCCTCGTTTGTGAGCCACCGCGCGCATGGCCGAAGGAGAGGGCGGACAAAACAGGACCCGACATGGAGGTTTCAGTGGACCTCACCTTGCTCCACTGCCCCTTGTGCCTCCATCCCTTGAAGCTTCCAGTGTACGAGGTTCGAACACACCTCGCCTGTTCTCCTGATCGAGCAAGGTGCAGGTTTTTTTATTGATGTGTTGTTCATTTTATTTGTGTAGTGCAAGGGAGGGCACA
The DNA here is from genome assembly GCA_021605145.1 of Aegilops bicornis. Taxonomy (NCBI): domain Eukaryota; kingdom Viridiplantae; phylum Streptophyta; class Magnoliopsida; order Poales; family Poaceae; genus Aegilops; species Aegilops bicornis. The sequence goes on from CM038672.1 coordinate 263,414,741, forward strand.
TGGCCTACGCAGATTGCAGCGGTGAGCACCCCAGGAACTAGCGGCAACGCCAGAAGTGCGAGCGCGACGACGGCTTCGACGTGCGCAACATGGAGATGGACACCGTCCTCTCCTCGGTGAGGGTGGAGTGCCCCCTGAGGGAGTCTTGGATTAGGGGGTCCTCGTGTGTCCGATCTATTCGATATGGGCCGGACTGATGGGCCGTGAAGATAAAGCAGAAGACTATCCCCCGTGCCCGGATAGGATTCCTATATGCGTGGACGGCAAGTTTGGTGTCTGGATGTACTATTTCCTTCCCTTGTAAATCGACTATGTACAACCCTAAGCCCCTCTTGTGTATATATAAACCGGAGGGTTTAGTCCATAAAGGCTATCAGAATAATGATAGGCTAGACAACTAGGGTTTAGCCATTATAATCTCAAGGTAGATCTACTCTTTTAACCCTTATACACACGGAATATAATCGAGCAGGACGTAGGGTTTTACCTCCCTTAAGAGGGCCGAACCTGGGTAAACATTGTGTCCCTACTGTCCCTTGTTACCATTGATCCTAAGACACTCAACTTGGGACCCCCTACCCGAGATCTACCGATTTTGAGACTGACATTGGTGCTTTCATTGAGAGTTCCATTGTGTTGTCGACAGAAGGACCGGTGGCTCGGCTTGTCATCAACAACGACGCTGTTTCCGGGGAGACCTCTCTCCCTGACCAACTCTTTGTATTTGGCGGGTACATGCTGCATGCTAACTCGACCGGTCGCCTCGAGCAGATCGACAACTACACCCCTGGTCACCAGATCGGGTTTGGAAGTTTGAACTACATCACTGACACCCGAGGAGACCTGATCTTCAAGGGGTTCATGGCCTCGGTCGCTGCTCCCCACCCATACGAAGGAGGTCCTTCAGATCCACCATTAGATTTCGTTCAGGGATCGACGCTCATGCCTTCCTCGGCCTTAGATCCAGGGCAGACCACTTCGTCCGAAGACGGGAGGATAAACCTCGCCGGATTCTCTCCCATCAAGGAGCATCTAGACAAAGACCCAGATGCGACCATGCTGTCGGTGAACCCGAACTCAAACGAAACTCTCCCCATCATCAGGAAGCCGAACTCGCCTCTGGAAGCCAACTCCGAACTCTCGAGGGCTGCACCCATCGGTCTCGGTTAAGTGGTTATTACCAAACCCAAATCCGCAGATCCTCAGATGCTTGTCCAGCTTTCGCTCTTAAACGAAACTCTGGACCTAATACAATCTGTCGCCATCACGGAAGTGTCACCTCCGAACTACGCCCACCTCGAACTAGGGCCTGAGAGTAGGGAATTTCACGCCCCACCCACCACCCACTTAATAGCCACAGTCGATGACTTAACCGACATGCTAGATTACGCCTCCGAAGACATCGACAGCATGGATGACGATGTCAGAGCTGAACCAGGTCAAAACCCACCCATCACTGGGCGTTGGAAAGCCACTACTCCTTATGATGTATACATGATGGACACGCCTGAGAGGAAGGACAACGATGGCACTCAAGACCCAGATGAGGACAAGCCCGTCGGCGAACCACCAAAACACCAACGTTAGCGGCGCCGCTCACGATCACGTCGGGCGAGGGAAAGCAATACCGGCACCGGAGACAATGACACCCCGAACAATGCCAAAGACTTCGACCACCCTGTTGAGCCTGCAATTGAGCAGGATGAGTGGGAAGAGGGTCAAGTCAACCCCGACGAACTTGCCGATCTTGAGGATTCGGAAGATAGTAATTACTTACCGGCCTCCGAAGAGGATGTTAGCCTCGGTGACAAAGGTTTCATCATACCAGAGGAACCCCTCGAACAAGAACGCTTCAAGAAATGGCTCATCGGCACCGCACGGAGCCTGAAAAAGAAACAATAGCAAATTCAAGCCGAACATGATACGCTCAACGATAGATGGACCAAGTTCCTAGCCACCGAAGAAGGATATGGCGTTGGGCACCAAACAAAAAGTTATCCCAAATGCAGGCTAGTGCCACAATTCGACGATGAGGCCTTTCATCCAATACCGTCAAAATACAATCAAACTGATCAACCTGGACGACCACCACATGGACGGGACAAAATGGCCAATTATGTCGAATACCAGCCCGCGCCCCCTTGCCATAGAGGCAAGGAGACAACGGCTCCGGGCTACACGTACGACCTACATCAGGACCTGAACAATAGAGCCGGCTAGACCAGATCAATATATGGATAAAGAGGACGTGCCCCAATACGAGATGACTGCCATCAAGCCTGGCACGACAAACATAACCAAGTCCGGGATCAGCACCGAACACAGATGTCCGCCAAACTCCATAGCGATGTCGCCCGGTACTGAGGTGCCGCACACCCTATGTGCTTTACGGATGAGTTAATGCAGCACCAATTTCCGGAAGGGTTTAAACCCTTGAACATCGAGAAATACGATGGAACAACGGATCCCGCCGTATGGATTGAAGATTTTCTTCTCCACATTCACATGGCTCGCGGAGATGATCTCCATGCTATTAAATACCTCCTTGTAAAGCTGAAAGGGCAAGCACGACACTGGTTGAACAACCTCCCAGAAAACTTCATTGGAAGTTAGGAAGACTTACAGGATGCTTTTTGGGCCAACTTTCAAGGCACTTATGTCTGACCATCGGACGCTGACGACCCAAGCCACGTAATTCAGCAACCTGGAGAGTCACCTCACATACTTTGGAATCGGTTCTTAATTAAAAAGAACCAAATATTGGACTATCCGAATGCCGAGGCCTTAGCGGCATTTAAACACAGCGTCTACGATGAATGGCTCGCCCGACACCTCGGCTAGGAAAAGCCGAAGACCATGGCAGCTCTTAGTGCAGTTATGACCCGCTTCTGTGCGGGCAAAGATAGCTGGTTGGCTCATAGAAGCAACAGTTCCAGCGACCCCGACACCTCTAAGGCCAGGGATGGCAATGGCAGGCCATGACGCAACAAAAACAAATGTCGGAACAATAACGAAACATAGGATACGGCAATAAACGATGGATTCAGTGGATCCATACCTGGTCAACGAAAGAAGCCGTTCAAAGGTAATAGGGACGGTCCATCCAACTTGGACAGAATACTAGAGAGACCTTGCCAGATTCATGGCACCCCTGACAAGCCTGCCAACCACACCAACAGAAACTGCTGGGTTTGCAAACCGGCCGGCAAATTAAATGCCGAACATAAGGGGAAAGTGAGGGAGTCCTATATTAAGGGGTCCTCAGGTGTCCGGCCTGTGTCACATAGGCTGGACTGATGGGCCATGAAGATACAAGATAGAAGACTTCCTCCCGTGTCCGGATGGGACTCTCCTTTGCGTGGAAGGCAAGCTTGGCTTTCGGATATGAAGATTCCTTCCTCTATAAACCAACTCTGTACAACCCTAGGCCCCTCTGGTGTCTATATAAACCGGAGGGTTTAGTCCGTAGACGCGATCACAATCATACAGGCTAGACAACTAGGGTTTGGCCATTACGATCTCGTGGTAGATCAACTCTTGTAATCCTCATATTCATCAAGATCAATCAAGCAGGAAGTAGGGTATTACCTCCATCAAGAGGGCCCGAACCTGGGTAAACATCGTGTCCCACGTCTCCTATTACCATTGACTTTAGACGCACAGTTCGGGACCCCCTACCCGAGAACCGCCGGTTTTGACACCGACATTGGTGCTTTCATTGAGAGTTCCGCTATGACGTCGAAGACAGGATTGATGGCTCGCCTTGTTATGAAGGGAAGTATCACCTCCAAATGGGGCCCTGGCCTCAGGCCAAACCCTCCAACTGGGCGACTTTATCATGACCGCCCGTTCGGCCGTTAAGCCAATGATGACTTCTCAGGTCATTGAAAATCGCCTCTGTGTTGACTCCGAATACTCCAAATGGATGGATCCGGTGGAGTTGTCATCTTTAAACGAACTCCTGGATCGCATTGCTGCCATGGGGGTCGGTACAAACTATGGTCAGATTGGGCTTAAACCCGATCAGAGAGAAATCAAATCTCCGCTGATCACCCATCAGATAGCGATCGTAGAGGAGCAAAACAACAACTCTTCCTCTATGTTGAAGATGATCTATGTTCAGATTTCCGAGCTCGAAGAGTCGGATACCTGTCTGCGGAACGACACTCCCAGTCCTCAGAACCTAGAATTGGGCGTTGGGCCTGGAAAATCATTTAACATCTCGGAACCCGAACTAATAAGCTTGGAAGTTTTTCAAACTCCGGACTCCAAATTGTGTCAGGGATCGGATTTAAAGCCACCCACCCACCACAAGCAATTCCGGCCCTCTGGATATATGCGACCTTATGTACGTACGACAGCAGTCTCAGGAAATAGTCCATCATTTTTGGGCCAGATTCCTTGATGTAGGGTGGAACCCTATACGGCCGATCTTTCACGAAAGGAGCGGATCCCAACTAAGTACACGAAGAACACGAGGGGAAACATGAGGGAAAACACAAGAGAATCACTCAACCAACAATATTCGATTACACATGTGCTAGATCCACGAAACACAAAGGGAGATACACGATCCAAAGTCTACAAAGGACGACACAAAGGGTAACCGGTTCTTCTCCGTAAGGAGGTCTTGATGGGGGTCTTCTCCGTGAGGAGGTCTTGAATCCAAGGGGATCCTCTCTGAAGAGGGGCCGCGGTCTCTCTCGTGGAGTAGATCTGTAATGGATGAGCAATGCTCTATCTCACATATGAGCTAAACCAATGCTTACCCTATAAAGAGGGAGATGGGAGAGTATATACAGTCTAGGTAGGAGAAGGGGTACAAGGGCCTCGGCCCTTTACTGTGCGCAGACAGACGGGGCCGGATGTCCGGGCGATGGGCCCGATGTCCGAGTCTTCGGGAGGAGCCGGATGTCCGAGCTGGAGGGCCGGATGTCCGGGCTGGCGGTGAGGTTTCTGTACTCTCTGGACAGAGGGCGCCGGATTTCCGGGCTTCTGGCCGGATGTCCGGGCTAGGGCCGGATGTTCGGGGCCTGTAGGTGCTCGGCAGCTGGGATGCTGTTGTAGTTGGTATCTCCAGCAGCCGGGTGTCCGGGGCTGGGGCCGGATGTAGTGGGTGTCTTCAGCGGCCAGCTGTCTTCTCCTTTCGGCGGTTCTCTTCATCCGTGAACTTGGGGGCTTGTCCGTCTTCACGTGCATCCTCGGGAGGGTCCTCTTGACACCAAATCATGCATAGCATATCGGACTTAGGTAGTAGCCATGTCTCGAGTGGATCATATGTAATATCACAAAAGAAGGAAGTCACCTCGTTCTCGAGAGCTCTAGCTCGTGCTCGTGTCATAGGTCCTCTTAGCTTTTGATGAGACGATGGGAGGTCCATGGGGATGATCTTAGGATGCTCTGCATCATTCCTCCTTGTCAAAGACAAGATTAAAGATTGCCGCGATGAGGACGCAATTTCATTATTCTGCAATAATTGCACGGACGAAGGAATCCCCAACACCATCAACCGCGGTCGCGTATTACACTTTGCTGACTTGGCAACCATAGTGCAGAAGTACTGCACAATGGAAAGCGCCTGGAAAACTCAGACAGCTCGCTGGGAACCACCGGTCTCCACTAAACCCCTCTGGCGAGCAAAAAGGATGCACCCTCGCGGGGCACCTGACCCCATAGTGAAGAAAACTAATCCTACTATGGGACGCGGAACCGTTCTGGAGGGATGGCTCGATAGACCATGCAAAATACACACGACACCGGATACCGTACCAACCCACAGCCTTAGAGCATGTTGGATACTCCGGCAAGTGACCAAGAGCAGCGAGGATATCTTCACCAAAAACACCTCACAGCAATGCATCAAGCTCAATGCGGAAAAGTGTGTTTTTGGCGTTCCTGCCAGAAAACTGCTGGGCTTCATTGTTTCCAATAGAGGAATTGGGGCAAATCCAGCCAAAATCCGAGCTTTGTCACAATTGGCTACACCAACAGACTTTAAAGAGGTCCAAAAACTAGCCAGATGTGTGGCAGCTTTAAGCCGCTTTATCTCCAGACTAGGAGAAAAAGCATTGCCACTTTATCGCCTTCTCCGACGCACCGACCACTTTGACTGGACGGATGCGGCAACGGCCTGACTGGAAGACATAAAGGCTCTTTTAGTGAGCAACCCAATCCTGGCCGCGCCGAACGTCGGTGAACCGATGTTATTATACATATCTGCATCACACCAGGTGGTGAGCGGGGTGCTCGCCATTGAGCGAGAGGAGGACGGAAACAAATTCCCACTTCAGAAACCGGTATACTATGTATCCACTGTCCTCACACCATGCAAATCCCGGTACCCTCATTACCAAAAGATAGCATATGCGGTCTTCATGGCATCCCGGAAGCTACGACACTACTTCCAAGAGTGCTCGATCAAGGTGGCTTACATAGTACCACTCAATGATATAATGAACAACTGCGACGCTACAGGCCGGATTGCCAAGTGGGCCATTGAGCTCCTGCCATTCGACGTAACATACAAGCCACGCTAAGCCATTAAATCCCAAGTATTGGCCGACTTCGTCGCCGAATGGACTGAGGCCGAACTCCCTAAAGAGTACGGTACATATTCCAACTGGGTCATGCACTTCGATGGCTCTAAAATGCTGGCCGTCTTAGGAGCGGGCGTTGTCTTAACGTCCCCCACTGGAGACACAGTCCAGTACGTACTCCGAATATTATACACGGATTCCATCAATGCAGCTGAATACGAGGCCTTATTGTGCGGTCTTCGGATGGCTGCCTCCATGGGCATACAACGCTTGGAGGTATGCGGGGATTCAAATATCGCAATATCCCAAATAAATGGAGACTTCGGCGCCAAAGATTCGAAGATGGCGGCCTATCGTAACGCCATACTCAAAATATCAGCTCGGTTTGAGGGACTCGAGTTTCATCATGTGGCTCGAGAAAGTAATCAAGCGGCGGATGTCCTTGCTTGCATGGGCGCCAAGCATGACCCCGTCGCGCCTAACATCTTTCTGGAAAGGCTCTTCAAGCCATCCATGGTGTGGCAGGGTGAGAGCAGCAGCACCATTCCGGATCTGATTATACCCTCAGATTTCGAACGCAATACCGATATCATCGAGAGCTCAGCCACCGAAATAACATCATCGACCCATCTAATAATGGCAGTAATTGCCCCATGGACCGAACCCTTCTTGGCCTACCTTACTAGGCGAGAGCTCCCTGAGGGTCAGAATGAGGCTCGCTGCATTGTTCAGTGCTTGAAAGCCTACAAGGTCCATGACGGAGAGCTCTACAAGAAAAGTGCTACCGGAGTCCTTTAAAGATGTATCTCCGAAGAAGAGGGACGACAGCTCCTTACCGAAATCCATGCTGGTCTCTGCGGTCACCATGCCGCGGCTCGGGCCCTTGTAAGTAAAGCCTTCCGTACAGGTTTATTTTGGCCGATGGCCCGAGCAAATGCACAGGACCTTGTCCAACATTGTGTCGGATGCCAGCTTTTCGCCAATCAAAGCCATATGCCGCCTATTGCTCTACAAACAATCCCCATAACTTGGCCTTTCGCGGTCTAGGGGCTTGATATGGTCGGACCTCTTAAAGGAGGAAGCCATAAGAAAAAATATCTGCTGGTCATGGTAGATAAATTCACCAAGTGGATAGAGGCCAAGCCAGTTAAAACGGCCGAAGCTGGACCAGTGATAGACTTTATATCCGGTGTCGTGCACTGTTATGGTGTCCCACACAGCATCATCACCGATAACGGCTCCAATTTTACGGCCGATGAAGTGAAAACCTGGTGTGCTAACCTGGGCATCAAGCTCGATTACGCCTCCGTCTATCACCCACAAACAAACGATCAAGTCGAACGAGCAAATGGTCTTATCATAAGCAGCATTAAGCCCAGACTAGTGCGGTCTTTGAAAGAATCATACAAGCACTGGGTTGAGGAGCTCGACTCCGTACTTTGAGGGCTGCGGACCACGCCCGATCGCACTACCGGATACACAAAATTCTTCATGGTGTACGGCGCAGAGGTCGTTTTGCCCTGCAACATCATTCATGACTCGCCTCGAGTGCGCATGTGTGAAGAGAGAGAGGTTGAGCTTGATCGGCAGGACAGTCTAGATGCCCTGGAGTAGCGCGACGTTGCAAAAGCTCGTTCTACATTCTATCAACAACAGGCTCACAGATACCAATTAGGGAAGTGCGGGCCAAGACTTGTAATGTTGGTGAACTCGTTCAACGCTTGCCAGAAAAGAAAAAGGACAAACTCAAGCCCAAGTGGGAGGGTCCCTTCATCATCGATGAAGTTCTCACTGGAGGAGTGTACCGCCTGCGTGATGCATGGGACAATCGCTTAGAGCCGAACCCGTGGAATGCTGCCAGACTTCAAAGATTCTACGCCTAGAGTCGTACTCTTTATTCGTCTTCTTCCCCCTTTGTTTCCATTTTTCTCTCTTTAATTTTTTCTCTAGCTCTATAGCTCTTGTGTGGCCAAACCGCACACCTATGACATACACATCCATAAATGTATACGCCCATAATACCTGGGGGCTTCTTTTACAGATGCTGATTATTATTTTCCGAGCATCAAGCTCACCACATATGTGTCCTTTCCTCATATGTATCTTTTCTTCGCCATTATATGCACCGTTATGACTTAAGTTTTTGCCAAGCTGGTTTGCCTGGCTCCTGTGCTTATGCCCTACGTTCCCGTTTGTTCGGCTACACTGGTGCACGTCGGTCCTAAACAAACGGTTTTTTACCCCTTTCCGCGATGGCATTTGGAACCGTCACCAAGTGAGTGTGGGCGATAGGGGGGGTCCTTCCCACATGACCCAGAAACCGTTGGGATATGCCCTCCTGGCACACACGCTCGGCAAAATGAGGGCGTAGCGACCATGAGCACTCAAATACAGAAATACGTACAGTAGTGCTAAAAAAATACAATTATACAGGCAAAATCATTTTTGGTCGTAAGTAGATCCCACATAGTCAGTCACCACTAAACGTTTCCGTTCGTATATACATCCCACAGAGTCACTACAAGGAAAACGTTTGAGCAAGGTGGCGTAACGCAAATAGTTTTGAAGAGAATGTCGTGTGTGATTGTTCATTGATCCAACATGGTTTATTCCTAGAAACTGTGTGCGTTGCCTTAGGTCATCGCCGACGGTGTTTTCTCATTAACCTTTTGCAATAAGAAAACCCAATTAGCAAGCTAATTGGCCAATTAGCGGGCTAATTGGCCTATTATTAATAATCCATTACTAATATAATTGACATTCATATTAAGCACATAATATATTCCATTTCCATATTAAGGAAGCATGATTTCATAATTGAAATACATCGGAGTACAACATGATATAGCTTCAGCACTCAGCTACCCCATTACACAATCGCACCAAAGAAGAAATTTTCACATGCAACATCTAGAACCTTTTGAAATTAGCATCATAGACGGTACATAGAGAGATGCATCTCATCTGGAAAACTGCTGAAGCGGAAGGCGAATATTGAGCCTTCATTCATGTTTAAGGTCTTTGCAACTTTAGGCCAGTGCCTGTGGATGATTGATCGTACATACTTCGACCTCTTCAGGAACACTTCAATATTGAACCGTGGGCGTTGTATGAAAACTTTCCTCGCCTCCTGACCACAGAGGTGGTTTGAGAGGTAATCATCAGTGAACCCTGAAAACAAGGATGTGCATAAATATCTTCTCTATTTTGGAAATGAGGCAAAGGAATAAAAAAGTCAAGGTATAATAGTTAGTACCATCTTGTAAACCTCAGTGCTTCCCATTGTTTCCTTGCAACACATATAAGGTAGTTAGTCATCAGGTTAAGTAAGGGTTCACATGCTATCAGTAAAATATGTTGATAAAAAATAAGCACATTGCAGATTCATCAGATTAATTCAAGCCACATGGGAAAACCCATTTATCCAAACCAAGCATGATTAAGGACTAGGAAATATAGCACTTGTATATGTTTCTCATGTATTAAGTGCAGCCAAATTCGATTTATTCCTCACATAGTATACAATAAGAGAATGCAGCCACAACAATTGAACATCGCATTGCAGAATTGAACCAAGCAGTTAACTAAACACCACAACAAATGAACCAAACATTAAATGAGCACCACATTGCACAATATAACATACTCCTAATAGAAGATCAGACAGTTAAGCAAACCAAGTATGCTTAACAACTTGGAAATATAGCAATTGTATTTGTTTCTCATGTATTTAGTATAGCCAAATTCGATTTATTCCTCACATGGTATACAATAAGAGAATGCAGCCACATCAATTGAACATCGTATTGCAGAATTGAACCAAGCAGTTAACTAAACACCACACAAGTGAACCAAGCCACAACAAATGAACCAAGCAGTTAACTAAACACCAATTGAACAATATAACATACTCCTAATAGAAGATCAGACAGTTAACCAAACCAAGCATGCTTAACAACTTGGAAATATTGCACCCTGAAGAATTGAACATCTCATTTGCAGAATTGAATCAAGTGGTTAATTGAACACCACATTGCAAGACATATAGAACATACACACTATAGCAGAAGATTGCATGGTGAAAGTAGATAGCACAATTCACTAGAATTTGTTAAGGAAAGGCAGTAGCTAGCAAACTGAACATGGGTCCTTATAGTGAGCTAATAAGACAAGCTACTCCTCATTGTCAAAGATATCAATGATGATTGGCTCCTTGGACATGGAAGAGGGTGAGGCCTCTGCATCGTGAGTTGCCTGAGCCGCTCCGGGCACCAACCTGCTGGCTCTCGAGATGAGGTAAGCACGTGCACGCTGAGAAAACACCTCGTAGTCTTCATCGAAGGCACCGACGGTGGCCTCGACAAAACACCATGAACTGTCCTTTAAAGTAGCCAACCGAGTCGCAGCATCGGTGTGCGAGGCGTCAACGGTGGCCTCGACAGCGAGGTTCTCCTCCAAGATCTGGGGGTCAGCATGAATGGCAGCCATCGCGACCTCATCCGCGCGTTCGGCCGCGATTTGCTCCTCCGCTGCCAAATGCTCCTTGAGGTCCTGGATATACTGCGTGCACCATGGCTTAGGCCAGCGCTTATTTGGTGGATGGGTTGGTGATTTGGGTGGAAGGTGTCACTCTCGCGCCGGCGGTCGGGGCATGTGGGATGTGGAAGGAGGAGGAGAATGGGGGTCGAGGATAGGCGAGGCCGAGCAGCGTGAAGGAGGGTCGCCGGCGAGGAGGCGGCGGCGCTGCAAGCAAGGAGTGAAGGTTTCAACTTGGAAAGGAAGGCGGAAAGGGGGGAAATGTGGCTTTTGGTAAGGGGGAGGGGGCGGGGAGGTAGATATTATTGCGGAAGCCAAAAATTTGGAATCGCTTCAGCCAAATAACTCGCGCGCAAAGTGTCATCAGACACGGTCCCTTATTCAGACACGGTCCCAAGATATTTTGTGCTGCATCTCACATGGTTGGTAATAATAAACTATGTGGGATCCACTTTATTTTTCGTCTTGATTTGAATTACATAATGGGGTCACATCGGCCATGGATGGTGTTTGAATTGCTAGACCTTTTATCTGTAGTGATCATAAAAGAATTGGAATTATTCAGGGTTCGTTTGGACATTTTTATGCATTAAGTGAGTTTTCAATGCATCTATGTGCATAATTCAAATTTGAACTACATGCACATGCTCTAGTGCATATAAATTGGTTGAAAGGTGCATGCTTAGGTCACATGCAAGAAATGGGAATGAATGTCAAGCACCCTGCCACCGTCACTCGGCCGCAAACGTTGAGATACCTGGTTTTTAAATTCTAGTAAATCCAAAACTCGTCTGAAATTCATGAAACTTGGCATGCTATCATGGAGCGGCATCAACATGGCGTGGTAAAGTTTTTGTCCCATTTGGGGCAGGTTTGGGTATAGGCTTCTCACAAACCGGAGCTTCTCACAACAAGCATGATGGTTTCGGTAGGGAACGCCCCAACTTTGGGGACGAAACAATATCCATTGCCTCTAATTGCTTTCAAATTTTTTCTCGTGTCAACATAGAACAACAGGAGTGTTCTGTTATTTTTTGTGATTTTTCAGAGTTCATGTGGACATTTTTATGCACTAAGTGAGTTTTCAATGCATTTATGTGCATAATTCAAATTTGAACTACATGCACATGCTCCGGTGCATATAAATTGGTTGAAAAATCAAATCTCTGGTCCTTGGGTGCATGCTTAGGTCCCATGCAAGAAATGGGATTGAATGTCAAGCACCGTGCCACCGTCATTCGGCCGCAAACATTGAGATACCTGGTTTTTAAATTCTAGTAAATCCAAAACTCGTCTAAAATTCATGAAACTTGGCATGCTATCATGGAGTGGCATCAACATGCCGTGGTAAAGTTTTTGTCCCATTTGGGGCAGGTTTGGGTATATGCTTCTCACAAACCAGAGCTTCTCACAACAAGCATGATGGTTTCCGTAGGGAACACCCCAACTTTGGGGGCTAAACGATATCCATTGCCTCTTATTGCTTTCAATTTTTCTTCTAGTGTCAACATAGAACAACAGGAGTGTTGTGCTATTTTTTTTAGTGATTTTTCGGGGTTCGTTTGGACATTTTTATGCATTAAGTGAGTTTTCAATGCATTTATGTGCATAATTCAAATTTGAACTACATGCACATGCTCCAATGCATATAAATTGGTTGGAAAATCGAATCTTTGTCCTTGGGTGCATGCTTAGGTCCCATGCAAGAAATGGGGATGAGTGTCAAACACCCTGCCACCATCACTCGGCCGGAAACATTGAGATACCTGGTTTTTAAATTCTAGTAAATCCAAAACTCGTCTGAAATTCATGAAACTTGGCATGCTATCATGGAGGGGCATCAACATGCCATGGTAAAGTTTTTGTCCCATTTGGGGCAGGTTTGGGTATATGCTTCTCACAAACCAGAGCTTCTCACGACAAGCATGATGGTTTCAGATAGAACACCCGTATGCAAAGTGAAAGCAGGATTTGTGAATCTCTTAAACACAAACGGTTTTCTTTTGGATGACCCATGTGAATCAGTAGCGGGGCGGCGCAGTACTATTCGATTTGACAGCGGGCGGTGCAGTTCCTGATACGGCTTAATGCATACGAGGGAGAGGGTAGCGGTTCCCGAAATGTTGAATGGCCAATGATGCATTCTCCTTCAATTAGCATCATGTGAATGCATGACGGAAGTAATGGGAGGACCGGGAAAAGAGGCAGCATGATGTGAATGCAATGCAGTTTGCACTCATATAAAGGCGCCCCTCCATTCCAATGCATCTACCACATCGTACGCACCTAAGCATTTGCCTAAGCACCTATACTAATAAGCGCAAAAGTGCCCACTCCAGACCCATGGCGGTGATGCGCGCGAGCAGCCAGCGGCTGTGCCAGATGGTCCACGATGCCGGCCTGCGGCATGGCACCGTGGATTGTCTCCACACGGTGTTGGCGACCGACTGGTGGATGGCCGCCGTCGACGCCAACTACGACTCTCAGTTGGACCAGATGATTGTTCGGAGCACCAACAGGTTCACCGTCGTCAAGAAGCTCGCGGACAACATCGCCAAACTCCTCCAGCCCGCGCGCCCGGGCTCCTCATTGCCTGCCATCCTAATCGACCTCCATGGTCGGAACCTCTTTGAAGCACTGGTGGCCTTGCGACTACCCGCAGACGCCAAGAAGAATGTCCACCTGGAGGTCACGCTCGCCGCGAGGCGCCTCGCCCTTCAATAAACCGTCGACCTACACATCCATGTGTATGAACGAATTGTGTACATAGGTATCTACAAGGCTAGTGAGGACGCTACGATGTTGGCCTTCTTCAGCCGGCTGGAAGCCTTGGATGCCTTAGTTGAGAAGCACCTTGACCTCGCCACACAAGCCGCCGCTCCTTAGCCGCCGGTCGGTGGCCCGGCCGGCGCACTGAGTTGAGGAGGAGGAGGTCGTACGTTGATGGATGCATCTTTCTGCTTGCCTCCTGTAACCACCACTGCGATCGCATCATCGTGGCCTTAATTCTTTTGCTATCGCATTCTCGTTCCAGTCAATATAGACATGTGCGATCCCTTTGCTCAATACAGACATGGCCGTTCCAGTCTTATTTTGATTGGCTTGAATGAAGGTCTATCCCGCCGTTAGGCGCTGCAGCACACTGTGCTCGCCGTTAGGCGCCGCGGCGCGCTCTGCTCGCATCCGTTGGCGTGCTCTGCTCGCATCTGTCAGCGCGCTCGGCTTGTGGACAGCTTTTCCTTGCGTGTTCAACTGATATATATATATATATATATATATATATATATATATATATATATATATATACATATATATATATGGTCGCTCGCCGTAGAGGCGACCGCGAAGCGCTCTGCTCGCGACCCTCCGCGCGCGCTCTGCCAACGGTTGGGCGTGCGCACGATCACATCGGGGGGCCCGTATGCATGCGGTTGCGCCATGTGCGTTGCCACGCGATGCAGTTATGTGCGGCACGCTGGATTAACGTGCTGCAAATTAGAACTGCCATCAGGGCCTGCCGATATTCCTGGCCGTTCGGCTTCCCCTTTAATTCCCGCGGCCATTATAACCTTGGTCACTTCAACCTTTCGATCGTGCCCCACAACACAACAAGCACACCCACGACGACACATAGAGAGCGGATGTCCGGCGGCGCTCCAATGGAGTTCGGCGAGCATAGAGTGGAGACCCATGCGAGAGAGACGGATCTCACGGTGGTGTACACCATCGACCCGACCATGGTGGACGACAACATCAACAACGTTGAGTAGTTGCTTGTTGGAGACAAGTACAAGGTGGTCGGCATCGACCTCCAGTACACCGCCGGTCGTTCCGGCATAGATCAGAAGGTTGTCGTCGCCCAGTTGTGTGTGCGCCATCATGTCCTCGTCTACCACTACCGCATGGCCACAGAGCCTTGCGACAGCTTCAACAGGTTTGTCAATAGCATTGACTACAATTTCGCCACAGTGGATACCACCAACGATGTAAAATCACTCAGATTTACGAGCTTGGCCTGCAAGAATCTTGTCGAAATCCATGACCACTACACGGTCTGGGGTAGCACGAAGAAGGACTCCCTGGTCAAACTTTCGTCAGCCATCATCGACCCCTATTACGAAAAGATGAAGCATGATGCCCAGAGAACAAGTCCCGTATCTTGGCACGGGGCCTGGATGCGGCAACTGGATGAACCTCACCTCAGGTTTGCGGCCAAGAGCATGTACACATGCTACGAGATGCACAGGAGGATCGTTGACATGAGGAAGTGCCTCGTTACCCAAATCAACGAGCCCGGATCGAGCCACAAGCAGAGCAAGTGTCACAAGAAGTAGATGATGATCAGATGATCGTTTATGCTAGTTAATCATGCATGTAATATATAATTTACTTTATTGGTGTGTGGAAATGTCATTTGTGTAGTAGCCACCTATGTAATTATGCATGTAATAGTTTACTTTGCTGTGTGCAAATGCCATGATTGTAGTAGCCACCTATGTAAGTGGATGTTTAATTTGGTTATGCAAGCATGTCCTTATAAGTGTGCATATATATCTATATATATATATATATATATAGAGATATAGATATATATAGGGTGGGTCTATTATGATAACACCCTTTAGAGTCTTATTCTGCACACCAAACGCCTTATTCTGCTAACAGTTTCGTGCTGCCTCGGACCGCGAAAACAAACTGCATCTGGATTACATCCCACCTTATCCATTCGAGCCCCACGGTCCTCCACACCACCCGCGCCCCACCCACTCCTCTCCTTCCACCTCCCCCAACAACCACCTTCCACGACGGAGCACACCGCCCGTGGGCGGGCGCCCACCTTCTCCGGCGCGGTGCAGCCCACACGAGCCGCCACCTCACCCTCCCACCTTCTTCGTAGCGGGCGGCCCACCCACCCGAGCCAGCGCCCCACCCTCCCACCTTCTCCGGCCTGGCTAGCAATCGACCACCACTCCACCTTCCTCGGCCAGATCCATGGCACCACCACCTTCCCCCAGCCCCCCCGCCCACCACCACCGTCCTGCCGCAGCCCACACCACCAGCCCCCCCATTACCCCAAGGCCCCCCCACCGCTCCCCACGGTCACCTCCAAATCCGCCCCTACCACCGGGCTGCAGCACACACCACCTGCGCACAACTCATCGCCGCCCAACCAAACGCTGGAACCCCGCCACGAATTCGTCGCCACGGCCCGGCACGGCCAACAAGACAAGATCCGGCCGCCGCCACTTGCCATGACGGCCTTTCAGTGCAGGAGCACCTACGGCGTGAGGGCACACCGACCCGCCACGCCTTGCTCCATCGCGGAGACGCGAAGGAGTGGCTCCTCGAATCTCCTGCCAACCGCCGCGGCCCGCTGGAGATTGACGCAGCGGCATGGCCGGGGTTGGAGGAGATGGCGCAGATCCAGTCACGCCGCCGGCAGGAGCCCCAGCGCATCCCGCGGCCATGGCGGGATCCCCACCGCGGGCATGCCCCTTCCGACCGCCCTCCCTGATGGCCGCCTCCCTAGTCCTTCTCCTCGTCCCCTCCGGTATTATTGGCATGGCGGGGCTCTCCCGTGATCCGCTTCCGCCATTCTCTCCTTCTGGCCCCTGCTCCTTGTACATCCCTTCCTTCTCTATTGCTCCTTCGACTGATTCCCAATGCCTCCTCTGTTTTGCAGGTTCGGAAGCACTCCCTGTGTCGACAACAAAAAGGTGAAACGATGATTTTTCTTGTTCAGATGCAGCTCACTTCGTCGACATCGTCCGGCGTCCATCGGAGCAGTCCACACAGCAGGCGCAAGCGGCCGTCGTCGACTCATTATGTCATACACTTGCACGCGCCACCTCTTGCATCTTCCAAATTCGTTTGCAGGCACCGGCATGCTGGTTCTATTGCTGTTCAGAAAAGAATTTTTTTTAGATTTTGCTAGTGCACAACACTGCAGTTTGCTTGTGCTCACGGTGCGGTGCGGTTGGGCGACTAGTTACTATGTTTCTGTTGATTTCACAGATTTTCCAATACGTTTGTAAGAAATGTTTAAAACAGTAGTTCATTGTACAAAAAATGTGGTGTAGTTTGGCTCTTTGGCGCTACAAATCAGGATTTGCAAAAAAATATGGTTCGAACGGCGGGCGGGCATGCAGCTCACCGACCTCGCCTCATGATTCGTTTGGCAATCGGCTGGGTGAATGGAACTGGACCCGTAACCTAGGAATTTGATTCAATTTTTGTTTGAGAAGTTTTTATGTAAACTTGGAGGGTAAAATTTGTAACTATAAAAAAGAACATTGCAGTTCTCTCGACTACTGCAAGTGCATTTGCACTTGTTTGAAAAGTCTGACGGTTTTCTTTTCAGAAGTTCATTTATTTAGATGCAATTTATTAGTCATGTCTAATGCAGCTCACTTGCCTTGACTATGGAGTGCACACATGTTTCTATAAAACAAAAATATTTAGATGTATTTTATTAGTCATGTCTAATGCAGCTCACTTGCCTTGACTATGGAGTACACACGTTTTTCTATAAAACAAAAATAGAGAAAGACAACAGGAGAACTATGTACTTGACTTTAACTTCGTGCTTCACTTCAATTATTCGTGAAGTGAGCTACACTCATCCCGCCTGTGTTTCGTGAAGGCCTAAAAATGTAAAATGCATCGGGAGTTGTGCGTGGTTCACTACACTCGGCCTCGTAGTTTAGATGAAATTACAAAATGAAAAGTTAGCAAAAATTGTGATAATACAGTTCCTTTTGTAGACATTGCAGTGCGGTTTTCAGTCCGATGCAGTGCGGTTTTTTTTCCGGCAAGGCGTTCTTCCGTTCGATGCAAAGATAATCGGTCGATTCCGGGGTCGCGAAAAACAGAGTGTCCGCATTTTGGTAAATTCAAAAAAGCTTTTAAACCGTAAGGAATTGGAGAGCGTGTTCTGCATGAAAAAGTTGCGCCTCGTCGATATCTTTCCAACGGCGTATAATTCGAATCATTTCGACCAGCGGTTTGCAAAAATTTCACGAAAAACGGCCGCTGCCTCCCGTCGTCAGCCGCACTATTTTCAAAATTAACTTAAAACTGTAAGGAATCTCAAAACCATTCCTACATATCAAAGTTGCGCCTTGTCCATATCTTTCCAATGACGTATCATACGCCTCGTTTCGACAAACGGTTCAAAAACTAGAGCGAAAACAGTACCGAAAATTTGAAAAAAAATTTAAAAACAGAATTCCGCGATTTAGTAATTTGAAACTGCTCTTAAACCGTAACGAATTAGAGAAAGATTTATATATCGAAAATATGCGCCTCAACAATATCTATCCAACGGTGTATCATTTGCTTCATTCCGACAAGCGCTTTAAAAAAAACGCGGAAAAACGCTCGCTGCCACTCGTCATCCGCCCCACCATTTTCAAAACTGGTCTTAAACCATGTGGAATCTCGAAAAGTGTTCAACATGTCGAAGTCGCGCCTAATCCATAGCTTTTCAACGGTATATTACACGTCTCATTCCGATAAACGGTTAAAAAACTAGAGCGAAAACAGTACCGAAAAAACACCGCGTGCAGTTTTTTTCGACACGAAGTTCACTAGTCTCTATTGTAGTGCTCGTCGTCAAAATGATGCAGTGCGCTTTATTGAGCGTGCAGTGTCAAAGTGGTGTGCAGATAGTTATTCTGCTAATATTAGCAGAATATATAAATATAAAATAAGGACACCTAGGTGCCCAGGCTCCTTGCCTTTCGACCATCCGCTTCCATTACGGGTCAATCCATCACAAGTTACTGATTTGGAAATAATTACATAATTTGGAAACATTGCTATGGTTCAACACGCCATGCATGGTAACATTTATTTGGAAAAGCAAAATAATTCCATGCATGCTATCGTTCCTTATTGAGAGACGTTAGTAGTACAAATAGGAGAGAGAAAACTAAAAATTAAGGCCTCATTATTGTACCTTAAAGTTCAAAACGTTGGGTATATGTACATTTTTTCATATGTGTGCATACACATTGGGTTGATAAGTACAACATTTTTATTATTTCAAATTAAGATACTGTTTTTTTCCTAGCCATTTTACGACTTTGGGTATCATATACCTATGGATGCCATATTTCACGTAGCCAGGTATATACATAGCCATATTGTACTTTATATACGTTGCCGAGATACCTATAACATTTTCGTACCCTTTTTCACATAGCCGGTTATATACGTGTGCATACACATTGGTTATCACATACCTATGGATGCCATATTTCACATAGCCAGGTATATACGTAGCCATATTTTACTTTACATACGTTGATTGAGATACCTATAACATTTCCATACCCTCTTTCACATAGCCGGGTATATACATGTGCATACACATTGGGTATATTTGCACTCGAGGTATTTCATTTATAGGAATATTGTATGTCCTAATCTGGTAATAAGTACGTTGGGACTTGGGTATATCATTTTTTAAGTTTACATGTTAGTGAGTTATTTTTAGGTATACTATTTTATTTTTAAGTTCGCTTGGTATATACTATGGGATTATGCAAGTATGTTGTATATTTCTAATAAAAGTAAAAATTTGTGTGTGGGTATCAGTATGCATCATACATTTTAATAAAAGTAAAAAATAATTAGGATCACATTTTATATTATTTGATCACCTTAATTTGTATAAAAAAATTAGTGGTCAAAAAGTGAGACCCTGCCTTTAAAAATACTAGATACGTGTAAAATGTAAAATATTAGAAAAAGACATAAACACGTCCTAACTATACATACAAACTTTTTGGGACGATGTTTCGTATTATTAGGTCGTTCTGCTTTCTCAGAAAATTAGAGGGTATGTACTTATATTTTTTCTTTCATTAGGTATATACATACATAACAAAAAATATGTTGGGTGCATATGTGGGCACGCCATATGTTTTGACTGTATAATACAATGCATTATTATAGAAAAAACAATATTTGGGTTTCATTTGGAAAGTAACCATTGCTGGAACCGGCAGTATATTATTTTTGGAAAGCATTGATTGACCGATGATGGTTGTAGTGCATGCAAATAAAACTTGGAAAGCCATCATGTCATGGATTACACATCATGCACCGACGAATATGACTTACTATAACGGGCTTAGGTGCCCAGACACCTAGGTGACCCATCTATTTTACCTATATACATACATACATATATATACATACATACATACATACATATATATATATATATGACAACACTATTCTAATCATGGTATTAGAATAGTTATTCTGATCAACGGCAACCCCTATTAGGCCGCGATCGAGATGCTCCCGAACTTCCAAACCAGCAGCGAAAAAAAGAAAAAAGCCCAGCCCCACCCCGACCCAACCACCCCCCTCTGCCGGCGGCGCGACCTGCCCAGATCCTCCGACAGTGGGACCTCCCAGATCCTCCGGCGGCGCGGCCTCCCAGATCCTCGCCGCCGCGCCCAAGCTTGGGCGCCGACCTAGCAGCCCCGGGCGCCGCCCTGCCACTTCCCTGCGCCGCCGCGTGCGCACAACCGCCGTCGTGACCCACCTCCCCGCACCGCCACCTTCCCACCACCGCCGCCACCGGTATCCACGCACCTCCACGCGTCGCCGATGCCTGTGCTCGTCGGCGTGCCCACGTTCTTCCCCGTTGACGAGATTGAGCGAGTGCCTCCGGTTCCTCCGCCAAGTCTCCTCCCCCACGCGATGCAGGCCTTCCCGAGGCGCCACGCGCCCGAAACCCACTGCTGTGTCTCCCGCCCTCCGGCTCTTCCTGGCTTCCCCCGTCGAAGCTCCACAGCCACCGCACCGCCTCATCCCGGTGGGGCTCTTCCACCGCGGTGCCTAGGCCGTTCAATGACAAAGCCCAGGTAAGTTCATAGGCGCAATGTCCCTCGGATCCCGCTGCAACCATGCTATTCTCGCCAGCGCACCATCCATGACGGGCGCCATTTTATGTTTCTTCACTACATATGTGAATACTCTCCTCAAATGGTCAGTTGATGTAGACCGCGTCATCTTAAAGAAAAGCCAGTGACAATCTGTCGAGTGAAACCCGTGCACTATCAAGCGAACATACCTGTGCAGCTGACAATTTGGCCGGCGGCAGCAACATTTCTTGGCACGTGGGTGTTGGTTTTGGCGGGCAAGCAAGCAGCAACAAGCAGCTGCAGGCAAAAGGTACTAGCAGGTGAAAAAATAATTCTAGATCAACAATGTTTTACATCGCGACCTCACTTGTTTATAATTTGATGGTAGGCTGTTAGATTTAGTTGACAGTTGATGGTGTCTTGTCGTTCCTACTATTGAATACACTCTGAATTTGTATGGTCAATGCTATGAATTATTGAAGCGGATGGACAGGTTTGTATAATACTCAACTAGATGTGTTAGTCTTCAAACATCAGCAGAGTTTGTTTTCAAACAGCAATACCAATGTACATCTTCTACAAACAAACAAAAAGGGGAAATATGCTAGTCTTGCTTCTTATCTACTCTTAATTTTGAACTGACAAAAAATTATTGATATGAACTGGCTGGTGTTTGATTGGCTCCTCTGACTCCCTTCGCACCTCGCGTCGCTGGACCACTGCGGTCACAGGTAGAATCCTTTCGTTCAGTATCCAGTGCAAGCAAATCTTAATCCGCACGCGCAAGCCTTCCGTTGCCGAGTCAGCCTCCTTCTGCTGTCTGCTTCTGCAGTAGCAAGTCGCACCACCTGCACCTGTTATCACCACAAGACGTTCTACTACACCTATATGTTCTACTACGACTAAACGCCGGTGGTGGTGAAGTTCTACTGTGGCTATACGCTACGTTCTACTACAGTTGTATGTCAGCGACCATGAAAATTCTACTACAGATGTATGCCAAGTTGTACTACAGTTATACACCGGCCATCACAGTGGTTCACATTTAAAATTCGTCAATAAAACAATGCAGTATTTCAAAATCTTAAAATAGAACAGTTCAAAATTCATAAAAAGGATTTCACCATTTCTAAAGAAAAAGCCTTTAGAAGTTCAAATTTAAATAACAAACCAGTTTAATACTTATTACAAAACTAGGAAACCAAGAAGTCCAATTTACAAAAATAGAGATGTTCGGTATTTATAAAAAAATATATTTCCTTGGTACCAAAGAAATAAAATCATGAAGTTAAATTTAAATCAAGATATAAAAACTCGATGTATATGGAAAATCCAAAATTCTTCCCATTTCTAGGGAAAATAAAAGTATGGGGTTCAATTTAAAAAAATGTTTGATGCTTATTTGAAAACATATTTTTTCGAAGAAATAAGACTAAGAAGTTCAATTTAAAATAACATACAAGTTCTAAGTATATAAAAAACTCAGACTTGTTGCAAGAAGTTCACATGCACATCTGTGAACGGTTCAGAATTTATATTGCGGGACGTCCGATATCCAATTACATGTTTTCAAAAATGGCAAAAAATGACGTCCGACCTTCAATTGTGTGTAATTCAATGTATACACAAAAATGTGACATAAGTTCATGATGAAAACAACGAGAAGTTCAAGTACTGCAAAAATGCATTTCAGGTGAGAATAAAAGTATAAAGAAATAAAAGCTTAAAAGTTTGTTGAAAGAAGTTCAAGTGCTCTATCTGGGGAGGTTCAAAAATTCTTGCGAAAGAGGTTCACCTTGTATTTCCATGTTTAATTTTTTCCGTATAAAAATCGAATACAATTCTTTACTCAAAATATAAAAAGGTGAAGTTCAAATTGAAATAACACAGAAGTTCGGAGTTTATTAAATCCTAGGATTTACTAGTTCAAAAAAATAAAAAACACAACGCCATTTTTTGCACTTATAAAAACAACTCATACACGAAAACATGGTTGCTAGAAGTTCAAGTGCTCAGCGAGGAAAAGTTCAAAAAATTCTTGTGAGAGACATTCACCGTGTATTTAGATGTCCAAATACATAAAATAATATGTTGTTTTTCTGTTTTAAAATAATTCTCTCAAACCAAAGAGAAGTTCAAAGTGATAACAACCGGAAGTTCACGTACTACATGGTGTGTGTTTCATATAATAAATACAACAAAGTGAAACGGTGTGAAGTTCAAATAGACATGCCCTAGAAGTTAAACTACTTCATGCAGTGCAAAAAAACAGCACGTCAAAAACAGAGTGAAGTTCAAACAGGCATGCCCTAGAAGTTCAACTACTTCACATAGTGCATTTTCATTCTCGATGAAGGCAAAAATCATGATCTCGTCATTTTCTAATTTATTTCAAAATGACATGAAAATCATTTGTGTAAGTTCAAGTCCTCGGTCGGAGAAAGTTAATAAAATATTGCGAGGGAGGTTTGTACAAAAAGAATATCATTTGTGTAACACTGACGAAATGGATAAGAAAATTACAAACGAAAATATGTCACAGAGGTTCAACGTGAAAACAGCAGGAAGTTCGACTACTATAGTGAATGAATTTGAGAGGAAAAACTTTTAAAATCGTCGCGAGTATGAAAAAACGATCAACATGGGAAAGTTGCGTGTTTACATCAGCTTTCCACCGGTATATCACTTGCTCAATTCCGGTGAGTGGATGGAGAGCTATGAGCAAAAACAGCACGTGAAAAAATAGAGTGAAGTTCAGGTAGACATGCCGAGAAGTACAGGTTCTTCACGTGGTGCATTTTCGAAGAATCTGTTTCACGATAAAGGCAGAACAAATGATCTAGACATTTTTGAAATTACTTGAAAACGGCAAGGAATCAGAGAAAACCATCAACGTGAAAAAGTTTCGCATTTTCCTTAGCTTTCCAATGGTATATTATTTGCCCCATTCCGATAAAATTTGTAGAAATTACGGCGAAAATACATTTTTGACCATTTTCAAAATTGACTTAAAACCGTAAGTAATTGGGAGAAACAATACATACAAAAAAGTTTCAATTTCCTCAAGCTTTCCAACGCCATATCATTTGCTGCATTCGGACGTACGGTTAAAAAATTAGCTCGAAAATACGAACTCGGTGGATTTTGTATCGTTTTCTAAATTACTTTTAAACCGTTCAAAGTTAGAAAAAACATTTAACATCAAAAATTAGCGCATTTTCATAAGCTTTCCAACGCTATATCATTTGCCTCAATTGGATTAGCCGTTTATAAATGACATCGAAAATACAAACTCGGCTGTTTCGTTTGTGAAATTTTACGATTTCCCAAATTACTCTTTAACCATAAGGAATTAGAGAACACTTTCAGCACGTGTAAGGAGCGGTTTTTCAGCAGCTTTCCAACGCCATGTTATTTGCCTCATTCCGATAAACAGTTTTGAAATGCGATCAAAAATACCATTCACGTTTTTTGTATGAAGAAAAAATAGTTTTCAAAACTGCTCTTAAACTACTTACATTTTGCCAAAAAATTCAACTTGGGTCATGATACTGGTGCCCATAGCTTTCCAACGGTATATCGAAAGCTCCATTTGGGCAATGTTGACGGAAGTTCAACCTAGCACTAGGGGAAGTTCAGGTCGAACAACTCAGGCAGTAAAAATGGAAAAAACGCAATTTCATCATGACCCGAGAGGAAAATCTGCCAACAAGCAAGATTCCTATTTAAAACGGTATTTAGTTGCTAAAAAATGTTTCTAGATTATACTAACATCATATAGAACATGACTAACCAGAATAATGCGCGGGGGAAGCCATGGTTGCGAAGATGGCCGAAGGTCGGGTTCGTACAGAGGGAAGTTCAGTCACGTTACTCAGGCAGTTCAGGTTGTGATCAGAATATTATTCTAATCCAGTGATCAGAATAATGTTTATGTGTGTGTATATATATATATATATATATATATATATATATATATATATAGTGATGCTATTCATCATCCAGGGTGCAGAATAAGTTACTCTTCACTCGGGGTAGTATTACGATCACTTCATAATTAAATTACATTTGGATTTCAAATAGTTACATTCCTATTGATTCACTACGTAAAAATTGATATAAGAAAATAAGAATATAGGTCATAAGACAAGAAATTTTGGAGTTTATGTATATTTATACTATGTTTTTATGTTCGTAATTTTACATAACATAAAATATTTTTTACGGCAATTATATATTTTCTTACGGTCTCTTTTTACGCCAGAAATAAGATAAAACTTACGGAACGTAAAATTACAGTGCATTGTTGGTAAAATAGAGGGGGGTGAAGAATAACTATTCCTGACCCAGGGTCACGAATAGTCAATCCCTATATGTGTATATATATATGTATATATATATATATGTGTGTGTGTGTGTGTGTGTATATATATATACATATATATATATATGTTGTTGTTCTGTATGCAATCCCATCGCACAACACACACGTCTTGTTAAGTTGAACCGTTTCTGGTCTCTTGTGTCAACGCAAACAGTTTACCCGAGTGAACCGCATGTCGTATATCCTCTGCGATTGTTACAGCCGGGTCATCCAATCTTGTACCTCAGACTGGGTGAAGCCGAAAGCTAGCTTTCTTAAGGGAATATTCGGTCGGCGGACTAAAGAAGTTTTACCCTCATTACACTATGAACCCCCAATGTTACGTATACTGTGATTTTTCAATCACAGTTCGGGCATGAATACTAACGCATGTCTACCCAGGGAAAGGAAACCTTAGCGGAACTATTCTCCCTGGAAGATGTTTATTACAATCAACAAGTAGTATAACATAGCTAGCCGGATACAACTTGTCTGTTCAAGCAACTATGACCCTACGCCTGGTTTCCATGCATACCCCGGCCTATATTGCCGCTCCGGTATTCGGAAACACTCCACACCTTCGGGTCCAAAGGTCGAAGCGAAAAGGTCTGCCATGACAATTGTTTTACAATCCAGCTAGGGACAAATTTCTCAATCAAAGTACATAGTCACCTGGACTCAAAAACTTCTTCCTCTATGCCGTCTAACAGGCTGTCTAGCTTACAATCCCGTTGGGAAAACTTGGCGGCTATCTTTACTTGGTCATATACCAAACTAACTGCAATTTCTTGTCCATCTGACCCCCGAGGTCCGACCCGAACCATATGATTCGGATCAAGCTTGGTGTACCTTGTTTTCACCATGGCCCAGGCTTCTTGCGCACCTTCTCGGCAGGCCGATATCTTCCATAATAAAAAACGCCGCTGAGCTCCTTTGAATAGCTTCACAAGCTCCTCCATACTTCCTGGAGCATAGGAGGATGGCCACAAAGCCTTGGCAATGCTCTGCACTGCTTGCCGAGCTTGCTCGTGCACTTGGGATAGCTCTTGTAGCAGATCGCCTTGAGATCCGAAGATTCCCTCTTCGGGACGGCCAGTCAGCATACCTGCAGATTTAAACTTGTCAGCTCATTTCTTCACTGAATTACACAGAGGTAAGTTCAAAATCATACTGAATATGCCGCCTCGTAGCCTCCTATTTTCCTTTACGGCGTCAGCTAGCTGGGCTTGTATGTCTTTTAGCTCTTCGCCCAGCAGGGTGTTGGAATCCTGCAGCTTGTTCTTATCATCCCTGGTCCGTGTCAACACACGTTCGCCAGCGGCCAGTTGCTTTTCTGCCCGTTGTTTACCCGCCTGCGCGGCCTCCAGTTCCTCTTTCAGTTGATCTAACGATCTTGCCATGGGAAATACAATAGTATTAACATTACTAGTATATGATTATAATTTTCTGGATGGAGGGAACATTAACAGGCGGTGCCTCCTTGGATTTCTCCAGTTCGGTGGTACCCGGAGCTAGCTGGGTCCGACACTTTTGCAGCTCTTGAGACAGCAGGTTGTTCTTCTCCTGAGTGCCTGATTATACAATGATCCTTAAATCAGTTGTATCAACTGCTTCAAGTTTCGGGGGCTACTGGTATATGATTACCAGATCTGTACACTGCGTAATTACCCGCATATCTTTCAAATGTTGGTCTGTGGCTCTGGCAAGCCCATCCCGAGCAGCTCGGATGTATGCATCAGCCGAGCTGAAGGCATTGAATGCCTCTTCTGTAAAGTCGGGGTCGCAAAGAGCGGCCCTCCTGTGCCGATGATTCATGGCACTCTCCACTTCAGAGTTCGTGACAGATACATCATCTGAATCCTCTGAAGGAGGACAATCCGGCGTCACTCCCGTGTCAGCCCCTGCCCTAAAGGTAGGGTCTGGAACTTGACTGGTGGAGGTGCGGCCGGCAGGATCCCCGGACATAGTCCGGCGAATACTCTTCCTGATAAAACACAGCACACAATGTCACAGTTCGATGTGACTACCAGGGGGCATATTAAAGCCATACCTCTTTGATGAGGGCTCGGCCGTGTTGTCCTTTGCCTTCCTCCTTGAATACCCACTCGGCATGGTTGCCGCTCTCTTATGAGACGCCTCTGGTGCAGCATGGCGTGCCGAGCGCCTCCCCTTTGGAGCACGAGACAGTGCGGTGGGTGAGGCATAATGAGGGAACTCTTTCGGAGGAGATGTCTCATGATTACTTACATATGAGGTAGGAAGGAGGCCAGGATAATCGGCCGTGATGGCCACTTCTGTGCCATCATAGCTCGCCTGGTAGAAGACTCCCTCCTTGAGCTCTATGAATATGTCCAGATCTTCTTTGAAACCGGGATCGAGGTCCCGGTTATGGTCCAACGACTGTGAAGAGGGGCTATGGATCCCCGCGACGGCCCTCCTCCATTCCTATTTGATGGACGAGTTAATGTCGGTTAAACATGACTCGGGGAGAGGATTGAATAAAGTGGTGGGATTAAAACTCACCCTGATAGGAGGATTGTACATGGAGAATCCCTCTCGGCGAGTAAGACGAGTGAACTCCTCTTTCTCCCCTTTGTACAGATCAACCAATATTGCGGCCATGGCGGTGAGGGAATCCGGACCTTTTCGTCCGCAGCATGAGGCGTCATCTTCCCCATTGTAGTGCCACATAGGGAGCCCCTTGAATTGGAGCGGTTGAACGCCTCGCGCTATGGAAGTTGCCATTACCTCGATTATTGATAATCCGGACTGGGGAAGTGTCCTTACCTTGCCAATTAATTGTTGGACTTCTGCGTTGTCTTCCTCCTCGAGGCACCGAGGATGCCAGCTGTGGCGTTTCCTCAATGGAGCGCTGGAAAATTCGGGAAGGCCCATTCGGACTGGGCCAGGGAGAGTGACATCTTCAATATAAAACCACTCCGAGGGCGAGTCTTCGGGTGCCTTCTTTGGCGTGCCGGATAAGTATCCGGTCCCGGCTATGCGCCATATCTCGGCGCTGCCCACCTCAAATACAGATCCCTTTTGGGTACGAGGGACGAGGCAGAAAAGTTTCCTCCATAAATCAAAGTGGGCCTCGCAGCCCAGGAATAGCTCGCAAAGAGCGATAAAACCCGCGATATGCAGGATGGAGGCTGGAGTGAGGTTGTGCAGTTGGAGGCCGTAGTACTCCAGGAGACCTTGGAGGATAGGGTGGATTGGAAACCCGACACCTCTTATTAAGTAGGATATGAAGCACACTCGCTCCCCCTGGCTGGATTGGGGAAATTTTCTGCCAGGGCTTTGCCTGTAAAAGAGGTTAATCCTGCCGGGACGGGGACTAGATCTGCGAGGGGAAGGAATCCCTGCGTTTGAAGCTTACTCAGCTAGTCATGGGATACTGAACATTTCTCCCAATCGCCTTTTTCGTAGCCATGGGGGCGGGAGTAAGAACATGGAACGTTAGCCATGCTGGAATGGTTTCTCCTAGGAAGCTCTAAGGATTTTACATGACCAGGGTGTTATATGCAAAACTACTATGACCTTTCGTGTTCGCTCGACACATGGAAGCTGAAGCAATGGAGGCGCAGAAGCCAATGGGTACAACATTAAATGGAAAGCCAAGTATAACTCTTTGGATCAGACGCTTTGAAGTATTCAGAGGAAGAACCCGCCTTGCAATGCCGAAGACTATCAGCGCGCCAGACACATCATCATTGAAGTCTGGTTCGGGGGCTACTGAGGGAGTCCTGGATTATGGGGTACTCGGGCGTCCGGCCTATGTAACATGGGCCAGACTGATGGGCCATGAAGATACAAGATAGAAGACTTCCTCGTGTGTCTGGATGGGAATCTCCTTTGCGTGGAAGGCAAGCTTGGCGTTCGGATATGAAGATTCCTTCCTCTGTAAACGAACTCTGTACAACCCTAGGCCCCTCCGGTGTCTATATAAACCGGAGGGTTTAGTCCGTAGAGGCAATCACAATCACAAGCTAGACATCTAGGGTTTGGCCATTATGATCTCGTGGTAGATCAACTCTTGTAATCCTCATATTTATCAAGATCAATCAAGCATGAAGTAGGGTATTACCTCCATCAAGAGGGCCCGAACCTAGGTAAACATCGTGTCCACCGTCTCCTGTTACCATCGACCTTAGACGCACAGTTCGGGCCCCCTAACCGAGATCCGCCGGTTTTGACACCGACAGAAAGGACCTCAAAGCGAGGATGATGACGAGCCTCGACCGCCGAACACTGGGGGACAAAAATAGTTTCCCCCCGAGGTGAAAACGACGAACATGATCTATGTCACCCACATCCCCAAGAGGGAGTGCAAACGCGCATTAAGGGACGTCTATGCCTTAGAGCCTGTAGCCCCAAAATTCAACCCATGGTCGGCTTGTCCGATCACCTTTGATCGCAGGGACCACCCAACCAGTATCCCCACTGAGGTTCGGCGGCCCTGGTACTCGATCCTATCATCGAAAGATACCATCTCACTAGAGTCCTTATTGATGGCGGCAGCAGCCTGAACTTGACTTATCAAGATATTGTCCATAAGATGGGTATCGACCCGTCAAGAATCAAGCCTAGTAACACTACCTTTATAGGAGTGATACGTGGCATGGAGGCTCGCTGCACGGGCTCCTTAACACTAGAAGTAGTATTCGGCTCTCCAAACAACTTCCGAAGCGAAGAATTGATCTCCGACATTGTCCCTTTTCGCAGTGGTTATCATGCACTGCTTGGACGAACTGCTTTCGCCCACTTTAATGCAGTCCCGCACTATGCTTATTTGAAGCTCAAAATGCCCGGACCACGTGGCGTCATCACTGTAAATGGAAATATGGAGCACTCCCTCCATACCAAGGAGCACACCGTGGCCCTAGCAGCTGAGGTTCAGGGCGGCCTCAGTGAGCCGAACAGCTCATCGGTCATCAAGACCCAGGACACTGCTAAGCGAGTCCGGTCCGCATTATAGTGCGGTAGCTCGATGGATTTAGATCTTGAATAGCACTTTAGCCTCCGCCGATCGCCCCATAAGGTTATGGCATACGTACCGCGCGTACATAATTACGCGCTTAAATTACCTTGGGCAGCGCCGGAGGCACACTGCGGAAAAGTTCTATAATACGGCTTAACCCTATTCAGACCTTAAATACATTTTCCACTGCAGGTTCGTTAAAAAACCTACCTACTCGATGGTTGTACAGGGGCTCTTTTCTAGGTCCCTCTTTCTTGTAGATGACCATTGACTCCTCCTCTCAAAGGATTTCTCACCAAGGAGAAATGACGCAGACGTGCGGCAGGGCACCATTGGGATCCTCAAACCACTACTTTTAGGCCATGTGTAAACCTTTCCCATGTGTAAACTTTTGGCTTGTAAAATGGCCTCGACATTTATGGCATTATCTGTGATCACACGTCTCGATGTATTAATCAAGGTATAAAGGAAGAAGTTGATCACCACTTTTGTTTGGCACTCGTTTATTTTATATTATCATCTGTATTCCCTCCCTACTACAGACTGCCACACGTGCTTTAGTCCGGCCTTAACACCGGGGGCTGTATTAGGCAGTGCACATTTCAAATCCGAACACCTATAGGGAACTCTTCGGCGTCCTAGATATTACATTGGCTCTGAATCATGTCTTTGGTCCAAAGTTGGTTGCCCGGCTCCTGTGCTTACCACCTTACGTTCCGCTCGTTCGGCTAAGGTAGTAAAGGGAGAACTACTGTGATTGTATTTCTGGTTAGTCCGGTCAAGTACCTCAGTAGAGAAAGCCGAAAACTGACTGTCATGATAGGCGAGAGTTGGTCGATGATTCAGCGACTTAGTATTATACTACAAATCGTTAGCGATTCACCTCGTGTTATACGAGGGGCTGGTCTTCGTCCAGTCGCATGGAAAATGCATCGTAGTCCGGATAGCCACACATGCACCAGGTGCTAGTACTTAGCTCCAAAGTTAAACTCCTATGGCTAAGTGAATGTAATAAAGCCGCATAGTCTGATTGCCTGGTTCACGTCGCAGACACCTCCTTTACGGACCAAGATGTTGGATAAAGTGTGGTCACGCGTTATGTCGAACACTCCTGTAGCATCTACATGGGGTTTGAAGCCGACGACTGGCAACTTTCAGGAATAGAACAAATAAACAGCCGCACAGGAGGAAAAATCGCTTGAAACAAAAGGCGCAAACATAGATATATCACAGCATGGGTTCATAACATAGTTTGTACAACCCAAAAAAATTTAATCAAATATTACATCCTTAGAACATTGGCCCTCTACTACTCGGGATCCTTCTAGGATGTCGTCGAAGTACCTCTCTGGCTTTCGATGATCTTTGCCTTCGGGCGGTCCTGCGGTCGCCACTTCGGTGGCCTTCATCTTTGCCCATTGCATCTTGATGCGGGCGAAGGCCATCCGGGTACCCTCTATGCAGGTCGAGCGCTTCACAGCATCAATCCACGGCTGCACATCAACAAGCCGCTTTAACAAGCCGAAGTAGCTGCTAGGAATTGGCTCGGCCGGCCAGAGTTGGACTATTAAGTCCTTCATGGCCAGGCCTGCCACACTATGCAGCTCCGTCAACTGCTTTAGCTGGTCGTTCAGAAGCGGCGGGTGTTCTTGCGCGAGATATTGCGACGAGAACAACTTCTCAGTCGAGTTCCGCTCCTGGGCTCGGAAGAACTTTGTGGCATCGGCTACACTCTTCGGGATAACCGCGAATGCACCTGGAGAAATCCACACTCGTGTGAGCAAAGCGTACCTTTGACCTCCAAAGATACTTTTCAAAAGAAAGTCCTTACCAGCCGCTATCTGCCTCACCTGCTGGATCTCTTCGTGGGTGTTCCAGGACTCGCTCCACGTCTCTTTCGCATCACGGAGAGCCTTGGCAAGCTCGAAGGACTAGGCC
Organism: Aegilops bicornis; assembly: GCA_021605145.1. NCBI lineage: Eukaryota > Viridiplantae > Streptophyta > Magnoliopsida > Poales > Poaceae > Aegilops > Aegilops bicornis. The sequence goes on from CM038672.1 coordinate 263,446,979, forward strand.
GAAGTCTTCTGCTCCAATGTTTCGCATTTGCTGATGGCATCCTTCAGCTCCTGCTCGATTACGGCCACCTGAGCTTCATGTTGGTGGCGGGCAACTTGTTCAGCCTCTAGTTCAGTAGCCGCTTTATCAGCGGCTGCCTTATTTGCCTCTGCTTCCTTCTTGGCTTGGGCAAGGGCGCTTTTGAGGGTCTCGACCTCGGTAGCGCCACTTGTGATCATAATCAAAGAATTCTATGAGTTAACCTCTCATTATACATATCTCTTCTGATATGAACATAAATTCCTTCTTAACATTGTACGCTTACCTTGTGTTTCATTGAACCGCTTGTTGATGCGGTCGAGCTCCTCATCGGCCACTTGAAGCTTCCGACTGAGTTCGGAAACTTCTGCGGCCTGGGCGGTAGCCGCCAACATGGAGGCCAGTTACAATGGTAGCACAATACGTTACTATCCCGAATATTATGTGGATCCTCTGTCCAGTTTTTTCTAAATCGGACAGAGCCTCAGGGGCTACTGTCTATATACATGTTTATTATTTTATATGAAAAGCTTTTAGAACATTACGTCACATACCTCAAAGCCCGTCAGTAGGCTACTGAAGGCTTCATTCAGTCCGTTTCTGGCGGAGTGAACCTTCTCCATAACTGCACCCATATGGGTGCGGTGCTCCTCCACAATGGAAGCACCTTGCAGTGCTTCCCCCATAGCGTTGGGCGCCTCCGGATTACTGGAGGCTGCCGACGGAGCTGACGCTCCTCCCCCCTCTTTCGGAGAGGGATGCTCATGTGATCCCGGAGCCATGTTGGTCTTGGGAATGGTGTTCGGCTGGGGCTCGGATTGTTGTGGGTCCCTGCCGTCGGTTGTCATAGGGTCCGCCTCCCCTAGGTCTTCAGCGACCGAGGAATTAACCTCAGGTCCTTTCTTGACAGCCTCGTCGCCCCCCTCGGCCAGGAGAGGTTCTTCGGGACGACACTTTGGTGTCCTCCATGGTGATAGGCGAGGGTGCATGTGGCGGCGCGTCACTCTCCACCACCTCGCATGGCAGAGAATTCCCCTCCGATAATGGAGTTTGTGGGAGCTCGCGGGGAGGGCTGAAAGGAAAATAACAAAATAACTTATATAATGAAAGCAGGTAGACCGAAGATAAACAAGTAAGTTTCTGAATACTTATGATTCGGCCAGGGGCTTCACCCTGGGAGGTCTCTTGGGGACCAGTTCGAACTCTGAGTCCGAATTGTCCGGGTGGGTCACCTTCCCTCTCTTTGGCGCCTCCCCCTTCGGGTCCTCGGAGGCCGCCTTCTTCTTCCTCCTCCCCTTATAAGGGAAGTTGCTTTCCACCTCCTCCTCCTCTTCTTCCTCGTCTCTGTCGTGGGAAGAGAGGGCTTCGGTCTCTCCAGACACTGTGTCCGAAGGACCTTTGTGGCGGGGGCCGCCCTTGGCCTCCTTGCCTTTCTTCTTCTTTGCCTTCTTCTCCGGCGCCTGATCGGGCGCCAGTACCAGCATCTTTGTTAGTTGGGGTGTGGCCGGGTTCTCAGGCAGCGGTGCCGGACAGTTGATCCGCTCCGCCTTTGCCATCCAGCCCTGTACGAAAGGCAGGCGATATAATCTTTATTATATTTAAAGTATTGACCAGATAAGTCTTCGGAAAGGTTATGCTTACCGCCGAGGTCGGGTTCTCGATGTCGAGTCTGATGTCCTCGGTCTTCATCGGCCAACTTTTTTCGGCCTTGAAGAGCTGCTTCCATATGTCTTCATGCGTGGTGCCGAAGAAGCGCTTCAAGGTCCATGGCTCCTCTGGATTGAACTCCCACATGGGGGAGGCCGGAGTTGGCAGGGAAGGATACGGCGGAAGAGCATCACTAGGATCACGTTTGTGAGACCAGTGTTCGCACCCAACATGTTGGAGATGCGTTTCTGTAGCATCTTCACCTCCGGTTGGGACCCCTAATCAAGGCCCTTGGCGGTTCATGAGGTGTGTCTCGTGGGGGGTTCGGATTTGAAGTCAGGCGTGGCCACCCATTTGGCATCACAGGGTTCGGTGATGTAGAACCACTCCAGCTGCCACACATTGACAGTCTCAACAAATGCCCCTTTGGGCAAGACTGCATTGGGTAGCTTTCTTGCCATGGCCCCGCCACAGTCCGCATGATGTCCGTTATGACAGCCTGGTTTTTGCCCTCTTCTCTTTCCCTATTTTTCAGTTGGTTTGGTGTTGAAATTTGGAGTTTTGAATCTTTTCAGATGGACTTAAACACTTGGGTACCCCTTAAATTTCACCCAAGTGCCTCATTTCCCTCTCTAACTATCATTTTCTCTCTGTTTCACCTCAAAATAATATTTTGAATATTTTTCTTAAAGGAAAATATTCATTTTCCCTCTTTAAAACCCTAGCTAGCTCAATGTGCTCCAAAGCAACCCCAATTTTTCTTGCCCACAAAAATCTGAGAAAATTCCCAAATATTTTTTGAACCCTAGGGCACCTTCCTAAGCAAAAATATTTCATCACTTTTTGGAATATTTTTTCTACACAAAATTTTTTCTGTTCTAGACAGAAATGGTGGTTTCTACAACAACTACCATTTTACTTGCTCTATTGTGGCTGATTTTTCTTGTGCATCCTCACCTTAGTAGATGATTGCTAACCTCCAAAGCCCAGCTCCCAACTATTAGTAGTTTGACCATAGTAAGCTCTCAAAGTTACTGACCAGAAACTTACCAGGTAGTTGAAATCAATTCTACTGCGTCTAAGTTCAAACAAAAGCGTGGTAACCTCTCAATCTACCACGAACTACACTCCAGACATGAAGTTTTGGCTTAGGTCGTCCTGAGGTCAGAGTTCACGTGGTAACCGCGTTCGTCCAGGCGTGCTAGCAAGCGGCCGACGCGCTATGCGTCGCGCCCGCACCTCTGTTGCTCGCGTGATCGCTTCCCCGCCTGCCAAACCTTGCCAAACTTCGCCCCGATCCTCGTCCCGACCCTCATAACTCTCACCTGGCACTCGCTGATGCCGGAGCTCGCAGCAGCGAGCACGGGCATGGTCCAGTCAAGACAACAGTGCACTGTGCACTGTGTTCGTATCCACCCTCTCGCCCCTGTGCTCGTCTCCGCTCGCCCACAGTTCCCGCGTAAGTTGTGTCACCTTCTCCCTCGCTCACTGACGCCGTTCGTCGCTGGGCGCCGTCTCCATGTGTCCTCCAGCGGAGCCCAATCCCCTCTCGTCGCTCGGCTATAAATAGAGCCCTCCCCAGCCTCCTCGAGCATCATCCACTCCTCACACACACTCCACGAATTCGTAGAAAACTGTAGCCCTGCCGGGCAGGCCGCGGGCCGCCGTCCCCGAGCTCGAGCTCGCCGGTGATCCCCTCGGGTCGTCTCCGCAGCTCTAGCCCCTCCCAGGCTCGGGCCAACCTTCCAGGGCCTCCGCCGTGCCTCGGTGGTGCCGTTCCGCCCGATTGGAGCCCCTGGTGTCGCCTCTAGTCGTCGTCGTCTTCAACTCCGGCGACCTCTGCTTCCTGTTGCCGCTGGAGAGGTCGTTTCCGACGTCGTCCGACCACCCCTAGCTAACCTACGGGTATCAGAAAGTGTGCATCCCTCTAGTTCGGGCCAAGAAGCCCTCCTCGCCGGCGTGTGCTCTGGCGAAGCCGCGCCGTCCTCTGTTTTCCTGTCCCCCTCCCTCTCACCTGACTAGCGGGGCCCGCTAGTCAGCCACTCAGACACTGCAAGCGGCAGTGCAGTGGTGGCGCCCGCGAGGTTTACGCCTTCGACGTCACCCCCCCTCAGTTCTGTTTTATTTAAATTCAAATTTAATTCTATCCAGAGAGCTTCAAGCAGCCAAAACTTTTTTACCATAAGTCCAAATGAATTGACTATTTTTGCATTGTGTTCTTTATGAAGAAATCTAGCAGCTCACCAAAAAATGAGATTTTTCACTGCTGCCTAGATTTTCTGGTGAATTTCAGAAGGGTTCTTGATGTTTTCTTTTGGTGTTTTTATTTATTTTCAGAAAGTGAAGCTTGTCTTCAGGATCACTAGGAGGATTCTGAACCTCGTCTGCACAAAGGCAAACCGCATCAACATTTTCATGGTGCCATTACAATATTTGTGATTTTTTCAACTTGAATTAATGATTTCATCCATGCATTTAAATCACAAGTATATTATTTATATTCTGATTGGTTGCTTGTTTAAGTTGGTATGCTTAGTTTTACAGAAAGTTTGAAGCTACTAAGTTCGTTAAGTAACTAGAAGTAATATTTGTTATGAAGAAAGAATATGGTTATGGATATAAGTAATTATTTTTGAGTTATTTTCTTAAATGAAATAAATGATAAATTTGCTAAGTAAAGATTCTGTTTAAAGTGATGATTAATCATAACCAGGAAAGTGTTATGAGTTGTTGATGTCTATGCTTAGTGTGGATATAGTTGACCCAGTTATTTCCGATTATGTATGATGCATATATTTGTGTTGCACTTTCATGGCATGTTATGACACCGGTTACTTTCACGTTAAGTTGAACATGCTAATAACTCAACTTGAATATATCGTTGACCTGGTCATGGTGCCACTGAATCGAGTTTTTTCCAGTGCAACAACATTTGCCTTTATGGGAAGGCCTTTATTCGATCCGTTGTCATGCCTCTGGTCAGTGCCCCCAATGAGGGAAGGTTATGGGCGTGCGGTACCCTGGCCCGATAAGCAGACATAACCTTGTGTGCCCGTTGTTGATGTTATGTTACCTTGTCCCCGTTTGGGACCATTTATGTTTTGCCATGACGGTGGCCGTTGGTGTCTTTGTTAGACACGGGGCCGCCCAGGACCAGCCCAGTGAGGAGTGAGTCAGAGTGGCCGAGAGAGTGTCATGGCAATGGAGGGGTTTCGTCGGAATACCATTGGTCCACCCGAATGGGAGTGCGATGCCATGGGTTCCGTGGTGTGGGTATAGTGCGCTACCTCTGCAGAGTGTATTAAATCTATCGATAGCCGAGTCCACGGTTACGGACACGCTCGAAAGTAGGTCACACCATGGGAACGTTTAAATTAATCTTGCATACTAAGTTATGAACGTCACACTGTTGAGAAGATGATGGTGGGTAAACCATCTTGATGTTGGAGACCAAGAGTTGGTCATGGTTGTGCCCGCTGGAAAGATCACCGTTTGAGACCAAGTGTTGGTCATGGTTGTGATCGCCGGAAAGATCACCGTTTGGTTACAAGGTAACACGATCCAAGACCATGAGGTTGGTCCGTTTGTGATCCGAGAGCGATCACCGTTGGTAAGCAAGTCCGGGGGAATTTTATCACGAGATCATGATCACAACATGTATGATATGTTGTTGCATTGCTAATTGGTTAAGTATCATGATATTGTTTGTCATTATGTTTATGTTTGTTGTGAGCTTGCAAGTACATTCAATGTACTGACCTGGCGTGTCATGCCAGCTTTCAGGAAAGTCTCGTTGGAAAGGACTGCTGTCCGAGTCTAGATCGTGTCCACATCGGTGTCCCTGTGCTATGGAGTTCCACTAAGACGTTGTTTGCTGCCACGTAGTTGTTATGATCGAGGCCCCTTTATGTTCACTAAATAATGTACATATTGTTCAGCCGCATCGTGTGTGCCGCTTGGCCTCGCCACCTATTGTAATGTAAACTATGATCCACTAGCATCAATAAAGCGGTGATTTTCTGTACCAAGATGTTGTGTGTTGCCAGAAGACATGGTCTCTGAGCTGGCAATGCATGGTAAACCGGTTGCTACGAGCGGTGTGCCTGGCAACGCTTGGTATCGAGTCACCGACCGTAGGGCCACGCTAGACTACGATGTGTTAACCGGACGTTAGTTATGAGTTTAAGTTGAGTGTCGGTAGCATTTGTAGCTGGTTGTTGCATTGCATGCACTCGTTTTATTTTTATGCTAACCTGCTGATGGTTGTGAGTGTAGATGGCTCCAGTGCCATATCCGTGCCAGTTGCATCTGATGCCGTACACGTCGCCGCATCTCCTTCGTAACGTGTGGCTTCGGTTGTACCCCCTCGGTGACGACCCAGTCTATCGTGTGTACCGGGAGCGTCTAGCAGACTTAGTGTATGAGTATCACGCAGTGGTTACTCTGCGCACCAGTTCCGATTCCTGCACTTACACTCGTACCTCCCGGAGCGGTTTTGCCTGTACCGCTTCTTAGGCTGTCTAGTTTTCTGCATTCGACGTCCTTGTTGAGCTTCGTTATAACGAGGTCCGGATGCAGAACCACCCAGGTTTCTACTACTATCCCTCTCTGCACGACAATGGCCGTGTCTGTTTCCCTCTCATTGATCCGGAGTCTGATAGTGTTGCTAGCCGCCTTTCCCGTTATATCACTGCTAGCTATCTTATGATCCACGAGCTGGGTCGAGAGCTGACTCGTGCTCGTACTGCTTTAGCCTCTACTAGATATGTCACTGCTCCATCCTGTACGGGATTTACTCGTTATATTCCATCCAGTTCTAGTTCCCCTATTTCACCGGTTACTCCTCCGAGTAGCTTGGGCACCTCGACCGTGAATCCTCTCAGTGCTCCTGCTGAGTGGGTTTCACTTCTCCCAACCCCTGTAGCCCCAATGCTTCACCCTGCACCTGCCCCGGAGGGAGAGCCCTCGAGGCAGCGTCGTCGTGTTACCTTTAACCCGGAGGTTTCAGTTAACCTTGTCAGTTCAGGATCCGAGTCCGCTTCAGGATAGGACCCCTCAGCACCAGCAGAGCGTAGAGCATCTGAGTATCCACAGTTGTCAGGATGATGTACGGAGGTAGTCGCACGAGTCATGATGTTCTGTTTCCTGTATGAGAGTAGTTGAACCGGGCATGATATTTATCTTTCATGTATGAGTCTATGTATAATTATGTTGGAACTCTATTTTATTCATCTATTTTCTTTGTTATTTCATTTACTCCCGGGATTTGTTGCTGGCTTTTCCCCAATTTATTTTTTAATGTTTCCCATCTCGGTTGCGTTGTCTTGGGAAAAATCCACAATGGATGACGCGGGGAGGCAGCAGTAGCGACGCTCATGAGGATACTCCTGTTCGTCACGCTCCCCCGAGCCGCACGTTCCACCACCGCCAAATCCGCCCTCCACCGAGCAAATTATGCGTATGTTTGAGGAAAGAAGGAATAATGATCTGATTGAAGTATTAAGGAGTGTGCAAGCTGTGGTTGGACAAAATGGAAATCAGCACGGTCATCACTTTTCAGAGAACCAAGCCTCCCAGTTTCAGTCAGGTTATTGATCCCTTGGATGCAGACGACTGGTTGCGAACCATTGAGAGGAGGCTCGAGGTTGCTCGTACTGAAGAAGATGATAAAGTTCCATTTGCAACCCGTTATCTTGAAGGCGCTGCTGCCATATGGTGGGAAAACGCAAAAGCCATGTGGCCTACTGATGAAGAAATCACCTGGGCAAAATTAAAGGATCAGTTCCGGAAATATCATATTCCTACTGGAATTATGAAGGTTAAGCAGCGTGAATTTCTCGCGCTCCTTCAAGGAAATCAGTCTGTGGGTGAATATTTTCAAAAGTTCAATCATTTGGACCGTTACTCCCTTTATGACATGGCCACCGAAGAAAGAAAGATTGACAGATTTCTTGGGGGATTAAACCCGCAACTCCGATGTACGTTCAGTATGTTTGATTTCCCATATTTTCAAACTCTGGTAAACAAGGCTTTCATTGCTGAAAGGGAGCACAAGCTCGTATCAGGCAATAGGCCTGCCAATAACGATCACAAGCGCAAGTTCGAGCCAAGGAAGGAAGGGCAGCCAGTGCAAAAGGCTCGTACCTGGCAGCATACTCAGGTGGAATACAAGCCCAATTGGCAACAGAATGTTAACAAGACCACCACACAAGTCAAGAATGTCGTGACCAACCCGGTGCGAGAAGAGTGCCAGCGCAACAATTCTTGCTTCAGTTGTGGGCAAACCGGACATTATGCCAGACAGTGTCCCAAGAACAGCAAGGCAAATGCCCTATTCAGGCCACAAGTCAACTTTATGGAGTCATGCCCTACCCAGCAAAACATCACTGGGCACGTTCATCACCTCTCCGCAGATGAAGCCCAAGAGAACCCCGAAGTCGTCATTGATATGTTGTCTGTTAATAACATACATGCCGTAATTTTATTTGACTCTGGGGCTTCCCACTCTTTTATTTCGCAGAGTTTTGTTGCCCAAAACAAATTTCCTTGTTCGCTTTTGGGAAAGAATATGCTGGTACAATCCCCTGGATCCTTAATCAGGAGCAATCTGGTCAGCTGTAATCTGGAAATCAATATCAACGGAGCCTGTTTTCCAACTTCCTTGATAATCATTGAGTCTGTAAGGTTGGATGTTATCTTGGGTATGAATTGGTTGACCCAATGTCAAGTATGCATAAACTACGCAACCCGAGAAGTCACTTTGACCAATCAAGAGGGGCAGACTACCAAATTCTATGCTCGCAGAAGCATACCCAAGAAATAAATGGTTTTCACCGCTATGGCTGGTGAGTTGAGATTAATTCATGTGGTCAGTGAGTTTCCTTATGTATTTCCGGAAGAACTGCCAGGCATGCCACCCGATCCCGATCGAGAGCTTGAGTTTGCAATAGATCTTGTGCCTGGAACCGCACCGTTATACAAGAAGTATTACCGGATGCCCTCATCAGAATTAGTGGAGCTAAAGAAATAGCTTGATGAAATGCTCCAGAAAGGATATATCCATCCTAGCTCTTCACCATGGGGATCACCTGCTATCTTCGTGGATAAGAAGGATGGCAGCCTCCGCATGTGTGTGGATTACCGTCAGCTGAATGATGTCACCATCAAAAATAAATATCCACTGCCCAGGATTGATGACTTGTTTGATCAGCTCAGTGGGGCCAAGGTATTCTCCAAGATTGATTTAAGGACAGGATATCATCAACTCAAGATTAAAAAGGAAGATATTCCTAAGACCACATTCACTACTCGGTACGGTCTTTATGAATATACAGTTATATCCTTTGGTCTCACCAATGCCCCTGCCTTCTTCATGCATATGATGAACAAAGTATTCATGGACTTCCTCGATAAATTCATGGTAGTATTTATCGATGACATACTTATATACTCAAAAAGTGAAGAAGATCACAAAGAACACCTCCGAGCAGTGCTACAATAACTCCGCGACCATCAGCTATACGCTAAATTCAGTAAATGCGAGTTTTGGCTCAAGCAAGTTGGATTTCTCAGACATGTGCTATCCGACGAAGGTATAGCCATGGACCCGAGCAAAGTAAAGGATGTGCTCATTTGGTTGCCACCCACAACCGTATTACAGATCCGGAGTTTTCTTGGATTAGCCGGATACTACCGTCGTTTCATTGAAGGATTTTCCAAGATTGCTAAACCCATGACGGAGCTGCTCAAGAAGGATAAGAAGTTTGAATGGACTGACGACCGCACCTGTGTTGACTCTTCCAGATATCTACCGCAGCTTTGATGTGTACTGCGACGCCTCCAGACAAGGTCTTGGGTGTGCACTTATGCAAGACGACAAGGTGGTAGCATATGCATCACGACAGCTACGACCCCACGAGGGAAATTATCCTACTCATCATCTGGAACTGGCCGCGGTGGTTCATGCTCTAAAATTTTGGAGACACTGCCTCATTGGGAAGAGGTGCCAAATTTTTACCGACCAGAAAAGTCTCAAGTATATATTTACTCAGCCAGATTTAAATCTCCATCAACGAAGATGGCTTCAGTTAGTCAAGGATTATGATCTTGGAATAAATTACCACCCGGGTAAGGCCAACGTGGTTGCCGATGCACTCAGTCGAAAACCTGTCAGACTGAATGTCAGAATGAAGTCCTTGCCTCCTTAACTTCAAGAGGAGATTGCTCAGCTCAACCTGGTCATAGTTGATGCTGGTCTTGCTAATATTTTGGAAATTACACCTACACTTGAGGAAGAGATCCGCAAGGCCCAGCCAGCTGACACCGTCCTGCAGAAACATGCCAAGCGTATGATAGCAGGACAGACTTCAGATTTTTCTAAGGATCAACTTGGTACCCTCCGATTCCGTGGAAGGAATTGTGTACCCTGTCAGGCGGATTTAAAGAATAAAACCCTGTCGGAAGCACACGAATCTTCGTATTCTATTCACCCTGGAGGTACTAAAATGTATGAAGACCTTTGACAAATATTCTGGTGGGATGGAATGAAGAAAGACATTGCCTATTTTGTGGCCTGTTGCGACATATGCAACAAGGTGAAGGCAGAGCATCAGAAGCCAGCCGGACTTCTCCAGCCAATGCCAGTTTCGCAATGGAAATGAGATGATGTCTGCATGGATTTTGTGATAGGGCTACCTAAGACTCAGCGAGGCAATTATGCAATCTGGGCCATAGTGGACACCTTAACCAAGGTAGCTCACTTTATACCGATCAGAACCACATATCGAGCAGATCAACTTGCACAACTGTATGTATCCAGGATAGTCAGTCTGCCTGGAGTATCCCGAACAATCACTTCTGATCAGGGGTCACTTTTTACCTCCGCTTTCTGGTCACGTCTCCATCAAGCCTTAGGGACAGTGCTAAAATATAATACCGCTTATCATCCTCAAACTGATGGACAGACTGAGCGGGTAAACCAAATACTCGAAGATATGCTACGAGCCTGTGCTTTGGCCCAAGGATATAAATGGGAAGACTGCCTGCCGTATGCCGAGTTCTCATACAACAACAGCTTCCAGACCAGTCTAAAGATGTCCCCGTATGAGGCTTTGTATGGGTGTAAGTGTCGCACTCCTTTGAATTGGTCTCAAACTGGAGATAGCCGTATTTTCGGAATGGATCTCATGATGGAAGCTGAGAAGCAAGTCAAGGAAATCCGAGACAGATTGCAATTAGCCAAATCGCGACAAAAGAGTTATGATGCAAAGCACCGACATATCAGTTTTTAACTCGGAGAACACGTATACCTCCGAGTCACTTCTATGAGAGGAGTCAAGAGATTGCTAACTCATGGAAAGTTGGCAACCAGATTTATTGGTCCATTTCTAGTTTTGTCCAGAGTGGGTACTGTTGCATATCAACTGGAACTACCCCCCGAATTGTAGGAAGTACACAATGTGTTTCATGTTTCACAGTTGAGGCGATGTATATCGCCGCCTGAGAAAAAGACTGCTATGACTGAAATAGAGTTGGCAAAGGATTTAACATATGAAGGGAGACCGGTCAGAATTTTGGATTAGATGGGAAGGGTCACTCGTAGTAAAGCAAGGAAGTTTTACAAAGTTCAGTGGGAGCATCACACAGAGGCAGAATCGACTTGGGAACGAGAAGAATTTCTAAAGGCACATTATCCAGAATGGTTTTCCCAAGCAACCGAATCTCGAGGACGAGATTCATCCTAAGTGGGGGAGGTTTGTGATAGCCTGGTTTTTGCCCTCTTCTCTTTGCCTGATTTTCAGTTGGTTTGGTTTTGAAATTTGGAGCTTTGAATATTTTTAGATGGACTTAAACACTCGGGTACCCCTTGACTTTCACCCAAGTGCCTCATTTCCCTCTAACTATCATTTTCTCTCTGGTTCACCTCAAAATAATATTTTGAATATTTTTCTTAAAGGAAAATATTCATTTTCCCTCTTTAAAACCCTAGCTAGCTCTCCAAAGCAACCCCAATTTTTCTTGCCCACAAAAATCTGAGAAAATTCCCAAATATTCTATGAACCCTAGGGCACCTTCCTGAGCAAAAATATTTCATCACTTTTTGGAATATTTTTGCTACAGAAAATATTTTCTGTTCTGGACAGAAATGATGGTTTCTACAACAACTACCATTTTACTTACTCTATTGTGGCTGATTTTTCTTGTGCATCCTCACCTTAGTAGATGATTCCTAACCTCCAAAGCCTAGCTCCCAACTCTCAGTAGTTTGACCACAGTAAGCTCTCAAAGTTACTGACTAGAAACTTACCAGGTAGTTGAAATCCATTCTACTGCGTCTGAGTTCAAACCAAAGCGTGGTAACCTATCAATCTACCACGAACTACACGCCAGCCATGAAGTTTGGGCTTAGGTCGGCCTGAGGTCAGAGTTCACGCGGTGACCGCGTTCGTCCAGGTGTGCTGGCATGCGGTCGGCACACTCTGCGTCACGCCCGCGCCTCTGTTGCTCGCATGGTCGCTTCCCCGCCTGCCAAACCTTGCCAAACTTTGCCCCTATCCTCGTCCCGACCCTCATAACTCTTGCTCGGCACTTTCGCCGACGCGGAGCTTCGGCTATGGCGAAACGCACGGTCCGCCAACACAACAGTCTGTTGTGCCTGTGTTAAATCGCCGCCCTCTCGCCCTTGTGCTCGTCTCCACTCGCCCACAGTTCTCGCGTGAGTTGTGTCGCCTTCCCCCTCGCTCACTGACGCCGTTCGTCACCGGGCGCCATGTCCAGGTGTCCTCCGATGGAGCCCGATCCCCTGTCGTCGCTCGGCTATAAATAGAGCCCTTCCCAGCCTCCTCGAGCATCATCCACTCCTCACACACACTCCACGATCTCGTAGAAAGATGTAGCCCGGCCGGGCAGGCCGCGGGACGCCGTCCCTGAGCTCGAGCTCGCCGGTGATCCCCTCGGGTCGTCTCCGCAGCTCTAGCCCCTCCCAAGCTCGGGCCACCCTTCCAGGGCCTCCGCCGTGCCTCAATGGTGTCGTTCCACCCGGTTCGATCCCGTGGTGTCGCCTCTAGTCGTTGTCGTCTTCAACTCCGGCGACCTCTACTTCCTGTCGCCGCCAGAGAGGTCGTTTCCGACGCCGTCCGACCACCCCGAGCTAACCTAAGGGTACGGGTAGGTGCGCCTCTGTCTCCTCTTTTGATCCCTCCCTCTAATTCGGGCAAAGAAGCTGTTGTAGGGTGAAACCCTAGAGGGGATCTTTTCACACTTGGAGGGGGAAAAGAGGAAGAACACTCAAGAACACAAGACACAAATCACTCAAATAAACCCAAATATCACATCCACTAGAGTAGCACACATGAGATCCAGAAGATTACAAGATCAATCCAAGGAAAGAAGCACAAAGGTAAAGTTCTTCCCACTCCTAGAGGAGGTGAGGTCTTGATGATGATCTACTCCCTTGGGAGGCCTTGCAATCCACAACGATTCTTCCCAAAGAGGGGTCTCGATCTCCAAGAGGAGGGGGATACAAGGAGCAAAGCTCTCTTTGGTGTTCTAAAATACTTTTCTAACCCTAAAAACTTATAGGAGCACGAAATATATAGTCTAGGGGCGAAAGGGTATGGGCCTGAGAGGTTACACGGGCTTTTTAGACCAATTCGGAGCGAAACTGGGCCTACCGGACAGTCCGGTGCGATGGACCGGACAGTCCGGTGAGCACAGACGCATCTTCGGGTGCCAACGGACTGTCCGCTGTGGGGACCGGACTGTCCGGTAGTGCAATTTCTGTGCGACCGGACTGTCCGCTGTGGGGACCGGACTGTCCGGTAGTGCAATTCTGCATGCTTCATTTTTTTCATCTTGACACCTTCGGTCAGCTCTTGGGTCTTGGGGTCCTTCTCTTAGGCCTTGGGGGTACTCCTTAACCTCTTGTCGGAGTTTGTCCTCGTACCTAATGAAACATAGCATATTTTGGTGAGGTAGCAACCAAGTTCCATTCATATCCATATCTATCTCCAGTAGGAGTAAGTTCACCTCAGATTCAATGGCGCATGCTCGAGCTCTTATCATAGGTCCACTTGGTGCTTGATGCATTGGTGTATATTCCATGGGGATGATGGAAGGATGCTCCGCATCATATCCCCCCCTCCCTTGGGAGAGATCCGTCCACGGATCGTGCTCTTCATCACCATGGTACTTGGCCAAGTCTTCGACGTTGAAGATGTCGCTAATGTTGTACTTGTCATGTGGGATGTCGACCTTGTAGGCATTGTCGTTGTAGCGTGCGAGCACCTTGAATGGTCCGTCGGCTCTCGGGAGTAGCTTGGACTTGTGTTCCTTGGGGAAGCGGTCCTTGCGGAGATATATCCATACTTGATCACCCGGTTGGAACACCATCGGAGACTTGTTGATGTTGAGCTTGGCGGTGAGTCATACTTGGCGCTCGATCGTGGAACGTGTTTCTTCATGCATATTCTTGAGGTAGGCGGCTCTTGCACTTGCATCCATGTTTGGTCATTCTTGAAGCGGTAGAGGAAGGATGTCCAATGGCGACAAAGGGTTGAAACCATAGACAACCTCGAAGGGGGACTTGCCGGTTATAGAGTGTCTTGCACAGTTGTAGGTGTACTCGGCAATGGGTAGGCACTCCTCCCACTCCTTGATGTTCTTCTTTATCAACACGCATAGGAGAGTTGCAAGCGTCCGGTTGCTGACTTCCGTTTGACCATCGGTTTGAGGGTGGTACGCCGTGGAGAAGAGTAGCTTGATCCCGAGCTTGGCACATAGCGTCTTCCAGAAGTAGCTTAAGAACTTGACGTCTCGATCCGACACAATTGTCTTTGGCACACCGTGCAACCTCAAGATTTCCCTACAAAAGAGATTGGCAACATGTGAAGCATCGTCTATCTTATTCAATGGGATAAAATGAGCCATTTTATAGAATCGGTCCACAACAATAAAAACGGTGTCCTTGCCATTTTGAGTCCTAGGTAATCCAAGCACAAAATCCATACTAACATCTTCCCAAGGTTGATGTGGAATAGGTAAAGACATATGTAAACCATGGGATTGAGATTGTGACTTAGCTTTGCAACATGTAGAGCACTGGTTGGTGAAGCGGGAGACATCGCAAAACATCTTGGGCCAAAAATAGTTCTTGGAGAGCGTGGCAAAAGTCTTGTCGCATCCAAAGTGTCCCATGAGTCCACCTCCAGGAGCCTCTTGCAAAAGTAACAACCGAAGAGAAGACTCGGGAATGCATAGTTTGTTAGCTCTCATAAGATAACCATCTTTGATATAGTATCGTTCCCAAGAAGAATGTGTCACACACTTAGCACACGGAGTAGCAAAAGTCACATTATGCTCATATAAATCTTTGATATGATCAAATCCAACAACATTCAATTCAAGTTGAGTAAGTAACATGCATTTGCGGGAAAGGGCATCCGCCACAACATTCTCTTTGCCCTTAATGTACTTGATCACATAGGGGAAAGATTCAATAAATTCACTCCATTTAGCATGTCGTTTATTCAACTTGGTTTGGCCTTTAAGGTAGTTAAGTGTCTCATGATCTGTATGTATGAAAAACTTATGCGGTCTAAGGTAATGTTCCCAAACATGCAACACACGCACTAAAGCATACAATTCTTTGTCATAGATGGGATAGTTAAGTTGAGCACCAGAGAGTTTTTCACTAAAATATGCAATAGCTCACTTTTCTAGCATCAAAATGCCACCAATTCCATTACCACTTGCATCTCAATGAACCTCAAATTTTTTGTCAAAGTGGGTTAAATCAAGAATCAGAGCATGAGTAAGCAAAGATTTAAGCTCATCAAAAGCGGTAGATTGCAAAGGTCCCCAAACAAAAGGAGCATTTTTCTTACTCAAGGCATGCAACGGTGCGACAATAGTGCTAAAATCTTTCACAAAGCGACGATAGAAACCCACAAGACCAAGAAAACTACGCACTTGTTGCAAATTGGTGGGTTTTGGCCAAGTTTTAAGTGCTTCCATTTTAGACTCATCAACATGGACACCCTTTGAGGAAACAATGAAACCCAAGAAAACAAGCTTGTCAACTCCAAAAGTGCACTTTTTCATGTTGGCGTAAAGACGTCCCTTGCGAAGAGTTCGCAAAACATCCCTAACATGTTTTATATGATCCTTGATTGATTTGCTAAAAACAAGTATGTCATCGAAGTAGACCACAACAAACACTCCAATGTAAGGGCAAAGCACAAAATGCATGCGACGCATGAAAGTACCAGGAGCTTCCGATAAACCCATAGGCATGACCAACCACTCGGACAAGCCAAATTTTGTTTTGAAAGCGGTTTTCCATTCATCACCTTGTATGCGGATTTGATAATAGCCACTTTGAAGATCTATTTTTTGAGAAAATGGTGGCACCGTTAAGCTCATCTAGCATATCATCAAGGCGAGGAATGGGATGCCTATAACAAACGGTGATAACATTGATGGGTCTACAATCGGAGCACATGCGAAAAGTACCATCTTGCTTGGGTACAAGTACAAACGGAACGGGACAAGGGCTTAAGCTTTCACGTACATGACCGTTGTCGATGAGTTGTTGTACTTGCTATTGGATATCCTTCGTTTCTTCGGGGTTGACGCGGTATGGAGCCTTGTTCGGAAGAGGAGTGCCGGGGATGAGGTCGATCCTATGTTCAATGCCACGTAGAGGAGGAAGACCGGGAGGTAGCTCATCGGGAAAGACACCCTCGAATTCCTGCAACAAGTTAGAAAACACTAGAGGAAGAGGATCAAGATTGTTAGTTTTTGTCACCTCATCCTTGCATAGGAGGACAAAGTGGATGACACTCGATGGGTTCTCACACACTTCTCTCATCTCTATTTTTGTGGCTAGGAGGACTAAGTTTTTCTCTCTTGGCAGAGAGGCGCTCAATTTTGGCTTGTGGCGCTCACTTTCTTTTTGGTGGTTCACTCTCTCACTTGGATCTCCATGATGGGTGGATGCTTGCTTATCGGCAATCACTTGGCTTGGTGACATTGGTCGAAGCACATATTCCTTGCCTTTCATCTTGAAGCTATAGTGTTTCATTCGTCTGTTGTGGATGACTACGTGGTCGAATTACCAAGGTCTCCCCAAGAGAAGATGGCACACGGACACCGAAACCATGTCGCGCTCCAAGGTATCCTCGTAGGCGCAGATCTTCAAAGAAACTTGCACAGTATGCTCCACTTGAATAGTGCCGGAGTCGCTTAGCCATTGCACCTTGTAGGGACGAGGGTGCTTCTTCTTGACCAATTGCACCTTGGAACATAGCTCTTCACTTGCTAAGTTGTGACAACTTCCTCCGTCGATGATGACTTTCACAGAATGCCCATTGATGCCGGCCTTTGTGTGGAAGATGTGGCACCGTTGGTCTTCTTCTTGGTGGTGTTGAAGTGTCTAGACCTTGGAGACCGCGAGGGAGGGACATGAATCGTTGTCACAAAACACTTGATCATCTTCATCTTTGTTCACGTGCTGGTGCGTGGCCACGTGCTCAATGGCTTCCATTTCTTCTTCACTCATCGAGTCATATGTGCCATCATCATTGAAGATCATTGTTCGCTTGTTGGTGCATTCGAATGACTTGTGACCTCAGCCACAGCATGTGAAGCACTTGAATGAACTTGTCTTGATGGTGTCGTTTGGTGGCACCGCGGGTGACGGGGTCTTGGATTTGTAGGTGCTTGCCGGAGTACGAGTCGAGGAGGGTGTAGCTTGCTTGGAACTTGACTTGTCTCTGGTACTTGGTGATGCTCTAGTTGAGGTAGGAAGTGCCGGAGTCGCGGGAGCTTGAGAGTAGGAGCTATAGGTCTTGGACGAGTACTTGTCATATTTGAAGTCATCTTGCAATTGTCGCTCGGCCATGGTCGCTTGATGAACTAGCTCGAGAAGGTTTGAGTATGGTTGGAAATCGGCAATCCGCTTGATAGGGTGGTTGAGGCCGTTCAAGAAGCGTGCCATTGTTTGCTCATCATCTTCCTTGACATTGACTCGAATCATGGCAATCTCCATTTCTTGGTAGTATTCTTCCACCATCTTTGTGCCTTGCTTGAGGAGTTGCAACTTCTCGAAGAGATCACGGGTGTAGTGTGTAGTCACGAAGCGGGCTCGCATGACATCCTTCGTTTCGGTCCAAGTTGTGATTGGTGGTTCACCTCTTGTTTGTCATTGCTCGATCACTTGTTCCCACCAAATGAGGACGTAGTCTTGGAACTCGAGGGAGGCCATGGCGTTCTTATTTTCCTCGTCGTAGTTGTGAAGACGGAATATCTTATCCACCTTCAAGGCCCATGAGAGATATTCCTCGGGATCATTGCTTCCGGAGAACTTGGGCATGGTGAACTTGAGCTTGCCGTAGCGGAGTTCTTCATCATAATAGCGGTTTTTATATGTCTCTTGCCGTGGAGGAAGCTCCTCAAATGCTCGTTCCTCGCGATATCGCTCTTGGCGTGGAGGAGGGTCTTGGAGCACTTGTTCCACTTGGGGTTGTTCTTGTCTTGGAGGAGGACGAGGGATACACACTTGCTTGCGCCTTTCTTGTTGCTCTTCACGTCGCGCGGCTTCTTCTTGTATCTCTCAACGAAGAGCTTTCTCTTGTTCTCGCAATTGGCGGTTGCGCTCTTCAACAGCTCTAGTGGCGTCACGGACTGCGCTATGTGCTTCGAGTGCTTGTGCTTCACGTTTGAGGGCTTGTGCTTCATGGCGCTCTTGTGCTTGTCGAATTGCCTCACCGTATTGAGGTTCTTGACGTGGCACTTGTGGAGGTATTTTCTCTTGCTCCATTGCTTCTTGCGCTTGGTGTCTCGCCCTTTCACGTGCTGGAACTCGATCTTGTAAGCCGTTGCCATGGAAAGGATTTTCTTGAGCTTGGTGATCTTGAGGAGCTTGACGTCGAGGGAAGCGAGCTCGTGGAGTACTTGCATCATAAGAGGAGTAGTCCGAAGATTGCCGACTTGAACGGTGGCTTGAGTGGCGTCGTCTTGTTGAAGAAGAGGAGGAAGACGGGCGTCGCACGATCATGCTTCAGAGCTCTTCCATTTGTGTTGTGAACTTGGCGTCGATGTAGTCGCGGTTCCGTGTTTCTGATTGATGAAGGTCGGAGGCGAGTTGCTCCATGCATTCACCCAATGCTTCGCTTTCTTGATGTAGCGCTCGTTGCGCGATGAAGAAGTGGTTCTTGGTGATGAAGCCGTTATCACCATGTTGCTCCACGAAAAGTAGGTTCGCCGATGAACTTGGCCTATCCGTCATAACCAAGTGGGGTGAGTAGGAAAGTGAGAGAACAATACCGAAGTTACCTTTTCCGAGGATTGAGGATGTAACAAGTGTCACTCAATGTAATGCCACAATAGGAGAATTGGAACCGGGTTTGTTTCTCACACCTACAAATAAAAGGCTTATGGAGGAGCTCAGTTAGGGTGGTGGCGAAAATTTCAAGCAAATGTTAGTCAAGATATCGATAAGGTTGAGAAGGTTCACAAAAAATGCAAGTAAAGCAAATAGATCAAAGCCAAGAGTATCATTAGGAACACACACACGGAAGATAGATGGGATCCGCACAACCAAGGGGTGAGCTCAAAATGTGTGACCACGAGAAATGCTCTTGTTGTGTGAATGCTAGAGAAATGCTAGCTCAATTTCTCAAAAGGGCAAGATACGCTTGTACACCAACCTATGTGACAAATGTGTCGTCTTCAATCCCAACTATGCTATGTATGCGGTGACCAAGATGATATGCAAAATGGCTCAATTCTATTTCTTATAAGCTCTTTGTTTTTCCTCTTTTGCTTAAAAGCTTTTCTTTCTTTCTTTTTTTCTATGCTTGATGCTCGAGCCAAGTATGATATGAGACAAGTATGTAAGATATGCACGGGAGAGACTGATGGCACTAAGATGATAACAAGATCACTACGGTGCACAATACGTGGCCCGACAATTCTCAACTCGCTAGTCTCGATGGGTAAGCAATGCAAACTGGCTCGGGGTATCAATGCAAAAGCAAGGTAAGGAGCAAGTGTCATCGAGGTTACCGTACTTTCTTACGGTTAGCGGGGAAGATGACTCCGAGGCGATGATGGTGATGTCGATTTCACACGCTCCTAAGTAGCCGAAACATCTTAGGAAACAGGAAATGCAACTCAAAATCGGTCAAATGCAGAAGGTGGGTGTTTTTGTGATGATTTTTTATGGAGGCTAATGGTGGTGGTAATGATATGAGTGGATGGGGGAAGTCAAGATCTTCCAAACGAGCTAAAGAACACAAAAAATGGACTGCGGATGTGGAAGATATGGCCGAAAGAAGAAATCAGCCGAAGTAGTTTTTGAACTAGCGGACAGTCCGGTACTGTGCAGCAGACAGTCCAGTATGCATCCGAAAACCTTCTGATTCGAGCGGACAGTCTGGTGCAAGAGTGATTTTTGTCCTAATGCAAGTGGACAGTCCGGTCCTCGGTGCGGACACTCCGGTGCGGGCTGAGAAAGCTCGAACTTGAAATTTTTGGGCGGAAATTGATGGAGAAGATGTCAGATTCGCCGGATGTCGTGGAGGGAAGGGTGGGCATTGTTGGGGAGGGTCTAGATCCACTTGCCAAACATCAAATCCATGGACCAAAACAATCAAATCCCACAAGATCCAACAAATTGCAAGAAAATTTTTTGGGGCTATTTTTGTGGGGATTTTCGAATTTGGACGAAGACCAACAAAATCAAGCTAGAAAATGGGGTGATGGGACTCCAAGATGTGAATCAACCTTGCTCATGATACCAAGATGTTGTAGGGTGAAACCTAGAGGGGATCTTTTCACACTTGGAGGGGGAAAAGAGGAAGAACACTCAAGAACACAAGACACAAATCACTCAAACAAACCCAAATATCACATCCACTAGAGTAGCATACATGAGATCCACAAGATTACAAGATCAATCCAAGGAAACAAGCACAAAGGTAAAGTTCTTCCCACTCCTAGAGGAGGTGAGGTCTTGATGATGATCTACTCCCTTGGGAGGTCTTGCAATCCACAACGATTCTTCCCAAAGAGGGGTCTTGATTTCCAAGAGGAGGGTGATACAAGGAGAAAAGCTCTCTTTGGTGTTCTAAAATACTTTTCTAACCCTAAAAACTGATAGGAGCAAGAAATATATAGTCTAGGGGCCTGAGAGGTTACACGGGCTTTTTAGCCCAATTCAGAGCGAAACTAGGCCTATCGGACTGTCCGGTGCGATGGACCGGACAGTCCGGTGAGTACAGACGCATTTTCGGGTGCCACATGACTGTCCGTTGTTTGGACCAAACTGTCCAGTAGTGCAATTTCTGTGCGACCGGACTGTCCTCTGTGGGGACCGGACTGTCCAGTAGTGCAATTTCTGCATGCTTCAGTTTCTTCATCTTGACACCTCCGTCCAACTCTTGGGTCTTGGGGTCCTTCTCTTAGGCCTTGGGGTACTCCTTAACCTCTTGTCAGAGTTCGTCCTCGTACCTAATGAAACATAGCATATTTTCGTGAGGTAGCAACCAAGTTCCATTCATGTCCATATCTATCTCAAGTAGGAGTAAGTTCACCTCGGATTCAATGGCACGTGCTCGAGCTCTTGTCATAGGTCCACTTGGTGCTTGATGCATTGGTGTAGATTCCATGGGGATGATGGAAGGATGCTCCGCTTCAGAAGCCCTCCTCGCCGGCGTGTGCTCTGGCGAAACAGCGTCGTCCTCTATTTTCCTCTCCCCCTCCCTCTCACCTGACTACCGGGGCCCACTAGTCAACCACTCTGTACGCGTGAAGCAGTATGAGTGGTGGCGCCCCCGAGGTTTATGCCTTTGATGTCACCCACCCCCTCAGTTCTGTTTTATTTAAATTCAAATTTAATTCTATCCAGAGAGCTTCAAATAGCCAAAACTCTTTAACCATAAGTCCAAATGAATTGATTCTATTTGCATTGTGTTCTTTATGAAGAAATCTAGCAGCTCACCAAAAATGAGA
Organism: Aegilops bicornis; assembly: GCA_021605145.1. Classification (NCBI taxonomy): domain Eukaryota; kingdom Viridiplantae; phylum Streptophyta; class Magnoliopsida; order Poales; family Poaceae; genus Aegilops; species Aegilops bicornis. Next base: position 263,468,657 of record CM038672.1, read on the forward strand.
TTTTGCTCTGCTGCCTAGATTTTCCGGTGAATTTCAGAGGGGTTTTTGATGTTTTCTTTTGGTGTTTATATTTGTTTTCAGAAAGTGAAGCTTATCTTGAGGATCACAAGGAGGATTGTGAACCTCATCTGCACTAAGGCAAGCCACAACAACATTTTCATGGTGCCATTAAAATATTAGTGATTTTTTCAACTTGAATTAATGATTTAATCCATGCACTTAAATCACTAGTATATTATTTATATTCTGATTGGTTGCTTGTTTAAGTTGGTATGCTTAGTTTACAGAAAGTTTGAAGCTACTAAGTTGGTTAAGTAACTAGAAGTAATATTTGTTATGAAGAAGTAATATGGTTATGGATATAAGTAATTATTTTTGAGTTATTTTCTTTAATTAAATAAATGATAAATTTGCTAAGTAAAGATTCTGTTTAAAGTGATGATTAATCATAACCACGGAAGTGTTACGAGCTGTTGATGTCTATGCTTAGTGTGGATATAGTTGACCTAGTTATTTCCGATGATGTATGATGCATATATTTGTGTTGCACTTTCATGGCATGTTATGACACCGGATACTTTCACGTTAAGTTGAACCTGCTAATAAATCAACTTGAATATATCATTGACCGGGTCATGGTGCCACTGAATCGAGTTTTTCCCAGTGCAACCACATTTGCCTTTATGGGAAGGCCTTTATTCGGTCTGTTGTCATGCCTCTGGTCGGTGCCTCCAATGAGGGAAGGTTATGGGCGTGCGGTACCCTGGCCCGGGAAGCAAACATAACCTTGTGTGCCCGTTCTTGATGTTATGGTACCTTGTCCCCGTTTGGGACCGTTTATGTTTTGCCACGACGGTGGCCGTGGGAGTCTTTGGTAGACATGGGGCCACCCAGGACTAGCCCAGTGGGGAGTGAGTTGGAGTGGCTGAGAGAGTGTCATGGCAATGGAGGGGTTTCGTCGGAATGTCGTTGGTCCACCCGAATGGGAGTGCGAGGCCATGGGTTCCATGGTGTGGGTATAGTGCGCTACCTCTGCAGAGTGTATTAAATCTATTGATAACCGAGTCCACGGTTAGGGACACGCTTGAAAGTAGGTCACACCATGGGTCAACATTTAAATTAATCTAGCACACTAAGTTATGAACGTCGTACTGTTGAGAAGATGATGGTGGGTAAACCATCTTGATGTTGGAGACCAGGAGTTGGTCATGGTTGTGATTGCCGGAAAGATCACCGCTTGAGACCAAGTGTTGGTCATGGTTGTGATCGCCGGAAAGATCACCGTTTGTTTACAAGGTAACCCGATCCAAGACCATGAGGTTGGTCTGTTTGTGATCCGAGAGCGATCACCGTTGGTAAGCAAGTCCGAGGGAATTTTATCACGAGATCATGATCACAGCATGTATGATATGTTGTTGCATTGCTAATTGGTTAAGTATCATGATATTGTTTGTCATTATGTTTATGTTTGTTGTGAGCTTGCAAGTACATTCAATGTACTGACCTGGCGTGTCATGCCAGCTTTCAGGAAAGTCTCATTGGAAAGGAGTGTTGTCCGAGTCTAGATCGTGTCCACATCGGTGTCCCTGTGCTATGGAGTTCCGCTACGATGTTGTTCCGCTGCCACATAGTTGTTATGATCGAGGTCCCTTTATGTTCACTAAATAATGTACATATTGTTCAGCCGCACCGTGTGTGCCGTTTGGCCTCGCCACCTGTTGTAATGTAAACTATGATCCGCTAGCATCAATAAAGCAGTTATTTTCAATACCAAGATGTTGTGTGTGCCAGAAGACATGGTCTCTGGGCTGGCAATGCATGGTAAACCGGTTGCTCTGAGCTAGGGTGCCACATCCGTCGACCACCTTCGGCTTCAGATTGAAAACCTTGAGCCATAGGCCGAAGTGTGGCGGGATGCGGAGAAGAGCCTCACACAGGACGATTAATGCCGATATGTGGAGGAAGGAATTTGGGGCTAGATCGTGGAAATCTAACCCGTAGTAGAACATGAGGCCTCGGACGAAGGGGTCAAGGGGAAACCCTAGCCCTCGCAGGAAATGGGGGATCAACACGGCCCTCTCACCATGCTTTGGAGTAGGGATAAACTGATCTTTGTCAGGGAGCCTATGCGCGATATCCGCAGATAGATAGCCCATGCTCCGGAGATCCTTGTCGTCATTTTCGATGATGGAGGAGGCCTCCCACTTGCCCTTGGAACCGGACCCGGCCATTGCTGGGGAGGGTGGTAGCGGTGGGAAAGATCGAAGTTGTGGGCATTAGAGCTTGGAGGTCGGAAGACATGAGCTAGAAGAAGGTGTGGGGAAAAAGGAGGGATCTTTATCCTCTTATAGACGGTGAAACTACCAAACGTCCCCCTCTCAAGCCATAAACCTCGTCTGTTCCCAATGAGATCGTGCATAAGGTGTGGTTGTGTTACCTGAGGGAGTCCTGAATTGGGGGGTCCTCGGATAGCCAAACTATATCCTTTGGCCGGACTGTTGGACTATGAAGATACAAGATTGAAGACTTCGACCCGTGTCCGGATGGGACTCTCCTTGGCTTGGAGGGCAAGCTTGGCAATACGGATATGTAGATCTCCTCCCTTGTAACTGACTCTGTGTAACCCTAGCTCCCTCTGGTGTCTATATAAACCGGAGGGTTTAGTCTGTCGGCGTTCTAGGAACGGGGGTCCCCAGACTTGCCTGCCTGCGGCCCACAGCGTGGCTAAGCAGCGGGCCGTACGGCCCATCTTCATCAACAAGGCATCCAAGACCCTCACGAGGGTCCAAACCTCATGGCCAGACGACACAAGGCTTCCTGGAGGTGGCCTAGCCAGGCGGCCTCACGAGGAGCGGAGATATCAAGGCGGGCAAACCTCACGAGGGACTCATGGCGTGACCCATGACGAGCAGTGCAGGCGGGTGCCAAAGGGCGCCCGATCTGTGCAGCGTCCACATTTCCTCTTTGGTGCTAAGGAGGCAAGCGCATTTAAGAGTACCGAGGCATCAGGCAAAGGTTGCCATATTGGTGCAACAAGACCAAGACCAGGGGGATGGCAAGGCGGAGGTCATCGTGGAGCCCAAGACGGCGTCATCCCAGGGCTTTTCGCAGGCGAAGACCTCTTTTGTCTGGGTAGCTTGTACTAGCTGTCCCCCTTCAAATTTGCCCGCCGTAGTTGGCTCCCTTCCCGCTCAACATTTGGGAACAGGACTAGGGCCTATATAAGTAGAGCTAGCCACCACAGTAGGTGAGAGGCTGAACCGAGGTACGACTCGAACAGATCGAGAAGCCAACACATGCGCAAGAACACCTCAACTTCAGGAGGCTGTTCTTCTCTTGTACTGTTCATCATCAGCGCAAGAGGCAATCCACCACCACCACACTGGAGTAGGGTATTACACCTCAACGGTGGCCCGAACCAGTATAAGCCCCGTGTCTCTTTCTGTGTTGTGAGTTCGTCCAGTTCGTCTGCAAGATCTTAGCGAGCTAGAGCGTAGATCGATAGGGGGGAAGACTTCACACGCACCCCAGTGTTCGAACCTTAAGGGTTTGCTAGAATGCCACATCCGACATTTGGCGCGCTGGGTAGGTCTGCGTCGTGGTTTCCCTTCCATCGGTTCGTCGCTCCATCGCTCCGTCATTTCCATGGCGGATGCTCGCCGTGCTCGAGCTGAGCATCGGGCTGCCCTCTCCGTCCGCGTTGCTCAGACGGCTCCTGTAGGTGGGTCACCTCGTCGTTCTCCGTCTCCCGTCGCCAACGCTGCCACCGGCCCGGTGGGGAACGAGCAGCAGGCGTCCTCGCTGCACACCTCGGTGCGGCAGGACGGTCGCACCGCTACTCCGTCGCTCACCCCTGCTGGTTCTTTGTCCGGCACACACCGCGCTCCCATTGAGGAACGAGCTGTGCTCATCGCGGCGAACGAGCTCCTCCGCTACCGCCCTGTCTACGAGGAGTGGCTCGACCGCGTCGCCGAGCTCGTCCGTGCCGCCGGGGGCTCTCCAGCGCCGTCCAACTCTCTGCCTCCCCCACAACGAGCCGCGGGCGACGGGGCTCATGGCGTGCCTCCACCACCTCACCCCCAAGGCGGTGCCTTGTCACCAAGGCGCGCACCTCCGCGGCATGATCCACCGTGCCCGGCGCAAGCACGCGAAGAAAGAAGCTGCCAAGAAATCCCTCGGCCGCGAGAAGCTGCACCCGCGCTCCCCGCGCCACCTCGTCAAGACCGCGCACCGCCCGCAGCGGTGCAGCGCGAACCCCGTCAAGACCAAGTTCCACCCCCGAAGCGAGCCCCAACAACCACAGTTGGCTGCCGCGCCTTCACCCCCGAGCTGCGTAGCATCGCCTGGCCAGGCAAGTTCAAGCCAGACCCGCCTCCTCGCTACGACGGCACCGCGGACCCCGCGAAGTTCCTGCAGCTCTACGAGTTGAGCATCGAAGCGGCCAACGGTGACGAAAAAGTCATGGCTAACTGGTTTCCCATGGCTCTCAAGGATGGTGCCCGCTCTTGGCTCCTGAACCTGCAGCACAACTCGATCTCCTCCTGGGACGAGATGCGCAACCGCTTCATCGCCAACTTCCAGGGCACTCGCAACCACCCACCGGCTGCGGGTGACCTGCGCTGCATCAAGCAACAGCCAGGAGAAACCCTCCAGAAGTACATCCAGCGCTTCAACAACACCCGCCTCAAGATCCCCAAGGTCACGGACGAGGCTATCATCTCCGCGTTCTCCGACGGCGTCCGTGATGTCAAGATGAAGGAAGAGCTGGCTATCCACGAGAATCTCTGCACCTCTCAGGAGTTGTTCAACCTGGCGACCAAGTGCGCGAGAGCTGAGGAGGGGCGTCTCTCTCTCCTCGAGCTGCCAGATGCAGGAGCGGAAGAAAAGAAGACCAAGGCCAAGGACGTGAAGCACAAGGAGGCAGTTGTGCTCGCAGTGGAGCCCGACACTAAGCGAGGCAGAGATCAGCCTGAGTCGTCCAAGAACGGCCGACCGTTCTGCGCCTTCCACAACCTGAACACCCACAACACCAGCGACTGCCAAGAGCTCAGAGCCATACGAGAAGGACGCTACGGTCGATGACCCGAGCACAACGACCGGGGCTACGGCTGCGGAGGAGGACGTGGAGTTGGACACTGGGATGACCGTGGCCCGCGCCAGGAGTGGCGTGACCGGCCTCGCGAGGATCGCTGGCAGGACCAACCTCGCGAGGGCGCTTGGAGAGACCCACCTCGCGAGGATCGCCCTCAGGGTAACACCGGTCTTCCCGCGCTGCCACCACCAAGAAGGAATGACGACCACCACCAGGACGAGGGGGCTGGGCGGCTTCCAGGAGCCGCGCGCGATCGCTTGCATCTTGGGCGGTGCACAAGCCCCAGCCTCTCGGCACATCTTCAAACAGCTCGCTCGTGAGGTCAATGCGGCACTCCCCAAGCTCGAGGCCACGCGCCCGCTCAGGTGGTCCCAATGTGCCATTACCTTCAACTCGGCAGACCAGCTAAAGTGCGCGGCCACCGCAGGCGCACTCCCCATGTTGTGCTCCCCAGTCATCAGCAATGTGCAACTTACCAAGACTCTCATCGACGGAGGCACAGGGCTCAACGTCCTATCCGTCGACACGTTCGACAACCTTCAAGCGCCCTATGAGCAGCTCCAGCCAACCAAGCATTTCTCAGGAGTGATTGATGGTTCCACCACACCGATAGGTCAAGTCCGCCTGCCCGTCACCTTTGGCAAGCGCGACAACAACCGCACCAAGCTCATCGACTTTGACGTTGCGCACATCCGCCTGCCGTACAACGCCATCCTCGGGTATCCAGCCATGGCCAAGTTCATGGCGGTCATTCATCACGGCTACAACGTTCTCAAGATGCCAGGAAGCGGAGGAATCATCACGGTCCCATGTGAAGAAAGGGATGCGGTGTGCTCTCTTGAGCGTGCCTTTCAAGCTGCAGCAATCAACGACGCCGACAGCAGAAGCGAAGGCCCTCCGGAGACCACCCCCAAGAAGAAGTTGCCGCGCCGCGCAGGACCCCGAGGAGATGGCGTCGCGTCAGGAGCCTCATCAGGATCAGCGCCCGTTCCAGGGGCGCCTCCCTCCATCGCATAGGAAAGCACGCCCGGCGCCCTCCTCAGGCAGGGCTCGGGGGTTCTCTTCTGGAGGGCCTCAGACCTTGCCAACCTCACGAGGGTGGTGCTTGGGCACCACTTGGGGGCGAGCTTCGCGGCACGTTTCCCTCAGGAGAACACAGGGCAAGGCATGCCCACCACCCAGGAGTTCATCACCAAGACCACCCAAGAATTGCAAGAGGCAAGAGCCATGCGCGGCCACAGCCGCACACAGGGCGCATCACCCCATCCGGGCGAGGATGCCGGGCTGCATCTCTGTGTCGACGTCCCAAGGCTCAACTGGGCCGCATCTCAGGAGCGCTTCTGGCCATCACGTGCGGGCCGTTGTGAGGGCCCACCACACAGCTATGTTCGCATGCCCTTTGGCTTACCGAGCGTGGCGTCGGCCCATCAGCGCAACTTGCGGCAGGTCCTGGCGTCTCAGGAAGCTAGGATCCATGCCGCTCAGGAGGAGATGGAGATGCTCTTCAGGGAACCTCCCGAGCCCCCAGAGCCTCCGGAAGCTCACGGTCCCGGTGGCTCATGAGGACTCATCCCTTCAACGCATGGCTTCAGCTACATCAACTCTACTTCGTCTACAGCACTAGGTGACATCTTCCAAGTTCGTTTAAGCTGGTAGTGCACATCGAGTTGCATTATTCCCAGGCCGCACGGGTCTGTCCCTGTGGCATGCATCCCTTTGCTTAAGTCTTTAGCTTACCTTGCTGGGGGCGCCCCTCGGGCTGCATCATCCCCAAGCCGCTCGGGCCAGACCCAGTGGTATGTATCTTCCTGCATTTATCCAAATCAATCTTCCCTTTATGCTTAACCCACCAACGGCTATCACCTGCTCGATCAGCGCCTCCCCCGGGGGCCTTCACACAGGCACAGCGCTGGCGCATGGGTCAGTCCCTGCCACGTCCGACAAATCTGAGTGGTCGAGCCTCGGCTCATGACACGCTGCACATGTCACCTCACCAGGCCCTCGGTGCCTTTGCCTCACCCAGAGCAACCGGCGGTAGGCTAACAGCTGTAACAGTCAACCATGTTCCTTCTTGTGCTTGTTCGCAGGAGTCCCGAGGGAAGGATAGCAGACGACACCGCGAGTCTCCTTTTCCTCGCACGATCTGCTTGCGCGTTAAAAGGGGGCTCCTGAGCATCGCGATTCAGGAGCTCTTACTGGCTCTCCAGCCCTCACCCCCTGGCATTGACCACGGCATCATGACTTGGCATACCAGCGGCGGCTGAGCTCGCTCGAGGGCCGGGACCTGAGGACGTAGAGCACTAAGGAGAGCACGGGTATGGGAAACTCGTACGGGCCAGCCTGTCTATGACGCACGAGATTGGCGCGCAACCCTAGCGCAACGTCATGAGTTTTGCACTCGGATCATCTAAATGTTTGGGCTTCATGGCCGATCGCGCCCTGCCGTAACCCTGTTGTGGCCAGGTCAACTCTCTTTCTCTCCTTACCATGGCTGCTTGGGTGCTAAGGGGGACCTCCTGAGCATCACGCCTCAGGGGCTCTTACTGGACCTCGGGCCGCGCACCTCCTGGCCTTGACCACGACACGCGACCTGGCATACTAGCGACGGCTGTAGCCGCCTTGGGACCGGGACCTGTCAGCATAGAGCAACAAGCTATCGCGAGGAAAGAAAGGGGGGACCGACCCTTAACGGGACAGGCGTTTACCGAGCTCTTATAACAAGGAAGATGAACATGAGAGACATTACAGACCCTTACATGCCCCCACGGGGTGATTCGCGATCCTTCGCAGGGAACAAAAGATGCTACTAAGAGGAATCATATCTACACCCTCCCGAGGCGGACGCCATCATCAATAGTGGTCCACGGGAGGCCGGCGCCAACCCCTTCCAGATCAGCGGCGGCGGCTACCAGACGCCGCGGCCCTGCTCCGAGCGCGGAGAGAGCTCGGAGGGATGTAGCTGTCGTCGCTCGTCTCTGGAGTCTCGTAAAGCTCGGGAGAGCTGCTGGACTCCCAAGGGCTGCTGCTGCTGGAGTGCTCGCGATCGGAGTGCGCGACGGCCTGGCGCTCCTCTCCAGGGCAGCACTCCAAGCGGCGGCCCTCGGCGTCGAAGACCTTGAAGAAGAGGCGCCGTTGTCCTCGAAGTGGATCGCGAGGGCCCCCCTCGCACGGCAAACCCGCGCGATCTCGCGGTAGCCGCAAGCCATGAAGATCTTGCCAGTAGGGACCGCTTCGATCTCCGCTCCGGTCGCCGGAGCACTGCAGTCTGCGTGCTGCAGCCAGAGCTCGAGTGGCCCCCTCGGCGGCATCACGTCGGAGATGAACCGCGGGAAGCGGATCTAGGAGCTTGGTGACATCGGAGCCCATAGAACCAACTCGTGCAAGGAGTCGGCAGCGTGGACCCCAGGGGCGACAGCGCGTGGCGCCGTGGCGCGGCGACCCCCGACGCGGCGCGGGCGCCGCTGCTCGTCTCTCCGTCCTCCCAAGCCCTTGGCTCGAGTGTACAAGGGTATCGGGTGCCCCTGCGGGGGCCGCTCGCACCAAGGCCTCGTCACCACTTCCATCGCCGCCTCGTCACGGCGATGGATCGACCGTTTCTTCGGCGGAACAGGCTCCGGCTAAATCACGGGAGCTTTCCCTTTCTCTTCGGCCGAAAACCTTCTAATGGGCGCCATTGCTGTCAGCAGGGGAGCAAGGAGGATGAAGCAAGCGAGCAAGGAAGAGATAGGCAATAGGGGCTCCGCCCCCTCCCCATTTATAGAAAGAGAAGGCAAACCGACATCTCCCACGATCGCAGGTAATGATGGTTTTCCTTGCATGTAGCAGGGACTCGTCAAATCATGCAGTTGCCGAGGCAGCGTGTGGAAGCGGAGACGCCCATGCCCAATCAACCGCCACGCGTCGACCAAGGCCGCATGCTTTTGGGGCCCGCGGCGCTCCGAACTTGACCCTTGGCTTCGCCGCGAAGCCAAGCCCGAGCACGCCTTGGGCCCGGGGGCTACTGTCGGTGTTCTGGGAATGGGGGTCCCCAGACTTGCCTGCCTGCGGCCCACAACGTGGCTAAGCAGCGGGCCGTACGGCCCATCTTCATCAACAAGGCATCCAAGACCCTCGCGAGGGTCCAAGCCTCGCGAGGCGGACGACGCAAGGCTTCCTCTGGAGTGGCCTAGCCAGGCGGCCTCACGAGGAGCGGAGATATCAAGGCGGGGCAAACCTCACGAGGGACTCGTGACGTGAGCCATGACGAACGGTGCCAGGCGGGTGCCAGGCGGGCGCCAGTACGCGCAGCGTCAACATTTCCTCTTTGGTGCTAAGGAGGCAAGCGCAGACGAAGAGTACCGAGGCATCGGGCAAAGGTTGTCGTATTGGTGCAACAAGACCAAGAACAGGGGGACGGCAAGGCGGAGGTCATCATGGAGCCCAAGACGGCGTCATCCCAGGGCTTTTCGCAGGCGAAGACCTCTTTTGTTAGGATACCTTGTACTAGCTTTCCCCTTCAAATTTGCCCGCCGTTGTTGGCTCCCTTCCCGCTCAACATTTGGGAAGAGGACCAGGGCCTATATAAGTAGAGCTAGCCACCACAGTAGGCGAGAGGCTTAACCAAGGTACGACTCGAACAGATCGAGAAGCCAACACACGCACAACAACACCTCAACCTCAGGAGGCTGTTCTTCTCTTGTATTGTTCATCATCAACCCAAGAGGCAATCCACCACCACCACACTGGAGTAGGGTATTACACCTGTCGGTGTAGGAACGACACCTAAGGGATCACAAGAATCCCTACTACGGTTGCGGGGCGCGGGGTCGTGAGAAGAGCGGATCAAACAGATAGCACACGGTATCTTTATCCAGGTTCGGGCCGCGAGGATGCGTAAAACCCTACTCCTGCTTTGGTGGTTTGTTTATCTGTGTTCTTGGACTAGCAATGGGGCGTGAGGAGCTCCAAAAAGCCGAATCCTCCTCCTGGTCGCCTTGGGCCTCCTTTTATAGGGAAAAGGGGTTGCCACAGTGGCACACGGGGAGGTGGAAAGGGCTCTGATGATGCGAGTTTATCCCTCGCATTACATGACAAGGCGCCTTTAATGCGTCTTGCTTAGGTGTCCTTGCTTTATCGGGGACGAGGGAGGGCCCTATCTCGTCCGTCGCCGCTCCCTTCGTGTCGACACGCGCATACGGCCAGCGGTGCCCACGGTGCCATGTAGGCAGGCAGGCAGCTGAGGTGGCGCAATGGTGGGTCTCCACGAAGATCCGCTTGCCGCCACGCAGGTGCCTGTCCAACTGGTTGGGTTGGCAGCTGCATGTGAACGGCGGTGGAGGTTTGATGGGCGTGGGCCTGATGGTGGCCCTACGGGTGCTCTTGGCGAGGGCCTCGCCGTAGCCCTGGCAAGGGTCTTGCCGTGGCGCCTGCTGTCATCCTCGGCAAGGATCTTGCCGGGCGCCTTGTGGTCCTCCTTGGCTGGGATCCCACCAAGGGTCGTCATCTTCTATAGTGTGTATCTGATCTTGAATGTCTTCAAAAAGATCTGCATGCCACCACGGGGATGTCTCCCGAATCCTTGCTCCATGGGGGCAGTGGACTCAAGGGTGATTCGCTCCGTAGGTGTGGGACGAGCTGCCCCGGCAAGGGACTTGCCGGGTTTGCCAAAACCGCTTCCCGGCAAGGATCTTGCAGGGGGAGTCCGCTTCGTCCCCTTTGCTCTTTGTGGTCTTGGTCTTGGCGCCGTTCTGTTCCTTCGAAGCTTGGCCTTACCTTGGCTCACCTCCTTGCCTTCCTCGGTGCGGTGGTGCCCAGCTCAGATTGCCGTGCCGCAGTTATAGGGGTACAAAAGTCCACCCCTCTTTTTGTACACCGACAGGAGCAGCCTGGGCCACACGTAAGCGCAATCGCGTCGTTGGGCTAGGCCCAAAAACGGTGCGCGGGCAGGCGGGGTGGTTTTTACCGTGGTAAGTTTCTTCGCCGCTGCGCTTCCCATGCCTCCCGCGCTAGGCTCGGCATGGGGAGGCGTGCGTGATGTGGGCGGCATGCGTGGGGCTGAGCGCATGCGTCACGTCGTAGTAAATGTGAAAGGAGGCGGCCCGCGTTTTCCCCCATAAGAAGGAATAACCATGGGCGTGCTGCTCGCTTTCTCCTCTTCTCTCGTACCTTTTCCAATCTCAGAGCCGTCGTTTCTTCCTTCCTTCCTTCCTAAGCTTTCACCGTCGCCCGCTGTTACTGCTTCGCCACCCCTCTTCCTCAATCCTCTATACCTCTCGGCCGCCCTGGCGCCCAAATCCGCCAAGGGCAAGGGGGTGGCTAAGAGCTCTGGGACCGTGGGGCCGCCGGAGAGCGCGCTGTCGGGGGACCAGACGAAGTCCGCCTTCTTCTTCCCCTCGTCGATTGGTGTTCATGAACTCCTAGCCTCCTTCAAGCCCTTATGGGGAGTGAAGACGGGGGCAGAGAATTCGGGGCACCCGGCGACGCGCATCGTTCCTGCCGCTGCTACCGATCCTGCCCCAAATCGGTATCCCTTTTTGTCGATTACCTTTCTTGCGGGTTATGCCCCCTTTTACGATTTCTTCTGCGACATCATGCACACCTTGGCTTCGCCTCTTGGATTTCACTCCGAATGCGGTGGCGTGCTTGGCTCTCTTCGTGCATCTTTGCGAAGGCTTTGCCGGAGTGCAGCCCAACACGGCACTCTTTCGCCATTATTTCTCCCCTCGAATTCAGCCCGGAGGCGGGATGCGTCGCCTGGATCTCGAGATCCAAGGGGGCGTACTCGGACGGTGCCATGAAGGAGAGGTGGGATGAATGGCGTGGCCGGTGGTGCTGGATTAAAGACGAAGACCCGGAATTCTGCAAGGTCCGTCGAGCGCCGCCCGGTCCGGCAGGCGGCAGAAGCGATGTCGATGCTGCCGATGGGAGGCTTACTGTCGCCACCACCAGGATCCTCCGGCTGACCCGGGCTGGGCTCACCCTGGCGATGATCGGGGCGGACTTCATTCGCCGCCGGATCGCCCCGTTACATAACAAGGGGAGGCCAGCCTGGATTTTTACGAACCCGGCTGACATTATGCGGCTCCGCCCTGGTCTCGACCACAACTTCACGGCGATGGCGCATGCCCACTTCTGTCAGCGGCTTTTCCAGCTCGATGTGGGTCGCAACGACGAGATTGAACAGACCGGCAAAGCTGCGAGGGCTGCCGCAAAAGTCGGCAAGGCCGTCAAGGGGTCGTTCTTCAAGTTGCCAGCGGGGGTAGTCCCGTTGTTCAATAACTCACGCCGGTCCGAGATCATCACGCCGGTCCGAGATCATTGCTATGATGCCGGACTGCAATGCGCACGGCCCTGTCCCGAGCTGGCAGGAGCCGACGGATGCAGATGTGCAGCAACTCTTCGACTTCTTGATCGAGGTATACGTCAATGCTGACGTCGAGCGGTGGCTTGTCATGGACACCACTCAGGCGGAGCCGGACTACATCGCCACCAGGGCGAGGGAGGCAGAGCTTGCCATGGAGGCCGGCAGCGCCGGGGGTGTGGAGGACAAGGCGCGACGGCTGCGGAGGAGGAGCAGTTCACCCTATGGGCGGCGGCCACCGGGGAGGTCAGCATCGTCGATGCTGGAGCTCCGCTTGTCGAGGACGCGGCCGATGAGTCGTCGGAGGAGGAGGACGTGGTGGCGGGCTTGACGCCAATCAGGGGAAGAGGGCGAGTCCTGCGGCGGGCTGGCTCCGGCGAGCCGGTCCGGCCCGGCAGGGCTACCCGGCCTCAATTGACCCTGGAGGGGTCCGGGCGCCACACGAGGGCCACAGCGGCGAAGGGGCTGACGAAGGCCGCTGAGAAGAAGAAGGCGGCAGCCCCTTTCTCATCCGGGCACGCACAAACCCCGCCGCCTTCTTCACCTCCTCCGGCAGGCGTTGATTCGGATGATGATGTGGAGCTCCCTTTTGATCTCGGGCCTCTCAGCCGGAGAGGAAAAGTAAACTGGTGGAAGAGGAGAAGACGGACGACGAGTAAGTACTCCGTTCTTTACTGTCATTTCCACTTCCCCAAATCGGGTCGCTTGTCTTGATCCATTTTTGCTTTTGCAGGGAGACAGAGACGTTGGCCCAGAGGGCGAAGAGGGCGAGGACCTTGGCGAGCGGTCAGTCCCCGACTGGGGTTTCAGAGACACTGCTGGCCCCAGCGTAAGTTTGTCACCCTCTTCTTACTCGACATGTGGTAGGCGCTCGATGCTATGATGCTGACCTTGCCGGGTTTGCAGGAGGGGAGCGGCAGCAGGAGGAGCCACAGAAGGCTGCTCCTAACACACCACCCCCATCGACTACGCCGCTGCGAGGGGCGTCCCCGGCAAGGGCATCAGGCACGGATCCTACACCCATGGAGGAAGAGGGGAACTCGGGTGCTGGTGACTCTGCCGCGGCGCCAAATGCTGGCGGAGAGGGGACGCTTCCTGACTGGCACCTTTGGTGAGTCGCACATCCTTCGCCTCTGTTTTTCCCCTTATTCTTTTCTTGGCTTCATCGCCCCCATTGCTGCCAAGGCCCTCCTTCAACAGACATGGAGGACGTGGACACTGCTAGGGGAGACATTGCTGAGGAGGCCGCGGCGGAGGCCGGAAGGATTGCCGCCGAGGAGGCCGCCAAAGATGCTGATGAGGCCGCCGCTGACGAAGCCGCCAAGGGTGCTGCCGAGGACGCCGCTGCGGGGGCCGCCAAGGCGACCGGCGAGGCTTCTGCCGAGGGCACCAGCGGTGGACCTGCCGGTGAGGCCGGCAAGGCCTCCGCCGAGGAAGAGGTGGCGGGTGACCAGCCTCCCTCCTCCTCAACCTCGGGCCCTGGGAAATATCTGAAGGTGGGCGACGATCTTTTCGTCCATCTTCCAGGGGCGTGAAGCCGAGCGCCCGCCGAAGGGGAAGCCTTTGACGGCGAGGTGCTTGCCGCCACCGGGCTTGAGGTGGTTGATGAGCCGGGCGTTGGCGGCGATGATTCTCCAGAAGAACAGCTTTTCCGCGCCATGGGGGACCGAAGCTCCAATCGCTCTGCCGTGCCCGCCTGGACAAGGTCAAGTCCAGGATGGCATCGGTGGACAACGCGGAGGTGGACTTCAAGGCGCGCGTCGCTGAGACGCAAACTTGGTTCCACCAGACTCGCGAGGAGCAGAGGGCCTTTCAGAAGGAATTGGCCAAGCGCGATGTGGGGCTCACCATGAAAATGGCCGACGTCGAGAAGGCCCAGGAAGAGGCGGCGAACTTGGCCGCCGCGGCCGAAGCCGCCTGGAACCAGCATCAAGCCGCCTTGGACTCTCAGGAAGAGGACCTCTCCGCGCGTGAAGCGAAGCTTAGCGCAACGCTCCGCGGCAAGGATGAGGAGCTCGAGGCCCTTGTCGCGCGACGGACTCGCGAGCTGGAGCAGAGGCACAAAGAGGCACTCGATGCCCAAGCTCTGGCCCATGCCGGCAAGGTGAAGGAGCTGGAAGCAGAGCGGGATGAGCTGAAGGAGCAAGCCCTCAAGCTGTCCGGCGAGAAGAACACGCTCAACCGCACATTGGTAGAGGCGCAAGGAGCAGTCATCAGCAGGACTGGGGAGCTCTCCGACGCGCAGAACTCCATCAGAGACCTCAAGCTGAAGCTGGAGGGTCTCGAGAAGATGCTGTCGGAGAGCAGGGCTCGGGAGGAGACCTTGACCAAGAGCCTCGAGGAGGAGAAGCAGCTGCGGGCAAACGAGGCCGCCTCCCACCAGGAACATGTGGTGGGTGAGAACAGGTGGATCAGCCATCTGGAGGTCGTCGCCGGCAGGGTCACCTCGCAATTGGCCACCATGGGATTGCCAAACGTGAGGTATGCCCCCGAGCGCAGCGGGACCGTCAATGCCAAGCTGACCCAGTTCTTCGAGGGCGTCCTCGGAGCCTTGGCCTATCTTCACTCCACCAGGACGGCCACGCTGGCCGAAGAGGCCCGGCGACTTTGCCGGAGGGTCGTGACCAAGGTCCTCACCAAGGTGGCGCACTGGAATCCCGACCTTGACTTCGCGGCCGTGATGAAGAGCTTGACGGATGGTGTTGACCTCACGGTGCTCAAGGAGCGCATCAAGCCCATCACCGATCGTGCATCGATTTAAATCAAGAGGGTGGAAGGCCAGCGCCGGGATTAGGCATCCCGTTCTTCTTCGCTGCTGCGGGTTCCCGACCAAGAAATTTTTTATCTTTAGTTAGAACCGCAACTATGACGTGATGTAATATAACTTTGAAGTACTCTTAATTTTCATGCATGTTATTTCCCCGTTCAATTCCTCTTTGTTTGTTTGCCCCTCGTCGAATGGGTAGGCTTGCCGGCGCGGAAGCCCCTAGCGGCGTTTTGGGGACGGATCCCCAGGGCCTGCCGGGTACGCGTACTACCGGACGAGCCACCTTTCTGTTCCGAACGCGGCCGCTCGAACTGTCGAGCTTGACTCGAGTCAGAATCGGGGGCGTTGTTGGTCACGGAAGGTTACCCTGCCATTCTCGGCGCAGCCGCTTGAGCTGTTGAGCGGACTCGAAACAGGGCAAGGGCGTTGCTGATCGTGGAAGAGCCAATTGGCGTGCAGGTCTCTCATACAAAGGCGCGACATCTCCGGGGGGGGGGGGGGGGCATAACCTCAAATAAGAAGGGTAGCACAAATAAGGGTTCAGTGCAACTTAGCTTCTGTTTGCGATCGCTCGAGTGTTGATCTTCTGGCCTCCTTTCTTCTTCAAGGGTCACGAAGATGAAGGAGGGCCGGGCTAACTGCCAAAGCCGATTCTCACAACTGCGCCCCCTACCTGGCACGCCAAAGATGTCGGTGTAGGAACGACACCTATGGGATCACAAGAATCCCTACTACGGTTGCGGGGCGCGGGGTCGGAGAAGAGCGGATCAAACAGATAGCACACGGTATCTTTATCCAGGTTCAGGCCGCGAGGATGCGTAAAACCCTACTCCTGCTTTGGTGGTTTGTTTATCTATGTTCTTGGACTAGCAATGGGGCGTGAGGAGCTCCAAAATGCCGAATCCTCCTCCTGGTCGCCTTGGGCCTCCTTTTATAGGGAAAGGGGTTGCCACGATGGCACACGGGAGGTGGAAAGAATGCAGTGATGCGAGTTTATCCTCGCATTACATGACAAGGCGCCTTTAATGCGTCTTGCTTAGGTGTCCTTCCTTTATTGGGGACGGGAGGGCCCTATCTCGTCCGTCGCCGCTCCCTTCGTGTCGACCTGGCATACAGCCAGCGGTGCCAGCGGTGCCATGTAGGCGGCGGCGGTGAGGTGGCGCAATGGTGGGTCTCCACGAAGATCCGCTAGTTGCCACGCAGCTGCCTGCCTAACCGGTTGGGTCGGCAACTGCATGCTAACGGTGGTGGAGGTTTGATGGGCGTGGGCACGATGGTGGCCCTATGGGTGATCTTGGCGAGGGCCTCGCGTAGCCCCGCAAGGGTCTTGCCGGGGCCCCGGCAAGGGTCTTGCCGTGGCGCCTGTGGTTCTCCCCGGTAAGGCTCTTTCCGGGGCCTTGTGGTCCTCCTTGGCTGGGATCCCGCCAAGGGTCATCATCTTCTATAGTGTGTATCTGATCTTGAATGTCTTCACAAAGATCTGCATGCCACCACGGGGATGTCTCCCGAATCCTTGCCCCATGGGGGCAGTGTACTCAAGGGTGATTCGCTCCGTAGGTGTGGGACGAGCTGCCCCGACAAGGGTCTTGCCGGGGGAGTCCGCTCTGTCCCCTTTGCTCTTTGTGGTCTTGGTCTTGGCGCCGTTCTGTTCCTTTCGAGCTTTGGCCTTACCTTGGCTCACCTCCCTTGCCTTGCTCGGTGAAGTGGTGCCCGCGGCTCAGACTGCCCGTGCACAGTTATAGGGGTACAAAAAGTGCACCCCTCTTTTTGTACACCGACAACACCACGGTGGCCCGAACCAGTATAAACCCCGTGTCTCTTTCTGTGTTGTGAGTTCGTCGAGTTCGTCCGCAAGATCTTAGCGAGCTAGAGCGTAGATCGGTAGGGGGGAAAGACTTCACGCGCACCCCAGTGTTCGAACCTTAAGGGTTTGCCGGAACCCCACATCCGACATAGTCCATAGGAAAACAACAATCATACCATAGGCTAGCTTCTTGGGTTTAGTCTCTACGATCTCGTGGTAGATCAACTCTTGTAATACTCATATCATCAAGATCAATCAAGCAGGAAGTAGGGTATTACCTCCATCGAGAGGGCCCGAACCTGGGTTAACATTGTGTCCCCTATCTCCTGTTACCATCCGCCTTAGACGCATGGTTCGGGACCCCCTACCCAAGATCCGCCAGTTTTGACACCGACATTGGTGCTTTCATTGAGAGTTCCACTGTGTCGTCACCGTAAGGCTTGATGGCTCCTTCAATCATCGGCAACGATGCGATCCAGGGTGAGGTTTTCCTCCCCGGAGAGATCTTCATATTCGGCGGCTTCATACTGCGGGACAATTCGCTTGGCCATCTGGAGCAGATCGAAAGCTACGCCCCTGGCCATCAGGTCATATTTGGAAACTTGAACTAGACTGCCGAAATCCGCGAAGACTTGATCTTCGATGGATTCGAGCCCATGTCAGGTGCGCCGCACGATCACGACGAGCATGATTTAGCTCTGCCATCGGACAGTGTTCGGGAGATCACACCTGCAACTACTCCGGCCCTTAATCCGGAACAAATTGCGCCATCGGAGGACGGGTGGATAGACCCCGCCACGAAGGCTGCACTCTCAGTGGCGATAGAGCCGAATACTAACTTCACCTCCTACGAGACCCGTGTTGCCGAACCGTTGGATTTGTCCCCGGGCATGGACTCCGAGCCGCTTGTGTCCATGCCCATCCAATCCGATTGGGAAACGATCATGGAGTTTACCTCTGTGCATATCTTTCAGCACTCACCTTTTGGCGACGTACTAAATTCGTTGAAGTCTCTCTCCCTGTCGGGAGACCCTTGGTCGAACAATGTCCGGCTAGAATGGGATGCGGACGATGAAGAAATTCGCACCCCACCCACCACCCACTTAGTAGCCACTGTCGACGATTTAACCGACATGCTCGATTTCGACTCCAAAGACATCGACGGTATGGACGACGATGCAGGAGATGACCAGGAACCACCGCCTACAGGGCGCTGGACAGCCACCTCATCACATGATATATATATATATATGGTGGATACACCCAAAGAAAACAATGACGAGGAACAGAAGGATGCAGTGAAGGATGGCTCCCTCGAGAAGCAACCAAAGCGATGGTGCAGGCGCTGTTCCAAATCCCGCCTCGGCAAAAAGAGCGATAACAGCGCAAGAGAAAATAACACCCCGGTCGACTCCAGAGGAAACGACGACCACATTGACCCAGTGATAGAGCAGGATGAACCAGCAAACGGCGAACATAGTACGGATCCGCTGTCCGAACACGGCGACGCCGAGGATAAAGCTCATCAACCTCCCTCCGGAGAGGAAAACAGACCAGACGAGGATGCACACGTCATCCCGGAAAGACACTTGGAACAAGAGAACCTCCGTAGAAGGCTCATTGCCACTGCGAGGAGTCTGAAGAGGTAGAACCAAAGGATTAAGGCCACGCGGAATACACTCAACAGTAGATGGAACAAAGTGCTCGACACTGAAGAAAAGTATGGTGGTAGCTGCCATACAAAGAGCTATCCAAAGCGCAAGCTGTTGCCTGAGTTCGACGATGAGGCCATAGAGCCTATATAGCCGAAGAATAAAAAACGGCCGATCAACCGGATCGACCACCTCGTGGCCGCGATAGGGTGGCTAACGGGGCCGCACATAAGTCGACACACGATTTATGTGAGGACTTGCACCAAAAATCCGGTATGACCAGGTCCATCTATGGATCTAGGAAGCGCGCTCCGGCACAAAATCAAAACGGAATACTACAACCGTCCGAACGCCACGATACATCCAAATACAGGGGTGCCACACACCCCCTATGCTTCACCGATGAGGTACTGGATCATGAATTTCCAGAGGGATTCAAGCCCGTGAACATAGAGGCATACGACGGAACGACAGGACCACAGGGTGCGGATTGAGGACTTCATCCTCCATATCCATATGGCTCGCGGAGACGATCTCCACGCCATTAAATACCTGCCCCTCAAGCTGAAAGGACCAGCTCGGCACTGGCTGAAGAGTCTCCTAGAAAATTCAATAGGAAGTTGGGAGGAGCTTGAGGATGCTTTTAGGGCCAATTTTCAAGGGACTTATGTCCGACCTCCGGACGCAGACGATTTAAGTCACATAATTCAATAGCCCGGAGAGTCAACCCGAAAGCTTTGGAACAGATTTCTCACTAAGAAGAATCAAATCATCGACTGCCTGGACGCTGAAGCCTTAGCAGCTTTCAAACACAGCGTTCGCGACGAATGGCTTGCCAGACACCTCGGTCAAGAAAAACCAAGGACAATGGCAGCCTTAACAAGCCTCATGACCCGCTTTTGCACGGGCAAAGATAGCTGGCTGGCTCGTAGTGGCACCACCGACCCAGGCACATCTGAAGTCAGGGACGGTAATGGAAAACCACGATGCAATAAAAGCAAGCGTCGAAATAACGAAGACAGCCCAGCCAACACGGCGGTAAACGCCGGATTCAGGGGCTCTCTACCCGGTCAGCGGAAGAAGCCTTTCAAAGGCAACAGAGATGGACAGTCTAGTCTCAACAAGATTCTAGACAAATTATGTCAGATTCACGACACCTCCGACAAACCTGCAAATCACACCCACAGAGAATGTTGGGTCTTCAAGCAGGCCGGCAAGCTAAACGCCGAACACAAGTGGAGGGAGACACCAAGTGAAGACGAGGATGAGCCTCGTCAGCAAAGCACTGGGGGACAGAAAAAATTCCCACCAGAGGTCAAAATAGTAAACATGATTCACGTAACAGAAAGAAAGGGCAAACATGCACTCCAAAACACATGCGTCGTAGAGCCCGTCACCCCCAAGTTCAACCATTGGTCGGCCCGCCCAATCACCCTTGATTGCAGGGATCACCTGACAAGTATCCGGCATGGAGGATTGGCTGCCTTGGTGCTAGACCCAATTATCGACGGATACCATCTCACCCAAGTTCTCATGGACAGCGGCAGTAGCCTGAATCTGATTTATCAGGACACAGTCCGCAAAATGGGGATAGACCCGACAAGAATTTGCCAAAGTACTACTACCTTTAAGGGGGTAATACGAGGCCAAGAGGCCCGCCGTACGGGCTTTCTAGTACTAGAGGTTGTATTCGGTTCACCTGACAACTTTCGAAGTGGAAATTTAACCTTCGAAATCGCTCCATTCCGAAGCGGCTATCAAGCACTACTTGGAAGAACAGCTTTCACTTGTTTTGATGCAGTACCGCATTACGCTTCTCCTAAGCTTAAGATGCCCGGTCCATGCGGCACCATCACAAATAGTGGAAATATTGAGCGTTCCTTACGCACGGAAGAACGTGCAGCGGCTTTAATAGCCGAACACTAGACGGCCTCCCCAACCAGAATAAATGATCGGTCGTCAAGACCGTGGACACGGCTAGACGATTCCGGCGCATCACTAGCTGTAGCAGCCTAGATATACCTGAGATCGGCTTGCTGATTATACTCCCATAGGCGGTACCAGGGGCTTCCCGCGTGTAAAAAGGACTAGTTCGGCTCAACTTTACTTACCTTGAATTTTAATGGTTTATTGAGAGTAACCAATTTTTCGCACGATAACTTTCACCTAAGTTCTTATCTTTTACAGATGACAATCGTGCTACACCCTTCCAGGATACGGCACAACGGAGATACGGGTGCAGACGTGCAGCATGGACCCGCTCAAAGGTTTCTTTTTAGATTAAGACCCTGCGTAAACCTTTTTTACTGTCTTTTGTTGCTTCACATCCTCCGGATACTTAGTATAACCGAGAAGGATGCTGACGTTATTGGCATTTCGCCACGTCAGAACATTGCACGTACCTGGACACTTGAGGTTCATTATCAAGGGCATTGCTCAACCCGGCATATGTTATAAAGACTGAATACCTTAGGGAGTGTTCGGCGTCGCGAGTTTGGCCTTATATGCATCTGCTCCGAATCATGTCTTTGGTCAAATGTTGGGTTTGCCCGGCTCCTGTGTTTTGCTACCTTACGTTCCACTCTATCGGTTAAGGTGGCACCGGGAGAACTACTGCGATTGTGCCCTGGTTCATCCGGACGAGCACCTCAGTGGAGAAAGACGAAAACAGACTGTCATGATAAAGTGCGAGACTGGTCAACCACTCGATGACTTTACGGAATCTTCGGGATTCCTTCTCATTAACGAAGGGCCGGTTTTCACGGTCATGTACGTACGCGCCCCGAATTCGGATGAGTGCGGAGATACGAGGGGCTATATAGTAGCCCCACTGTCAAGCTCCTATGGTCAAGTGAAAGTGTTCAAGGAATATAGTATGATTGCCTCGTTCGTCGCGCTACCACCTCCTTAATGGACCAAGACGTTGGATCAAGTGTGAAGACGGCGCTATGCGAACACCCCGCATTATATGCTTGGGGGCTGAAGCCGACGATTGCAAACTATCAGGACATATATATATATATATATATATATATATATATATATATATATGTAGGACAAATGTTTCCTACAAGCAGTGGTAGTTACCACCACTTGCGTTTTGTATGTTGTATGTAGTATCTGTCGAAACCGAGAGTATGTACATGTAGTATGTAGTATATAATAATGATTAGGTAGTATATATACTAATTTTTAGGTAGTATGTACCATTTTTTGAGTATGCTCTTTTTACGCATTACAAATATGTACGTATTTCACAAATATAAAAAACTATGGGCTCATATGCAATTTTTCATGTAACTTGCTTTGAAATATCTTAGATATATTATATGAACATATTTAAAATAATAAAATAGTATATATATAGTACCACATGGTAGTATATGAGACATGTGGGGTAACTACCACGGTGGTAGGATGGATATATATATATATATATATATATATATATATATATATATATATATATATATATATATATACAGACAGTCTATTCTGATAATATTAGTAGAATAACTATTCACACACCACTTCGCACTGCACGCTCAATGTAAGCGCACCGCATCATTTTGACGCATTTGTTAATGCAATAGAGACTAGTGAACTTCGTGTCGAAAAAAATTGCACGCGGTGTTTTTTCGGTACTATTTTCGCTCTAATTTTTTAACCGTTTATCGGAATGAGTCGTGCAATATACCTTGAAAAGCTATGGATTAGCTGCAACTTCGACATGTTGAACACTTTTCGAGATTCCACACGGTTTAAGAGCAATTTTGAAAATAGTGCGGCGGATGACGAGTGACAGCGAGCGTTTTTTCGCTATTTCTTCTAAACCACTTCTCGGAATGAAGCAAATGATACGTCGTTGCATAGATATCGTCGAGGCGCATCTTTTTCATATATAAATATTTCTCTAATTCATTACGGTTTAAGAGAAGTTTCAAATTTACTAAATCAAGGAATTCTGTTTTTTAAAAATTTTCAAATTTTCGGTACTGTTTTCGCTCTAGTTTTTGAACCGTTTATCGAAACGAGGCGTGTAATACGTCGTTGAAAAGCTATGGACAAGGCGCAACTTTCATATGTTGAAATATTTTTGAGATTCCTTACGGTTTTTAGTTAATTTTAAAAATTGTGTGGCTGTCCACGGGAGGCAGCAGCCGATTTTCGTTAAATTTTTGCAAATCGCTGGTCGAAATGATTCAAATTATATGCCGTTAGAAAGATATCGACGAGACGCAACTTTTTCATGTAGAATACACTCTCCAATTCCTTACGATTTAAGAACAATTTCAATTTTACCAAAATGCGGAAACCCTGTTTTTCATGACACCCAAATCGACTTGTGTACTGCATCAGACAGAAGAACGCACTGCTTCAGACAGGAAGCCGCACCCCATCAGATGGGAAATCGAACTGCTTAATTTTTTTATTTACACGTAAATTTTCTCATCCGAGGAAGTGGACGGGACTTCACATCGGGCGTAAGTGAACCCCAAATGCATGGAGAAGTAAACCGCATTACTTTATTTGTCATTTCAGTAACATTTTTTCTTTGCATTTACAAGATGAACAACATCAGACATCGAACCGCACTGCTTCAGTTAGAAAACCGCACTGCATCAAATGGTCACTTACAAGATGAACAACATCAGACAGCCGACCGCACTGCTTCAGTTTAGAAAACCACACTGCTTCAGTTAGAAAATCGCACTGCATCAAATGGTCAAGTGAACGACATTACTTTTTTTTGTCGTTTCTCTACCATTTCTCATTTAACACATTTTTGCACTGCATCAAATGGCCAAGTGAACGGCATTACTTTTTTGTTGTTTCTCAACCATTTTTTCATTTCTCGACCATTTCTTATTTATTTTTATGAATGTGCACTAACTGCTTAGACGAGGCAAGTGTGCTAGAGTGAACCGCAAACATTTTGCTATAAATGGGCTGCACTTTTTCTTTTAGCAAATACAGGATGATGACAGAATGCCCTGGAAAAAACAGAGTACACCGCACAGATCCGCGCGTCCGACCAATGAACCACGGGTGGATTGTGGTCATCGCCAGAGCGGACAACAATGACTAAAATCTAAGTGCAAAATTACAACCACACAATCATACACAAAATTTTCAAAAAAAGCAATGAACTGCACCAAGAAGCCGTGGAATTGAAAACGATCCAAAACACTTCTGAATAGAATTGGAGGAGATGTGGGCCTCGATCGAACTGCAACGAAGGGACAAGAAGCTGCACTGTAGCGACAGGTGACCCTCATTGTCGTCAAAGGGAGCTGCAACCCACACATCGCCCCAACTGCATGCCGGCGCCAGGATTTAACCTCCTCGCGCGCCTCCCTCTTGCAGAATTAAAAGCTCCGCACTGCATGAAGCGCACCAACGCGAACTAAACGAGTATCTTGCTGCCAATGCAAGACGAAGGAGACAGGGAGGAGAGCATAAACTCCGGCTAGGAGATGGCAGAGTGGTGACGGCGCTGCTGCACGGAGAGGAAGCCAGAGGGGTGGGGCGGCTGGAGGCATCGGTGTCGAGCAGCTGTCTGGATCCAGTGGTGGGAAGATGGGGATCCATGGGGGCGAGGAGAGGTGATGCAGTGTGGCTCATGCGGTGATGCAGTGCGGCTCGCATGGTGATGCAATGCGGGAGGGGACGCGCATGCCTCATGGAAGAAGCCACGACGATGGAGGAGGAGTAGAAGAAGGTTGAGCAGGGGTGAAGGTGTGTGCGCCAGAGTTGGAGATCGTTCAGAGATGGAGGAGGCCGGAGGCCGGTGGCAGCGACCCCATAGCTCGGGATCCATTGGATACAGCGACGGGTGTGATCTGCACTGCATTGGGCAGGGCTGCTCTGTGAATCGTATGCGGCCGGATCCAGAACGGCAGCGACGAGCAAGCTTGAGATGGCCATGGCGGCTCCTGCAGCACAAGCCTGCATTGGGCGGGGCGGCTCACCTCTGGTGTTGCTCTGGCCGTTTAGCACGGCGGCGTGGGGAGCAGAGCCCAGCCGGGAAGGAAGAAGGAGAGGGGCGTGGCGGCCGGATCAGGTGCCGCCGGCAGAAGAGGGTGCGGTGGCGCATCAAAAGCCGGCCAGGGAGAGGGAAGCGGTGGCCGGATCCGGATATGGTCAGATCCATGAGGCTGCAAGAGGGTGCCTGAGTGGCAGGGGTGGGCGGCGGATCGGCGGTAGGTGGCGGGGAGGAGGCGGGCCGGGCCGTTGGGAGGAGGAGGCGGGCGCCGGCCGATGGGAGGAGGAGGCGGGGAGGAGGGAGGAGTCCGGCGGTGGCGGGGAGGGAGGCGGTGGGGGAGTTGCCACAGGTGGGTTGGACGAACCTTTGTGGAGTGGTGGGGGAGTTGCCCGGGATGGGGGTTGACCAAGCGCCACAGGCAGTCGAGACCTTGATGTTAGCAGAATAAGAGATTTGGTGTGTGAGAATAAGACTCTTAAAGGTGTTATTAGAATAGACCCACCCTATATATATATATATATATATATATATATATATATATATATATATATATATACATACATACATAAACGACCGCACATGAGGCATAATAATACTTTCAGGAGAAAGTATAAACACAGCCTTTACAATTCAAATAAGACCGTCCTTACAATGGAGATACATGTCACTAGAACATGATACTCTTGAATCGGGCTCTATTAAACGGCGCCGAGAACTTCTTCAAAGTAGTGCTCGTTCGATACTCGCCTATGGCGAACTCTGGTTGCAATAGCGGTGGCCTCCATCTCGCCAAGTATGTCTTGACACGGGCAAGGGCCATCCGCGCACCCTCTATGCACGCCGACCTCTCCATAGCATCGATATGCGACACAGCACCAAAGAATCGTTGCACTAAGCCAAAATAACTATTCGGCCTTGGTCCTTCCGGCCAAAGATGATCCACAACGGACCTCAGGGCAAGCCCGGACAACCTATGGAGCTCGGCCCACTTGTTCATTCGTTCATTCAACAGTAGCGGCCACACCGGAACATTGAACTGCGACCAGAACAACTTTTCCACTTCATGATCTTTTTGATCTTTGAAAAACTCGGCCGTATAAGCAGCACTCGCTGCCAAATCCATGTATGCATCCGCAGAACTCCATAATTGATCGATAAGGATATACTTCGGATCTCCGAACTTCGTCCGCAACAAAAAGGGCTTCACAGCCGCGATATCTCCAGCTTGACTCAGCTCCTCCTTCGCCGCTCTGATTTTATAGCGGGCTTCCTTGGCTGCTACCATAGCCTTCTCCAGGTCCATCGCCTTCGCTCGGCTTTCCTTTTGAAGAAGCTCGTAACGATCAGCGGCATATTTGAACTCAACGGCCATCTTGGCTAATTTATCCTTGCTTTGGCAATGCGCAGCCTGTTCGGCTCTCAGCTCTTATACCGCCTTTAGAGCGGCCGCATCACTCTTCCTGCCTTGTTCCTTGGCTCGGACAAGTTCCGCCCGAAGGGTCTCCACGGCGGCAGCTCCATCTGCAGTCGCAACATATTCAAGATACTAGCATCATGCTCCTCTTACTATGTGTTGGTCACCCGAGAAATCACATGCCATGTGCCTCGTCGAGCCGCTTGTTTACAAGCACGATGTCGGCATCTGCCGCATTAAGTTGCCGCTTTAGCTCGGCAAACTCACCCGTCCGGCTAGCCACCGGACCTTCCGCCACCTGCACATGAAGGCGGAGTGATTACTACCTGGGAATATGATCCTCTGTTTGCCGCCGTTTTTGACAGCAACCAGAGTCTCAGGGGCTACTATCTGCATATGGCACACCTAGCGCGTGCGGTACCATCAAAAATATATACTACTTTGCATACCTCAAAGCCTCTCAGCAGGCTCATAAAAGCTTCATGCAGCCCGCTTTCCGCGGATGAAATCCTCTCAACCACCGTACCCATTAGCGTACGATGCACTTCTGAGATAGCCGCTTGCTCCAGAAGATCCTTCAGTGCGTCGGGTCGCACACCGGACGGTCCCGACCTCTTTCTGTTGCTCGCCTTAGGAGCCGAATACTCCAGACTTCGGGTGACCGAAGGATTACCTCTGGCCTTGGCGGATCAGGAGAAATCCTCCGTGACGACACTTCAGGGTCGCCCGCCTCATGAGGCAGGGAGGCATGGGGAGGTGTTTCGCTCTCCATCATCTCCGGAAGAAGATCCCCTGAAGACGAACTCTGTCGAGAAGGGCTACGATCCGAACTACAAGATATATGCTTCGGTTATTGTCCTCAGAAGTAAAGCAGGATATTTTTACTATTAAGTACTTTTGTTTACTTACAACTCGGTGGAGGGCTGATCCCCTTGCGGGCACTGTGTGGCAAGGGTACCCTCCGAGGCAGGACCCTCTGGCGAAGATTTCTTCCCTCGTTTGGAAACCATTGTTTCCGAGTCTTCAGAGGCGGTCCTCTTCCTTCCCTGGGGAGAGGGAATTTCAGATTCTTCTCCCCGGTTATCCTCCTTCACGGAGCCGCTAATTCCCTCGGTTTGGATGAATAATGAGTGATGCCCGCTTTCAGCCTCTTTGTTCCCCCCCCCCCTTATCTTCCCATGAGGACGCTTGATAAGGCGCAAGCTCAAGCATTCTGGCCAGTACTGGATCTGCTGAGCCTTCGGGAAGGGGGGCCGAACACCTGATCATCTTCGCCTTTTTTACCCAGTCCTGGTCAAAGAGCAACTTTTCAAAATGATGTTGTGATAAATAAAGAGACAATTTGTTCGGCCCAAGGACTACTTACTTGGGTATTTGGACGATTGCAGCTCAGGCCCGCATCCTCGATGGTATCCGGACACCTTATTTGTGGTCCGAGGAACAATTTATACATCTCTTCGAGCGTCATGCCGAGGAAGTGCTGAATAGCTCGTGGTCCTTCCGGGTTGAACTCCCACATACGGACGGGTCGACGTTTGCAAGGCGGGACTCGACGAACTAGCATGACTTCCATTACCGTGACCAGGCTGACATCTCTCTCGAAGCGATCTCATATGCGACTCTGCAATATCGACACATCATTTACTGGCCCCAGTCCAGCCCCTTGTTGATCCATGACGTCACCGTGTGGCGGGGGGCGGGCGAGCGAATGGCGGGCGGCCACCCACTTAGTACCACGTGGGGCTGTGATGTAAAACCACCCCGTTGCCATAAAGCTGGACACCTCGGAAGGAACCCTTTGGCCATGGAACATCGGGCGCCTTTGCTTATTACGGCACCTCCGCTTTCTGCGTGTCGCCTCAATCATCTTCGCTTCACATTGAAGGTCTTGAGCCATAAGCCGAAGTGTGGGGTAATGCGGAGGAAGGCTTCACACACAACGATCAATGACGAGATGTGAAGGATGGAATCCGGGGCCAGGTCATGGAAATCCAGCCAGTAATAGAGCATGAGCCCCCTCACAAAGGGATCTAGAAGAAGGCCTAGCCCTCGGAGGAAGTGAGAGATGAATACGACGCTCTCGCGGGGTTCGGGAGTGGGAAAGACCTGTCCTCGAGGAGGTAGCCTGTGCGAGATTTTGGCGGTCAAATACCTAGCCTCTCTTAGCTTCTTGATATCTTCCTCTGTGAAAGAGGAGGGCATCCAACGACCTTGAAGGTTGGATCTGGACATGGTTGATGGTCCGAAGCGCCTGACCTGAGCCATGGGTGTTGAAACTCGAGGCGGGGGAAGGATTCGATTGAGTACGAGAAGAAAAAAGGACAGGCCTTGGCCTCTTTATAAAGAGGATGAATATCAAGCGTCCTCCTCGTGGCCGTTTGGGACTTGCCTAAAATCGAGGAGCCATACCAACGGGAACAATTGGGTTACCCACATCCGTATTGATGAGAATCCCGTAATAAGGGGGACACGATCTCTGCTTCGACAAGACGTGCCAATAAAATTGCCTCGCAAAACATGCAGTGGCAGGCTGATTGAGAAAAATGATTCCAATAATGATCAGGCCGTGGTGTGATGTCACGTTATGAAAAGTCGTCAGCATATTAGATTTGTGGAAATATTATTCTCTCTACGGTAGTATGTGGAACTTGTTTTGCAGAGCCGGACACTATCCTTGTGTTCAAAATCTTCTATGGAGTATTCGGAGGAGGACCCCGCCTTGCAATGTCGAAGACAATCTGCGCGTCCGGACTCATCGTCATTGAAGCCTGGTTCAGGGGCTACTGAGGGAGTCCTGGATTGGGGGGTCCTCGGACAGCCGGAATATATCCTTTGGCCGGACTGTTGGACGATGAAGATACAAGATTGAAGACATCGACCCGTGTCCGGATGGGACTCTCCTTGGCGTGGAAGGCAAGCTTGGCAATACGGATATGTAGATCTCCTCCCTTATAACTGACTCTGTGTAACCATAGCTCCCTCCGGTGTCTATATAAACCAGAGGGTTTAGTTCGTAGGACAACAACAATCATACCATAGGCTAGCTTCTAGGGTTTAGCCTCTACGATCTCGTGGTAGATCAACTCTTCTAATACTCATATCATCAAGATCAATCAAGCAGGAAGTAGGGTATTACCTCCGTCGAGAGGGCCCGAACCTGGGTAAACATTGTGTCCCCTGGCTCCTGTTACCATCCGCCTTAGATGCACAGTTCAAGACCCCCTACCCGAGATCCGCCGGTTTTGACACCGACATTACCCAAACTACATTGATGAGAATCCCGTACTGGGCGGGCATGATCTCTGTTTTGACAAGACATGTCAATGAAGGCTAAGCCTCGAAACACGAAACGGGAGGAGTGAAAACGGTTCAACATGTTAAAGAGTCAAGTGTGACGCTTCGCCGAAAAAATTGTCAGTAAAAGACACTGTACCTATTTTTACGTCTTGCCTTCATGGCTAAGGGTTGTATTGATTATGCAGAGCCGGACACCGTTCCTTTATGCAGGGAGCTAATCTAAAATGTTCAGGAGAAGGAACCCACCTTGCAATGCCGAAGATAATCCACGTGTCGGACACATCGTCATCGAAGACTGGTTAAGGGGCTACTGAGGGAGTCCTGGATTAGTGGGTCCTCGGGTGTCCAGTCTATTCGATATGGGCCGGACTGATGGGCCGTGAAGATAAATCAGAAGACTATCCCCCGTGATCGGATAGGACTCCTATATGCGTGGACGGCAAGTTTGGTGTCCGGATGTACTATTTCCTTCCCTTGTAAACTGACTCTGTACAACCCTAGGCCCCTCCGATTTATATATAAAGCGCAGGGTCTAGTCCGTAGAGGATATCAGAATAATCATAGGCTAGACAGCTAGGGTTTAGCCATTACGATCTCGAGCTAGATCAACTCTTGTAACCCTTATACACACTGAATATAATTGAGCAGGACGTAGGGTATTACGTCCCTTAAGAGGGCCCGAACCTGGGTAAACATCGTGTCCCTACTGTCCCTTGTTACCATCGATCCTAAGACACACAACTTGGGACCCCTACCTGAGATCTGCCGGTTTTGACACCGACACCCGCATGGAAGCTATGGGCTCGACGTCACATACCACAAGCTCGCTGATCACCAGAGCGTGTGTCCGCTCGCGCCCTGCAAATGCCCCGTGCCCATCTGCGACTACGAAGGCCCGCCACCGGTGCTCCCCCACCACATCATCATCGTGCATCCCATGCCCGTGCACAGGATCCAGTATGGCAAGGTGCTCCAGCTGCAAGTGCCATTGTCGGAGCCGCAACACTTGCTGTTCACGGAGGAGGACGGTCACATGTTTTTCGTGGTCGGCAACATGCTGGACATCGGCGTGCCTATCACAATGTCAGTCGTCTGCATCAGAGCGGGGGCATCCCAACCACCACACTACGCGGCCAAGGTTTGGGCGAATGGCCCGCCGGGGGAGCCCAAAGGCAGGACCAATGCCGTCAAGGTTGAAATCGAGGTCACAAGCAGCAAGGAGCCTGCCGCTGTCGCCGTGTAGGAGATGACTGATGCGGAGCATCGCACGGTCATCCCCATGGACGTATCAACGTTTGTCAGATTTTGGGTTCCGGCAAAACCCTTAAGGTTCGAACACTGGGGTGCACGTGAAGATCTCCCCCTCACCGACCATGCCCTCACACGCTTCACGAATTCACGGACTAGCTCGCCGAACCCAAAGAACACAAGGGCACAAGATTTATACTGGTTCGGGCCACCATTGCGGTGTAATACCCTACTCTAGTGTGGTGGTGGATTGCCTCTTGGGCTGATGATGAACAGTACAAGGGGAAGAACAGCCTCCTGAGGAGAGGTGTTCTTGTGCTTGTGGAGTGGTGTGTGGATGAGGATCGCTCCAGATGAGTTCTGGTAGGTGAGGATCCAATCAGCTCAGGCTCAGTTGTCGTTGCCTTCTATTGTGGTGGCTAGCCCTATTTATAGAGGCCCTGTTCCTCTTCCCAAATATTGAGCGGGAAGAAAACAACGGCCAATTTGGAAGGGGACATCTAGTACAGCTTATCCTGACAAAAGTAGTCTTCGCCTGCCAAAGGCTCTGGTGGTGACGCCGTCTTGGGCTCCACGATGACCTCTGTCTTGTCGTCCTGCTGGTCTTGGTCTCGTTGCACCGATATGGAAACGTTTGCTTGACGCCTCGGTACTCCTCGCCTGCGGTTGCCCCCTTAGCACCAAAGAGCAAGCAAGGATACTGCACGCTGGCGCCCGCCTGGTCTCGTTCGTCACGGCTCATGTCACTGGAACTTCGCGAGGTTTGCCTTGCCTTGATCTCTCCGCCCCTCGCGAGCCAGTCTGGTGAGGCCGCTCCCGAGGTGGTCTTGTGTCGTCCGCCTTGCGAGGCTTGGACCCTCGCGAAGGTCTTGAAAGCTTGTTGGTGAGGATGGGTCGTACGGGCCCGCATGCAGAGCCACGCCATGGGCCGCATGCAGGCAAGTCTGGGGACCCCCGTTCCCAGAACGCCGACAGTAGCCCCCGGGCCCAAGGCACGCTCGGACTTGGCTTCGAGGCGAAGCCAAAGGGAAAGTGCGGAGCGCCGCGGGCCCCAACAGCCTGCGGCTTGGTCGACGCGTGGCAGTTGATTGGATGTGGGCGTCTCCGCTTCCCCACGCTGCCTCGGCAACTGCCCGACTGTCAAAATGGCTGGCGTAGATAGCGCTTGCCTCCATTATTCCCTTTCGCCTTGCTCCAGATCCCCTTTCTTCCTCTTTGCTTCCGAAATCTCCAGATCTTCTCCCTTCCCCTTCTGCATCAGCGACCAATGGCGCCTCGGAAGATCAAGCCTGCCTCGTCGCCGGCCTGGTACGAGCCTGCTCTCAATGCACCCAACGTCTCGGAGAAGAACCTTGCCTCCACGCACTTGCTGACGGCGGGGGATAACAACGAGACGGGGAAGACTAAGCTCCAGGCTGCCTCTGACGTGCCGGAGCCTGAGGAAAGCACCTTCTTCCCCTTCTTCACGAGCAGCATCGTCGCAGGGTTGGTTCCCCCCTTCTCTTACTTCTTCTATGAGGTCCTTGGCCACTAGGGGCTGCAGGCGCTGCATCTTCATCCCAACTCTATCCTTCTCTTGTCGATCTTCGCCAACTACTGCGAGGCGTACCTTGGCGTGATGTCGTCTGTGGCTCTGCTGCGCCACTTCTTCTTCCACCGCATCAATGAGGGTCATACCTCCGGGTGTGCCAATTTCATCGCGGCCGACAAGGCCAACTCAATCTCGAAGACTGGGAAGAAGGCCGATGGCTTCAGAAGCAAGTGGGCCATGATGGATGCTAAATGCGTCCACCCACGCCTGACGCTGCCCACGGAGATGCCCCTGTCTGACAAGGGGTGGTCCTACGCGAAGTTCACTGATGAGCGTGCGATGTTGGTGCTGGAGCAGATGAAGACTGACCTGAAGCTGGGCAATGCGAAGGCGGCAAAGGTGACAGGGGCCATGCTTCTAAGGGAATTCCTGATGCTGCGCGTAGCCCCGCTTCAGGCTCGTACACGCCCCTTGTGGGAGCTTGGGGACGAAGAGGACAAGGTTCGCCTGAGCCCGAAAGCCTTGTCTGACGATGAGCTGGCAGCGGTTCTCCGCCTCTTGGTTGGGGACGACCAGGAGTACCCGCCGAGCATCTTCACTCCCTTTTTTCGCCGTGAGGACGGGAGGTAGGTTGTGGCCTCCAGGCCGACCTTTGACAGGCGCGGGCTGGTGCCGCCGGCGCTTGCCGGGGCCCCTATGGCACCGACGCTAGTGGAGATGTCTTCTGATGAGTCCCGCTGGGAGGAAGAGGAGGAGGAGGACTCAGAAGTGACCCCTGAAGGGATGTGGGAAACCTCGCCCTTGAGCATGGCCGACATCCTCCGCACCCTACCGGACAACGACGAGGCCGATGCCCACCAGGAGAAGGGGGAGTCGCCCATGGTCCCGACGAGGGGCAGGTCGGCGCTGGTCTCCCGAGATGCCGCCCCAGCTTTGACGCTGTCTGGGGCTGCCTCCGACCCCTCTGCTACCCCAGCTTCTGCTCCTGGAGCCTGCGCGCCCGTAACTCAAGCCTCGAGGCTCTCGGGCTTCAAGCTCACCAAGCGTAGGGTGGACTATGCCGCGGTGGACTAGTAAGTGCTCGTGCTTTGTCTTTTTCTTGATTATGCTGCTGATTCCTGATGCTTCCCCGCTATGTGATTAGGCCGACGCATGTGACAAAGAAGAGTAAGGAGGGGGTGGTGGTGCCGCCCGGGACCAACTCGCCTGCTCCGTCAGCGTCTCCCTCTGTGGAGAAGGGCTGCGCTGGGGCTCATGTCTCTCCGGCCTGGTCGTCCTTGCGAGGCATGGGGGAGAACCCTCGGGAGGAGTCAGCCCCGGTGGCCTCGCTGGCTACGGAGGCACCAGCGTCCGACTTGGCTGCTGGAGCTTCCGAGGCTCAGGAGCTCCCAGCTTCCCAGGCTATGGTGACAATACCTTCTCCTCCACCTCCTGTTGTGCCACTGATTCCATGTCCTTCTGCCTCCCCTGACGTTTTGGACCACGCCCTTCTAGAGATGACCCAGCTGCGAGAAGATCTTCAAGGTGCCGACCCCCTCCTGGTGGCCGGGCGTGTGGAGCTAGTTTCTGGCTGGCTCCGTTCCGACGTGTCTGTTCGAGCGGCGCTGAGCCAGGCCGTGGCAACCTCTGAGAAGGAGAGGCAGGCCGCCGCCCAGGCAGCGGCCACTCGCGAGGCGGTGCTGAAGGACGTCGAGGCTGCCAAGAGTCGCTGCCAGGCGCTGGAGGCCAAGCTGAAGACCCTGCGCAGCAAACACGCAGAGGAAGCCCGTGGCCGTCAGGCGGAGGAGGAGAAGATGAAGGCCCGGGAGGACGCTGTCAAGGGTCGCGACACCGAGCTGGAGCAGTCGGCAAAGGCGCGGGCCATTGAGCGCGGCCGACTAGAGGAGCTGGAACGGAAGGTGAAGGCGGAGGAAGCCGAACTTGCCGCGAAGGCGACGGTTCTAGCTGAAGACCGCGCGACGTTCGCACTTCTCGAGAAGAGGTCTCGCGAGGCTCTGAAGTCACTCTATGAGAAGGGCTTGGAGAGTACACTGACCACCGACGAGGACGGCCCCGCCCAGCTGCTTCCCTACTTGGTTGCCACGCTTGAGGAGGTTGTGAGCGGCATCGGTCCCATGGCCGAGGAAGAAGCCTGCGTTCTTTCCTCAGTTGTGCTGACGTGTGTCTTCAGCCACCTCCATCTTCGTGACCCTACCACTCGCCTTGACGAGCTGCTGGAGCCCGTGGCTGGTGAACAATATACAGTCGCCGCTGCGGCCGTGAAAGGTCAGGTGGAGGCCCTACTGAAGAAGTTCCGTGCCTTCAATTCTGTGCCTTCGACCAGAGGCGCCACCACTCCTGCAGCTCCGGCCGGTGGCTGCGAAGAAGGCGACGTCATCAAGGGAGGAGCGCCTCTCGCGGGAGTCGGTGGTGCTAAGGGGTTCTTTCCTGTTTTATTCCTGCAACATGCATCATGCCTCGTGGAGGCGTTAAACTTGCGTTCGGTATTGTGAGAACAATATGTCTTGTAATATTTGCTTTGAGATTTTTGCGATGTTCTTCCTATCCGCTTTATGTTCTACGTCGGCAGAGCCCGACCCTGTGCATACCTCAACCGCCATTGGACCGACCGGTGACCAGGACGGAACCAAGGAGTGAGGGGCTACGTGACCAGTTTGGATCCTGAGTCGCGATGCTAAGGAGTCCCCCTTGACACGCAAACAACTTATAGTAAGGAGTGAGTTTAGTGTTCTACGTCGGCAGGGCCCGGCCCCGCGCATACCTCAACCGCCGTTGGGCCGACCAGAGACCAAGACGGAACCACGGAGTGAGGGGCTACGTGACCAGTTAGGCTCCTGAGTCGCGATGCTCAGGAGTCCTCCTTGACGTGCAAACAACCTTCATACCTTCGCCCTCGCCGAGGCTCGGCTCGGGAGGGGCGCGCAAGGACCAGGTCCGGGATCCTGGTTAGGTGGCGTACACTTGGGCATGACCCGAGCGCAGCCCCCATGCCCAGCCCCTCGCGTGACTCTCCCGAGGAGAGGTGTTGCGGTGAGGCCAGACATTGAGCTCAAGGGCTCCCTGAGGTTCATACGGCTGTGAGGCCGCCCTCAGTTGTTTATCACTAGCGCGGAGCATAGTGCTTCCGCACTTGCACGGGCATAGCCGCTCCTCGGCACTGTCGATGACCAGCGCGGAGCATGGTGCTTCCACTGGTACGTGGGAGGGGACTCCCTACTACGGAGAGCCCCCGGGGTGTGTACAGCCCCGCCCTGACATGTGGCTTGCACGGCAGGGCTAGACGAGGTGTGTCTGGGCACTCGTGAGCCAGCGCGGGACTCACGAGGCCCTACCTCAAGGCGGGTTGCGCCTGGTCTTGATTCTTGTTTGCTGTGGTGGTCCTGCGAGGTGGTTAGACAACCTGCGCCGAACGAATCTCCTGAGGTTATCGCGTGAGAAGGCCAAGAACCAACGGCCCCAGGAGGTGACGTGAACGGGGCCGGCCAGCCAGACAGAGCTCAGCCATTGGATTTATCGATGCTACAGGGACGGGCCCGAGCGCAGACGCCGTGCCTAACCTTTCTCATGTGAAGGGTCCTGAAGAAAGACAATCGGCGCGCGGCTCCCGTGGTAGGTGAAAATAAAGCAGGTGATAGTCATAGATAGATTGAGCATGGAAGCAAAATGGCTTAAGTAAATGCAGGGAAGATACACGCCACTGGGTCATGCCCGAGCGGCTTGGGGATGATGCAGCCCGAGGGGCGCCCCCAGCAAGGTAAGCTAAAGACATAAAAAGGGATACATGCCACAGGGGTGTGCCCATGCGGCCTGGGAATGAAGGGGTGTTGAGGCAGCTGAAGATGCGTGGTGTAGGGGTTGATCTTCACGAGCCACCGGGGCCCTGAGCCTCGGGAGGCTCTGGGGGTCCAGGCGGTTCCTTGAGGACAGTCTCCGTCTCCGCCAGGAATGCGTGGTGCCTGGCCTCCTAAGCCGCCAGGATGCTCCGCAGGTTTCGCTGGAAGGCGGAAGCTACGCTCGGCAGGCCAAAAGGCAGGCGAACGTAGCTGTGAGGCAGGCCCTCGCAGCATCCCACACGCAAAGGCCAGAAGATCTCCTGAGATGCGGCTCTGTTGAGCCCTGGAATGTCGATGCAGACGCGCAACCTGCCATCCTTGCCTGGATGGGGGCTGTGGCAGGTGGGCGGCTGATAATCCCCAAGTGAAGGGAATCATCGTAGCAATTTCCAAAGGTGGAAGTGATAAGTATGGAGTGTCGAACCCACAAGGAGCTAAAGGTAAGATCAATATTCTCTCAAGCCCTATCTCGCCATCGACACGACTCTCACGCATAATCAACGCTTGCTTCCAACTAGAAACGAGAAATAAAACTACATTGTGGGTATGAAGAGGATAACTTTGCATGGTATCGGAGAGCTAAAATATAAAAGTAGGTGTTGTTATCATAAAGTTAGAGTATATTACTAAATATTATAAATAGCGAGTGTGTAATAATGATGGGTCGGTAAAAGGAATTATCCTAGGCAATCGTTAACAAGACCGGTAATCACTATTGCAATTTCGTATGAGGGAGAGGCATAAGCTAACATACCTTCTCTTCTTGGATCATATGCACTTATGATTGGAACTCTAGCAAGCATCCGCAACTACTAAATATCATTAATGTAAAACCCAACCAAAGCATTAAAGCATCAAGTCCTCTTTATTCCCATACGCAACAACCCCCTTACTCAGGTTTGTGTTTCAGTCACTCACCAACCCACTATAAGCGTAATATGAATGTATTGCAACACCCTACAGCGGGAATCCCTCACGCTTGCGCAACACCGAGAATACCATCCGACAACACCAATAATAAAACATACAACTCATACCAATCTAGATCATCAATCAACCCAAAGACAAAGGATATCTACTCAAAACATCATAGGATGGCAACACATCATTGGATCATAATATGTGGCATAAAGCACCATGTTCAAGTAGGGATTACAGCGGGGTGGGGGAGAGTGGACCGTGTAAAAGAGATGAGGATGGTGATGATGGTGGTGATGTTGATGAAGATGATCACCGCGTCGATGATTCCCCTCCCGATGGAACTCCGGCGCCACCGAGAGAGAGGAGGAGAGGTTCTCCCCCTTGTGCTTCCTCCTCCATGGCCTCCCCCAAGATGGGGAGAGGTTCTCCCTCTGGTCCTTGGCCTTCATGGCGATGATGGACCCTCCGGGATCCTCCTCCATGGCCTCCGGTGATGATGGCCCCCTCTGGCAGGGTGTCAGAGAGGGCCTAGATTGATTTCTCGTGGCTACAGAGGCTTGCGGTGGTGGAACTTCCGATCTAGGTTATTTTCTGGGGTTTCTGTATTTATAGGAATTTTTGGTGTTGGTTCCACGTCAGGGGGGTCTCCGAGTCGTCCACGGGGCAGGGGCCCATGCCCAGGGGGGTGGGCGCGCCCCCCACCCTCGTGGACAGCCCGGGACACTTCTGGCCCAAATCTTTTGCTCCACGGGCTTCCTTTGGTCCATAAAAAATCAACAAAAATTGGCACGTCAATTGGACTCTGTTTGGTATTCCTTTTCTGTAAAACTCAAAAACAAGGAAAAAACAGAAACTGGCACTGGGCTCTAGGTTAATAGGTTAGTCCCAAAATCATATAAAATGGCATATAAAACATCTAAGGTGTATAATATAATAGCATGAATACTTCATAAATTATAGATACGTTGGAGACGTATCAGCATCCCCAAGCTTAGTTCCTGCTCGTCCTCGAGTAGGTAAATGATAAAAGAAATAATTTATGAAGTGTGAATGCTAGCTGGTGCACAAGTTTGATCAATGATAATTTCAATCACCTTTTCTAGCATCATTATATGTCATAACAGTAGCTCATCTCATGTTAACTTTTCATGATCAAGTAACAAGCTATTCACATGTTAAAGTATAGATCATAAACTTTCTTGAAAACTAACAAACAATGCTCTTAGTCATCAAACAATTGCAACTCATCTTATTTTCAGGAAGGGTCTATGTTAGAGCTTTGATTTAGCAAACTCCACATACTCAACTATCATTTTATCTTTCGCAATTGCTAACACTCACGTGATATTTACGGGTTCAAAGTTTTAATCGGACACAGAGAAAGATAGGGGCTTATAGATTCGCCTCCCAACCTTTTACCTCAAGGGTAATGTCAACAATAACAGTTCATGATAACTTACATCCAATTGGATATATATATATATATATATATATATATATATATATATATATATATATATCAGGATCTTTCCAACACAATGTGCTTGCCAAAGGATAAAATGTAAAAAGGAAAGGTGAAGACCACAATGACTCTTGCATAAGTAGAAGATAAAAGTAAAAGATAGGCCCTTCGTAGAGGGAAGCAGAGGTTGTCATGCGATTTTAAGGTTGGATGCACAAAATCTTAATGCAAAAGAACGTCACTTTATATTGCCACTTGTGATAGGGACCTTTATTATGCAGTCCGTCGCTTTTATTGCTTCCATATCACAAGATCGTACAAAGCTTATTTTCTCCACACTAATAGATCACACATATTTAGAGAGCAATTTTTATTGCATGTACTGATGACAACTTACTTGAAGGATCTTACTCAATCCATATGTAGGTATGATGGACTCTCATGGAAAAACTCGTTTTAAGGGATATTTGGAAGCACAAGTAGTATCTCTACTTGGTGCAAAGAATTTGGCTAGCATGAGGGGGAAAGGCAAGCTCAGCATGTTGGATAATCCATGACAACATATTTTATTTCAGATATAGGAAAACATAACCCATTATGTTTTCTTCCTTGTCCAACATCAACCTTTTAGCATGTCATATTTTAATGAGTGCTCACAATTGCAAAAGATGTCCAAAATAGTATATTTATATGTGAAACCTCTCTTCCTTCAATATTCTTTCATGAATTGTTCAAGTGACCAATTCTACGTTTGCGAACTTTCAATAAGTTTACTACCTATACTTATTATGTGTGAAGTCATTAATCCCCATGTTATAAGCATATGAAACATATATAAATTCATATTTACGACATTCAATTCATTCATTCATTTACTCATAGGATATATGTAAATCACATGAGTAAATGACAAACTACTCCAAAAGATATAAGTGAAGAACACTAAGTAGTCAAATAATTAACTAGCCATGGGAGGATTATTTTTCATTCAATATTTCAGATCCATTTATTTTAATCAAACATCAAGTAAAATTTAAAACACGCTCCAAGCGAAACACATATCATGTAACGAATAAAAATATAGCTCCGAGTAAGGTATATCGATAGTTTTGAAGACGAAACAGGGGATGCCTTCCGGGGCATCCCCAAGCTTAGGCACTTGAGTCTTCCTTGAATAATACCTTGGGGTGCCTTTGGCATCCCCAAGATTAGGGTCTTTCCACTCCTTATTCTCCTCATATCGATATCTCACCCAAAGCTTGAAAACTTAAATCACACAAAACTTAACAAAACTTCGTGAGATAGGTTTGTATGATAAAGAGTAAACCATTCACTTTGGTACTGTCAAATACAAGGTTCATAATTGTTCTCACACAATTCCTACTGTACCATATCATTTCTACAATTTATATTGAGAAATATAATCCATAGAAACTAGAAAACAAGCAAACTATGCAATGAAAATAGAATCTGTCAGAAACAGAATAGTCTGTAATGATCTGAAAAGCAACCATACTTCTGCTACTCCAAAAAATATGAAACAAATTGGTGGAAGTGAGGAATTTGTCTATTAATCTTCTGCAACAAGAATCAACTCAAAATAACTCTTCTGTAAAAAATGGTAGCTTATCTCGTGAGCACAAAGTTTCTGTTTTTAACAGAAAGATCACATTAACTTTCACCCAAGTCTTCCAAAAGGTCTTACTTGGCACTTTATTGAAACAAAAGCTATAAAACAGGATTACTACAGTATCTTAATCATGTGAACACACAAAAACATTAATGGTAAATATTGGGTTGTCTCCCAACAAGCGCTTTTCTTTAATGCCTTTTAGCTAGGCATGACGATTTCAATGATGCTCACATAAAAGATAAGAATTGAAACATAAAGAGAGCATCATGAAAAATATGACTAGCACATTTTATTATAACCAACTTCCTATGCCTAGGGATTTTGTGAACACATAATTTATAGGAACAAGAATCAACTAGCATAGGAAGGCAAAACAAGTATAACTTGAAAACTTTAAGGACATAGTGAGGAAACTCGATATTATTGCAACTCCTACAAGCATATATTCCTCCCTCATAATAATTTTCAGTATCACCATGAATGAATTCAACAATATAACCATCCATAAAGCATTCTTTTCATGATCTATAAGCATAGAAATTTTTCTACTCTCCACATAAACAAAATTCTTCTTATTAGGAATAGTGGATCACTAATTCCTAAAGTTGACACTCTTCCAAACCCACTTTAGATGATAGTATTATTCATACTCCAAAATATATAAGTGAAGTTCATCGAGCATTCTACAAATAATATAGACTAACCAATATCCAACCTCAAAATGTATAAGTGAAGCACACGAAGCATTCTATAAATCCATACTCAAAAGATTTAAGTGAAGCACAAAGAGCAATTCTATAAGATCGTACTTAAAAGATATAAGTGAAGCACGTGAAGTATTCTATAAATCAATGAAGGGCTATCTCATACTAGCATGGTTCTTAAAGAAAAAAAGGACACAAATCATGTGAACAAAACAAAAACCGATGTATACCGATAATTGTTGAAGAAGAAAGATGGGATGCCAACCGGGGCATCCCCAAGCTTAGATGCTTGAGTATCCTTGGAATATTTACTTGGGGTGCCTTGGGCATCCCCAAGATTGAACTCTTGCCTCTCTTTATTCTTCTCACATCGGTAACTCCACGTTCTTCGAACACTTTATCCACAAAAACTTCACAAAAACTTTGTGAGATCCGTTAGTATATTAAAGCATATCACTACCTCTAGGTACTGTTGCAAACTCATTCCAATTTCATATTAGAACTATATCTACTGTATTCCAACTTCACTATGGTTCATACCACCTGATACTACCCATAGATTTATCAAAATAAGCAAACAACACGCGAAAAACAGAATCTGTCAAAAACAGGACAATCTGTAGTAATCTGAAAGTTTAGTAAACTTCTGTAACTCCAAAAATTATGAAATAAATTTGACAATTTGAACAATTTGTACAGAAGTAATGTGAAAAATGTTTCATACCCATTATACTTTCCAGTAAAAAATGTAAAATCATGCGCTACAGCCAAAGTTTCTGTTTTTGTTCTGCACATAGTAAACAAGCAATCTAATCATCCTAAAACCAAAGCTTGGCACATTATTTTTATAATTATTTACACAAGGGGATAATTATTTACAGAGAAACTTCCATGAAAAATTCTACATTGTTTCCGTGAGCATGAACACAAGTGCTCAAGGTCAACCCTCACTTCTTCAATCACTACAGGAATCCAGTATTTTGCCATCTGCCACGGCGGACGGCAAAGGCATGGACGGCGGACGGCAAAGAGCTTTGCCGTCAGCGGCGGACGGCAAAGAGGGACGGCAAAGACAGGGTCGGCAAACAGGTCCTTTGCCGTCTGCTTTTTATGGCGGACGGCAAAGAGTCCCTTGCCTACAGCGGCAAACGCCAAAGAGGAGGGACGGCAAAATACTGGACGTCCGCCAGCGTTAGTCCGTTAGGCGGCTAACGGCGGCCTTTGCCGTGCGCCAGCGGACGGCAAATTTGAGCGCCTCTCTGCCATCCGCTAGTTGACGTCAGCAATGCGTCAGCGCCCGCTGTTTTTTGCCGTCTGCCACGGCGGACGGCAAAGGCAAAGTCTTTGCCATCAGCTTAGCTTTGCCGTCCGCCACGGTAGGAAAATTTGCCAAATGGACCATCTCTTAGGCATAACTTTCCAATCTTCTCTTTTTGAAAAACTTCTTAGGCATGAGAGGCAAGTAATTTTTTTTGTATTTTCATTCTTTTAATTTTTTTGTATGTTTCACCCACAACCAAACAGAAATAAAAAGGAAAAACAAAATCTACTTAGTGAAGAAAGCAAACAAGCACACACGAGAATATCAACCCCACACTATTGCTCCCCGGCAACAGCGCCAGAAAAAAGCTTGATAATCCCCAAGTGAAGGGAATCATTGTAGCAATTTCCAAAGGTGGAAGTGATAAGTATGTAGTGCCGAACCCACGAGGAGCTAAAGGTAAGATCAATATTCTCTCAAGCCCCACCTGCCACTGATACGACTCTACGTACACCAAACGTTTGCTTCCAAGTAGAAATGAGAAATAAAACTACGTTGTGGGTATGAAGAGGATAACTTTTCATGGTATCGGAGAGCTAAAA
Organism: Aegilops bicornis; assembly: GCA_021605145.1. Taxonomy (NCBI): domain Eukaryota; kingdom Viridiplantae; phylum Streptophyta; class Magnoliopsida; order Poales; family Poaceae; genus Aegilops; species Aegilops bicornis. The sequence continues at coordinate 263,511,203 of CM038672.1, forward strand.
TATAAAAGTAGGTGCTGTTATTATAAAGTAAGAGTATATTACTAAATATTATAAATAGCGAGTGTGGAATAATGATGGGTCGGTGTGTGGAAATATCCTAGGCAAACGTTAACAAGACCGGTAATCACTATTGCAATTTCATATGAGGGAGAGGCATAAGTTAACATACTTTCTCTTCTTGGATCATATGCACTTATGATTCGAACTCTAGCAAGCATCCGCAAGTACTAAAGATCATTAAGGTAAAACCCAACCATAGCATTAAAGCATCAAGTCCTCTTTATTCCCATACGAAACAACCCCCTTACTCAGGTTTGTGTTTCAATCACTCACCAACCCACTATAAGCGAATCATGAACGTATTGCAACACCCTACAGCGGGAATCCCTCACACCTACGCGACACGGAGAGAACCATAGGACAACACCAATAATAAAACATACAACTCATACCAATCTAGATCATCAATCGAACCAAAGACAAAGGATATCTACTCAAAACATCATAGGATGGCAACACATCATTGGATCATAATATGTGGCATAAAGCACCATGTTCAAGTAGGGATTACAGCGGGGTGTGGGAGAGTGGACCGCGTAAAAGAGATGAGGATGGTGATCATGGTGACGATCACCGAGGCGATGATTCCCCTACCGATGGCACTCCGGCGCCACCGAGAGAGAGGAGGAGAGGTTCTCCCCCTTGTGCTTCCTCCTCCATGGCCTCCCCCCTAGATGGGGAGAGGTTCTCCCTCTGGTCCTTGGCCTTCATGGCGATGATGGCCCCTCAGGGATCCTCCTCCATGGCCTCCGGTGATGATGGCCCCCTCCGGCAGGGTGCCAGAGAGGGCCTAGATTGATTTCTCGTGGCTACAGAGGCTTGCGGCGGCGGAACTTCCGATCTAGGTTATTTTTTGGGGGTTTCTGTATTTATAGGAATTTGGCGTTGGTATCACGTCAGGGGGGTCTCCGAGTCGTCCACGAGGCAGGGGCCCACGCCTAGGGGGGTGGGCGCGCCCCCCACCCTCGTGGACAGCCCGGGACTCTTCTGGCCCAACTCTTTTGCTCGAGGGCTTCTTTTGGTCCATAAAAATCAACAAAAATTGGAGCGTCAATTGGACTCCGTTTGGTATTCCTTTTCTGTAAATCTCAAAAACAAGGGAAAACAGAAACTGGTACCGGGCTCTAGGTTAATAGGTTAGTCCCAAAAATCATATAAAATAGCATATAAATGCATATAAAACATATAAGATGGATAATATAATAGCATGAATACTTCATAAATTATAGATACGTTGGAAACGTATCAGCGGCGGTCGCCGCGCATGGCTCTTGCTTCTTGCAGTTCCTGAGTGGTCTTGGCGACGAACTCTCGAGCGTTGGGTGCTCCTCGCCCGTTGTCTTCCAGAGAGAAACGTGCCGCGAAGCATGCCTCCATGTGGTGCCCGAGCGCCTCCCTCGTGACATTGGCAAGGTATGAGGCCCTCCAGATGATAGCCCCTGAGCCCTACCCGAGGAGGGCACCGGGCGCGCCTTCCTATGCGAGGGGAGAAGGTGCCCCAGGCACGGGCGCTGATCCTAACGAGGTACCACTTGCGGTGCCTTTCTCCTGAGGTCCGGCATGGAGTAGTTGCTTCTTCTTCTTGGGGATGGCTTCAGGGGGGTACTGAGTTGCATCGTTGTCGTGGTCTTCGATTGACGCTGCTTGGAAGGCACACTCGAGGGAGCACACCATGTCTCTTTCTTCGCAGGGGACTATGATGATCTCGCCGCTCCCTGGCATCTTGAGGATGTTGTAGCCGTGGTGCATGACCGCCATGAACTTGGCCAGGGCTGGATACCCGAGGATTGCATTGTATGGCAGACGGATGTGAGCGACGTCGAAGTCGATGAGCTTGGTATGGTAGTTGTTGCATTCTCCGAAGGTGCCAGGGAGGCGGACCTGCCCTAATGGCATGGTGGAACCGCCGGTCACTCCCGAGAAAGGCTTGGTAGGCTGAAGCTGGTCGTAGGGCACTTTGAGACTGTCGAACATGTCGATGGACAAGACGTAGAGCCCTGCGCCGCCGTCGATGAGGGTCTTCGTGACTTGCACATTGCTGATGACGGGCGAACAAAGCATCGGGAGGATGCCAGTGGTTGCCGCGCACTTGAGCTGATCTGCCGAACTGATGGTGATGGCGCACTTGGACCACCTGAGCGGGCGTGTGGCCTCGAGCCTGGGGAGGACTGCGTTCACCTCGCGGGCAAACTTCTTGAAGATGCGTTGACAGGCCGGGGTTTTAGCTCCGCCCAAGATGCAGGTGATAGCACACGGCTACTGGAAGCCCCCAGCCCCCTCATCTTGATGGTGGACGTCGTTCCTTCTTGGTAGCGGCTGCAGCGGAGGAACCCCAGCATTGCCTTGAGGACGGTCCTCGCGAGGCTGATCCCTCCAGGCGCCCTCGCGAGGCTGATCCTGCTAGCAGTCTTCACGAGGCCGATCGCGCCAATCCTGGCGTGGGCCCCTGTCGTCCCAGCGTCCTCCGCCACGTCCTCCACTACAAAAAAAAGACACATCCGTGACATTTTCGGCCGAACGAAATTTTTTTCTGTCATACATATGACAATTCTATGACGATAATTGTGACAAAACCCGGTATCATCATAGATGTTGTGGGCTCCTACTTCTATGAAAAAAATCATGACAGAAAATGGGCTTTTCATCCTGGGCGGGCCGGCGACGCAGCTGCATGACATCGGGGAGTTGCTGGTTACGGTGGGAGGTCGGGGCCGAGCGATGCGCTTTCTCGTCTGAATGCAGCGCGTGTGTGCGGCGTTGGCTCTAATCGAACCCGAAGCGAGGCGTTGGGCTCTAACTGAACCCGAGCGATTGGACTCGCTGCTACGTTGCTACGAACCCGAGGGATCGATCGATGGTCGTTAATCGAACCCGATGGAGCGATTCTTCGACATCGCTTCTAATGAAGCTGATCGATTGGATGAGCGATGAGCGTTGCGGGGGTTTGGATGAACAGTGAGCGGTGGCGTTGCCTCTGGATGAACAGGACCCGTGGTGTGGAGGGCTGGATGAACAGTATACGGTGGAGGGGTGGCCGTGGAGGGGTGGTTGAACAGGACCCCGTGGTGTGGAGGGCTGGATGAACAGTGAAGCGGTGGAGGGGTGCCCGTGGAGGGTCGTTGAGCGATGGCCGGTGGAGTAGCGCGGTGGAGGCTGGATGAACAGGAGCCCGTGGAGGCTGGAGGAGGTCGACGGTAGCCCGTGGAGGCTGGAGGAGGTCGACGGTGGAGATAAACAGTATCCCGTGGAGTCCCGTTTTGTGGTACGCCACACCCCTCCCGATGAACAGGACCCCCGTTTCGACCGTAGCGCTCCAACACAAGTCTGTTTCTTCGGTTTTGCGGTACGCCACACCCCTCACGATCAAACAGGACCCCCGTTTCAACCGTAGGAGGTTCGTTTCCTCCATTTTGCAGTACGCCACACCCCTCCCGATCAACAGGACCCCCGTTTCGGCCGTAGGAGGTCCGTTTCCTCCGTTTTGCGGTACGCCGCACCCCTCCCGATCAACAGGACCCCCGTTTCGACCATAGGAGGTCCATTTCCTTGTTGTGTGGTACGCCAGGCCCCTCCCGATGAACAGGATCCCGTTTCGAATGTGGCCGGTCGAACACAAGGCTGTTTCCTCCGTTGTGCGGTATGCCAGGCCTCGTTTACATCGCCTGTTCCGTCCAAGCCCTCCCGATGAACACGACCACACATTCCGTTCCGACCCAGCCGGTTGGCTCCCCAGGAACACGACGACGACGCTGTTTCTCCATTTCGACCCAGCCATGTACGTATGCGCGTGAAGGCGTTCGAGACCCTGCCCCTATGTACGTACGTGGCCGTATTTTCTTTCTTGCACCCTCGCCGTTGTACTTACGTGTACATGCTACGTGCGCGCCTCTACTACGACACGTGCGCGCCTCTACATCTACGACATGTGCGCGCCTCTACATTGACCAGTATGTACGTACACGTTCGCGACCAGAATAACAACACTACGTACGCTTTGACCAGGTGGGTCCCGACTGTCAGACACTTCCTTGCGTGCGAAGATGTAGCTGGTGGGTCCCAGCAGTCGGGGCGGTGTTTTTTTTGCCCGGACGCACTTCCTTGCGTGCGAAGATGTAGCTGGTGGGTCCCGGTATCGAAGCGAATCGGTTTTTGCCCGGACGCACTTCCTTGCGTGCGAAGATGTAGCTAGTGGGTCCCAGCAGTCGGGGGGCGAATCGTTTTTTTCACGAAATACGGAGGCCCGTCCGGTGGGTCCCCGCTGCCAGGTGGAGGAATAATTATTTTCCACATAATAAGGAGGAACTTCCTTCTTTGCCCGTGTGGACCATCGCCGCCTCTCCACGTCTGATCCCACGTCCGATGGAAGCCGTTCCTTGACCACGTTGACCAAGCGCGCCGAGAGCACCTGGCGGCGGACGGCAGCGAGCCTAGGAAGGGGACGACGCGAGCCGGGAAGACAGCGTCGATGGATGCCCACGCGTGAGGAGTACTGAGGGTTCACCGGTTCGTCGGTGTGAGGCTGCCGTCGCAGAATAACAGGGGTGTGGGTGAGTAGAGGGATGGCCTGGCCAGCGGTGGGAGTAGTAGGGCGGTGAGGCCTCACGCATCGCAGCCGCAACGGGAGGCAGGAGCATGCGGCACGACCGGAGCTGCTTTGGGCGGCTGGAGCACGAACACTAGAGGTTGAAGAAGCACTACGGTCACTGGATGGACATCGTACGGTCACTGGAGCTAGAATCGTGCATATTGACTAAGTTGACAAAGCCCTTCGTCCCCGTCAACTTAGTAGGCCCACAAGTCAGCCTGCCACTATACTAGGTCCCAGCTAATAGGCGGAGTATTCATTTTTTTGTGCGTAATAAGGAGGCACTTCCTTGCGTGCGAATATATAGCTGGTGGGTCCGAGCTGTCAGCGGCGGTAACGTTTTTTTCCCAAAATACAGAGGAAATTTTGGTGGGTCCCTGATGTCAGGTGGAGGAATTATTATTTTGCGCGTAATAAGGAGGCATTTCCTTGCGAGCGGCCGTGGACCTAGCTGTCGGCCTCTCCACATACAGTCCACTTCAGATGCATGTCGGTCGTTGACCATGTTGACCAGGCCGCGCCGAGAGCACCAGGGCGGGGGACGACGGCGAGGCCTAGGAAGGGAACGACACAGGCGGGAAGACTCAGTGAGTTGTTTCCCCAGCGGAGGGGAGTCTGTTGAACGAGGGTTTACTGGTTCATATGCCGTCGCCGGAGAATAACAGCAGGTGTGGGTGAGTAGAGGGATGGCTAGGCCAGCGATGGGAGTACGATGGGGTGGTGAGACCTGCACGGCAGCACAGCCGGCCATGGGGAGGAGGGAGCAGGCAGTCCCGCTGGCGCTTATTTGAGCGGCTGGAGCAGGAAGATCAGAGATTGAAGAAGCACGACGGCCGTTGGATGGCCATCCTCTGATCCTTTGCTTGTTCGTCAACCTTTTTTTAGGAAAGCCTCAAATCTGTGGAAAACAGCATACAGCCCATCTGCCATTATTTCTAATAATTTACAGCCCATTTGCTAATTCTTAAGGTTTTTTTGGAGCCCATATTCTTTTTGTTAGCATTACAGCCCATACTGTGGCCACGGTTAAAAAATTATATGAAATTTTGCATATTTTGGTGCGGTCCAGACTGTTTTTAATCCCAAAATTTCAACTCACATTCAAACTGATTTTAAAAATAAATGTATATCAATATAAAATCCAACAAATTCTCCACGCATAAAAATTAATGTAATTTAAAATCTCGAAATGAAAAAAAGATATTTGAAACTAATTGCGGTTTGATGTGTTTTAAAATGTACAGCCCATTTATCATTCTTGATGGGCCATTTTCTCGGCCAAATTAATGAAAGCTCTCCTCGTCTTGAAAGATTTGCAGCCCAACAAAGCGTGACAAAGCGACTTACTTGGCAAATAACAAAAAAATTGGGCGTGGCCGTGGACCCGATTGTCAGCCTCTCCACGTCAAGATTACTCTTCCGATGGAAGTCGTTCCTTGACCACGTTGACCACGCCTTGAGAGAGCACCACGGCGGTGAACGACGGCGAGGCCTAGAAAGGGGATGACGCGGAGTCGGGGAAGACCTGACGATGGAAGCCCGCGCGGAGAGGAGTACGAGGGTTCACCGTTCGGCTGCGGTGTGAGGCTGCCGCCGCAGGGCCCGCCAGCGTGGGAATAGTAGGGGAGGTGATGCCTCCGCTGGCAGCCTGACCGCCACGGGAGGCGTGGAGCATGAGGCACGACCGGCGCTAGTTTGGGCGGCTGGAGCAAGAAGACCAAAGGTTGAAGAAGCACTATGGCCGTTGGATGGATATCGTACGGTCACTGGAGCTAGAATCGTTCATATTTACTAAGTTGACAAAGCCCTTCGTCCCCGTCATCTTAGTAAGCCCACAAGTCAGCCTCCCACCAAGGTGGGTCCCAGCTAGCAGGGGGAGTATTCATTTTTTTGTGCGTAATAAGGAGGCACTTCCAGTGGGTCCGAAATGACAATGGGGGATGTTTTTTCACGAAATAAGGTGGCCCGTCAGGTGGGTCCCAGCAGTCAGGGGGCAAACGTTTTTTCACAAAATACGGTGGCCCGTCCAGTGGGTCCCTGCTGTCAGTTGGAGGAATCATTATTTTCCGTGTAATAAGGAGGCACTTACTTGCTGCGGCCGTGGACCCAGCTGAGACTCTCCACGTACAGTATACTTCCGATGGAAGTCGTTCCTTGACCACGTTGACCTCGCCGCGTTCCGTTGCATGCATGCGTCCATGGGCGTGGTGCGTCCCCACTGTCAGCCTCTCATGTACAGTCATCTTCCGATGACTCTCGGTTGTTGACCACGTTTACCACACCGTGCCGAGCGCACCCAGACTGGAACGACCCGGAGATGGGGAACACGGGGCAGTGGAGTCGCAGATGGAGAGGAGTGGGAAACTTCTCTGGTTCGGGTGCGTGGCAGCACAGCCGCGGTGCACGGGAGACATGAGCAAGAACAGAGGTTGAAGAAGGGGCACGGCTGTTGGATTAACATCCAACGGTCCAGCTGCTAGAATCATTTGTTGATTAAGTTGACAAAGCCGTGCGTACACGTCCGCTTAGCAGGCCCACAAGTCAGTCACCAAATCTGACGGGTCCTAGCTGTCAACGAGATGAATAATTTTTTTCGCAAAACAAGGAGGCACTTCCTTCCGTGCGAAGATACAGCCGGCAGGTGGAGGAAACATTTTTTTCAGCTTAATAAGGAGGAACTTTCCTTGCGTGCGACCATGGACCTCGTGGGTCCCAGCCGTCAGGCTCTCCATGTATAGTCCTCTTCCGATGACTCTTGTTTGTTTACCACGCCGCACCGAACATAGCGAGGCGCTGGACGACGGCGAGGCCCCGGCCGGGAACGACTCGGATATGGGAAAACGCGGCAGTGGAGTCGCAGATTGAGAGGAGGAGAAGGGTGATAACTGGTTCTGTTGCGGCATGGGGCTATAGTCTGTGGAGAATAACAGGAGGTGTCGAGGGGTGGAGGGATAGCCTGGCCAACGGTGGGGTAGCGCTTCGCAGCGATGCGCAGCAGCAGAGCCGCTTAGTCAGCCGGAGGCTGGACCAGCGGTCCCGGGCGACGCTGGAGGAAGAAGACGAGAGATTGAAGGTGCATGCCGGCCGTTGGATATAAATCCAATGGTTGTGGATGACACAATCATTTGTTGACCAAGTTGACAACGCATACTGCGTGAGGCCGACCTATTGGCCCACATGTCACCGCAAAAATGTGGCATATATTTAACCCATGTTTTCTAGAATGTACAGTCCATTTGTTGGGCTGGGTGAACAAATAATCTCGCGTCAATCAGGCCCATTTATATTTTCTAAGAAATCCCAGCCCATTTGCACTTCCTTGAAATACACGTATTAGGTGGGCTCGTTATATATATAATGTTATGTTAGAAGGAGCAATTAATATCAAAGAATAAACCGGAGAGGCACATTATATATATATATATATAATTAAGAAATTAGCGAGTTATTTCTCAAAATAAAAATGAGCGCCTTATTATTAAATTGGTCCTTAAAATCTTCGCAAGCTTTTGAACGCAATCACTAGGATTTTCCTTGCCTGTGACTCAAAAACAATCAGGATTTTCCGTTAAACAATTACTTTTATAAGTTAATAACACGTGGGATGTTTTTATAATGTATATATAAGTCTCTATAAAATATACGATGATAGTAATAATATAAATATATATAATGTGGTTAGAAGGGAAAACATAAATTGGACACAACATTACTTTTATAAGAGACCTGCGTTTTATACCCGACAGTAGGCATACTAACAAGTTGACACACAAATACAACAGAAAATGTAAACATTCATATCAAACTCAGGTTCACAGGACACGTTCATATTCATAGCCAACATTCACTATCAACAACTCAAAAGATTCATATATACACAAGATCAGCATATCTATGCATCCAAATGATTGATAGATCACACGACAATATTCATACATAATTCACAAAAAGATTTAGATATACACATGTTCAGTATGTTTATGCATCCAAATGATTGAGATCACAGCCAAATATGATCCATGGACGAACTTTAATTACCTAGGGTACAGACTGGTAAATGGTGTTCAATCAGAGGTACTTCTTGCCAAAATTAGTTCTTGTACGAGTAAACTTTCAAGTACATAAGAGGCAGCACAGACAGTCTGAACTTTGCTTGTAGGTTTATCCTCAAATAGTGGCCTCGTGCCGAGGGAGGTTTAAGCAACTTGGCCACTACTTTCATCCAACTAGTTCTTGGCTCATCTTGGTCATGTATCTCGCCAAAATTCTACATTGCGGCGAGAAAGGAGGCGGTTGAGAAAATGAACCACCCAAATTTTTTGTGCAGTTCAACTGAAATGGAGCATCCTTGGCGTGCGGTGATTAAGTGCCGAGATGAATATCTGCGTCGACCAACTTATGCGGAACCTTTAGACTCCATGCCATATAGCTCGCTACCATATGTGCCGATAACCAAAAGGCACAAGTTGGGACCAAAGATCGGATCATGCGTTTTTCGGGCTATGCACCAAGCAATATTTTGGGCGTTCACTCTCCTAATACTTGGAGTTTGACAATTGGTTGACGCCGGTTGATACTCGAATGAATATAGGCACTTCTTGTCGACATCGATGCTTGTCTGAGTGAACTTTGGAGTACTTAGCAGCAACATAAGTGCCTGTCCATCTGATCATTTTGTGCAGTTCTACTGAAATCACCTGATGTAATGATTTGCCTGCGAGTTCAGGCTCCAAATTACTCTTTTATGAAATCGACAAACAATAGCACAATACCAAATTACCAATACATATGACAGGCACAATAATCAGGATAAATACCAGTACCAACCTGTGTGAGGTAGCATATCAATTACTATTTCTTTTGACTGGAAGCCGAGATAAGCCAAGCGACTGACAGCAAAGGAAGAAAGCAAGCGGAGATTAGCGACTGACAGGAAAGGATGGAAGCTGTCGAGGCAATGAAGCACCCAAAGTTTTTCTGCAGTTCCACCAAAATCGAGCATCCCTGTTGGCACATATATTGAGTGAGATTACTGTAATAGTGGGACTAGTTGATGAAACATACACTAACAAATAGAAGCACCCTCATTATCTTAATGGGTAAAGTTAGCAACATAGTAGTCTTGCTTAAAGAGAGGTATTAGTTTATTTAATCAGTGCCAATTAGCTCAACTCAACACTCAAATCATTGCCATTTATCATAGGTTGCAAAACTTAAAAGTGCAAAGATAAAGGAGTTTCTCATGACAGTATGTACGATACAAATAGAGATGACAAAGAAACTAATATGGATGAAGGCCTTAGGCCCATTACCAACCTGAGAAAAAAGCTTATTCATGTAGTCTCATAAGAGATGATAAAGCACTCACCGGAATCACACAATAGTATATATTTTTGTGCACTTCAAATGTATGGTTGAAATCACTCTTGTTTACCGATTGCTCGATTATATCGAAAGATTATCAAGAACTTCCAGCAGAGTTAAAGCCTTTGGCTGGGATACAGTTCATTGTATTGTCTTGTGTAGTTCCACTAAAATGTATGATTGGCACAACATGATCCTTGTTTGCACAAGTAGGAACAAGGTGAAACCTTCATTAGCTTAGTGAGAAAGGATAGGAAGACATTAGCATTTTACTCAAACAGTAGCATCAAATTCATGATGGACAATACGCAAAACATTGCCTCATTGAACCAATGGCAATAAATTGACATGCAAAACAATAGCACTATTATGTCATGACACTAATAATATTCCCTCCCTGCTACACCACATGATTCACCTCCATAGACAAACATTCACACGTACATGATTCAAAGATAGGGTTCTACTAAAGATTTGTTTAACTCCAACAGGAAAATTAGGCAGTAATAAATTAGTGTTACTTAAGTACTCCTAATTAATTAAGTGAGACAGCAGAAGTGGAAGGGCTCCCTGGAGGATCGTCTCACATGTAAGGTAGTCGTTGCCGGGGCCCTTGAATAGCCTCGACTGAGGCCTCACAGCTTCAAAGAAGATCGCCTTGGCACTGTTTATTCTTCTTCTTCTTCCTCTTCATGCTCTGTTTCTCTTTCTCCTCGCTAGTTGGTGAAACCAAGTACATGATTGGCCATCTAATTCAGAATTGGTTTTGTCAGTGAGGGAGTACAAGTGTACTAGTAAAAAACAGCATTATTTTCTCATGGCGGTCAGAAAATAGAGATGAACATATGCATTAAATATCATTCTTACCTAAAGGAAGGTTATGGCGCCAATATGGATGATGAGGATTGGAACACAGATCTCCCTTTGTGCAGTTCCACCAAAATGAACCAACTGTTCCATTCTGACATTCCAGTTAAACAACACAAAAGTCACTCCTTTTAAGAAGAGTTTTGTGCAGTGCACCAAAAGGTCACAACAGCAACCAGGTGAATTGGATATCCCTGTTTGCACAAAAAGGCACAGAGTAAACAGTCACAGTCTCGAAAATTACAGGCAAAAACATTTGGCGAAACTTGTCAGAGTCTCAAACAATTACAGGCAAAAACGGTGGCATGGCTTCATTTTTACCAGGGACATTATATTAAGAACAGCTAAGGCTGTGTTCGGTTCACAGGTTTGGTGTAATTTTTTCGTAGGAACACAATTCCTATGGTATTCTTTCCCTTTCAACCGTTCGGAACACGGGAAAGGTCAATAGTTTTTCATAGGAAAGCTGGTCTGGTAGTACTGATTCCATCGGATTAGAAACATCCACGCGCTGCTCATTTTTTGGGCGGAAGCCCGAGGCAGCGCTTCGCTGCCATCACGTTAGACAAAGTTGCTTTGTCTTGTGTTTGCCCGAATAAAAAAATCAACCTATGTGTGGTACGTGAGGTGAGGACAAGAGTAGTCATTGTGCAGCTGAATAAACAAATAGCATCTCATACTGCCAAGCATCCTACTCTAAAAAAAATATGTACATTTCGTAGTCCATCCGAACACATTCTCTTGAGAGTTTCCTCCGGTTCGCTGTTCCATAGTTTTATACCTATATTCCTTTCCTATTCCGGTCCTCTTTTCTGCCCCTTTATTCTGACCGGAGCCTAAATATTTGGTATAAGGGCATGGGACAGTGGTGCACCAGCAGTGCAGCACCATGTACGTAAACAGGGGCATAAAGTGGTGATTCATAGTGTGTTGCCCCGAGAAACAAACATCCATGAAACATATCTGGGTTGGTCCCATTTTTGTTCACTCTAGCCACCTACTCCTATGTGTGGATAGCAAATCTAGTCCTGGTCATACCATCGTGTGCAAGCGTTACCCCTATATTTCCCTTTTTTCGACCAACAGACCGGTTGGATGACCCGGTCTGTACTACTTTCATCCCCTTTCCTTCCTGTTTGTACCAAGTCCGATGTACATACTAAATTCCCCCACCCCCACTTTATTTCAATGACAAGTATTTTCGGACGGAGGGAGTACAAGATTTGACTCCATGAAGTAGCTTTACCTCTAACAATAGAAGAAGAAAATAGGTGACGTTGGACCATCCGATCGAGAGGGGCTGAGAGGTAGAAAATGATGCGCATGCAGCGATGTAGCGAGCTGGGGAAGTAGTGCTAAGGCGGTTTCGAACGAAGATATACCTGAAGGTCGTCGGGATGTGGATAGGTAGGCGGCGGGAGGCCTGATCCGCCCATAGGCAACGCTGAAGGGATCGGAGGACCTCCCGCGCCGGCGCTCGGCCAGAGATAACGGTGTGGCCGGCAGTGGGTCTCCTCCCTCGCTGTTGACGACGGCCTAAACGCTGCCCCTCCTCCCCTTCACCGGCGGAGGGGGATACGTCCGGATCTGTAACCAGCGGTGAGGATAGAAAGCCAGTGTTTTTTGAAGGGAGAAAGACAGTGTTACTACCCCTATCTTGTTTAGATTTGGAGAGGATGAAAGTGTGTGAATAGAGCAGCCCTAGCAAGCAAGCGCGGAGGCTCCGGCCTATATATAAGTAGTGGGGTAGTTTTCCTTTTTCACTCCATCAAAACAATCATATAAAATTGTGTACTACTACATGACAGGTCGCGGTTTTTTTAGTTGTTGATTGTTTTTTGAGATAGCTATCCGCTTGTTCCAAGTGGTGTTACGGTGTGCCAGGTCGCACTTTGTATCGTTCAAGTCTGGTACTACAAGTCCCTCCATTAAATGAACAACCACCCTCGTAAAAATTGTGAACAAGCCCACGGCTAAAATTAAGCGGAAACGTGGGTTGCCCCAACATGCATTATTATATATATTTTATACTCCTCCGCTCCTAAATGTAAGTCTTTTATTAGCCACACCTAAGACAAGAATTTTTTATTAGCGGTGAACCCCACATGTCATTGACACAAAAATTGTGGCAAGATTCCCTTAGGCAAGCCAAAGTGTGTCTAACAATTTGAGCAACTCAGGTTAGGCAAGTGTGGGAAAAATAATGTGGCAACATAAGACAAACATAGTCACAATCCAAACAGCCCCGTAATTTTTTGTGACATGCATGAAAATTTGGTTAGTTAAATTTATAGTCAAAATTTGGCAAGGTGCATCAAATCAACACATGCAAGTATCAAAAGGAAAGTCACGGCATGCATGCATGCGTTGTACTCCCTCCGTTTCCAAATATAAGTCTTTTTAGAGATTGCAACAAGTGACTACATACGAGGCAGAATATGTCTACTCCTACATACGAAGTAGCCCATTTGAAATGTGCAAAAAGACTTTTATCGAGTGCGTGCTTTGATGTGTCGCGTCAATAACTCGTACAAGACCGAGAAATTTGATTACTACGACGCCCTCTTCCTCGCAGAAGAGCTCCGGTGCCTTAGCACCTGCCTTTGGCTGCATGATGGTGGGCCAACCACTGTTGGGCCACCTGTCATAGACGCAAAGGCAGGAGCAGTAAGTAGAAGCTTTCGCTACACGCTATCTCTCCCGCACGAGGTGGACGGACATGCAGCAGTGGATTCGATGTTGTAGAAGTAGGAGTAACATCATTGTTCGTCTTCTCGAAGAGGCGAAGAGCCAAGCGCAAACCGAACGTGGCGATTCTTGAACGCTCGCGTGGTGCAGTTCCTTGGAGTACTAGCCAGGCTCTTGCATGAGACAAAATTGCTATTGTTTAACAATTAAGCTCCATTATCCACTGGTTAATACTCATTCTGCATAGGTCCACGCGCTTGCACTGTTTCCTCCTGGGGTCACCAATGTTTATTTGCTAATTAATAGCATTCCATGCAATGAACTAGCCATTGCAAGTCATTAAAATCATGCACACCTCTCATCTCTTATTGGTTGATACGTATGTCAAGAAACAAGAAACAAGGTAGAAATTAATGCACCGCGCCTAAGTGCTTTGGGACTATTTGGTTTTAAATAAGATGACTTACACACCTAGACGGAGGGAGTAGTATAGACCTGTAAACCGGAAAGGAGTATTTGCCTTTCTAGAGATTTCAACAAGTGACTAGACTACACCGTGTGCAGTACCCTCCCTTCCGGTTTATAGGGCTCAAATCTCAAATCTCATGAACCAAGGCATTTTGCAATTGGAGGAATGTACAGTATCTCGTACTTTACAAAACTACCCTAATTAAACTCATGCATTAATTACGTAGTTCTCTCGTTTTCCTCTCCGCCTTGGTCACGGTGCACAATATTGAGCACTCCTATATGACTAGCCGCTCTATTTACATGCGGGACATTTCAAAGCATCCAGGCTCGCGTGCCATCCACCAAATCACAGCGAGGTGCTACAGTCGAGACTCACCTGTCACCCCGGTGTGGCCGTCATGACCCGTCATATCACAAAACCCACACCTTTACCAGAAGTGGTAAGGTGGCCTCCAAGTTGGACTGGACGAAGCAACCATCATTTCATTGGAACGCTCGTTCAAGCCCTTTCTTCCCTTTCTTGAAGAAAACCACACCTGTGCTACTCACTACGCCATTTTTCTTCTCTACCGACGAAGGAAAGGTGGGCGAATCAGTTATGCTCCTATATTTTCATTCCAATAATATTCTTTTTGCGAAGCACCGACCGATTCTCACATCCTAATCTTTTCCCGCTTTCATTGCGATTGTGGTTTCCTTTCGATTGCTTTTTGTTTGTCAGTTCATTGATGGATCCTGGAGCAGTAGGCAAAGAGTTGCTGGCGGACAACCCACTGGAGACAGCGATCTCCAGGAAGCGAGCACCGACCAACGAGTTGACCATGTTGGCGGGCCAACCCATGGAGACAAAGAACTCCAAGAAACAAGCACTGGCCAAATAGTTGAGGATGTTGGCGGACGAACTCCTCAAAGAAAGTTGGAAGAACAGCAAGGGCCCCACCGTGCCTACCCAGGAACTCGATTGCCACCTATGTGAGGCTCAAGACCGAGTTTGAGGAGATAGTCGCCGTTGAGAAGCAGTATTCCCCAGCAAGGTGATGGCCCCATCGAGGACGAGGAGGCGGCCCCGGAGGGATGAGATCCCAGTGAGCTGTAGAAGGTAAAAAATAATGGCTTATTACCATAGTTGTGGTTTTTGATTATTTGCAATGTGCTTGCTTTTTGATTATTTGCAATGTGCTTGCTAATATGTTAGGGTTGTGCAGGTGCCGGTGGTTGTCCTTGATGATTTCGATGTCGTGGCCCGTCCTATTGGCATCGCCCCAGAGATCAATTCTGATGTCGCGGTCAGTCTTGTGGACATCGCCCCAGAAATCGATTCCCATGCCGTTGTCCGTGCTGTGGTCATTGCCCGAGAGATCGATGACAAGAAATAGTTGGTCGTGCTAATCCTTCAGGGTAGTTTGCATTGACCTGTGTTTAATTACCGTAGCGATGCGTGTTATGAAACCATCTTAGGGCTAGTGCACTGTCTTGTGTGGGCGGATCTTGCTACTTTTGTTTGATATTGAATCATGCGAACCCTCTCCGAGTTATGGAAACAGATGTATCCTCACCAGCTTTTGATGTAATATATGGCATGCTTAGATGTAATTTCGAACTGTTTATCATATCAAAGGGCTTGTTTGATGATTCTTGGTGTTAGTAGGCTAGCTATCATGCGAGCTATAGTACTTGCAAAACACTCACCAAAGAGAAAGCGTTGGGGCTGATGAGCTCGTGAATGCGCTTATACTTATCCCTCGTCGATCGACCAATAGCCCTAGCTCCTAAAATTGTAGGCTTAGCGATCGATCAGACAATAGTCGACATACATTCAGGACTCATTTGGTTCATAGGGTAGGAAAATTGTAGCAAAAGTACAGAGAACGTGTACCACAAAATCATAGCAGTGCAGAGACGTACTCCCTCCGTTCCAAAATAGATGACCTAGGCGGGCTAGTTTGGCCTAGTGGGTTTCAGTGATATGACATGGTACAGTGCCGTCAGTCTTCACGTGTGATAGCAGTATTGCGGGTACAGTAAGTTTTCATGAAGAAGCGGAATTCAACAAAGTCATGATGGTTCCTTCGTCCGAACAACATACAGTGGGAAAGGTTGGGCCTACGATACGACTGGGGTAGACCAGGATAATTTGTGCATGGCAGGTGGACCAGGATGGTCGACGTCCCACATGTCGGTGAATGAAAGTATTCTTTCCGATATAGAGGACGAGCAACGAGTATTCATTGTTTATTTTTTATGAAAGCTATTGTCTCCACTGTTACTCCTTGACTTCGTCAATGCCTCTCTCTCCTCCACATAAGCGGGGACTACTTGTTATGCATGTGCAACGCCCTCGATGCGGCTATATCTCCCACGTGTCGAAGCACGACATAGAGGCATAACTGCATTGAAAGCAATGTCGCAAGTGAGGTAATCTTCACACAACCCATGTAATACATAAGGGAAAGAGATACATAGTTGGATTACAATCGCCAGTTCACACAATACATGAGTAAAGCATTACATCATACAGATACAATCAAGGTCCGACTACGGAACCAAAAATAAAAAGAACACTACCCCAAATGCTACACAGATCCCCGATCGTCCCAACTGGGCTCCACTACTGATCAACTGAAACGAAACAACACAATGAACAAGATCTTCATCGAGCTCCTCCTTGAGCTCGGATGCGTCACCGTCACGGTTTCATCGGCACCTGCAAACTGGTTTTGGAAGTATCTGTGGGTCACGGGGACTCAGCAATCTCACACCCGCGAGATCAAGACTATTTAAGCTTATGGGTAGGAGAAGGTAGTGAGATGGAGCTGCAGCAAGCGACTAGCATATCTGGTGGCTACATTCGCAAAAGAGAGCGAGAAGAGAAGCAAGACACGGTCGAACAACTATGATCAAGAAGTGATCCTGAAACTACTTACGTCAAACATAACTCCAACACCGTGTTCACCTCCCGGACTCCGCCGAGAAGAGACCATCACGGTTACACACGCGGTTGATGTATTTTAATTAAGGTCAACTTTGGGTTTTCTACAACCGGACATTAACAAATTCCCATCTGCCTCATAACCGCGGGCATGGCTTTCGAAAGATAATACCCTGCAGGGGTGTCCCAACTTAGCCCATTATAAGCTCTCACGGTCAACGAAGGATATTCCTTCTACCGGGAAGACCCGATCGATCTCGGAATCCCGGACTACAAGACATCTCGACAATGGTAAAACAAGACCAGCAAAGCCGCCCGAATGTGCCGACAAATCCCGATAGGAGCCGCACATATCTCGTTCTCGTGGCACACCGGATGAGCAGTCCATTACAACTAAAACCAGACCCCAAGTTTCCTTGAGGAGGCGCTGCAAAGCGCTTAGTTTGGGCCAACACTCGAGGAGCATTGGCCCGGGGGGTTAAAATAAAGATGACCCTTGAGTCTGCAGAACCCAAGGGAAAAAGGCTTAGGTGGCAAATGTTAAAACCAATGTTGGGCCTTCTTTGGAGGAGTTTTATTCAAAGCGAACTGTCAAGGGGGTCCCATAAATCACCCAACCGTGTAAGGAACGCAAAATCAAGGAACATAACACCGTATGACGGAAACTAGGGCGGCAAGAGTGGAACAAAACACTGCATAAGGCCGAGCCTTCCACCCTTTACCAAATATATAGATGCATTAATTAAATAAGAGATATTGTGATATCCCAACATGTAAACATGTTCCAACAAGGAACAACATCTCCATGTTCCATCAAGGAACAAACTTCATCTTCACCGCAACTAACAACGCTATAAGAGGGGCTGAGCAAAGCGGTAACATAGCCAAACAACGGTTTGCTAGGAAAGGATGGTTAGAGGCTTGACATGGCAATATGGGAGGCATGATAAGCAAGTGATAGGCATCGTAGCATAGGCATAGCAAAAGAGCGAGCATCTAGCAAGCAAAGATAGAAGTGATTTCGAGGGTATGGTCATCTTGCCTGAAATCCCGCAAGGAAGAAGAACGAGTCCATGAAGAAGAAAAACGGACGAAGTCGAACGAATCCTCACAACTCCGGAACGAAACCAAAGCTAACGAGAGAAGCAACCCGGAAAGAAGCAAACAACATAGTAAACAACCATCACATACACATGGCATGATGCACAACCAAGTATGATGCATGTCTGGTTTAATGAGGCATGGCATGGCAATATGCACAAACAAAACTAAGAAGTTAAATGGAGCCCAATATGCAACGAGTTGCATATTGACAAAACACCACATCAATTATTTAGTTCTCTCTCGGTTATGTACCCAACAATGTTAAATATTGGTTAACATGGCAAGTGGTGAAGCATAACAAAACTATACCATCTAAACAATTTAAATGGGGCCGGATATAAAAACAACAAATCCGGTAAATCCCCATATGCATTTAGCAATTTAATGCAACAACAATTTTAGACATTTTAATTGTTGTTATCATGATGCGGATGACATATGCAAGTTTTAAGCAATTTTATGAAAATGTTGACATGAGCATGTTATGAAGCATTTTTCACCGTGGCGGAACGAAAGGGTGCCACGGCAACGAATTCAAAAATGATGCCATGGCAACATATCGATCTCGATAACTTGATTGAGATACCGATGCAAACGAGAAGTGTGCGGATGTGTAGAACACGCAAGAGATGGTGGGGTGCTCCCGACTACCAGGTGTCCCACATGACGGTGGCATGGCAAACGAGGAACATGCAAAGACAATTCGAACACGGTGAAAACGGTGCATCTCATTCAACACATGCATTCGGTCCATGGCGGTCGTCTCGGGGTTATACCTTTGAAGCGTGCATTTTCGTAACGGATCGAGTCCAACGAAGGAAGTAGTGGTACACGGGCCGCAGTGGAAGTAGTCGTTCTCGTGGCGGTAGAGGAACTTGCCGTTTCTGCTATCCGGGTTTTCGGCGACGGTAGCTGTGCATGTTCCAACATCAAACTTGGAGGGACACCGACGTCATGGTACTTGGTGAATCCAGGAGACGGTACTTGTCCATGTAGACGTACTTTCAAACAGGAACTTGGCGCATCCAAAATGAGCAAGGCAAAAACCCTCGTTCAGCGGTGCTCGAACTTTACGAAATCCACGAACGGGTCTTGGTGTATCCTGGTCTTGGAGAGGTCTCCGAAAAGAACTTGGCGTCCATGGGGACATGGAGCAGCGGTCTTGGCGCCGAAAGGGGTCGAAGGCCAACGAGGGACGAAGTGGACGCTGTTGCATGCCAGAGGCGAAGCAAGGCGATGACGAGCTCGAGGCGGCGCTGAGGACGGGCGACGAGGCGGACCAGGCGCGGAGCAGGAGGATTGCCGGGAAGATCCGGCGCAAGGCCGGCGAGAGGGTGCAGAGCCGCTACTGCCGGGCGAGGTCGAGGCGGTTTGGACACTGGTGGTGAAGCGTGAGGAAGGAGAGGCCGGAGCGATGACGAGCCGAAGGACGACGAGGAAGATGGAGCTCCTCTCCCTGGCACGAGGAGGGAGACGACGGGAAGGGGCGCGGAGGAGGAGAGGATGGGGCAACGGCGCTGATCCTCTGAGTGTGCGTGTCCCCAGGCGGAACAAGTCGAACGGAGGAAGGAGGAGGCGTGGGCGCTGATGAGGCTAGGGGGCGCCGGGCCACGACGGCGGCGGATCGGGACAGAGAGCGAGAGAGGTGGGGGCTCGAGCGTAGGGCGAGGGGATCGGGCGCTGGCGGCGCTGGAGGGAGGACGAGGGGGATCGAGAGAGATGTGTGGACCGGTCGGGCTAGGGTTATAGGCAGGGTGTAGGTGGGCCTAGATGGCCTGCTGGGTTGCTGGGCTCTCTTCTCCCTCTCTCTCATATTTTCCTTAACAGAAAAGAATTAGAGAGAAGAAAAGAAAGAAAAGGTTAGGGAAAGAATATGCGCAAGGGGTTAATTTCCCTGGACTCACAAAAATAAGCTTGATCCAAGAAAATAGAAAGTGAGCGTGGGCGTGGAGTTGAATTCCACCTCATTTGAATTTAATTCAAATGAGTGTGAGAAAGAAGTGGGTATTCGGTATGTCCAAATATGTTGAGAAATTTGGTGGAGCTCGAGAAAATGATGAAAGAATAAATGGCAAAGTTGGAGATCAAGAATTAAGACAACAAAGGCATTAGGATATTTTGTAAGTGTGTTTATGTAAATCCAAATAATTGGAATATTTACTATAGCTCGCTAAATATCGAGAGGATATGTTTTAAAGAGAATCACCGGTGAATTCCCTCGATTTAAATGGATCAAAGATCCATGCCATTTATTTAGTTGAGTTGTAAAAGATTTATGAGATGATGGCATGATGACATGATGCAATGCAAAAATAAAAAGGGCAGGCACCAAAGAAACACACGGTGAAACCCGAAATATATGGAAGTCTTCTCGAGCATCGGTCTCGGGGCGTCACAACACTCCACCACTACGAGAGGATCTCGTCCTGAGATCTAGGATGGCACCGGATAGAAAAACGGAAGAAGAAAGAGGTAAAACTAAGTTGCTTCTTCGACAAACGAGTGAAACCATAAACCTTGAGATGTTGAGCAAAATGAAAGAAAGAAAACAACGAAGATGAGCAAAGTTGAAAACACTCCGTTAGAAAAGAGGAACAACGGATACGACGAGAACCAAGAGGTTTAGTGATAAGATAGATATTGAAACCACTCCGGTTAAAACTAGATAGAGAAGGAATAAGATTGATATAATTTGGACAGCACTCCGACTGAAAGAAGAAGGAAAACTTGATAAGATGAAAAGAACTTAAAGAGATGACACAACACTCCGGTTAAATGGATAAGCATGAAAATAATACGATCTTGGCAAAACGAGATGATGGGTGAAGAGAACAACATCACAATGCTTAGGAAGAAAGAATAGAAGATAGATCATTGGAATAACAGAATGAAGAAGAAAATGCCAACTTCTGCCACAACTGAGCTTGGAAAGCACCCTTCCAAGAAGGTTATAACGGAGTTGTTGGAAAACCAACAACGAAAAGAATAAGCTTGTAGTGGACTTATGGAAACATCTCAACATTATGAGGTGACAAACGACCACTAAAGGAAGCCATTGATTTGAGTGAGAGCACCAAGGCGATGAAAAACTTCTTTCACCAAGAGGATAGGAGAAAACTTGGATCATAGATAAGCACCATAATAGCAACATTCCTTAGGGAAAGCTTTAGGTGAAATATAACCCAAGACAACTCCAATGAAGAGATTGATGGATTTAAAATACCTCATTCTTGACAACATGTGAATCATGAAGCACGAAGGGAAGTTGTCAAGAATGACATAACACCACCTCAAAAGATAATGATAGAAAGAATTGCACTTTGGAATGCAAGATGAAGAATGCTTGAACTCCTCAAAACAAAACATGTGTTGAACACCATGTTTATTTTAGAGTATAGCTTGGCGGATCATAACTCCGAGAGAAATCTTGAAGGACAAATCGAGAAATAAATGAATCCTTGACGAACCACCATGTAGAGCCTCCATGAAGAACTCCGGTAATGAAAGGATGATAAAAAAAGAGAAGTTGAAAACACAAGGTGAAGCCTTGCAGTGATAAGATGAAGCTTTGAAATGATATAACCGAGAAAACTTTGAACTCCGGAAAGAAAAGATGAACAAATGAAAAAAAGAATTTAGATGAACAAACTGAAAAAGGAATTGAATTAACTAGATGAAAAAAGAAAAAGAATTACAATATGATCAACCTTCACAAATTAAATTGATGTCAAGCAATGGATTTGGCATACTACTTATTCTCGTAGAAAGGATTAAGATAGATATGGCGCAAACTTGGGAAGGTCTTCAACGAACCAGTAGGATTGAAACAACGAATGAATCTATATGATAACGAAGGAAGAGAACTCTTGAACGAACCACCGTAAGAATTGAAAATGAACGAAGAAAAGATAAAGAAACACCGGGAAGAATTAGAAAATGAACCAAGATACTTGAGAGAATTTAGATACAAGTGAACGCAGAGATCCCGAGCTGATTAGATAATACTTGAATGATGCACCGGTATGATTTGGAGAACGAGAGCTGAAAGCTGGAATGAATAATTCTGAGATGATGGGCTCCGAAGAATCAAACTGAAAAGACTCCTGAATTGCTCCGGATGGGTGAAAAGTATTCTCACAATCTAAAACCATTATGAGAGGGTGGCATCAAACTAGAACCATGAATCTTGAAGAGAATGGAGCAAGATTTAAGAGAAACTCTTCTTTGGTCTTCAAATGTTGAGAATGACGATGAGAAACACCAAAGATGAATTGTTGAGGCACTCCGGAATGACAATTAGAAAGATTGAACGACCGATGAAAAGAATTTGAAAGATCTTGGAGAAAGACATTTGGTGATGATAATTCATCCTTACATCAAACTTTGCAAAGAAATTGAGAATAACTCCGGAAAATTAGAAGAGTCAGGTAAGATCCTGGGAAAAGACATGTGGGTTAGGGTCCACTCAAAAGAAACACCGTTGAACGATTTAAAGAGAGACTGCGCCGGTTGAATTAAATGGCTTGAATGAGATAATTATCTCCACATAGCTTGAACGGATTGGGAATGGAAATGCGAATCTTCTGAGATATCTTCAACACTCCGGAACAATTGAATAACAAGAACTGAAAGATTATGAGGTGTACCGGTATGGGAAAACATTTCAAACGGGAAAAGGATATGATCGACAAAGCTTGAATTGATTCCACCGGGAAGATAAGAGAACAAAGGATGATAAACTTGGAGCTTCCTTTAGCATCTTCATGAGAATCACCGGATAAGAGCATTGAGGAAAAGAATGAAGAGACTTCACATCCATACGATGGATATTTGATTAAGAAATCTGATTCCTTGAAGAAAAGGGTGGGAGGCGGGGAAAACAAAGACAACACAGGACGGATGAAGCAAGCACCGTTGCAAAGAACTGAGAATTGATCTCATGAATGGGGAGAATGATGGGATCATCTTGAAGAGAAGCGCACGGTGAGAAGAAATTGAGATGACAAACTCGATGATCAAGAAGGATTAGTATTCACATAGAAATATGAGAACACCATTTAGGAAAGGTATGGAATCAACACTTGACATTGAAGCAACTCGGATACCACAACTTAAAACAAAACAAAGGAGTGGCTTGCAGAATAAGCCGGAAACAAAAATATGATAGATCCCATATCGTATCATGTGTACATTGGAAAGATATCCTCTGAGATACTTGAATTCCCACTTATAAACTCGAAACTTTATGGTTATGCAATCAGGTGTTGGGGATACAGGGACACAAAATATATAACCCAAACTAACAATACCTAGATCCAATTGTATCCATCCTTCAACACATAACCAAGAAAACTCCGAAATCGTTTACCTCGACCTTGAAAAGCATCCGTTATCTGAAGTCATGGCAATACTCCCGAACTCGCCTCAAGATCTTTGGGTTATCGGGTTATCTCACCAACAACTGTACAAAAGATATTTTCGATGTCGGCAAAGCTCGCTTATTCCAGAACTGCAGCGATAAAATTGTGGCGACAACACCTCGGAGCTCAACTCCCGGGACACTGCCACAACCCCTAAATGTCAGGAGGCACCAAGAACAATGTTCTCGTCACAAAACCATCGGAACGATTCCAGGATACCCGCGTGATCCTAAAAAAAAATTAGTGAAATTTGAGGAGAGTAGAGTCAAAACTTCTACGTCAGTTGACCTCACCAGAGCGACGAAGGGATTGAGGAGTAAAAGGAATCCTACTCTCCGATATATAAAATCCTAAGACTCAAAACTTTTTTGTCCTAGACTCAACAACGCCAGCAAACAATAAAGCAGGGGGCTCCTAAGTCGGGGATGGCTCTGATTACCAACTTGTAACGCCCTCGATGCGGCTATATCTCCCACGTGTCGAAGCACGACTTAGAGGCATAACCGCATTGAAAGCAATGTCGCAAGTGAGGTAATCTTCACACAACCCATGTAATACATAAGGGAAAGAGATACATAGTTGGCTTACAATCGCCACTTCACACAATACATGAGTAAAGCATTACATCATACAGATACAATCAAGGTCCGACTACGGAACCAAAAATAAAAGAAGACTACCCCAAATGCTACACAGATCCCCGATCATCCCAACTGGGCTCCACTACTGATCAACTGAAACGAAACAACACAATGAACAATATCTTCATCTAGCTCCTCCTTGAGCTCGGATGCGTCACCTGCACGGTTTCCTCGGCACCTGCAAACTGGTTTTGGAAGAATCTGTGAGTCACGGGGACTCAGCAATCTCACACCCGCGAGATCAAGACTATTTAAGCTTATGGGTAGGAGAAGGTAGTGAGGTGGAGCTGCAGCAAGCGAATAGCATATCTGGTGGCTACATTCGCAGAAAAGAGAGCGAGAAGAGAAGCAAGGCACGGTCGAACAACTATGATCAAGAAGTGATCCTGAAACTACTTACGTCAAACATAACTCCAACACCGTGTTCACCTCCCGAACTCCGCCGAGAAGAGACCATCACGGTTACACACGCGGTTGATGTATTTTAATTAAGGTCAACTTTGGGTTTTCTACAACCGGACATTAACAAATTCCCATCTGCCTCATAACCGCGGGCATGGCTTTCGAAAGATAATACCTGCAGGTGTCCCAACTTAGCCCATTATAAGCTCTCACGGTCAACGAAGGATATTCCTTCTACCGGGAAGACCCGATCAGTCTCAGAATCCCGGACCTCAAGACATCTCGACAATGGTAAAACAAGACCAGCAAAGCCGCCCGAATGTGCCGACAAATCCCGATAGGAGCCGCACATATCTCGTTCTCAGGGCACACCGGATGAGCAGTCCGTACAACTAAAACCAGACCCCAAGTTTCCTTGAGGGGGCGCCAGAAAGCGCTATAGTTTGGGCCAACACTCAGAGGAGCATTGGCCCGGGGGGTTAAATAAAGATGACCCTTGAGTCTGCAGAACCCAAGGGAAAAAGGCTTAGGTGGCAAATGTTAAAACCAATGTTGGGCCTTGCTGGAGGAGTTTTATTCAAAGCGAACTGTCAAGGGGGTCCCATAAATCACCCAACCGTGTAAGGAGCATAAAATCAAGGAACATAACACCGGTATGACGGAAACTAGGGCGGCAAGAGTGGAACAAAACACCGGGCATAAGGCCGAGCCTTCCACCCTTTACCAAATATATAGATGCATTAATTAAATAAGAGATATTGTGATATCCCAACATGTAAACATGTTCCAACAAGGAACAACATCTCCATGTTCCATCAAGGAACAAACTTCATCTTCACCTGCAACTAACAACGCTATAAGAGGGGCTGAGCAAAGCGGTAACATAGCCAAACAACGGTTTGCTAGGAAAGGATGGTTAGAGGCTTGACATGGCAATATGGGAGGCATGATAAGCAAGTGATAGGCATCGTAGCATAGGCATAGCAAAAGAGCGAGCATCTAGCAAGCAAAGATAGAAGTGATTTCGAGGGTATAGTCATCTTGCACGAAATCCATAAGAAAGAAGAACGAGTCCATGAAGAAGACAAATGAACGAAGTCGAACGAATCCTCACAACTCCGGAAAGAAACCGAAGCTAACGAGAGAAGCAACCCGGAAAGAAGCAAACAACATAGTAAACAACCATCACATACACATGGCATGATGCACAACCAAGTATGATGCATGTCCGGTTTAATGAGGCATGGCATGGCAATATGCACAAACAAAACTACAAGTTAAATGGAGCCCAATATGCAACCAGTTGCATATTGACAAAACACCACATCAATTATTTAGTTCTCTCTCGGTTATGTACCCAACAATGTTAAATATTGGTTAACATGGCAAGTGGTGAAGCAAAACAAAACTATACCATCTAAACAATTTAAATGGGGCCGGATATAAAAACAACAAATCCGGTAAATCCCCAAATGCATTTAGCAATTTAATGCAACAACAATTTTAGACATTTTAATTGTTGTTATCATGATGTGGATGACATATGCAAGTTTTAAGAAATTTTATGAAAATGTTGACATGAGCATGTTATGAAGCATTTTTCACCGTGGCGGAACGAAAGGGGTGCCACGGCAACGAATTCAAAAATGATGCCATGGCAACATATCGATACCGATAACTTGATTGAGATACCGATGCAAACGAGAAGTGTGCGGATGTGTAGAACACGCAAGAGATGGTGGGGTGCTCCCGACTACCGGGTGTCCCACATGACGGTGGCATGGCAAACGAGGAACATGCAAAGACAATTCGAACACGGTGAAAATGGTGCATCTCATTCAACACAAGCATTCGGTCCACGGCGGTCGTCTCGGGGTTATACCTTCGAAGCGTGCATTTTCGTAACGGATCGAGTCCAACGAAGGAAGTAGTGGTACACGGGCCGTAGTGGAAGTAGTCGTTCTCGTGGCGGTAGAGGAACTTGCCATTTCTGCTACCCGGGTCTTCGGGGACGGTAGTTGTGCATGTTCCAACATCAAACTTGGAGGGACACCGACGTCGTGGTACTTGGTGAATCTAGGAGACAATACTTGTCCACGTAGACGTACTTTCAAACAGGAACTTGGCGCATCCAAAATGAGCAAGGCAAAAACCCTCGTTCAGCGGTGCTCGAACTTTACGAAATCCACGAACGGGTCTTGGTGTATCCTGGTCTTGGAGAGGTCTCCGAAAAGAACTTGGCGTCCACCGGGACATGGAGCAGTGGTTTTGGCGTCGAGCAGGGGTCGAAGGCCAACGAGGGACGAAGTGGACGCTGCTGTTGCATGCCAGGAGGCGAAGCAAGGCAATGACGAGCTCGAGGCGGCGCAGGGAGAACGGCGACGAGGCGGACCAGGCCGGCGGAGCAGGAGGATTGCCAGGGAAGATCCGGGCGCGGCGTCGGTGAGAGGTTGCAGTAGCTGCTGCTACTGTCGGTGGCGAGGTCGAGGCGGTTTGGACACTGGTGGTGAAGCGTGAGGAAGGAGAGGCCGGAGCGATGACAAGCCGAAGGACGACGAGGAAGATGGAGCTCCTCTCCCTGGCACGAGGAGGGAGACGAGGGGAAGGGGCGTGGAGGAGGAGAGGATGGTGCAAGGGCGCCGATCCTCTGAGTGTGCATGTCCCAGGCGGAGCAGGTCGAGCGGAGGAAGGAGGAGGCGTGGGCGTGATGAGGCTCGAGGCGCCCGGGCCACGGCAGCAGCGGATCGGGACAGAAGCGAGAGAGGTGGGGGCTCGGCGTGGGGCGAGGATGGGCGCTGGCGGCGCTGGAGGGAGGACGAGGGGATCGAGAGAGATGTGTGGACGGTCGGGCTAGGGTTATAGGCAGGGGTGTAGGTGGGCCTAGATGGGCGTCTTTGGGTTCTTTGGGCTCTATTCTCCCTCTCTCTCATATTTTCCTTAATGAGAAAGAATTAGAGAGAAGAAAAGAAAGAAAAGGTTAGGGAAAGAATATGCGCAAGGGGTTAATTTCCCTGGACTCACAAAAATAAGCTAGATCCAAGAAAATAGAAAGTGAGCGTGGGCGTGGAGTTGAATTCCACCTCATTTGAATTTAATTCAAATGAGTGTGAGAAAGAAGTGGGTATTCGGTATGTCCAAAAATGTTGAGAAATTTGGTGGAGCTCGGGAAAATGATGAAAGAATAAATGGCAAAGTTGGAGATCCAGAATTAAGACAACAAAGGCATTTGGATATTTTGTAAGTGTGTTTGCGGTAAATCCAAATAATTGGAATATTTACTATAGCTCTCTAAATATCGAGAGGATATGTTTTAAAGAGAATCACCAGGTGAATTCCTCGATTTAAATGGATCAAAGATCCATGCCATTTATTTAGTTGAGTTGTAAAAGATTTATGAGATGATGGCATGATGACATGATGCAATGCAAAAATAAAAAGGGCAGGCACAAAAGAAACACACGGCGAAACCCGGAATATATGGAAGTCTTCTCGAGCAACGGTCTCGGGGCGTCACAGCATGCAGCGGGTAGTTGGCGTCTTGAGGGGCCAGGGCGATGAGAGCGGGCTCCGGAAGCGGTCCGGACTCCAGCATGGCCCACCTCACATTATCATCGTATATTTCTTGGAGTCCGTGCACGGCGGGCGGGAGATCGGTTCTCCCTCCCCCGTTTCTCTCTTCTCAGCCGACGCCCGCCGAGCGATTAGATTTCGGCTATCGACAGTTTATTCAATTACGGTCCCACATGTCAGTGAAATTGCAAGACAACGCGTGTCCCCTCTGGTGAGCGGCATGCGAGCCGGACTGTCGAGGTTATGACAGCGTCTGAGTCGTAAGTGTGCCGCCTTTTCCTTTAGAACTTGCGAAGCATAACATTTTCGCGCGATCGATCGGTAGAAATTCAGAACAAAATGACGAGGGCGGTGCTTTCCTGCTCGTTAGGCGGGCTAGTTCGAGTGATATGACGTGCTACAGTGTCGTCCACTTGCTCCATTTTTATGTAAGCAAGAGTTTACACTCTTACGCGGGAGGAGTGTGAAACACCGCGGATCTGATTTTGATCGAGAGATAACTGTTCCCTGCCAAATAATGGAGGATTGTTAGCGATTATAGCATGATAGTTAGGGCATCTCCAGCGCTGGCCCACAAATTTACACCGGCATCTGTCCGAGGACACTGATGGATGCCATCCGATGCTGCCCGCATACCTTTCAACAACTATATGAACTAACCGGACGAAATTCGTGCAAACAAAGCAAATTTCAAATTAACCGGATGAAATAAACCGGATGAAATTCATTACATTTAGAAAACTTTTCTTACAAACTGGACAAAATTCATTACATATTTCGCACAAACCATACTAAACCTACTGTAAACCTAATCTAAACGATTGCCGGCGCCCGACCACCATGTCCGGCCATGAACTCGAGAAAGCCGGCCATTGCCTTTGCCTCCTCCTCATCCGCATCGATAACCTCCCCCTCCTGCCGGAGCACAAGGTTCTGAAGATTTCCGCCTCCACGTCGCCGTCAAGCGGCTAATCGGCCGCCGATGTTTACCCCACCAAGCTTGGCGTTAACTAAGTGGAGTAGCGGTGGCCTTCCCGGGACCAGAGCGGCGGCGACCTACCATGTACTACTCTTCCTCGCTGCCGGCTGCGCCCGCGCACGCGTGCCGGCTTCGTGGTCGTGGCGGTGGAGGCGGCGAAGTGCAGCGATCTCCTTCGCTTGCTCCTGCAACAAGACGTCAAGAGAGCTTTGGAAGCGGCGCCCGGGCGGAGCCGTCGATGTCCCTTGTCTCGCTCCTGCGACAAGACGTCCCAAGAGAGCTTCGAGTGCCAGGAGGCCATGGTTGAAGTGGTGCCGGCGAAGGAAGGGACCGGAGGAGAATAAGTGTGGGTCTTTGGCTATGGCTGGGGCTGGGGCTCAAGTTAATATAAGCGGGCGAATGGCAATGAGCCGCGGGCAGACGGATGGACAAGCTGGCGCTAGAAGTAGTTTCGTCGGGCGTGAATGGGGACGTTAGCTTGATGACTTAACTGCAGATGCGTTTGGAGTTCTTGACATGTGGGCGAGCAGGCGATCGCCCGCATGTCAGTGACACACCAATTGCACCTGCAGTTAAGTCCGGTGAATGCGGCATTGACATTCTCGAGAGACGGTGACCGTTTTAGGCGGGAAGCGTGCACTAGCGATGGAAGGGGTTTTGGTGTGCAGTGGCACTAAGGTCGGTCGCTCACGATAGTACATACTCCGTACCATACTACCATAGTACCCTCTCTAGCTTAGGCTGTTTTATAGATTATCGTTGTGATGGACGATCTACATGAGCAAGGCGGTCCGAGTATGACCGTTGGTGTTGAGCCAGTTGATTACATGCTCGGCGTTCGCGTAGGCCTCCATCAAACGTCTAAATAGTAATGTCAGGCAACGCCGGGGCGCTCAGGTGATGGGCTCGCCGTTTGCGTTGCGCCATGGGAAGGACTTTGATTTAGAGGGCGATGTGCATGCATTAGCATGCTATGACAGCGTGAGCGTGAGTGTCTGACGCGAAGTATTTCATTTTCATTTGGCTGACGAGGGTACGTTGCAGCAACGAGTCCGTGGTTTGATTCCCCACATACGCATAATTTTGGCTTTTACAGTATTTCTTTCTCCATTCACAGGTAGGCCCGCATAGATAGATAAAGAAGACGATCTGATGAGGCGCATGCGGACTGTTTGACTGGTCAACCATACAAATACAGAGCTATACGCTGAGCCAGTGACCGTATAATCATCATATCTCGTATACAATGATCAAAGTAAGGTATCAAGACAAGTTCGATGACCGCCAATGCATTTTACTCGGTAATAAATGACCAGGATTGAAGGGGAATCCTAATTTGCTTCGTCTTCTGTCCTTGAGCTCTTGACAAACCAACGCACTATACGGTTGTCCGGCCACTCCACCCCAGAGCTCTCACCAAGCATCGTTCATGCCACCGCGCCGCACACTAACCAGTAAGGCAGCGATGGTATCCCTTGGCCGAGTTCCTCGCCGCCCATGAACGCATACACAAAATGGTAGGGAAGCGATGGCATCCCGGCTGTGCCGAGTTCATCGCCTCACGACCTCACAACCGTGTGGGAGGAATTTGAAGATGCCAAGGCCGAATGGGCGGTAGAGCAAGAAAGCGGCCAAAGCCGCCTGAGGGAGCGGAAAAGTCGAAAGCACTCAAGAAAAGAGAGGCCCGTCGCCAAGAAGAAAGAAAAGGACGACGCCAAGAAGTCTTGGAGAGGTCGGCGGAGACCCAAGCACGGTGGGGTGTCGCCGACAAAGCCGGGAAGGAGAACAACAACGTCTGGCCAGCATGTGAGAAGTAGTAGTACTAGTAGTTAGTGTGTGTGTGCGTATGCGAGTGCGAGCATGTACCAAGATGCTACTAGTTACTACTGTAGTTCTTAGAGCAAATTACCAGTACATTAGCCTAGACTAAATGGAAACATTCCTACCCTATGCATCAAATGGCATCTCTTTCTATATAGGAATTGAGATGCATGTCATCTCACTTCCTATGATTTTCATATTCCTATCCTATGAACGAAAGGAGGCCTCTGTTGGAGTAAATACTGTAGCTAGCGATCGCTAGTACATAGTTTTCTTCAAGAAGCGGAATTCAACGAAGTCATGATGGTTCCTTCGTCCGAGCAACTTCAAAGTGGGAAGTGGGCCTATGATTTGACGGCTCATTAGTCATTGTTACTGCGGCGCGACGACCTGGGTGACTCTCCCTTGGAGTTCTGCGTGCATGGAAAGTGGACCAGGATGGTCGACGTCCCACATGTTGGCGAACGGAAGTATTCTTTCCGATATCGAGGAGCAAGGAAACCGCGTGGTAAAGTATCACTGCTGATTGGTTCGCAAAAAAATAGTATCACTGCTGATTTATAATTATTTTTATTTACGATGAATGCTAGCGTTTCAACTCTTCTGACGAAGGGTGCCAAACACGACGCGTCTTTGGATGTCCCTGCGTCGGTGAAAGGAGTGGGACATGAACAGCGTGGTAGAGCCCAAAGAAAAAACAGTGTGGTAGAGCGTCTCCACTTCTTCCACTACGGGTCGGAGACCACTGCGTAGTAGTACTTAGTGGTATGAACGATACAAAGTGCGACCTGGAGAGAAAGACACGTCTAGTTGGAAGGTCTCGGGGCATACACGTAAACAAATATAAAAGTTAATATGTGCCTCCAACTAATATAGTAGTAGTTGAGTACTTAGGCACGTACTCCATAACATCACCGTGCATTGCACGTACACCATTTAGTGGTAGTACGTAGTAAGAGACAAATGCAGCCCAAGAGTTCCCTTCTTGACCTACTTTTGGGTGTTTGGTAGAGTGTATGGAGGGTGCATGAGTCCACACTAGTTTAGCACAAATACACTAGAAGCATGCATGAAGAGAGCATGCATGATGAGGGGTATTGAGTTGAGCATGCATGAAGAGGGAACAACTATGCTGAGACGAGAACGCAACCAAACATACCCTGTATGCCACGCATGTTCATACCATTTGTGCCTTTCTACTTCACTTACTGCGCTACATTACTCAGGTTCGTGACGTCCACTCCACGGTACATGTCCGTCTCGTAGTTCCGGTCCACGTGTTCTTAATATTGATGGAGCGATCGTTTGCATAACACGTGCACCTTGATGCTAGATGTCTCGCGTGTTGGCAAAAGGATGAACAAAGCTCACGTAAAAAAATAGAGTGGAAGAACAATAGATTCCAGACGACCGAGAAGGAGCAAGGAACCTCGTGGTGGAGCGTCTGCACTCATAATATTTAATATTATTCAGCGATATAAAATTAACCAATCATCTCCACAGTGGACTGGAAGAGTACGAAACACGGCAGCCCGGTGTAGTTACATCATACTAGTACATGGCTAACCCAGGCTATCACCATATTTCTTGGCTTCCGTGCGACACCTATCTCTAGTAATCCAAAGAGCTCAGACGCTTCTCCCTCCTCGTCTCTATCAAAGTGCGGCGGGCTGGCGTTTCTGCCATCTATTGAGGTCAGTTAACTATCACATGTTAGCGACATGCAAAGAGCATTCTAAAAATATTCCTTTCATGGTCCGTTTTCAAAAAGAAAAAAATCCTTTCTCGTACGAATTTGCCTGTATGCTTTGAGAAACTTGCATGTCCTATATTGCTCTGTTTGATACTCTAACTTAGCAAGAGGTTAGATTAACTCATGACTAACCCTGAACTAACTGTAGCCAAAGAGGTGTTTGGGTGACAGGGTTAGATTGACAATAAATGCACTTCATGGAGAGAGAAAAGTGATTTTTCAGTGGTCCCAATGAGAACTCTCTCCAGTTAGCACCTCTTGGGTGGGATAGTTTTTTTTGGTGGGTTCGATGCAACTTGCTCCAATTTAAACCCTCATGCTTGGATACTTTAAGGCTATTTGAGCCCCAACTAGCTCAAACTAACTCTAACCCATGGATCCAAATAGGGCCTATGGCCAGTCTCAATGCGGAGCAGTCGCGTGCACCGGCAAGCGGCGCTCTCGCAGCCGTCGCGCCACTTCAAAGCCAGCGCCAGTGAGAGGTCGCCTCCGCTCTGGCCGGGCATTAATGCGGCAGTGACGCTCTAGGGCGACGCTGACCGTTTCACGCGGGAATCACGCTGGCAAGGGAGTATAGGTTTTCATCCGTTTCAGGTGTAGTAGTAATGCTAGTTTGCAAAACTACTCAATTATTGCACTATGTTTCCTAAGAAATTGTGGTAAAAAACGTTACTCCACAGCCCGCTTCCCTTCTCCTTCCTGCTCGTGATTTACGTGGCCATGTTAACGTGGTTGTGTCAGAAAAATGTCACTTCCTGCTCGTGATTTGCGTTATATA
Organism: Aegilops bicornis; assembly: GCA_021605145.1. Classification (NCBI taxonomy): domain Eukaryota; kingdom Viridiplantae; phylum Streptophyta; class Magnoliopsida; order Poales; family Poaceae; genus Aegilops; species Aegilops bicornis. Next base: position 263,544,635 of record CM038672.1, read on the forward strand.
ATTGCAAGCAAGATTCTCGTGCATTGCACGGAACATCAATATGCATTCTTTTATAAAACACCTATTGTGATTGACCCATGCAGGAGTAATCCCATGTGTAAAAACTAATGATATCTCGAGAATTTTATCGGAAAACTGGTATCTCGAGAATGTCATCGAAAAAATGAAAGATGAGAGATAAGGCGAGGAGGAGTGGAGTGTGGTGGTGGTGGTGGTCGGAATGGGCGGAGGCATGGGGAGACGGGCGCCCGGCAAAGTGCAGTGCCACCATGCATGCTAGATTGTTCCGGAGACTTATTCCTTTTTAATTGCTGAGCAATGAGGTTGCGGAGATAATGATGTGGAGAGAGGTGCAGGTATCTTTTGTAAAATTATCATAGTTTGCTTTCTATCCGTCAGATATAGATCATACGGTCTGTATTACAAGATGGCAAGCACACCATCATCGCCAACTCGTTTTTTGTAAGGGTACGGATGATAAGTTTGCTGACTACTAAAGTAAAGTGGAATCTGTCCATGTTATGCAAGTAAATAAAGGTGATTGTTTATCATACGGGTAAGGTTGGATGAAGGGTGGTAGGAACAAATGCTCCTCCTAGAGCATGTGTGTGTGAGATGGAGTCTTAGTGTGTGTGTGGGGTGTGGGTGTGTGTGTGTGTGTGAGAGAGAGAGAGAGAGAGAGAGAGAGAGGAGAGAGATAGATGGAGTCTTAGTTTGTGTGTGTGTGTGAGAGAGAGAGATGGAGTCTAAGTGTGTGTGGGGGGGAGGGGTGCGTGCGTTTGTGTGTGTGTTTGTGTGTGTGTGAGAGAGAGAGAGAGATGGAGTCTTAGTGTGTGTGGGGGGGGGGGTGCGTGCGTGCGTGTGTGTGTGTGTGTGTCGTGGGGTCCTCTGTGGCGGATGTAATTTAAGTGTGCATGGCTTCATCATAGAGAGGTGATGTGTATAGCAGAGGCCACCAACGATGGGGTGCGAGAGAGAAAATGCCCGTAGAGAGGGAAGAGAAGGTGCGTCTTGGCGTGAGAGGAGTCGACATCTAGAGAACGTGTTTGTTCGAGAGACACCGAGGAAGACTACTATATATCGATGGTGCATGTAGGAGGGAATTAAACAAAGGGATGGTCTTATTGGTTTCGGGGATATAAGGGAAGAGTGAGAGGCGCGCGGGGGGGGGGGGGGGGTAGCTAGAAGGAGATTGTTAAATGTGAGTGTGTGTTTTGCCCATCTAGGCGGAAGTTATGTGCACAAAAGAGGAGAACGATTCGATGTGGCATTAGGATTGAGGGTAATTAACTACGTATGGAGACATAGAGACCTTGAACGTGCATGTGTGAGAGGTATACATGTATCGTGGGATGTGTGTGTGTCTTGTAGCACATGATTGAGATAAAGAAAGAAGACATAAGTCATAAGATCAACGACATGGGAGAGACGGTCGGTATGACAATATGCATGCATGTGAGAATGCAGGGGAAGAAGGCCCGACAATTGAGCATGTGGTTTTGTCTTTAAGAGATAGTGGCATGGGCTGGAGCATGCATCTATGGCGCAGAGAGGGGTGAGGCATAGCGATTGTGCAAAAGAGATCAACCTATAAATGCATATGTATGGAGAGACATATATAGTGTGGGTGATAGGAAGCAAGACTCCGTGCGAGAAAAGAAATGTTGTGGAGAAACTGTGAGATGAATCTGAGAGAGATGGAGATGCTAGCTAGAGGGACATCCATTAGTTTGGGTGTTGGAGATGACTGTCGGGTGGTTCAAAGGGTGAAGTTATATATGTGTGTGAGAGGGCACTTGACTACATGTAGAGAGAAACATATGTAGTGTGCGTGATAGGAATCAAGAGTGAGGGCGAGAAAGAAGGTTGATGGAGAAAGCAGGATAAATAGAAAGATAAAGATGCTAGCTAGTGTGCGTTAGAGATAGGAGTCGAGTGGATCGGAAAGGCTGGGTTATGTGTGTGGGTGTGAGAGAGATAGAGAGAGGGTGCATGTGAGTCAAATACAAACAGATATTAGAGAGAAATGAGATCCAGGAGAGGCGGAGTTTTGTGTCTGCGAGAGAAAGATATTTCACAACGAGTGATAGCTAGAGAGACATATGAGGGAACACAAGATATCTCTAGGGAGAGAGGGTGTGTTTGAGAAACATACAAGAGAACAATGGAGAAATATGAGACCACAGGAGGCAGAGTTTGTGTTTGTGTGTGAGAAAGAGATATTGAGGAGGAAGTGTCGTAGGTTCTCATATTTAAGGAGCGAAATACATCTATGTATGAGGGGTGTGCGAGTGGCACACATGGGAATAGTTGAGAGAAATGAGACCCCAGGAGACAAAGGTTTGTGTTTGTGTGAGAGAAAGAGATTCCACATGGATAATCATAGCTAGATAAACATAGCAGGGAGCGAGATATACTTAGAGAGAGATAGAGTGATGAAGGTCGAGGGAGAGAGTACCGTCAGTGTGTTACAAAGATAAAAGATCATTGTCGACATACATGTAGCACGAGAGATGCCTGAGAGACGATGAACGCGTATAGGTCCAGAGAGATAGTCTTATATAAGCATGAGTAATAGCTATATGAGACGAATATCTGGATTAAAGGGGATTCAAATATTCAAACTGGAGATCACGACATCGATAATATCATAACGCAAATTGGTGTATTAAACATGCATATTCATTTGAATTTGGGCACACGTGTAATGTTATATAGTTTATCAATATTGGTGATCCATAGATTCTTCAATTACAAACAATGCATGGTTTATATGCAATTAATTTCTAAATGGGATTAAACTATATGTTGCGTGTGTGAAACACCTTATACAAGTTTGAGAAGTTAAAAAAACCCGCATGAAACACACATTAATTGGAGACAGTTAGCGAGGAATGCATACATTGGATTTCAACATAAAGTGGTTTCAAATATTTGAAAATCCAAATTGATGGATACAACCTTACGAATCTGAGATCATGCCATTTGTAAACCATATTTATGTATAAATGGTGTTGTGCTTTTGAAAGTATATATAAAAAAATGATGTAGAATGTAATTCCAATTGAAAATGGATCCCGCCCGAAAAAATAGTAGAATACAAACGGGATTCGAATTGAGTTGTACGATGGCGTGCCTTGTGAAAAATTTGAATGAAGCGGGGAAAGTCGCGATAACCCTTGAAACCAAAATCTGCGAGATGGAAATCACAACTGCCTATCCCTGCCACGCATAAAGCCTATCTGCTGGATTTCTATATGTTTCGAGGGGGTAGGTTTGTAATTTCACCCAAACGTGACGTAACCGCCTCTCACCCGGATTCATACATGGTGGGCGCCAAAACACAGTGTGCCCTCGGCCGAAATCGACTCCCTCCCCGATTCATATTCATACACGATGGGCGCCAAAAACAAACTCCCGTCTGCAAATATTCGGTGTATGCGAGATTACCGTCCTATCCCCAACCGACTAATGTTGTTGTGATGTAGTACAAATTTGAAACGGGGGCTAAGTTTGTAAATTTCCTCGCATTTGAGACAAGCACGCATACAGATACATGGTTCCCCCCTTGCTCTCTACCTCCCTTTTCCCCATTCGTACTCCGTGGGCGCCAAAACACCCTCACCACCCCACCCTCCTCCGTCCGCCGCTGTCCGCCACCCCATCCACCGCCGTCTCCTCCACCATGCCGGAGCTGATACCCCGACGCTCCGTCCATTACAAGAGAGCGAACTCTCTCATCCACGCCTTCGGACCTGGATCCTTGCATCCCGTCCTCTCGCTTCATCCCCGTCGTCGTCCACCTTGCCGGCGCCGCTCCTACGACCGTCTCGTCCTCCGCGCCCCGCCGCAACCTTCTACCCTCCTAGATCTGCTTCCATGCCGCCGACAGCCATCGCTACCATTGCAATCAAATTCTCGTGAGAATCATTACAGGCGCCGCACTGCAGGCGGTACTCTTTAAATGTCTGCTCAACTTATTTATCGCAGCAAGAAAATAGATCGCCACTGCTTTACCCTGATTTCTTGTCTTGGTTGTGAAGTTGCCTTTGTCCGGTTTGCACCTTCAGATCTGCCATGGCACGCTCAACACTATACTCCCAATGCTTGTGGTTTTCCCCTTTTATATTCCACACTAGTTAAATCACAGTAGACTAAATTTCAAAATTGGGTCAGTCGATTTTTTTAGAGCTCGCCGGAGTTCGCCGGTGCGATCCATGGGGCTCGGGTGGTTGTGGGGCCTCACGAGCAGAAGAAAACTTCGAAGCGGTGGGGGATGGGGGTGGCGAAGGAACACAGGCGGTGGGGGCGGTGGTCGGCCCGGCCCGTCTTGGTGTTCTATATGGGAAGAATGAAGAGACAAGGAAGAAGAAGGGTTAGGAGGCGTGGGATCTTCATCCAACCGCTTTGAAATGGTCGAGACAGCTAGGAGTTGCATTCTTAATGCGCTCTGGTTCATCTTGTGTGGGCGCTGCGCAACCAACATTTTATTATCCAAAATCTGCTTGCTCTTCTTTACCATGTTCGATAGTGTTGGCTTTGTCACGTGATCGATAGGCTTTCAATTACTAAGCGGCAATACAACCTTTGTATTTTCAAGCCGGTTCCACTTTCCCGATTTATATATCGTGGTTATGGTGTACCCTATTATGTACACTATGATCTGCCTGAGTTCTTTGTGTGCTCTTGTTATCATGGTTTGGCAATAAACTACGTATACGGTATATTATGAACCTATCATCTACCAGCTATCCTTACTTACGGAGCCTATTTTTTGTGTACTTGTGCGGATTATATAAATGCACGCATACGATATTACAGCACACATGAGCTCTCTCATGAGAATCCGGTGATAGCACATAAGTGTTCTGGTAGCCCCTATATTAGAATATCATCTGCATTACAAAGATAATCTCACAACTATTTATGTTTTCATGGTTCTCGGATATTATACACAATTACAAAGTGAATATCGAATCCAGCATCATAAGAATATTGTGGAACACTGCAATGACTTACAAAATTGGCACCAAGGCATTGAGTGCCATTCTAGAAGCAATGAAACTCGTACGCTCCCCACTTGTTGATTCTTGTTCAGAATATCATCCTAATGACTATTCTAACCTCGAGGAGTCAAAGGCAGATGGCATGTCCTGTTCACCCATCAAGGTGCATGTTCTAATTTGGCGAGGTTTTATTGATTGTGCGTATCTTGCATATGTTGTCTTGCATTTCTTCTACTTTGTTGCACCACCATCTGCTTAGTTTACTCATCATATAACTCGAGATGCCATGCCCATCCATTATCAATACATATTCCATCTATCGTCATACCATGTTTTTCCACTCAAATGTTGTTCTTGTGCATTAGACATCAAAAAGGAAGAGGATGATTGCCGAACCTGAAGGAGCACCAGCAAAGTCCTTGAAAAACGTGGTGGTGCCGGAGAAATCAGACAGCGCCCCACTTATATTGGCTGTACAACCAATGACACAAAACATAGGACCGACTCCAGCAGATTGTACCCATACTTCACTGGCCACACCACTAGCCCCACCACACAGGACCTGCACTCCGGCAAAAGGTATACCGATTTCATTTGCGATAGCACTAGCCGTACCATAGAAAAATCCAATCCAGCAAAAAGTACAGCAAGTCCACCGGCCGAAGACCTATCCCAACTGCAGAGATGGCCAATTCCTGCAGATTGGAACCCCATTCCATTTATTCCAGTTTAAAAGACAATGCTTTCGATGTTGTTGGGGACTACGTGCATATATTCCCATCATGGGAAGATTATAGTGAAGACAAACACCATTTTCACATCTTCCTGTCCAACTTACGTGTAAGTGCTATTATTCATGGTTATTATTTTCCTGTTTTCTGCTGATCGAACACATCAATGATTTACATTACATTGTTGTAACTAGGTGAGGGTCAATCTGGATAGTCATGACGAGCAAAGCTTGCTTGTGCTTTTCAAGGAAGCATTGCAGCGATGTCGGTGTTACTGAGGAAATCACACTTTGATGGCAAGTCTATAAGCGAATTTCGGTGAAGTCTCACATGCTAAATTTAGAAGACATTGAATGGAAAAACCTTGTTATGCAGCGGCCTCGTTCCGGGATGAGGTCATCTATGAAATCACATGAAAATTTGAACTTCTACTTTTTCGCATGTGCCTTACGGATCTTTTTGCAGGAAATCTGCTTTCGAAGAAGAATTCGGTTTGAAAAGAAACGACGAGGATATCGCAAATATGCTGCCCATTGCTTTGCTCTTGTTAGTACTGTTGTCTGTATCCTTTGTACTTGCATACATACCTGGTTCATTATGTGACAGCAGTATGCATGATAGCTTGCTTATCAATTGTTCGCTCCAAATTATCTGATCTGTATGAATGGTTACATTAGTGTAGAATATATCCAATGCCAATGATTTTTTAGCTCTGCATTGTTCTTGTAAGTACATGCTGTCCTTTATCAGTGTAGTTATATTGACAAGTAGTTGTTCATGTACCATCACTCTACAGCTTATTTTCCTTTGCCCTCCATTTTCAACACATCAGATCTATATTTACTCTTACCATAAGGTTGGTACTGAAGAAGTTTAGCTGTGCATTGCTCTTGGCTGTGCCTTTTGCCTGTATCGCTGCACATACATTTATAGCTACTTGCTTATGTAGCATCACTCTTCATCTTATCTTAAATATTCTCCATTTTTTCGTATATTATCACATCTATATTTACTCTTAACAAAATGTAGAATAAAGGCAATGCTTATGAAGAACATTATGTGCTAAACTTCTTGAATTGCCCCCCATCAGCATGGACAAGGGCTTTATAGAGCCTGTCGTCACCAGTAATGTAAGTTTGTCCTTCTCAAGCCTTCAAACTTTGTTGTGTATATCTGGTTAGGCATGACTGCAACAGCTGTTTATTTTTTATGTTTGCATCAAATTGCATGTTTAAAGTTTATTATGTAGTTCATAAACAAAAGTTTGCCCTTCTCAATTTAAGTTTTCAGTTGTACAACCAAGTTCCTTCTTCATACCATGTAAATTAAACTATCACTGAGACAAGTGATCTTCTTTTTGCCTTTGCATGTATGTACATTTCTTCATCCATAATCCGGTGGTGTGGTGAACCTACCCACTACAGCACAATGTCATATTCTGCAATGTCTTAACTATGAACAATGTCATATCACCCATAAAAAAATTGTACTACTCCCTCCGTCGAAAATACTTGTCATTGAAATGGATGTATCTAGATGTATTTTAGTTCTAGACACATCCATTTTGATGACAAGTAATTCGACGGAGAGAGTATTATTTAAACCGTCTCTTTATTTGCCAATCTGAAATGGGATAAATTGATGACACACTAACCATTGATACTTATGAGTTCTTGATCCGTAATCCGATTGGTGTCGTGAAGCTGCCAACTCCTTCACAATGTCATTTCCTGCCATGTCTTGACCTGAACAATACCATATTGTGTTAATGCAATTTTAAATTGTGTCACTTTATTAAATCGAAGAAATGTGATGAATTGTCAAGACTTGATACTTTTAAGTGCAAAACCTATCATCATGTCGCTTGTTTATCTTTCGAGTGAGGAAGATATAAGTGTTGAACAAGCGATCTCATCATCTTGCTTTCATTTGCTATGCTGCGGCTCCCAATGAGGCTAACCTTTCTTGAACTCTATTGAAGTCTTTGTCGGTTTTGTATATTATTTTGTCGGCGTGTTTATTTGCCTTTGGTGGCGATCTTTGATGCCCGATGTATGTAATCATGTCTGCTTGTGCTTTATTATCATAGTGGCGACCTTTGATGCCCGATGGATGTAATATGCCGTAATTTCTTTATTGTATAGTCTAGGTTTTTCTTATTCACGATGCTGCAGTTATTTTCTTGTATATATATCCTGTCTTCGATAAACCGCCAAACCGTAAAATTACGGTACATAATCGAGCCGTCATGCAATCATGATGTATGATCCGCATCATGGGCCCGTCAAACTGGCCCACTAGTAGATTCAGACCTTTAATAGGCGAGTAACCCCGACCCTCTTTTCGCAAGAAAACTCAATGGGCTTTAGGAGAGGTGAGAAGTAAATTTGGACTGAAAGCGTCTTAGAATAGCTCACGGGCGGCAGCAGCCGAAATGGACCCGGCCCATGATTGTGCGAATCAATTCACGAGGCTTTAACAGGCCAAAGTTGTCTCGGTCCTTGTTTGGCTCAATCGGATATCGGTGCGAAAGGTGCGGATGCAAACCGGGCCGTAGTTAGGCCCAATTATATGATCGGCTTTAACAGCCCAAAATTAATATAGGGCGAAATGTTAAATGGGCCCTTAACAGCCGAAACTAATATCAGGCCGAATTACTAAATGGGCCTTTAGCAAGTGGGCCCAAAAGCATAGCATCCAGTCAACGGGCCGAATCTGATATGGGCCATAATTGAGCCCAAAGCCTCTTAAAGGGCCAGACCTGATCTGGGCCGCGATTTGGCCCAGAAAGTGGGAGGCTTTTAATGGGTCGGAACTTATATGGGCCATTATTTGGCCCGGAACGTGGTAGGCCATTAATGGACCGGATCAAATATGGGATGACATTTGGTCCAAAACATGGCAGCCAGTTAATGGGCTGGCCTATTAGGGTCCTCAAAATCTTGTGGGCCTACAGCTGGGCCGGCCCATTAATGTCGGTGAAATCTCGTGGGCCTTTAGTTGGGCCGGCCCATTATGATCCGCATAAAATTTTGTGGGCCTTTACAGGCGGCCCATTATGGCTGCAATCTTGTGGGCCTTTACTGGGCCGGCCTAATATGGCCCACGAAATCTTGTGGGCCTTTAGCTGGGCCAGCCCATTATAATCCACAAAATCTCGTGGGCCTTTAACTGGGCCGGCCCATTATGGTCCGCAAAATCTTGTGGGCCTTTAGTTGGGCGGCGATTTAAACTTGATGGGCGTGCCACTGTTGATGTATCATAGGCGTATACATCCAATGAGTGGATGACATCTGTCCCAACGATGAGCCGACACGTGTTTCCTCCAGCCAATGATGATTTTACACGTGGAAATTTCCCATTGGTCGGGGCTGTTAACGGGTTATGGGATCCAAAATCTGACCCGATAGCTTAACGGTGTTCCGTTACGGTGGATGCCACGTGTCGGTCACCCTTGACGAAAGCACTTCTGTGACGCGCGATTTATCGTCATGGAAGTGGACACTTCCGTGATGATAATTTTGGTAATGTCATGGAACACTTCTACGACAGCATAGGTATGGCTATCTTGATTCTGTCATAAATTTTTCATGGATGTACACGCATGAAAAAAACGCGACCTACTGTGACAAACACGTATCATCACGGAAGTGTATTTTTTTGTAGTGCTCCTCCTCGGCCGTAGCCTCGGTCATTGCGCTCGGGGCGTCGACCGAAGCATCCATCATGAATGGCCCTAAGCTCTTGAGGATCGTTGGTGTTGTGGCTGTGCACGTTGTGGAAGGCGTAGAACGGTCGGTTGCTCTTGGATGACTCGGGCTGGTCCCTGCCGCGTTTCGTGTCCGGCTCCGCCGCAAGAACGGCAACTCCCTTGCGCTTCACGTCCTTGGCCTTGGCTTTCTTCTACTCCGGGTCAGGAGCCGGGAGCTCGAAGAGGGAAAGGCGCCCTTCCTCAGCCCTTGCGCACTTTGTCTCCAGGTTGAACAGCTCCAGGGATGTGCACAGCTCATCGTGGATGGCGAGCTCCTCCTTCATCTTGACGCCGTGTCGCGGACACCACTTCGCAGATGCCATCTTGAAGTGCCTCACCATCAAGGGCGACTCGCAGCTCCTCGTCAACTTCTCCAACAAGGTATATGAGCCAAAGGACGAGCACATGGAGGTGTACCTCGCGGAGGTACGCAAGATGCAGAAGCAGTTCTTGGGCCTGGAATTGCAGCATGTGCCCCGTGGCACCGACAAAGAAGCCGACGACATCACCAGGAGAGCATCCAAGCGGCTACCCCAAGATCCTGGCGTCTTCGAGGGGCGGCTCTTCAAGCCATCAGCCTCAGGAGGAGCTTCCTCAACCACCTGCCTCGGGAGCCCCGGCCTGCGGCCCGACCTCGGGAGTGCGCTTGCTCTTGGCGCTCGAGCCTCAGGAGGGGTGCTGGACCAAGGAATTCAAGGAATACCTGACGCAAGGGACGCTGCCGGAGAAGGAGGAGGACGCGGAGCGTGTGGCCCGACAGGCCACGGCATACTGCATCCAGGATGGTGAGTTATACAGGAAGCGGCCAAATGACGTTTCCCTGTGTTGCATCTCCAGGGAGCAGGGGAAAGAGCTGTTAATCGACATACACGGCGGGGACTGCGGGCACCACTCGTTGTCACGGACCCTCGTCGGCAAGGTGTTTCGCAGCGGATTCTACTGGCCTATGGCACTCAACGACGCGACATAGCTGGTGAAGTCCTTTGAGGCCTGTCAGTTCCACGCCAAGCAGATCCATCAGCCGGCTCAACGCCTCTAGACCATCCCACTCTCATGGTCGTTCGCGCTCTGGGGGCTCGATATCTTGGGCCCGTTCCCTCGAGTGCCTGGGGGCTACCGCTACCTCTACGTCGCCATCGACAAGTTCACCAAGTGGGCGGAGGTAGAAGCCGTCCGCACCACCCCGGCTGGCTCCGCGGTCAAGTTCATCAAAGGTCTCGTGAGCCTGTTTGGGGTCCCCAACCGCATCATTACCGATAATAGCTCATAGTTCACTAGCAATCTCTTCAAGACATATTGTGCTAACCTTGGAACGCGGATCTGCTACGCTTCGGTGGCGCACCCCTCGAGCAATGGTCAGGCCGAACGCGCCAACGCGGAGGTCCTGAGAGGCCTCAAGACCAGGACCTTCAAGAAGAAGCTCGAGGCCTGCGGCAGGGGCTGGCACGACAAGCTCCAGTCCGTGATGTGGTCCATCAGCACCACCGCCACCAAGCCAATGGGCGAGACCCCATTCTTCCTAGTCTATGGAGCAGAGGAGGTTCTCCCCCACGAGGTCAAGCATCGCTCCGCGCGGGTCCTGGCGTTTGACGAGGCACAACAGGACGCCATGCGGGGGATGGACCTCGTGCTGGGGGAGGAACGCCGCCGTGAAGCCACACTACAGGCGGCAAGATATCAGCAGGCGCTACGACGGTACCACTGTCGCAGCGTCCGCTCCAGGACGCTCGAGGTGGATGACCTCGTCCTAAGGCGGGTGCTCTCCACGGAGGGGTTGCATAAGCTCTCACCCATGTGGGAGGGCCCGTTTAGGGTCGCCCACGTCTCCAGGCCCAGCGTCGCGCGCCTGGAGACGCAGGACGGGGTACCCATCCAGAACGCCTGGAACATCCAGTACCTCCAGAAGTTCTACCCATGAAGAAAGGCCCAGCGCTTGTGAAAAAGGACTAGTGCCTATGAAGGTATCCGCTCGTGACACTCTCCCGTAATAATGAGTGGGGCTGTACACGCCCCGGAGTCTCAGGAGTGCCGCCCTCGGGCCTCTGGGGCTCCCTCCCACGTCCTAGTGGCAGCACTTAGCTCTGCGCTGGTGAGAAGACAAGAAAACTAGACTAGGTGCCGGACGCAGCTTTTCATTTGCTTTCCGTAGTTGGCTTGCCCATCTTTAATTGAAATTTGCTTTCTGGTGTTCCTTGTCGGTCTTGTTCCATCGCCTTCTGCCTCTGTTTCTGCCTTCGGTTCTCTGTTTGACATGTACTCTCTCGCGCGTTCCTCGCGAGGGGGCTGGACAGGTGCCCTCGTGAGCGCCTTGTCTGTTTTTTCGCGAGGCACCCTCGTTCGGGCCGCAAGCCGGCGCACCTCTTTCAATCCGTGCCCCTCGGGTACCGCAATTTTAGGCGCTGGGTCATGGCCAGCGGCGCCTGCGACCAGGGTTTGAGATCTCCTAACAAATTTTTGCAGTTCCTAGACGCCTCGCCAGGTACTGAGAAATGCGCGCCTCGTGAGGCGGAACTTCAAGTGCGTCAAAGCTAAGTTATTCCTATGTGCCTATGTAAAACATTGATATTGCGATGCAACACAGGAACAATAAACATAGCATAACGACTTGGAAATCATAGCTTGTTGCACGCCCCCGCGGGGCCCCATACTTGTCTCTCTCTCAATGCAGGAAGGAAAGGAAGAACGAAATGAAAGCGACGCGTGCCTTGTAGCAATTCGAGAGGATGGATCCATGACGCTCTCCTGGGCTCAGCCAGACCCCTCCTCATGCTTCACTGGGGTGCGACAACGAGACGACCTGCTGCCGCCCTCGAAGCGGGCGCGGCGGCTAGTCATAGCCGCCGTTGTGGAGCTATCGCCGGAGGAAGAGCCACTGTAGCTTGGCAATTCGCGATCGGCGCCGAGGGCGGGTCCACCTTCGTCCTCGTCACGACCGTCGCCAAGGCCGAGCACCTCGTCGCCATCGTTGTCCTCAGGGCAGCACCCGACGTGGCAGCCATCTTCTCCAAACACCCTCATGTAGAGGGTCGCGTTGCCGTCGTATTTGAATTGAAGGGTGCACCGCCTGCCCAGGCCGCGCGCACTGGCGAACGTCTGCCAGCCGCGTGCTAGGGCTGCGTTGCCCGCGACAGAGACTTCAACTGTGACCCAGGAAGCTCTGCAGCAGCAGCTGTCCGCCTGCAGCCAGAGCCCGCCTGGACCTGTGGCCGGCAGCTCGCCGACGAAGAAAGCAGGAGTAGAAGCCAGGTGCCGGCCGGGTTCTCCGACCACACGACGAACTTCGGCAGCACCTCCGCCGAGTGGAAGCATGGCCGGGCAGGCCGTTCGACCATGGCGGGTCTCCCCTCATCGATGGGGCTGCCACGACATGGGCGACTCCCGCCACGCGAAGGGGCGCCGCCGCGGTCGTGAGCGGCCACGGCGGGGATCACGGTGTGCTTACGTGGACGGCCGCGCCCGCGCTTGGGCGGCGGGGAGCCGACCCTCTTGGCGAGCCTTCCCCTTCTCCGCGGTCGAGAACCTCTTCGCAGGCGCCATGGATGTCGCTGCTAGCAATGGAGCAAGGAAGAAGAAGCGAGCGGAGCAGGAAGAGATGAGCAACGGGGGCTCCGCCCCCCTCCTCATTTATAGCAAGGGAAGGCCAACCGGAGATCCCCATGATCACAGGTAATGATGATATTTTTTTGCATGCAGCAGGGACTCGTCAAATCAGGCAGTTGCCGAGGCAGCGTGGGGAAGCGGAGACACCCACGTCCAATCAATCGCCATGCGTCGACCAAGGCCGCAGGCTGTTTGGGCCCGCGGTGCTCCGCACTTACCCTTTGGCTTCGCCTCGAAGCCAAGTCCGAGCGCGCCTTGGGCCGTGGGGCTACTATCGGCGTCCTGGGAACGGGGGTCCCCAGACTTGCCTGCCTGCAGCCCACGGCGTGGCTCCACCAGCGGCCCTGTACGGCCCATCTTCACCAGCAAACACTCAAGACCCTCGTGAGGCAGACGATACAAGACCTCCTTGGGAGCGGCCTCACCAGGCTGGCTCGCGAGGGGCGGAGAGATCAAGGCAAGGGACATCTCGTGAGGTTCCTGTGACACAAGGCATGACGACTGGAGCCAGGCGAGCGCCAGCGCGTAGTGTCCTCATTTCCTCTTTGGTGCTAAAGGGGCAAGCGCAGGAAAGGAGTCCCGAGGCATCAGGCAAAGGTTTCCATATCGGTGCAACGAGACCAAGACCAGCAGGATGGCGGGACGAAGGTTACCGTGGAGCCCAAGACAGCGTCACCACCAGAGCCTTTGACAGGCGAAGACCACCTTTAGTCAGGATAACTTGTACTAGTTGTCTCCCTTTGAATTTGGCCGTTATTGGCTCCCTTCCCGCTCAATATATTGGGAGAGGACCAGGGCCTCTATAAATAGGACTATCCACCACAGTAGGAGGGGACGAGCTGATTCAGACCATCCTCACACTCACCAAGCACAAGAACATCTCTCCTCAGGAGGTTGTTCTTCCCTTGTAACTGTTCATCCTCAGCCCATGAGACAATCCACCACACCACTCTGGAGTAGGGTATTACACCACAACGGTGGCCTGAACCAGTATAAATCTCGTGTCTCTTATGTTGCGGGTTTGTTGAGCTAGACCTTGAGATCGCGGTGAGGCTGAGGGCGTGATTAGGTAGGGAGAGATCTTCGTGTGCACCCAAGTGGTCGAACCTCAAGGGTTTTTCCGGAACCCGAAATCCAACACACATGCTCCTTTGCTTGCTTTACCCAACTTCGATAAACCATTTGAGATTCATTGCGATGCTAGCGGTTATGGCATAGGAGGTGTGTTAATGCAAGAGAAGCGCCCTATAGCTTTCTTTAGTGAAAAACTTTCCAAAGCGCAACTCAATTATCCCATCTATGACAAAGACCTATATTCTTTAGTGAGAGTCTTGCATGTTTGGGAGCATTATCTCCATTCTCATGAGTTCATTGTTCGCATCGATCATGAAACGCTTAAGTATCTTAAGGATCAAACTAAGTTGAACAAGCGTCATTCTAAATGGAATGAATTCATTGAGTCATTTCCCTATGTCATCAAGTATATCAAAGGCAAGGAAAATGTTGTGGCGGATGCACTTTCCCGTATATGCATGCTTTTTACTCAACTTGAATTGAATGTCATTGGCTTCAAGCACATAAAAGACTTGTATGCGTATATGATCCTACTTTTGCAATTCCTTATGCCAAGTGTTTGACGCATACATCTTGGGAATGCTATGAATCAAAGATGATTACCTTATGAGAGCTAACAAACTTTGCATCCCCGAGTCTTCTCTTCGTTTGTTACTTCTGCAAGAATCTCATGGAGGAGGACCAATGGGACACTTTGGATGTGACAAGACATTTGCTACGCTCTCCAAGAACTATTTTTGGCCCAAGATGTTCCACAACGTCTCACGCTTCACCAACCGATGTTCGACATGTCGCAAAGCTAAGGCCAAAGTTCAATCTCATGGTATTTATACACCCCTTCCAATTCCATATCACCCATGGGAAGATATTAGTATGGATTTTGTGCTTGGTTTACCTAGGACTCGAAATGGAAAGGATTCCGTGTTTGTTGTCGTGGACCGATTCTCTAAAATGGCACATTTCATACCATGGAACAAGATAGACAATGCTTCACATGTTGCAATTCTTTTTTGTAGAGAAATCTTCCTACATGGAGTGCCAAAGACGATTGTCTCGAACCGCGACGTCAAGTTCTTGAGTTACTTTTGGAAGACCTTATGCGCCAAGCTCGGAATCAAGCTACTATTCTCCACGGCATACCATCCACAAACCGACGGCCAAACGAAAGTGACGAACCGAACTCTCTCCACTCTACTACGCGTGTTGATCAAGAGGAACATCAAGGAGTGGGAAGAGTGCCTACCAATCGCCGAGTACGCCTACAACCACGCAATACATTCGACTACCGGTAAGTCCCCTTTCGAGGTCGTCTACGGTTCCAACCCATTGTCCCCATTGGACATTCTTCCTCTACCACTACAAGAGCGTATCAACATGGACGCTAGTGCCCGAGTGAACTATCTCAAGAAGATGCATGAAGATACACGACACACAATCGAGTGCCAAGTACAACGACTCGCGACCAAACTCAACTTCAACAAGCAACCCATGATATTCAACATTGGAGATCTTGTGTGGCTACACCTTCGAAAGGACCACTTCCCCAATGAACGCAAGTCCAAACTTCTACCACGAGCCGATGGACCCTTCAAGGCGCTAGCATGCTACAACAACAATGCTTACAAGATCGACCTCCCGCGCGACAAGTACGATGTGAGCGACATCTTCAACGTCAAGGATCTCTCGCCCTACCATGGTGATCAAGATTTCGGTCCTAGGTGATCTTTCCCAAGGGGGGGGGGGAGATGATGAAGAGCATCCCACGGTCATCCCCATGGACGTATCGACATCTCCCATGACACCACTTGGACCAATGACAAGAGCCCGAGCACAGGCTATCAAAGATAAGGTGAACTCACTCCTCTCCGAACTACCACTTTCTACACATGAGACATGGCTACTACCTCAAACGGAAACACTATATCTGATCAGGTACTTGGAAGAAGGCCACGGAGCAGCTACATCCAACGGACAAGACGGTGAGGACACCAAGTATGAGGGACAAGAAGAAGAGCTGCCATTGAAGCTACAGCCACCGGACGACCGGTCGGGACCGGACGTCTGACATCCAGCCAACGCAAGTTATAGCGAGCAGACGACCGGCGACCGGACGACCGGCCACACCTCCCAGCGAGCGGACGTCCGGCCTCCACCGGATGACCGGCACCATCACAACAGAGCCAAATCAGCGGATGTCCGAAGCAACTGGATGACCGCGACCGGATGACCGGCCATCTTCGGAAATCCGGTGCCACCTCAACCTAGCCGAATTAGCGGAAGTCCGGTGACTACCGGACGTCCGGACGCCCACGAGCCATCGGACGACAGTAACCCACCGGACGTCCGGTACCTGTCTGCGCACAGTTTCGGGCCCGAGGCCCATATACCCCTTCACTTCGCCCCCATTTGCACTAAGACTATAAATAGACCCCTCCTCCTAGTTAGGGTTAGCAAAGTGATAGCTCATTTGTGAGATAGAGCCTTGCTCATCCATCCGGATCTACTCCTCCGAGAGAGACCGTGCCTCTACGGAGAAGATCCACTTGGATTCAAGACCCCCAACATGAAGAACTCAAGACCTCCTCATAGAGAAGAACCAGTTACCCTATGTATCGTCCCTTGTTGATCGTGGATCGTGTATCTCTTTGTGTTTCGAAGATCTAGCATATGTGTGGCCGAATCCTATTGGCTCAGTGATTTCTCTCACATTTTCCCTCGTGTTCCCCTCATGTTCTTCGTGTTCTTCGTAGGATCCCCTCTATTTCGTGAAAGATCGGGTCCCTAGGGTTCTACCCTACATCACTGACCTTCTTCACAGTGCTGCCCAAGCTGCTGGTCGGCGCTGGGTTGTCGAGGACGGTGTCCCTCCACATTTAGATTGACAAGCTCACCTTCTAAATTATTCGACAATGCCTTCTATTAATCTTAGTAAAATGCTAATATAGGGTTTAGCTTGGTCTACTTTAGCTTAAGAGATGGTGGATTTTGGTGGCGATGCAGCAATTTCTTCGACATCAGATCAGCAGCTAAAGTAATTTCCAACAGTCGAAGGGATATTTTCTGTATGTTGGATATAAGATCCTTCTGGTAAGGAGTATAAGTTGCTTATATGCTTTTTTGTTGAGGAAGTGTTGCATACTTCTACGAGTTGACGCTACACATCAAAGAAGTACTGCTACTAGTAGTACTCACCTGACTGTGCACCAGGCAGACCAAGATCGTGTCTTGTTGGAGTCTTGTGCGGCCTACACATTAAACAAAACCTCGCGTCCTGAGCCTCCACGTCTTAAACTTCTCAATCTCAAGTCCAAGGAGCAATGATAGAGCCAATCGGATGGTTGCGAACACTACAATTCGTATCTACAGATGCGTGTGTGAGAGAGGACGAGTGCGTGCGTGCACCTCTTCTCTTCATGTACAACATACTAAACACATAGTACATTTGTATGTGGGTGGCATCAACCTAGATTGCTAGAGATGGTGCGTGCGAGAAGTCCCGAGAGACTAGGTGTGTGCGTGGGAAAGAGGGAGGGAGATGGTCTGTGTCGATGTAATGCGTGTGAAAAATAGACTAGTCAATAGCTCGCCACAAGGCTATTCCTGGCGAATGCCCCAATAACCATAAGATATGTATCTGACGGTGCCAGTTATTGCACGTACACAGTAGTAGAAAAAGAAGTGTCATGGCATATTACAAAACTGACACAACATGCCCCTCCCCTATCCGTGAAACTGCCACTCGAGCGTTCGCAACTGCCATGGTCTGCTCCTATGCGTGATCTTCATTTTTTAAAAGGGGTCTACAGTAAAAGGCCGGGCTTTTGGCGTGCGGTAGGCGGTGGAGCTTGTCCTGTCAGTTTTCTACTGCTGACATGTGGTCAAACATAAGTGATGTATCAAGCCGATGTGCATCGCTTCGGTGAGCGGCGGGCCGGACATACCGTATGTTCATGCTAAGCGGCGGACCGACCGTGTGTTGGCGCTACAGTTTACATCTCGTCGCATGTGTCAGCGACTCACCAAGCTGATGCGCGTCCCTTCGGTGAGCGGCGGGCCGCACCGATCGTGTGTTGGGGTGACGCTAGCGCGACGGGTTGTAAGTTTACTGCCAAACTTTATTTGTAAAGGGTAACACTTGCTTTGCCTCCTTAATGAGATCGGTCACTAGAAATCCTCATTACATATGTTTCTCGGACGTGTATGTGGGCCCGCGTTCTCAGAGGCCGTCGTGGCTGATCCAGACGCTCACAACCGCTCAGAGCAAAAAATGAGTAACCCGCTGCTGGCTATTTCTATAATTAGTTTAGAAATTCCCAATTTCACGTGTGACGCGATATTAGCCGTTCATTGATGTTGATCCAATGGTCTAAGTGCCTCGGAATGGCTGGGATCGCGTATTTAGTAACCTCATTGTACCCAGTAGTGTCTACGTTCTTCTGGAAGCATCAACACGTCAGTGTGATCAATGCACACAAGAAGCTGGCAAACAACACCTCCACATGTGCCATGTGGCTTCATTTAGCTCCCCCATCATTTTATTCAAAAATATATTTACTGAAAAAGAGACACATCTCCCGAAACAAAAACTTCCTAGTATTTTGTTTCCTACTTGCTTTGCACGTACCAGAAGAGCAAGTATAATAAGTTACAGGTAGCAGGATATAATGATTAAACAATTAAATTTGTGTTGAGTTGGATGAGAGAGAAGAGGAGAGAGAAGGGAAGCGGGCTGTAGATTAACAGTCGTCTACATCATGAACTCTAAGAAACATTGTGAGTGGGCCATGCATTATTTAAGTAGTACTGCTTAGCAACTAGCTATACTATACACGGTGGCTATTAGGTTGACTATATATGACATGGCAACTACATATAGCCGGTTTTTGGCTATACTATTAACCATGCCCAAAGTACTAGTGCCACGTCATCTAACAAGTCTTTCAACATGCGTCAAATTATCACGAGGGCTAACTCTCCTTAGAGAAATGTGCTCCGCCATGTACCCGCTCATGTGTGAGGGAGGCAGCGCATGCGTGCACCTCTTCTCTTCATACATGTCCTCCATGGCTCCACCTAGTGGGTGTCACTACTGCAGGATGCTACTAACGCGACACTACAATCAGAGACCCTTCGACGAAACTGTGTGCGATGCATTAATCGCAAACGGTGATGTAAAAAACCGCTATAAAGATGCAAAACGTTTGCGATGGTGGATACATCAAACACGGTTCATATTTTAGTTGTGTGTGTGATGCGGGGCATACGGTTCAGTTCAATGAACTATTTTCTATGCGGAAGAAGAACAAAAACGGGCAGCCAAATGAAGGCATGTGCGATATACGACATATAGTTCAGTTGGATTAACTATTTGTGATGAGGCGGAACAATAGAAACGTGTAGCCAGATGAAGGTGTGTGCGATTGAAGGCATACACTTCAGACGGATGAACTGTTTGCGATTAGGCAAGACAACAGAAACGGTCAGCCAAATCAACGTGTCTGCGATTGATGGCATACACTTCACACGGATGAATTGTTTGCTATTAGCCACAACAAACAGAAACAGTTTGATAGAACAACGTGTGTGCGCTAGATGGGCACACATTCTAATTATAAGAAACGTGCATGATGGTAATAACGAGCGCGCACGGTTGTTGGAACAAGACGTGTGCTGACATCACCTATTTCGGTGCACCCTATGGTGCAAACGCCACGTACGCGGCTGAAAAAGTGTGCCCATGTTACGCCGTCCGGGAATAGTGTAGCACATAGAAATTATAGAACCGTCAATAAAATTTGAGCCGACGTCCCGCCACAATCCAAATTACTACCATGCTATATTTAATTGCAAACATGTTCACACTGATCAAAACCTAAAGGGTTTCCCACTTAGGAGCGTAATAGTACTCGGTTATAAATAATACTACTCCAACATGACTGCACATTCCTCCTCAACTCCTCATCCACAAAAACAAACAAGTCATTCATCGTCGTTCCCTTGCGTCTACCATGGCCAGCATGAGTTCTGGGTCGAGAGATTACTATCAGGGAGAGGCGAGCATGGAAGCGGAAGCACGAGAGATGTCCCGCCTTGTCGCGAAAGCAGCCGACATGTCCCGCCGCGCGGCCATAGCAGCACAAAGGTCCTGTCGCGCCGCCGAAGCAGCACCGAGGTCCCACCGCATCGTCGATGCAGCAGACTGGTCCGACCGCGCTGCAAAAGCAACAGAGATGTCCCGCCGCGCCGCGAATGCAGTAGAGATGTCCTCCCGCGCCGCGGTGGCCTGGGAAAATGTCTCACGGGCAGGCGAGGTGAGGGAGTCATGCACAAAGGGGTCCTCGGGGCGACAACTCGTTATACATGGGCCGGACTGGTGGATCCATATTATGACAGGAGATCTATGAAGCCGTGGTGTGCCCTCCAAGTCAAGAAGGCGCAGGCTCTCTTTGATTCCTAATCGTGCTCTATCTTTGGTAACCCTAACCCTATCTGTGTCTATATAAACCGAGGGTTGTAGTCATTAGGGGCAGAGCTATTTTTATCCCCATAGCCTAGGGTTTAGCTCATGCCGATCTCGAGGTAGATCTACTCTGTAAACCACGTTATGCAATCAATACAATCAGGTAGGACGTGGGGTTTTACCTCTTTGAGAGGGCCTAAACCTGGGTAAACAATGTGTTCTTTGTCCCTTGTTACCCATCGATCCTAGATCCACGGCTCGGGACCCCCTAACCCGAGGTCTGCCGGTTTTGACACGGACATTGGTGCTTTCATTGAGAGTCTTCTACTATGGGATCACCAGAAAAATCGATGGCTCAACCGGTCACTGGAGACCACACCCGGCCGAGGGCTTCCCCACCCCTGGTCGTCTCCTCATTTTCGGGGGCATAATAGGGGGCACCAATCCAACTAGTCGCCTCAACCAGATCAAGGGCTTCACCCCCATCGAAGGGTTCATTGGTTCAGAGGCGTCGACCCCAGGACCAGTACACTCACAAAAATCCGGTATCCCTCAAAATCTGGCCCTGAAGCCCGACTCCGACAGACAACTGCAAAGATCTCACGCCGAACCACCGGATTGCCCGACACCCCCATGCGTCCAGCCGGCAGACCACCTGGTGTGTCTTTTTCATGCGATGGGAATATCTGTTACTAGACCTGCAGCCTACGATCGGATCAAACTTAAACCCGACGACTGAAAGATCGACACCCATCCGGTCACACACCTCATCTCCATAGTTGAAGAGACCCAGGAGGGGCCACAGCCTTGCAAGCTAAAGATGGTATACACTCAAATCCCCAGTTCGGAGTCAGACCCCAGCCCAGATGCACATCCAGACACAACCCCCAGCTCAAGTCCCGACCTTGAAACTATCCGGCCGCACACCAGTTCGGATCCGAGCCCTATGCAGTCAGAACCAAACATGACTCAACCGCCCATCAAGGATAGTCCGAAACCGCGGCAGGAGGGAATTCACGAAATCCCCCCCCCCCCCCCGCCGCCCACCAGACGGAATAAAATCCAGACTTGGGAAACCCTGACATATGGGACCTCATGTACGTAAAGCAGCTGCCAAACGAGACAGTCCACCACTATTGGGCTAGATTTCTCCTGGTAAAGAACAGGATGGCACCTTGCCATGATGAAGAAATAATTAAAGCCATCTAGTTTAACTGTAGGGATGAGGGGCCCTCAAACGCTCTCGCGCGTCGCCGAATTCAAAGCTTTACTAAACTATCAGGCATGGTGCACAAATATTGTGCCATGGAGAACACATGGGGGCGCAACAGCTGAACATGGGGCCTCAGCCCGCCGGGCATCACAGAAGGGCCCGCCTTAAACGGGCTTACACAAACCGGTCACCGCAGCGCACGCCTAAGTAAAGGAAAACTAGGCCCAGATCAGTATTAGACGAATTGCTGGATAAACCATGCCCGATACATTTGGTCCTGCTAGACACAAACTCAACCCATAGACTGCGAGCCTGTTGGATGGTAAGACAAGTGACCAAACATGGTGAGCCCATCTTGGTCCTTACACCCCCAGATAAACAGTCCTCGGCTTTGCCGCAGGACCGCAATGTCCTCACGGTATATGAGACATTCACCTCAAACAATAAAAGGAAAAAAGCTCTCGGAGAGCTCAATTAAATATATCAAGTAACGGCCACATAACATGGTGAAAGTGCAATCATGCCCTTAATCATATTTTGATGTTGATGACAACACATATGCTAGGGACTAATCATGTTTATCAAGTATATCTCAGGATTATGTCTCAAAGACCGTGTGCATGGATCATGACTAGGGACAAAAAGCATAAAACTCAAGAATGGAGATACAACATATTGACTTCATTTATGGTTTGTTCTTGAGTATAGGGATCCCGCACTATTAAGAGGGGATCGTTGGATCTAGTGAAAAACTTGCTCAAAGCCACTTTTCCTATACCTTGCCTTCGGACGTCCAGTGTCTTACGGACGTCCGGTCCCTCTCGGTTGCCTGGACGACCGGCCACTTCCGGTCATCCGGTGTTCCTTTACAGTATGATTTTTACGGATGTTCGGAACTCTCCGGACGTCTGGTACTTTCACAACAGAATCATTTCTACGGACTTCCGGACTCTCCGGTCGTCCGTGCTCCGGATGTCCGACCCATCTCGGACGTCCGTGTATCTCTCTGGTGGTCGTGGCTCACAGTTTCACAGCGGTCGGTCGTCCGACGACTGTCGGACGTCCGGGCCTATTTGTGCCTCCGGACGTCCGATGTTCTCAGGACGTCCGACCCATCCTGTACACTTATGTAACTCAAACGTCACTTTTACTCACCTACTATATATATGCCTTTCCCTTCCACGGGATAGGGTTGACCACTCACTTTGAGCCTATCAAGAACACTCCTCTCTCTCTCTCTCATTCACCTACACCAAATCCTAGATTCCCAAGAGTTCTAGGAGCATTTGAGAGAAGTTTTCCAATCAAGTGATAGATCCACTTCTTCCCTTTCTTTGCACCAAATGAATTCGTGATTTGAGCAAGTTTTGAGCTTTCCCCCATCGTTCTTGTTACTCTTGGAGGTTGGAGACTCCTAGGCGGTAGGAGTCATTCGGAGAGGAATCGAACTTTGTGATTACCCTCTGAAAAGTTTGTGAGGGTTTGGAGACCACCCAAGGTCTACCACTAGTGGTTGAGAAACGCCTCCGTGGTGTTGTCTCAAAGGGAGAATAGGGTGAGCCTTCTTGGCGTTGGTGTGCCTTCGTGGTAACATCCACCTCTCTAACGGTGACTAGCTTCCCTCCAAGGAAGTGAACATCGGCATACATCCTCGTCTCCCGGAGTTGTGGTTATTCCTAACCCTAACTCTCTACTTGTGGTTACTTGTCTCTTTGCACTTACATACATCATATTGTGCTTGCCTACTTACGTACTTGTGTTACTATCTCAGTACTTAGTACTCACTTGCAATTGTTAGGCTCATCTTCATATTCCGCATTATTGCCTAAAATTGCTAAGTAATAATTAAAATTTTGTAATTGTACCTATTCACCCCCCCCCTCTAGGTCCATCTCGATCCTTTCAATTGATATCAGAGCCTCGTGCTCTATTCTTGTGGATTAACCACCCTAGAGAGAGATGAACCCGGATGGGACTCCCCTGGTTGTAGATCCTAAGGATAAAGGCGAGGCTTCCTCTGAAGTCAAGTCCTTTACATCGGAGGATCTAGAACGGGCCTTTGCTAAGCAAAAAGAGGAGCATGATGCTTCTCTTGAGGACTTGGTCCAAATGAGATTAGCCACGTTGTCCACGGTGCTTGCACCACTCTCGGGTGGTGCTGCTTCAAGGCCAACTGTGCCTACTCCATCACTTGGTCAACAACCTCCTAGCAATGAACACGCCAGTGTTCCTTGGCTTTATGCAAGACCTCAGGTTGAGAAACCAAGATATAATCCTCAAGGCAAACCTCCTTTGCTTAGTGCCACTTCCGATTTTTCTTTGTGGAGAGTTGCTATGCAGGATCATCTTCGACATGGAAACGATGTGATGCTGGAGATCTTGGAGTATGGCTATCATGTGGTTGATCCAAAGAACCCCACACCAAGAGAAATATATGACAAGAACCTCAATGACACTGCAATCATGTGTATAAGGAGAGGTATGGATGAAAAGCAAAGGAGACCGTTCATACACATTACAAGTGCCAAGGAACTATGGGAAAGTGTTGTACGATCCAAGACTGGCACTTCTACCCTCCGGAGTGCTCAATATGAAATTTCCAAGGGGCAATTGCAAAACTTTTGTATGGAGAAAGGTGAAACCCCCAATCAACTCCATGAGCTCTCATGACTCTCACTACCGATATTGAGTCATGCGAGTGTGACAAGACACAAGATGGATTCAACATGACTAAGAGGTTCCTTGTGGATAAGTTACTTCATGCTCTTGCTCCATTTCACCATCAAATGGTGTGGGACATAAGACAACACCACACCTTCAAGGAAATGACTAAAGATGACATCGTATCCACCTTTCAACTATTTGAAGAGTCAAAGGCTAATGCCACAAAACATCTTGCCATGCATGGTTCCCCATCATCAAAGATCAATCTTGCATTGAAGGCCAAGCATGTATGTGAAGATGAACAAAGTGAAGAAGAAGAAGAAGAGGATGATGAAGATGGTTATGAGATTGAATCCGACAAGGGCCCTTCATATGAAGACATGGCTCTTTTTGTCAAGAAGTTTAGCGCGGGAAAATTCAAAGGAAGATTTCAAAAGAAGAAAGTAAGAAAATGCTACAACTATGAAGAAACCAATCACTTCTCAAACGAGTGACCTTATGAGAAGAGAGAAGATAAACCAAGGTTTCCCAATACCTTTACCAAGAAGAAGTTGCCAAATCCTTTGAACTCCAAGCTCAAGAAGAGAGGTGGAAAAGCAATGGTTGCTCAAGAACAATCTGATCCGGATGATGTTAGTGGCGTTGCCGGAGTTGCTCAAGACTCTCAAAACACTTTGAGATTAGTAAACAAGAGTGGTGATGTGGTCACCTACAACTACATGAAAGACTACAAGGGCAACGCTCACAAGTGCCTAATGGCAAAGGCCGTGGTAGAAGATGAGAGGACCAAAGCTCTCCTGACAAGGTCAAGGTAACTCCACGATCAAATCCTCCTCTTTTCACTCCTTCTACTCCTAGTGATGAGTATCTTGATGCGGAGGATAGTTATGAGGATGATGATCTAAATGATCCTATGCTTGCTAAACTTAATAAGTTCATGTTCTCCCTCAAAGGAAAGAAGCTCACTATGTTTCAGATATGCTTATGGAGATGGTGAGTAAGCACACCATCACCATTAAGGAACTCGAAACCCTCGTCACCGAGGAAAAGGAAAAATGTGAAATCCTTGAGCGGAAAGTCCAATATGAGGAAGCACTAAATGATGAACTATGCTTAAAAATTGGTGCAAATATTGATGTTCATACTAAAGATCTTGCCTCCTTGAAAAAGGCTATTGGGTCTTGTGAGGAGTTGATGAATGATAAAAGTAAGCTTGCGAAGTCTCATGCTTCTCTCTCTAAGGATTGTGAGCTTCTATCCGTGTCTCTCAAGACTAAGGAAGAAGAGCTCACCCTTCTTACAAAGAGTTTTGAGACGCTCAAACTTACTTGTCTTGAAACTCTAGCTAAGGCTTACTCGTCTCCTATTATCAATGTCGATGCTTGTTCTACTAACTCTAGTAGTGATCTAGCATCTATTATTGAGGAGAATCGTTTTCTCAAAGCTCAAATCGAGAAAGGGCTCATGACTGTGCTCAAGGGCAAAAGAACCTTAATGAGGTGTTGCGCCAACACAATGAAGTGTTCGCCAAAGAGGGACTCGGGTTTGACCCAAGCACAAGCAAGAAGAAGACGTCCTCTCAAAAGTGCACCACCCCTTTAAAATAAACCTTTGTACGAGAAGGACACAAGGAGAAAGGTAAGGTTATTAGTGGGAAGGCCACAAGGGGCATGCCTCTCAACAAGCCAAAAGAGTTCATGCCTCCATCCTATGTACTGCGTAAGACTAAGGATGGAGAAGTTTATGCAAAGTTTTTTGGTCCCCGAAATGCATTTCGGTTTTATGCTATTTGGGTCCCTAAGACCCTTGTGACTAACTTGAGAGGTCCCATTGCAAAATGGGTGCCTCTAACCAAGTAATAATTTTGTTTAGGTTTCCTTCTCCGGTGGAGTAAAATGGGTGATTGATAGTGGATGTACCAATCATATGACCGGAGATAGCAAATTTCTCTATGATTTCATGGAAGCTATTCAACCATTTATGAGCATTATGTTTGGTGGAGGATCAAAAGGACAGGTACTTGGGTTGGGGAAGGTGGCTATCACAAATGACATGTCTCTTGCAAATGTCATGCTTGTCCAATCCCTTAAATATCATTTGCTTTCTGTTCGTCAATTGGCTTCTGTTGGTTATGATACATTATTTGGACTAATGGATGTGAAAGTCTTTAAGAGAGATACTCTCGAAGTGGCCTTTGTTGGAGAGTTGGATGGCAACCTTTACACGGTTGATTTCTCGAAAGAGAGTACATTCCATGCAACTTGTCTAATGGCCAAGGCCGACAAGGGGTGGCTATGGCATCACCCGGCTAGCCCATGTCGGCATGAGGAATCTTCAAGATCTCTTAAAGGGTAATCACATCCTTGGACTAACAAATGTCTCTTTTGAGAAAGATCGTGTGTGTAGTGCATGCATAGCCGGGAAGCAACATCAATCAAAGCACCCACCCAAGAACATTGTGTCTACTTCAAGGCCTTTGGAGGTTCTTCATGTGGACCTCTTTGGGCCTCCTTCATGGGATAGTCTTGGTGGGAAAAAGTATGGACTTGTCATTGTTGATGATTACTCAAGATATACATTGGTGTTTTTCCTCAAGTCCAAGGACGAGACGAAGATCACCTTCATTGATTTTGCCAAGCAAGCACAACGCAAGTTTGACAAAGAAATCTTGGCAATAAGAAGTGACAATGGATCTGAGTTCAAAAACTATATCTTGGAAGAATTCCTTAGTGATGAACGGATTGTGCATCAATATTCAGCTCCATATACTCCTCAGCAAAATGGTGTAGCCGAAAGGAAGAACCGTACCCTTGTGGAGATGGCAAGGTCCATGTTGGATGAATACAAGTCACCACATAGTTTTTGGGCCGAAGCTGTCAACACTGCATGCCATGCATCAAACCGGCTCTTCCTCCCCACTATATTGGAAAAGACTCCATATGAGCTCCTAACTGGGAACAAGCCAAATGTCAAGTACTTTCGTGTATTTGGGTGCAAATGTTTCATCCTCAACAAAAGAGAATGGTTAGGAAAATTTCAATCCAAAACAATTGAGGGCATATTCGTTGGCTATGGATCAAACTCTCACGCATATAGAGTCTACAACAAATCCAATGGATGTGTTCTAGAAACTTGTGACGTGGTGTTTGATGAATTTAGTGGCTCCCATGGGGAGCAAGTTGATCTAATTGATGTAGGTGAAGAAGATTCCTCTCAAGATATTTTAACCATGGGTATTGGTGCACTTCTTCAAATGGAACAAGAACCTCATGATGATGAAGAAGAAGAGGGAAGTCTCACACATCATCAAACTACTTCAACACCCCTACCATCACAAACTCTTATTGTTCAACCGATGCCCTTAGTCCAAGTACAAGAAGATGATCAAGTTCCTCTTTATGAGAATCTTCAAGAACAAGATCATCATCAAGGGCAAGAACAAGAAAGTCCAATCATTATTGATGAACCTCAACAAATGCAACATGTACAAGAAGATCTTCCACCACACATTAATGATCCGTATGTTGAGGACGTGGATGATGGACATGAAGTTGAACCTCGCGAAACCTTAACCTCCATCATGCCTCGTGTGGCGGTCGTGTTGATGTTGATAAAATCCTCACCGGCATATCGGAAGGTAGAGTCACTCGTAAACAATTGACTAACTTTTGTGCTCACTTCTCGTTTGTGTCTAGTGTTGAACCTCTCAAGGTACAAGATGCATTGATGGACAACGGTTGGCTCGTTGCTATGCAAGAAGAGTTGAACAGTTTTGAACGCAACCAAGTGTGGTCATTAGTCAAGAGACCAACTACGGAACACAATGTCATTGGAACAAAATGGATTTTCAAGAACAAGCAAGATGAGAATGGTATAATCATCCGCAACAAGGCAAGGTTAGTGGCTCAAGGGTACTCACAAGTTGAAGGTTTGGACTTTGGTAAGACCTTTGCCCCCGTTGCCCGTCTTGAATCCATTCGCATCTTACTTGCTTATGCTGCTTTCAATGGATTTACAATGCATCAAATGGATGTGAAGAGTGCTTTCCTTAACGGTCCTCTACAAGAAGAAGTATATGTGTCACAACCACCTGGGTTCGTTGATCCCGGTCACAAAGACTATGTGTACAAACTTCATAAGGCTCTGTATGGCCTCAAACAAGCACCTCGTGCTTGGTATGATCATCTTAAGAAGTTTTTACTCGATGATGGCTTTGTGAGAGGGGTGATCGATCCCACTCTTTTTACTAAGAGGGACAAGGGTGATTTGATTTTATGCCAAATCTAGGTAGATGATATAATTTTTGGTTCTCCTAACATTCATTTGTGCAAGAAGTTTGCGGACTCCATGACCATGAATTTTGAAATGTCACTCAATACGGATTTGAAGTTCTTTCTTGGATTTCAAATTCAACAATTTCAAGAAGGAATTTTCTTGTCTCAAGCAAAATACCTCAAGGATATCCTAGAAAAGTTCGGCATGGTGATGCTAGTCCATGTAAGGCACCCATGCCAACCAAAATTGTACTCACTGAAGACACCAACGGTATCGCTTTTGACCCATCTAAATACCGCTCTATGATTGGTTCATTGCTTTATCTTTGTGCATCTAGACCAGACATCATGTTTAGTGTATGCATGTGTGCTAGATTTCAAGATTCCCCTAGGGAAAGTCATCATAAGGCGGTTAAGCATATTCTTAGATACCTTGTTCACACCCCAAAGTTGGGTATATGGTACCCCAAGGATGCTAAGTTTGATCTCATCGGGTATACGGATGTGGATTGGGCTGGAGGCAAGGTGGATCGTAAGTCCACATCTGGTGCATGTCAGTTTCTTGGACGATCCTTGGTAAGTTGGTCCTCGAAGAAACAAAATTGTATTGCTCTCTCTACCGCAGAAGCTGAATACATTGCTGCCGCTAGTTGTGCAACTCAGTTGTTATGGATGATGCAAACTTTGAAGGATTACGGTATAACCTATAGACATGTGCCTCTTCTGTGTGATAATGAAAGTGCCATCAATATTGCTGAGAACCCCAAAGATCATCTCCGCACCAAACACATTGATATTAGGTATCATTCTTGAGAGATCATGTTGAAAAGGGTGATATTCACATTGATCACATTGGCACAGATTTTCAACTAGCCGATATCTTCACCAAACCTCTAGATGAAGCAAGGTTTTGTCGACTTAGGCGTGAACTTGGTATCTTGGAGCTTGACAATATTATGTGAAATCTAGTACCCATTCATGCATGAACGTCTTGTCATGATGTAGGCATATATTTAGGGGGAGGCATTCAATTCATGAATATTCTCACCCTATTTAATGCATAAAAAGAACCAACACTCTCAAAGTTACCATGGTTCTAAAACTATGGTGCTTTAACATGATGGAGTAGTGACTATGCACTCAAAATTCAAATCTTTCCGTGGCATGTCACGTCTACTCATACATGGTGGCATTAGCCACCGCTTGTATCACTCGACCAATATTGGAATAGTATATGGCTATTATTGATTGGGGTAGGGTATTAGTTACTAAATAAATAATTTTTTACTGTGGACGATAATTGTCTTCTCCTCATCATGATCAGCAGAACATACACTTACACCTTGCCTCTTGTAAAAATTCTGGCGTCGTACGTCCGTAGGTTCCGGACATCCGTAAATTCTTCTCTGGTTACCATCGCCCGGTCGTCCAGCCTATCCGGACGTCCATGAAATCCTCTCTGGTTCCCTTAGTTGGCCTAGACGCCAAGACGTCGGACGTCCGTAATAAGCTTTCTAGTACAATCTGACCGGACGTCCGAGGCCATCGGTCGTCCGTAAAATCATCTCTGTTACCTTTTATTCTTTTCCTGGCCCCGACTCCGGTCGTCCGTCCCCCGGTCGTCCAGGGCGCCTATTAAACTCGGTCGTCCGTAGGCTCCGGTCATCGGTCGTTTTCACCGACCACTATATATAGTCTTGGTAGGGTTTATAACTGTTCCTCATCTCCTCTCCACTATTTCCCCACCGCCGCCGCCGATCCTGCCGTGTGGCCACTCGCCGCGGCCGCACGCTGCCGTGCCCCTCGCCGGGGCTCCTCTCAGCCGCGGATCTGCGGTCCTGCTTGGCTCCGCTCAAGCCCATCGGGTTCTCGCTCTCTCCGGTTGCTTATCGTTGGTCCGGTCGCCCGTTTCCTCCATGTTCCTCCCTTCAAGGTCATGATGCCTCGGACCAAGCACTCAGCTAGCAAGCAATTCGCCGGAGGGCCGGCTCGTCCGTCTCATCGTGGTGGCTCGGATGACTCCCAGGAGCTGGCTCGCCCTAGGAAACGTGCCGCTCGTCCTCCCAGCTCGTCAAGCGATCCCTCCTTGGAGGGGTCGGACTTTGAGGATGAGCTTGAGGAGGTGGAACCGGCCCCGTTTGTTGGTGTTCGCGTCGCTGCACCCAAGTCGGGCACTCGTCGTCCAACCTTTCACCCTCCTCCTCCTCCGGTGCAACCCCACGGTGATTCTCGTCACATCTCAATTGAGCCTCCATTGCCACTCGGCTGTCATGTTAAGCGTTTCAACGAGGTCCCCAAAGCGTCATGCTGATCAATTTACTGTTGTTAGGGATTCTCAGGATAGTCGCTTTCGCACAAATGTCCAAGCCGACATCTTCACCACGATTGTCATCCCGAAAGGCTTGTCACTCCATATCTGCATTGATCTTGAGCATATTCGCACTCATCCGGAGAAATATCTGGGAGCCATTGAGCTCATTGAGTCGTCCAATCTAGCTGCTCCATTCGCATTTCAACATGATTTTAACCACGCTGCCATTCATCAATTATATGCCACATGTTACTTTGCTCCACGATAACCTTTGTCACATGGATGACTTACGACCTTTGCACTCACTGACATCTTATGCTCGGTTTGTCACTGCCCTTGGATTTCCGACCTTTGGGTTCAAAATCCACAAGGATGACCCCAACCATAGGCCCAAGGGCATTGCGGTCTGTGCGGATCTTATTCGACCTATATCAACTTTGTCTGCCACTGAAAAACAAAAGGTTCTAAACCAAGTCTCCATTTGGCGCTTTCCATTCAACAGCATTTATCAGTGTATCATCCGCACCATCTATCCCAAGATGGGTGACAAGGGCTCCTGCAGTAGCTATTGCATTGATCTCATGCATCGCCTCTTCACATCTCCTAAAGGGAAGATCAATTTTCCACACTTTCTATGGCATGAGATCCGTCTTGCTAGCTTCCAGCACAGGAGGGCTTTTCCTCATGCCCCCTTTATTCAGGCTTTTATCGAGAGTGTAGCTCCTTTTCCCATTGTCCGCACTCACGTGCATGAGCGTGGGTCATTCCAGCTCACATGGCGGCTGATTATGTTCCTCCTCCTACTGCTACTGCTCGTCGCTTTGCATGACTAGTGTTCCTTCTCATGCCGCCCGCTCTCCTTCGATTCTGCACCTTTTGGGCGCATTGCTCGTTTTCTTGGGAAGGCTCACTCTGCCATGATGAAGATGTTCTCCTTCCATTGCTCCCAAAATCACATTGTTGTCACTTGTATGGTCACTTCCAAGAACGCTCTGAAGGCTCGCCTGAGAGACTCCGGAGTGTATGATGTAAGTGACGATGAGCACGCCTTCTGACGAGCCTCCTTCTGATTTTGGTTTCCCTACGGGTCCTGAGTGGGCTGATTTCTTTGACGAGGCGGGTGGCAGTGATGTTCATGATGATGATGATGATGAGGCTGATCTCTGATGCTCTTATGTTTCCCCCTATTCTCTATTTTTGGATATTTGATGCCAATGGGGAGTAGGCTCTATATGCATGTTCTTCTAGCTCATTATGTAATCGAACTTATTGTTATGATTGTGTTTTAGCTTGTACTGAACCTATGTTATGAGTTTGTTGAGTCTGAGATTTGGTGAATCTATATGAAGTTTAGCTCTTGATTATCATGTGTATGAGATTTGGTTATATTGGGGGCATCATTGTGAGGGGAGCCCTCGTCATGTTTTTAGTATCTATGGTATCAGTTTGAGGGGGAGCTCACTCGTTACTCATTCTTGATTATTGTTATTGAGCTCCACAACAAATACTTTCGATTACTATTATGAGTATGCATATGAGTTGTCATCAACTACCAAAAAGGGGGAGATTGAAAGTGCAATCATGCCATTAATCATATTTTGATGTTGATGACAACACATATGCTAGGGACTAATCAGGTTTATCAAGTATATCTCAGGATTATGTCTCAAAGACCGTGTGCATGGATCATGACTAGGGACAAAAAGCATAAAACTCAAGAATGGAGATACAAGATATTGACTTCATTTATGGTTTGTTCTTGAGTATAGGGATCCCGCACTATTAAGAGGGGACCTTTGGATCTAGTGAAAAACTTTCTCAAAGCCACTTTTCCTATACCTTGCCTTTGGACGTCCGGTGTTCTACGGACGTCCGGTCCCTCTCAGTTGCCCGGACGTCCGGCCACTTCCGGTCGTCTGATGTTCCTTTACAGTATGATTTTTACGGATGTCCGGAACTCTCCGGACGTCCGGTACTTTCACAACATAATCATTTCTACGGACTTCCGGACTCTCCGGTCGTCCGTGCTCCGGATGTCCGGCCCATCTCGGACGTCTGTGTCCTATACACTGGGTCGTGGCTCATAGTTTCACGGCGGCCGGTCGTCCGACGACTGTCGGACGTCCGGGCCTATTTGTGCCTCCGGACGTCCGATGTTCTCCGGACGTCCGACCCATCTATACACTTATGTTCCTCAAACGGTCACTTTTACTCACCTATTATATATATGCCTTTCCCTTCCACGGGATAGGGTTGACCACTCACTTTGAGCCAATCAAGAACACTCCTCTCTCTCTCTCTCTCTCTCATTCACCTACACCTAATCCTAGATTCCCAAGAGTTCTAGGAGCATTTGAGAGAAGTTTTCCAATCAAGTGATAGATCCACTCCTTCCCTTTCTTTGCACCAAAGGAATTCGTGATTTGAGCAAGTTTTGAGCTTTCCCCCATCGTTCTTGTTACTCTTGGAGGTTGGAGACTCCTAGGCGGCAGGAGTCATTCGGAGAGGAATCGAACTTTGTGATTACCCTCTGAAAAGTTTGTGAGGGTTTGGAGACCACCCCAAGGTCTACCACCAGTGGTTGAGAAACACCTCTGTGGTGGTGTCTCAAAGGGAGAATAGGGTGAGCCTTCGTGGCGTTGGTGTGCCTTCGTGGTAACATCCACCTCTCTAACGGTGACTAGCTTCCCTCCAAGGAAGTGAACATCGGCATACATCCTCGTCTCCCGGAGTTGTGGTTATTCCTAACCCTAACTCTCTACTTGTGGTTACTTGTCTCTTTGCGATTACATACATCATATTGTGCTTGCACCTTACGTACTTGTGTTACTAGCTTAGTACTTAGTACTCACTTGCAATTGTTAGGCTCATCTTCATATTCCGCATTATTGCCTAAAATTGCTAAGTAATAATTAAAATTGTGTAATTGTACCTATTCACCCCCCCCCCCACTAGGTCCATCTCGATCCTTTCACATGGGCAGACACGGCCATCACCTTCAACAAGAAGGATGAGCCCAGCCCTTGCAATAACCATGCACCAGCCGCACTAGTCTTCGATCCCATTATTGATGGTTTTCGGCTGACTAAAGTGCTGATGGACGGAGGCAGCGGCCTCAACCACATTTATGAGGATACTCTAGATAAGATGCAGTTCAACAGGTCTCGCGTCGAATGCAGTCACACCACATTCCGAGGCATAATTCCAGGAAGGGAGGCACATAGCTCAGGACGCGTAACCCTGGAAGTTGTGTTTGGTACACTTAACAACTACAGATTCGAACCCTTGCTATTTCACATTGTGCCTTTCCGTAATGGATACCATGCCCTTTTAGGACGTGAGGCATTTCCAAGATTTTAGATCATACCAGATTATGGGTATATGAAACTCAAGATGCTAGGGCCCAAAAGGGTGATCTCTCTTCAAAGCGCCCCGAGCAAAGCCTTGCAAGCCAGAAATAAAAAGACGTCACTCGCCCTAGAGGCATTTCTGAAGCCCTCACGGCCGAAGAGTTGATAGCACTATGCACTACAGTCGACAGGGATGATGTGGTTCTCAGTAAAAGAAAAAAGCCCACATCATTCAAGCCAGCGGACGAAATAGTCAAATTTCAAGTGCACCCAATAGATCCCAATAAAACGGCATCCATAGGACCAGAGCTGGACCCCGCAGTCGACGAGGTGCTAAGGACATTCCTACATGAAAATTTGGAAATATTTGCCTGCCGCCAATCAGATATGCCAGAAATACCACTAAGACTAGCAGAGCACAACCTCAACATTTTGAAAGGCTTCAAGCCAGTGAAACAAACCCTACACCAATTTTCTGAACCCAAACGGCAGGCCATGGGCGAAGGGCTTGCGAAAGTGTTAGAGGCCGAATTCATCCGTGAGATCAAGCACCCTGAGTGGTTAGCAAATCTGGTTATGGTACCCAAGAAGGATAAGTCCTGGAGGCTCTGCGTCGACTTCAAAGACCTTAACAAGGCTTGTCCCAAGGTTTCATTCCCTCTGCCAAGGATAGACAAAATCATAGACGCCACTGCCGGACACGACTCGTTATGCTTCCTCGGTGCATACTCTAGATACCATCAGATCAAGATGAAGGAGTCCGATCAGGCAGCAACTACATTCATCACCCCCTATGACCCCTTCTGCTTCAACACCATGTCGTTAAGAATAAAAAATGTGGGGGCCACATACCAGCACATGTATCAAACATGACTCGAAAACCGAATTGGCAAAACAGTCGAAGCATACGTGGACGATGTGGTCGTCAAAACCAAAAACATCGACCAACTGATAGACGACCTACGTCAAACCTTCGATAACCTGTGGTCCTATGACATACGGCTCAACCCGGAAAAATGTGTCTTCGAAGTCCCTGCCAGAAAACTACTTGGATTCATAGTTTCCCATAGAGGAATCGAAGCCAATCCGGCCAAAATTAGAGTGCTATCTCAACTCGCAATACCAACGGAGCTTAAGCATGTCCAAAAGCTGGCAGGATGCATGGCCGCCTTGAGCCGCTTCATATTCCGCCTCAGAGAAAAGGCAATGCCACTCTACAAACTGCTTAAAAAGACCAAGAACTTCCAACGGACAGATGAAGCAACCATGGCACTCGAGGAGATTAAGACACTCCTTGCCGGCAATCCTATCATGGCCGCGCCCGGCATTAGTGAAGCCATGCTACTTTAAATTTCGGCCACCAATCAGGTGGTCAGTAGGGTGCTCGTCGTAGAACGAGAGTCCGAGGGACACAAGTTCGAAGTACAAAAGTCGGTCTACTACGCGTCCGAGGTGCTTACGCCATGCAAATCACGATACCCGGACCATCAAAAGATAGCCTACACGGTCTTCATGGCATCTCAAAAGCTATGTCATTACTTTCAAGAATGTCCGGTCACAGTAGCGTCAGAAGTCTCCTTGAATGATATAGTCAATAACAGGGACGCTACAGGGTGCACCGCCAAACGGGCCATCGAGCTTCTCCCCTTTGAGATAACATACAAGCCACACCGAGCCATTAAATCTCAGGTGCTGGCCAATTTCATAGCCGAATGGACCGATGCCGAACTACCAAGGGAGTACTCCACAAACTCGCACTGGACACTGTACTTCGACGGCTCAAAGATGTTGGCCGGACTAGGGATTGGGGTCATCCTTGTCTCCCCCACAGGCGACACTGCTCTGTATATCCCCCAAATAATGTATACAGACTCAAACAACACAGCCGAGTATGAAGCACTACTACATGATCTTCGCATGGCCACACAATGGGCGTACAACGCCTTGAGGTAAGGGAGACACGAATCTGGTGATCTCTCAAGTAAATGGCGAATTCGACACCAAATACCCCAACATGGCGGTGTATAGAAAAGCGATCCTCCGGATATCTGCTCGATTTGAGGGCCTAGAATTTCACCACATCGCTAGAGACAGCAATCAAGCAGCCTCGTCCTCGCCAGCATCGGCGCCAAGCACGACCCGGTTCCTAAAAACACCTTCCTCGAGCGGCTCTTTAAGCCCTCCGTGGTATGGCAAGACGACGTCACTGGTGCACAATCCGACGGGCCCGCTCACAATGCCTCGCCCGAAAACGAACAAGATGATCCAGTCATCAGCGGCTCCGCACCCAAGGAAACACCTTCCGCACACTAGGTAATGGTCGTAATCCCACCCTGGACAGAAGCCTTGCTAGCCTACCTCACACAACATCAGCTTCCGGAGGACCAAACCGGAGCACGACGCATAGTTCGCCGCTCTAAAGCATACAAGGTCCATGAAGGTGAACTCTATAAGAAGAGTACCACAGGAGTCTTACAAAGGTGCATCTCCGAAGAAGAGGGGCGGCATCTTTTGGCATAGATACATGTGGGCATGGGCGGACACCACACGGCAGCTCGAACTTTGGTCAGCAAAGCTTTCCGAGCAGGGTTTTTCTGGCCTACCGCCCGTGAGGATGCCCAGACTTTAGTCTAACAGTGCGTCGGATGCCAGTAGTTCGCAAATGAAAGCCACATGCCCCCTATAGCTCTCCAAACGATACTGATCACGTGGCCTTTTGCGGTCTGGGGTCTCTACATGGCTGGGCCACTCAAAGGGGGGACAAACAAAAAGAAGTACCTATTGGTCATGGTTGACAAATTCACCAACTGGACTGAGGCAAGACCCATCACTTCGGCAGAATCCAGACCAGTCGTCGACTTCTTATCTGGTGTCGTACACCGTTACGGTGTCCCTCACAACATAATCACCGATAATGGTACCAACTTCACCGCCCAGGAGGTTAAAGACTGGTGCAGCAAAATGGGCATCAAGCTCAATTACGCCTCGGTGTACCACCCACAGACCAACGGGCAGGTCAAACGGGCCAATGGACTCATTATGAGTGGCATTAAGCCTCGCCTAGTTCGATCCCTTGAACAATTAGACTCCCATTGGGTCGAGGGACTCGATTCCGTACTATGGGGGATTCGCACCACCCCTAATCGGTCAACCAGATACACACCATTTTTATGGTATACGGTGCGGAAGTAGTTCTCCCATGCGACCTTATCCATGACGCGCCTAGAGTGCATATGTACTAAAAAAGGAAGCTGATCTCGATCGGCAGGACGATCTGGACGCTCTGGAAGAAGAGCGAGACATAGCTTGGGCTCGGTCTATGTTCTATCAACAACAAGCATGATGTTACCAACACCGCGAAGTCCGTGCAAAGACATAAAACGTGGGAGACCATGTCCTCCGACTCTCTGAAAAGCAGATGAATAAACTATCACCTAAATGGGAGGGATCGTACATCATCGACGAAGTACTTGTAGGAGGAGCATATCGTCTTTGCCGCTCGTCTAACAATGGCCTCGAGCCGAACCCGTGGAACGCAGCAAGGCTGCGGCATTTTTACGCCTGAGTCAAACATCAATTTTTGCCTTGTGTTTCTTGTATTTTACCTTTTTATCTCTTTTGTCGTGGTGCTAGTTCGGCTAAATCGAACCATATTGTCGGTGTTCTGGGAATGGGGGTCCCCAGACTTGCCTGCCTGCGGCCCACAGCGTGGCTAGGCAGCGGGCCGTACGACCCATCTTCATCAACAAGGCATCCAAGACCTTCGCGAGCGTCCAAGCCTCGCGAGGCGGACGACGTAAGACTTCCTCTGGAGTGGCCTAGCCAGGCAGGCTCACGAGGAGCGGAGATATCAAGGCGGGGCAAACCTCACGAGGGACTCGTGACGTGAGCCATGACGAACGGTGCCAGGCGGGCGCCAGTGCGCGCAGCGTCCCCATTTCCTCTTTGGTGCTAAGGAGGCAAGCGTAGACGAAGAGTACCGAGGCATCAGACAAAGGTTGCCATATTGGTGCAATAAGACCAAGACCAGGAGGACGGCAAGGCGGAGGTCATCGTGGATCCCAAGACAGCGTCATCCCAGGGCTTTTCGCAGGCGAAGACCGCTTTTGTCAGGATAGCTTATACTAGTTGTCCCCCTTCAAATTTGCCCGCCGTTGTTGGCTCCCTTCCCGCTCAATATTTGGGAAGAGGACCAGGGCCTCTATAAATAGGACTAGCCACCACAGTAGTGGGGGGAGAGCAGTTCATCGACTCCTCACACCACAAGTTCATACGCACAAGAACACCTCAACCTCAGGAGGCTGTTCTTCTCTTGTACTGTTCATCATCTGCCCAAGAGGCAATCCACCACCACCACACTGGAGTAGGGTATTACACGACAACGGTGGCCCAAACCAGTATAAACCCCGTGTCTCTTTCTGTGTTGTGAGTTTGTTGAGTTTGTCCGCAAGATCTTAGCGAGCTAGAGCGTAGATCGATTGGAGAGAAAGACTTCGCACGCACCCCAGTGTTCGAATCTTAAGGGTTTGTCGGAACCCCACATCCGACATTTGGCGCGCCAGGTAGGGGTGCGCCGTGGTTTCCCTTCCATCGGTTCGTTGCTCCGTCGCTCCATCGTTTCCATGGCGGACGCTCGCCGTGCTCGAGCTGAGCATCGGGCTGCCCTCTCCGCCCGCGTCGCTCAGACGGGTCCTGTAGGTGGGCCACCTCGTCGTTCCCCGTCTCCCGTCGCCAACGCTGCCACCGGCCCAGCGGGGAACGAGCAGCAGGCGTCCTCGCTGCACCCCTTGGTGCGTCAGGACGGTCGTACCGCTACTCCATCGCTCACCCTTGCTGGTTCTTCGTCCCGCGCGCACCGCGCTCCCATGGAGGCACGAGCTGCGCTCATCGCGGCGAATGAGATCCTCTGCTACCGCCCTGTCGATGACGTCTACGAGGAGTGGCTCGACCGCGTCGCCGAGCTCGTCCGCGCCGCAGGGGGCTCTCAAGCGCCGTCCAACTCTCTGCCTCCCCTTCAACCAGTCGTGGGCGACGGGGCTCATGGCGTGCCTCTACCACCACACCCCCAAGACGGTGCCTTGGCACCAAGGCGCGCACCTCCGCGGCGTGATCCACCGCGCCCGGCGCACACACGCGAAGAAAGAAGCTGCCAACAAATCCCTCGGCCGCGAGAAGCTGCACCCGCGCTCCCTGCGCCACCTCGTCAAGACCATGCACCACCCGCAGTGGCAGGGCGAACCCCCGTCAAGACCAAGCTCCACCCCCGAAGTGAGCCCCGGCAACCACAGCTGGCTGCTGCGCCTTCACCCCCGAGCTGCGTAGCGTCGCCTGGCCATGCAAGTTCAAGCCAGACCTGCCTCCTCGCTACGACGGCATCGCGGATCCCACGGAGTTCATGCAGCTCTACGAGCTGAGCATCGAAGCGGCCAAAGGCGACGAAAAAGTCATGGCGAACTGGTTTCCCATGGCTCTCAAGGATGGGGCCCGCTCTTGGCTCCTGAACTTGCAGCATGGCTCGATCTCCTCCTGGGACGAGATGCGTGACCGCTTCGTCGCCAACTTCCAGGGCACTCGCGGCCGCCCACCGGCCGCGGGCGACCTGTGCCGCATCAAGCAACAGCTAGGAGAGACTCTCCAGAAGTACATCCAGTGCTTCAACAACACCCGCCTCAAGATCCCCAAGGTCACGGACGAGGCCATCATCTCCGTGTTCTTCGACGGTGTCCGTGACGTCAAGATGAAGGAAGAGCTGGCTATCCACGAGGAGCTCTGCAATTCTCAGGAGCTGTTCAACCTGGCGACCAAGTGCGCAAGAGCTGAGGAGGGGCGTCTCTCTCTCCTCGAGCTGCCAGCTGCAGGAGCGGAAGAAAAGAAGACCAAGGCCAAGGACGTGAAGCGCAAGGAGGCAGTTGTGCTCGCAGCGGAGCCCGACACCAAGTGGGGGAGAGATCAGCATGAGTCGTCCAAGAATGGCCGACCGTTCTGCGCCTTCCACAACCTGAACACCCACAACACCAGTGACTGCCAAGAGCTCAGGCCCATACGAGAAGGACGCTACGGTCGACGCCCAGAGCACAACGACTGGGGCTACGACCGTGGAGGAGGACGTGGAGGCGGACGCTAGGATGATCTTGGCCCGCGCCAAGAGTGGCGCGACCGGCCTCACGAGGATTGCTGGTAGGACCAACCTCGCGAGGGAGCCTGGAGAGACCCACCTCGCGAGGATCAACCCCAGGGTAACACCGGTCTTCCCCCACTGCAGCCACCAAGAAGGAACGACGACCACCGCCAGGATGAGGGGGCTGGGGGCTTCCAGGAGCTGCGCGCGATCGCTTGCATCTTGGGCGGTGCACAAGCCACAGCCTCTCAGCGCATCTTCAAACAGTTCGCTCGCGAGGTGAATGCGGCACTCCCCAAGCTCGAGGCCGCGCGCCCGCTCAGGTGGTCCCAATGTGCCATTACCTTCTACTCGGCAGACCAGCTCAAGTGCGCAGCCACTGCAGGCGCACTCCCTATGTTGTGCTCCCCAGTCATCAGCAATGTGCAAGTTACCAAGACTCTCATCGACGGCGGCGCAGGGCTCAACGTCCTATCCGTCGACACGTTCGACAACCTTCAAGTGCCCTATGAGCAGCTCCAGCCAACCAAGCCTTTCTCAGGAGTGACTGATGGTTCCACCACACCGATAGGGCAAGTCCGCCTGCCCGTCACCTTCGGCAAGCACGACAACTACCGCACCGAGCTCATCGACTTCGACGTCGCGCACATCCGCCTGCCGTACAACGCCATCCTTGGGTATCCAGCCCTGGCCAAGTTCATGGCGGTCATTCATCACGGCTACAACGTTCTCAAGATGCCAGGAAGCGGAGGAATCATCACAGTCCCGTGTGAAGAGAGTGATGCGGTGTGCTCTCTTGAGCGCGCCTTTCAAGCCGCAGCAATTGACGACCCCAACAGCAGGAGTGAAGGCCCCCCGGAGACCGTCCCCAAGAAGTTCCCGCGCCTCGTAGGACCCCAAGGAGATGGCGTCGCGTCAGGAGCCTCATCAGGATCAGCGACCATTCCAGGGGCGCCTCCCTCCGTCGCATAGGAAGGCGCACCCAGCGCCCTTCTCGAGCAGGGCTCGGGGGCTCTCTTCTGGAGGGCCTCAGACCTTGCCAACCACATGAGGGAGGCGCTTGGGCACCACTTGGAGGTGTGCTTCACGGCACGTTTCCCTCAGGAGAACACAGGGCAAGGAGTGCCCACCACCCAAGAGTTCGTCACCAAGACCACCCAAGAACTGCAAGAAGCAAGAGCCATGCGCAGCCACAGCCACTCACAGGGCGCAGCTCCCCATCCAGGCGAGGATGCCGGGCTGCGTCTCTGCGTCGATGTCCTAGGGCTCAACAAGGCCGCATCTCAGGAGCACTTCTGGCCATCACGAGCGGGCCGCTGTGAGGGCCCGCCACGCAGCTACGTTCGCATGCCCTTCGGCTTGCCGAGCGTGGCGTCGGCCCATCAGCGCAACTTGCGGCAGGTCCTGGCATCTCAGGAGGCCAGGATCCACGCTGTTCAGGAGAAGATGGAGATGCTCTTCAGGGAACCTCCCGAGCCCCCAGAGCCTCCCGAGGCTCAGGGTCCCGGTGGCTCATGAGGAGTCATCCCTTCAACGCGTGGCTTAAGCTACATCAACTCCGCCGTCTCTGAGAACCAGGTGACATCTTCCAAGTTCGTTTAAGCTGGGAGCGCCCATCGGGCCGCATTATTCCCAAGCCTCACGGGTCCATCCCTGTGGCATGTATTCCTTTGCTTAAGTCTTTAGCTTACCTTGCTGGGGGCGCCCCTCGGGCTGCATCATCCCCAAGCCGCTCGGGCCAGACCCAGTGGCGTGTATCTTCCTGCATTTATCCAAGTCAATATGCCCTTTATGCCTAACCTGCAAACGGCTATCGCATGCTCGATTGCCGCCCGCCGCGGGCCTGTTCACCCTTGCAATCCGCTTGCACGTTAAAAGGGGGGCTCCTGAGCATCGCGACTCAGGAGCTCTTACTGGCTCTCCAGCCCTCACCCCCTGGCCTTGACCACGGCATCGCGACCTGGCATACCAGCGGCGGCTGAGCTCGCTCGAGGGCCGGGACCTGAGGAGGTAGAGTGCTTGCATCTAACCGCCTTGCAGGAACATACAGTCACCAACACTCAAGACTAGGCGCAACCCGCCTTGAGGTAGGGCCTCGTGAGTCCCGCGCTGGCACATGAGTGCCCAGATACACCTCCAGCCCTGTCGTGCAAGCCATGTGTCAGGGCGGGGTTGTACACGCCCCGGGGGCTCCTCCCGGAAGGGGGCCCCCATCCCACGCCCAAGTGGAAGCACCATGCTCCGCGCTGGCTGACAACACTGCCAAGGAACGGCTATGCCCGTGCACAAGCGGAAGCACTATGCTCCGCGCTGGTGATAAACAACTGAGGGCGACCCCACGGT
Source organism: Aegilops bicornis (assembly GCA_021605145.1). NCBI lineage: Eukaryota > Viridiplantae > Streptophyta > Magnoliopsida > Poales > Poaceae > Aegilops > Aegilops bicornis. The sequence goes on from CM038672.1 coordinate 263,587,530, forward strand.
CGTGCCAACCTCAGGGAGCCCAGAGCTCAGCGCCAGCCTTACCACAACGCCTCCCCTCGGGAAAGCCGTGCATGGGGGCTGCGCACGTGGGCTGCGCACGGGTCACGCGCAAGCGCACGCCACCCAACCAGGTTCCCCGGACAAGGGCATCGCGCGCCCCTCCCGAGGCCTCGACGAGGGCAGGTACGGGATTATGCACTTGCGTCAAGGGGGACTCTCAGCATCGCGACTCAGAGCCTAACTGGTCACGTAGCCCCTCACTCCTTGGTCCGTCACTGGTCTCGATCGGTCCAATGGCGGTTGAGGTATCGTGAGGCCGGGCTCTGCCTACGTAGAACATTAATCGCTCCCAGCGAACTCTCCCTATATGTTGTTTGCGCGTCAAGGGGGAATCCTGAGCATCGCGACTCAGGAGCCTTACTGGTCACGTAGCCCCTCACTCCTTGGTCCGTCCTAGTCTTCGGTCGGCCCAATGGCGGTTGAGGTATGCGCGGGGCCGGGCTTTACCGACGCAGAACGCAAAGCAAATAGGAAGGAAATCACAAAATCTCGGAGCAAATATTACAAGCATATTGTCCTCACAATACCAAATAAAAGTCTAAACGCCTCCACGAGGCCGGTTACATGTCGCAGGAACGGAATAGGAGAAATGGTCGCGGGTCACCTCCAGGCGTCGCCAACGCCTGTGGAAGGTGCTCACTCGTGATCGGCTTTGTCTTCACCACCAGCAGCAAGGTCGACGACGCCGGATAGAGGAGCGGAGACAAAGCCGCGGAACCTCCGCAGCAAGGCCCCCACCTGATCCCGCACAGCCGCGGTAGCTGCCTCGTATTTGATCTTCAGCCACAGGCTCTAGCAGCTCGTCAAGGCGAGCGTTGGGGTCGCGGAGGTGCAGATGGCTGAAGACCCGAGTCAGTGCAGCTGAGGACAGGACGCGAGCTTCTGCCTCTGCCATGGGAGCGAGGCCGTCAACGACCTCCTCAAGCGCCTTCACCACGATAGGAAGCAGCTGGGCGGGGCCGTCCTCGTCGGTGTCCAGAGGCCTCTCCAGGCCGCGCTCGTAAAGCGTCTTCAGCGCCTCGCGTGACCTCCTCTCGAGATCGGCGAAGACCACGCGATCTTCCGCTAGGACTCGCGCCTTGGCGTCAAGATCGTCCTCCCTCGTCCTCATCTTCCGCTCCAGCTCCTCCAACCGGTTGCCCTCAGCAGCCTGCTTCTTCCCCAGCTCCACTGGGCTCAAAGATCTCGGTTCTTGATGGCTTCCTCCCGGGCCTTCATCTCCTCCTCCTTCTCCTGGCGGCAGCGCGCCTCTCCAGCGTGCTTGTCGTGCAGGCTCTGCAACTCGCCCTCCAGCTCTTGGCAGCGGTCTCGGGCGGCCTTGGCGTCCTTCAGCGCTGCCTCACGATCGGCTGCAGCGCTGGTGGCACCTTGCTTGTCCTTCTCGGAAGCCGCAACAGCTTGGCCCAGCACCGCGCGAACTACCAGATCAGAGTGAAGCTAGCCAGAGGCTAGTTCCAGACGCTCGGTCACCAAGCGCGGGTCCACGCTCAGGAGATCTGCCCACAGCTGAGTTGTCATGCCCAAGATGCGACCCTATCCTTAAGGAACTCGAAGGTCCCACTAAGGATAGAAGCGCATCTTGAAGACGCTTTTGCAAGGTGGATATCATTACATCAACATTACATAATAGTGGGGATACATCCAAGACATACAAAATCACATGAATACAACAATACATAAGATCAACATCCGACTATGGATAAACAGAAACAGAAACTCAAACAATATCCACCCTGCAAGCCCAGGCTGCCAACCAGGAAACTATCCATCAATCGAAAAAGAAGCAGAAGAACTCCAAACAAGAAAACATCGCTCTCGCGTCATGATCATCGCATAACCTGTACCTGCAACTGGTGTGGTAGTAATGCAAACAGAGTCATAGATGGATAGAGCATAACCATATGTCCAAAACATCCTTAGTGAACATACTCAAAAGAGGCATGGATCTCACTGTAGCAACATGAATACATGGCATAAAAATAACAGCAGGGAAATGACAGAAGAATTCTGTCCCCGAAATCAGCAACATCACGATGCCTAGTTTGCATGCTTGTGCTAGTCACCACATGTATCACAAAAATACAAGGCATACACCCCTGTAAAGATGGCATGGCACAGCCCAAAACACGTGTAGAGCTAATGCCCATAAGATGCACACATCAATTGTAGCAAAAATGACAAAGGCCCATAATCTGATAAGAAACAGAAACTAACATTTTATAGCACTCTTGCAACAATGTTTAGGGCATCAAGATGAACTCTAATGAACATGGCACAATGGAACAACATGTAGAGCACATCATGGTGCACTTTTTGACATATTACACGCACAAAACGGAGCAATATGCAAGGAGTTATGGCATGATGAATATGGCATGAAAATAACAGCAGATCCGGGGACTTAGTCAAAAACTACCTCGAGGAAAAAGTCAACGCGGGCGAGGTGGCGGTGGATCTCGCCGTAGATGGGGAGGAAGATGGTCGGAGAGGCGGGGAACCGTCAGATCCGGCGCGGGGGAGGGGGGCACGGATCCGGGCACGGGAGGTCCGTTCCCGGCGATGGGAGGCTCCGGCGACGCCGTTAGAGCGGAGGGCGGCGAAGGCGGCGAGGCAACGGCGAGGTGGCGCGGCGGCCGGCGCTGGTCGGAGCCGGAGGAGAGCGAGCGCTCGGGCGGCGCCAGCGGCGGCGAGGGCGCTGATCGGTGAGGAGATCCGCTGGAGGTACGTGGTGTCCGGTGGCGGAGCGGGCGGCGCTGGTTGGGCGGCGGGTCGGGCGCTGGTCGCGGGCGCGTGCAGCAAGACGAGGCGGAGCGGGCCGGGGACCGATGGGCAGCGGGCCCGCGCGGTCGGCCAAGGCGGGCGGGCGCGCCCGGGCGACGTGGCGAGAGGGGATTGGTCGGGGCGGCAGCTGGACGCGTACGGACGGCGGCGGACACGTCCGGTGGCCCGGAGAGGAGATTTTTAGGGTTTGGACTGCGAAAATTTCGGGGGGAGGCATATATTTATAGGTAGAGGGAGCTAGGAGAGTCCAAATGAGGTGCGATTTTCGCCCACAAGATCTTGATCGAACAACCGAGAGCATGGAGGGGGTTTGGATGGGCTCATGGGCTGTTATGAAGGGGTGTTAGGCTGCACACAGAAGAGGCCTTTGCGGTTACCCGGTTAACCGTTGGAGTATCAAACAGACTCCAAATGGCACGAAACTTGACAGTCGATCTACCGGTGGTGTACCAAGGCCGCTTGGCAAATCTCGGTCCATTCCGAGCAAGTTTAACACCCGCTCATGAAAAGAGACAAGATGGAGACGCCGGATGACAAATGAGTGTCGGATTGCAAAACGGACAACGAGGAAAAAGCTCGGATGCATGAAACGAACACGTATGCAAAATGAGATGCACATGATGACATGGCCAAGTGCGACACGCAAGCAAATGACATGGCAAGGACGACGAATAACTGGCAGACACCTGGCGCATCGGATCCAGGCCGTTACAACTCTCCTCTACTAACAAGAGATCTCGTCCCGAGATCTTAGGACCGAGACGGGGAGGAAAAAGGGATGAGGTGAAACAAGAACGCAAGAGCGAAAAAGAACAAAGTCGAGAGCACTCGGGTAGAAAAGAGAAATGGTGAATATGACGAGAATCAAAAGCTCATGGAATAAGGCAGACTCTGGAACCACTCCGGTTAGAACAAGATAGAAAAGGAATAAGAATGGAAGAATTTAGGCAGCACTCCGGCTGAAAATGGAAGGAATAGAACATGAACTCCACAAGATGGGATGGCACTTGACGAGATGAACAATGCAATGCCTCCGAAAGAATTGAAAGAATTGAATGAAAAGAACTTAGAAGGAAGGATTGAACGGAGTTGTTGAGAAAATCAACAACGAAAGAATAAGCTTGTTCTGGACTTATGGATAGCATCTCAAAAATTATGAGGTGATAACCGACCACAAACGAAAAAGATTGAATAGCTGAGGAGAATGAAGAAATGCAAAACTCCACTTCACAAGACTACGGAGTATTAATTGCACCTCGAAAATCAAGAAGAAGAAGAAGAAGAAGAAGAAGAAGAAGAAGAAGAAGAAGATACTTGAGCTCCTCCAACAAAAATCTTGATGAACACTTGAAGAATGAATTAAATACTGGCAAACCACCATAAGAATTCCGGTAACAAAAGGATGACGAGATAAAATTGAAGGATGAAAGGAATAATATTAAAACCTTGCGATGATTTAGATGGAGCTTCGAGACGAGATCACCGAGAAAACTTGGAACTCCGGAGAAGAAAAGATGAGCAACTTGGAACCGAGAGATTATTCATCAAGAACAATCTTCGAAAGGGAGAGATAAATCAACTTGATGAAAGAAGAATAAGAATTACGTTATGCTTATCCTCCACCAATTAAATTGATGCAAAGCAATGGATTTGCATACTACTTATTCACATTGGAAGAGATTAAGGGGAGATATAGCACGAAATTTGGGAAAAACTTCATGATCCATCGGTAGGATTGAAAAGAACGAATGAATTGATATGATGAGAACGGAAAAGGAATCTTCAGCGAACCACTGTGAAAATGTAAACGAACAAAGAGAAGAGAACGAATCGCCGGAAAGAATTAGAGCAAGCACGAAGATACTTGAGGGAATTTAGAGAGAAGAGAACGTAGAGATCGCGAACTGATTGAAGAATGCTTGAACGAAGCACCGGAAGAATATTGAAATGAATGAAGGGGCACGGATATAGAATTATTGAAGAACGAATTTGAAAAACTTAGAACGAAGAAATATTCCAAAAAGATGGCCTCCGGATGATCGAGAGAGAAAACAACTCCTGAAATACTCCGGATAGATGAAAAAAATTGCACGACTGGAAAACAATTTGAGAGGATCACATCAAGCTAGCGCCACGAATCTTCGGGAGAATGGACAAGATTTTAGAGAAAACTCTACTTCGGTCTTCAAATGATGAGAATGACGACGAGAAACACCTTGAAGAAATTGTTGAAACACTCCGAAAGAATAAAAAGAGGAAAGATTGAACCGAACATAAAAGAATTTGAAAGCGATCTTGGAGAAATATCTGACTGATGAAATTCATACTTATGTCAAACTTCGAAAAGAATTTGAGAATAACTCCAGAAAACTTAGAAGAGTCGGGTAAGATCCTAGGAAAAGACCTGTGGGTTAGGGGCCACTGAAAAAGACGGCACCATTGGAAAGGATTGAAAGATAACTGATGCATCGGCACAACTAAAAGATTAGAATGAGGTGACAACCTTGAATTAAATGGATGCAAACACGAATCTTCTGAGATGTCTTCAACACTCCGGAGTGATAGAATGGCGAGAGGCGAATGAGCAACGGGAAATATTTGAGCCGAGGGAAAGAATACGTACGACAATGAAAAGCTTGAATTGGATCCACCGGAAAGATATGAGACGAACAATGATGAACTAGGCGAGAATTCACCGGTTGAGACAATTGAGGAAAGACTGAAGATACTCCGCACGAATGAAATTCATTGCTCGAATAGAGGCTCAGACTCCGGGAAGAAAGTGGTGGGAGGGTGGGAAAAACAAAGGCAACTTGGAAGGGAGAACCGACGAATAACTTGAAGAGAAAAGCACCGGTTGAAATGATTTAGGTAAGAATGCAAAGACTTCGCACAAATAGGATGGATACTCAATTACAGACTCCGGTTCCGAGAAGAAGAAGGGAGGGTGGGTGGGAAAAACAAGGACAACTTCGGACAGGAAAACAACTTCGATTGAAAAGAACTGAGGATTGATCTCCCAAAAGACAAAGAGGGTCGAATCAACTTGACGAGAAATGTGCCGGACAAAAGAGGATGGACAACGAACGAAAACTAACCGCGTGATCCTAAAGAAAAATTTGAAAGGGAAGAGGAGTAGTTCAAAACACCTACGTCAAGATTTCTCACCAGAGCGACGAAGGGGCCTGAGGAGTAAAAAGAAGTCCTACTCTCTGATATAACTAGACTCCGAAAAAGTTTCCTTCTAGACTCGACAACGGCCAAACTACGTGATCAATCAAGGGGGCTCCTAAGGTCGATCGAGGCTCGGATACCAACTTGTCACGCCCAAGATGCGACCCTATCCTTAAGGAACTCGAAGGTCCCACCAAGGATAGAAGCGCATCTTGAAGATGCTTTTGCAAGGTGGATATCATTACATCAACATTACATAATAGTGGGGATACATCCAAGACATACAAACTCACATGAATACAACAATACATCATACATAAGATCAACATCCGACTACGGATGAAACAGAAACAGAAACTCAAACAATATCCACCCTGCTAGCCCAGGCTGCCGACTAGGAACCTATCCTCCCTCAATCGAAGAAGAAGCAGAAGAAGAACTCCAAACAAGAAAACATCGCTCTCGCGTCATGATCATCGCATAATCTGTACCTGCAACTGGTGTGGTAGTAATCTGTGAGCCACGAGGACTCAGCAATCCCATTACCATGGGTATCAAGACTAGCAAAGCTAAATGGGTAAGGAAGGGGTAAGGTGGTGAGGTTGCAGCAGCGACTAAGCATGTATGGTGGCTAACTTACGCAAATAAGAGCGAGAAGAGAAGCAAAGCAAGCGGTCGTCAACTAGTAATGATCAAGAAGTGATCCTGAACTCCTACTTACATCAAACATAACCCAAAACCGTGTTCACTTCCCGGACTCCGCCGAGAAGAGACCATCACGGCTACACACGCGGTTGATGCGTTTTAATTCGAATCTGGTGTCAAGTTCTCTACAAAAGGATATTAACAAATTCCCATCTGCCACATAAACGTGGGCACGGCTTTCAAAAGTTCAAACCCTGCAGGGGTGTCCCAACTTAGCCCATTATAAGCTCTCGCGATCAACGAAGGATATTCCTTCTCCCAGGAAGACCCGATCAGTCTCGGAATCCCGGTTACAAGACATTTCGACAATGGTAAAACAAGACCAGCAAAGCCACCCGAATGTGCTGACAAATCCCGATAGGAGCTGCACGTATCCGTTCTGGGGGCACACCGGATTGTCCAAACTTCCGATAGGCGAGCCCAGAGTTGCCCCTTGTGGCCACCGGCGGTTGACGGGTTGGACCAACACTCACGACGAGCGCTGGCCCGGGAAGGTAAAATAAGATGACCCTCGGGAGTGCGACTCCCAAGGGAAAAAGGTCTAGGTGAGGCAAAAGGTAAAACCAAGGTTGGGCCTTGCTGGCGGAGTTTTATTCAAAGCGAACTGTCAAGGAGGTCCCATAAATCACCCAACCGCGTTAGGGACGCAAAATCCGGGAACATAATACCGATATGACGGAAACTAGGGCGGCAAGAGTGGAACAAAACACTGTGCATAAGGCGGAGCCTTCCACCCTTTACCAAGTATATAGATGCATTAATAATATAAGAGATATTGTGATATCCCAACATAAACATAATCCAACATGGAGCAATCTTCATCTTCACCTGCAACTAGCAACGCTATAAGAGGGCTGAGAAAAAGCGGTAACATAGCCAAACAACGGTTTGCTAGGAAGGGTGACAAAGGTTAGGGGTTCATGGCAATTTGGGAGGCTTGATAAGCAAGTGGTAGGTAACGCGGCATAGCGATAGAACGAAGCAACTAGCATAGCAATGATAGTAATGAGATCCAAGGTGACGGTCATCTTGCCTGAAATCCCGCAAGGAAGAAGAACGTATCCATGAAGAAGATGAAGCCACGAAGACGAACCAAGCGTAGACGAACGAATCCTCACGATCGCACGAAACGGGAACTATCGAGAAGAAGCACACCACATGGTAAACACACCACACATGAACAAGGCATGATGCTCAACCAAGTATGATGCATGACAAGGCTACATGAGGCTACACATGGCAATAGATGATGCATACAAGAACAACACATTAAGGCAAGTTTAAATGAGGTCGGAAACACCATAGAACAATTCCGGTAAGTCCCCATATGCAAGTTTCGAAATTGGTCCAGATCTGAATAAACCTTATGTTCAAGTTGTTAAACAGAAAGTTAAGATGCACCAAGATGATCTACACGAAATTCTAGTCAAGTTACATATAAACTTTGTTTAATTCGGAGTAACGGCCTAAAAGATATGAGCAAAACAAGTTAAACATGGCATGGATGCAAAATGCATTCGAACATCGAGCAAACACTCTCAAAACATGGATGCAACAAGGTAACATGAAACTACATGCAAAACTAAGCAAGTTTCATACAGAGCACACCCAAAACGGAGCAACGGTCCAACACATACACTCTATACAAGTTTAAAGGACAAGTTGCCCAAAACAGCAACTAGGCATATTGCAAGTATCAAAAAAACATGCTACTGGACAACAACATGAGAACAAAAGGCATGGACGCGATGTACAGATAAAGCATTACAAAACATGAACACTAAGCTATCTCCGGAAATCACTAGAACATGCTCAAAAGGACATGGCAAGATTGCAAACAGTAACAGTTTCACGGACTTGGTGGAATCACTGGACATGGCAGGAATAACATCAGGTTGCAATGTTAAGAGCCATAAAACAACATGCTACAGGAACATATAACGGCAACCAAAGGCATTACATGAATCTACTAATTGTATATAACAAAAGACCCTTAATGATCATGAGCCAAAAAGGCACAGAAGATATGGTGGCACCATGTAAACATGGCAAGTTTTATTACAGATTCAGACTTGGCAGAAAAACAGAGCATGGCATAAACAGAATTATGAACGCATCTTTGCGATTTCGATTCACTCATCACAAGGCATTGCATGACAATATAAGCATAGAATCAGCAATAAGACATGTTCTTGGAGCTAAGCATGGCAAGAACAAGGTCATAGCATGCATGGATCAACAATAACATCCATGGCAAAATTGATTAACATGTAAACAATCTGCCAGGAACATTTTATAGCAAACTTAGAGCAAGATTAAGACATGCTAGAGCACTCTATAAATGCAAACAGAGGAATGGATGGATAGGGCAAAACCATATGTCCAAAACATTCTTAATGAACATACTCAAAAGATGCAAGGATCTCACTGTAGCAACATGAATACATGGCATAAAAATAACAGCAGGGAAATGACAGAAGAATTCTAAGTCCCTGAAATCAGCAACAACACGATGCCTAGTTTGCATGCTTGTGCTAGTCACCACATTGATCACAAAAATACATAGCATACATCCATGTAAAGATGGCATGGCATATCCCAAAACACATGTAGAGCTCATGCCCATAAGATGCACACATCAAATATAGCAATAATGACAAATGCCCATAATCTGATAAGAAACAGAAACTAACATTTTATAGCACTCTTGCAACGATGTTTAGGGCATAAATATGAACTCTAATGAACATGTCACAATGGAACGAAATGTAGAGCACATCATGATGAACAATTTAACATATTGCACGCACAAAATGGAGCAACATGCAAGGAGTTATGGCATCATGAACAGGGAATGAAAATAACAGCAGATTCGGGGACTTAGTCGAAAACTACCTCGAGGAAAAAGTCAACGCGGGCGAGGTGGCGGCGGATCTCGCCGGAGATGGGGAAGAAGATGGCCGGAGAGGCGGGGAACCGTCAGATCCGGTGCGGGGGGGCACGGATCCAGGCATGGGAGGTCTGTTCCCGGTGATGGGCGGCTCCAGCGACGCCGTTGGAGCGGAGGGCGGCGAAGGCGGCGAGGCAACGGCGAGGTGGCGCGGCAGCCGGTGCTGGTCGGAGGGTGAGGGCGAAGCGGGCGCCGGACGGTGGCGCTGGGCGCCTGGTGGCGGCGGGGGCGCAAGGGTCGGCGAGGAGATCCGCATGAGGCGCTTGGTGTCCGGGCGGCGGAGCGGGCGACGCCGTGGTCGGGAGGCGGGTTTGGCTGAGGCGCGAGGCGCTGGGCGCAGGCGGCGTGAGGCGGAGCGGTGGGGGCGGTCGGGTCGGGCCTGCGCGGTCGGCGGCGGCGGCGCGCGTCCGAGCGACGTGGCGAGAGGGGATTGGTCGGGGCGGCAGCTGGAGACGTCCGGACGGCGGCGGACACGTCCGGCGGCGCGGAGGGGAGATTTTTAGGGTTTGGACTGCGAAAATTTCGGGGGTAGGCATATATTTATAGGTAGAGGGAGCTAGGAGAGTCCAAATGAGGTGCGGTTTTCGCCCACACGATCTTAATCGAACGACCAAGATCATGGAGGGGGTTTGGATGGGCTCATGGGCTGTTATGAAGGGGTTTTGGGCTGCACACAAAAGTGGCCTTTGCGGTTACCCGGTTAACCGTTGGAGTATCAAACGGACTCCAAATGGCACGAAACTTGACAGGCGGTCTACCGATGGTGTACCATGGCCGCTTGGCAAATCTCGGTCCATTCCGAGCAAGTTGAACACCCGCTCACGAAAAGAGACAAGATGGGGACGCCGGATGACAAATGAGTGTCGGATTACAAAACAGACAACGAGGAAAAAGCTCGGATGCATGAAACGAACACGTATGCAAAATGAGATGCACATGATGACATGGCCAAGTGAGACACGCACGCAAATGACATGGCAAGGACGGCGAATAACTGGCAGACACCTGGCGCATCGGATCTGGGGCGTTACATGAGTCATCTCCGAGATGGCACGCTCCAAGATGGTAGCAGGAGCAGAAGGACTAGGAAGTGGAGATGCAGCGGAAGGAGGAAGCGACATCCTTACCACGGCTTGGGAGACCACGGGTTCCGGAGCAGCTGGGACCTTGTCAGCCGCACCAAGTACCGGCACCTCCGGAGCCAGAGGGGCCATGGGGGCTAACTCCATGCGGCGAGGCTCCTCTTGGCCTCACGAGGACGACCGAGTTGGGGAGACACGGGCGCTGCTGCTTCCTTTCCCTGCGGAGGGAGGCACGACCGCCGAATCCTCCTTCCTCTTCTTCGCCGAAGGTGTCGGCCTGACCAACCAGGAGCGAACATCAGGAAACAACGAGCACGAACTAGGACAAGGCGAAGCCTAAGACACTTACCGATCCACTGCGACGTTTTTCACGGACCGCTTGAGTAGCTTGAGGCCTGATAGCTGCGGGACCTAAGGGGCAGGCATTCTGGCACCGGCAGCGCCGGGCGGAGAGGAGGCAGAGCTGGGTCCAGCCCCAGGAGGTGTCGGGGCGGAAGCAACACCTCGGGCCACCAACGATGACCTGCTCTTCGTCGGGATGGGAGGCTGCTCCCTACCCCCTCGGTGGGCATCGGCATCGGCATCATCAGGAAGGGCGCGAAGAATCTCGGCCTTGCTCAGAGGGGAAGTCTCCCCCACCTCTTCTAGGGTCTTCTCCGAGTCCTCCCCCTATTCTCCCCCTCCGAGGGACTCACCAGAAGACACCTCCACCGGGTTCTGCGCCATGGGGGCATCTGCAAGCGCCGGCGGCACCAGCCCACACGCGTCAAAAGTCGGCCTGGAGGCGACGAATTCCTCCCAGTCCATGCGCTTGAATAGGGGAAGGAAGGTGCTAGCCGGGTACTCCTGGTTGTCCCCGACTATGAGGCGCAAGACGGCGTCCAATTCGTCATCAGGCAAGTCCCCCGGACGCAGGCGGATCTTTGTTTCCTTCTCGTCAAGCTCCCAGAGGGGGCGCGCGCGCGCCTAGAGCGGGGCAACCCGCAGCATCAAGAACTCCCTCAGGAGCATCGCCCCCGTCACCTTGGCCGTCCTCGCGTTGCCCGGCCTCAGATCGGTCATCATCTGCCCAACACCAGCGATGCTCGCTCGTCGACAAGCTCCGTCTTGGGCCACCCCCCGTTGGGAGGAGGCGCCGCTGTGGGAAGTTCCAGGCATGGGTCGGCGCGCTGAGCATCCATCATGACCCACTTGGATCGGATGTTGTCGGCCCTCTTCCCGGTGCTCGAGATCGAGTTGGCATTGCCGCAGGCAACAAAATTAGCGCATCCGGTGATATGCTCGCCGGTGACACGGAGGAAGAAGAAATGGCGCAAGAGCGCCACGGACGGCATGACGCCCAGGTATGCCTCGCAGTAGTAGGCAAAGATGGACAGGAGGAGGACAGAGTTGGGATGGAGATGCAGCGCCTGCAGCCCGTAGTGGTCGAGGACTTCATAAAAGAAATCAGAGAAAGGAGGGACCAACCCGACGGCGATGCTGCTCGAGAAGAAGGGGAAGAAGGTGCTTCCCTCAGGCTCCGGCTCGTCGGAGGCGAGCCAAAGCTCCGTCTTCCCCCACTCGTTGCCTTCGCCCGCTGTCAGTAGGCGCACGGAGGCGAGGCTCTTCTCCGTGACGGTGGGCGTCTCGAGGTCCGGCTCGTACCAAACCAGCGTTGAGGAAGATTTGACCTTGCGAGGCGCCATGGGCGACAGAAGCAGAGCAAGGGTGGAGCAGATCTGGAGGAAGCAGGCGGCTAAGGGCGAGAAAGGGGATCTGGAGCAAGGCAAGCAAGAAGCAATGAAGGAAAGAACTGCCCACGCCAGCCTTTGTCAGGGCGAGCAGTTCCCAAGGCAGCGTGGGGAAGCGGAGACGCCCATGTCCAATCAACCGCCACACGTCGACCGAGGCCGCAGGCTTTTGGGGCCCGCGGCGCGCCGAACTTGACCCTTGGCTTCTCCTCGAAGCCAAGCCCGAGCACGCCTTGGGCCCGGGGGCTACTGTCGGCGTTCTAGGAATGGGGGTCCCCAGACTTACCTGCTTGCGGCCCACGACGTGGCTAGGCAGCGGGCTGTATGGCCCATCTTCATCAACAAGGCATCCAAGACCTTCGCGAGGGTCCAAGCCTCGCTAGGCGGACGACGCAAGACTTCCTCTGCAGTGGCCTAGCCAGGCAGGCTCACGAGGAGCGGAGATATCAAGGCGGGGCAAACCTCACGAGGGACTCGTGACGTGAGCCATGACGAACGGTGCCAGGCGGGTACCAGGCGGGCGCCAGTGCACGCAGCGTCCCCATTTCCTCTTTGGTGCTAAGGAGGCAAGCGCAGACGAAGAGTACCGAGGCATTAGGCAAAGGTTGCCATATTGGTGCAAAAAGACCAAGACCAGGAGGACGGCAAGGCGGAGGTCATCGTGGAGACCAAGATGGCGTCATCCCAGGGCTTTTCGCAGGCGAAGACCGCTTTTGTCAGGATAGCTTATACTGTTGTGCCCCTTCAAATTTGCACGTCGTTGTTGGCTCCCTTCCCGCTCAACATTTGGGAAGAGGACCAGGGCCTCTATAAATAGGACTAGCCACCACAGTAGTGGGGGGGAGAGCAGTTCATCGACTCCTCACACCACAAGTTCATACGCACAAGAACACCTCAACCTCAGGCGGTTGTTCTTCTCTTGTAATGTTCATCATCAGCCCAAGAGGCAATCCACCGCCACCACACTGGAGTAGGGTATTACACCACAACGGTGGCCCGAACCAGTATAAACCCCGTGTCCCTTTCTGTGTTGTGAGTTCGTCCGCAAGATCTTAGCGAGCTAGAGCGTAGATCGATTGGAGGGAAAGACTTCACGCGCACCCCATTGTTCGAACCTTAAGGGTTTGCCGGAACCCCACATCCGACACATATCAGGTCGATATTATATACACCATTAAATATTTTTTCGAGAGTACGCCAATGGCGTACCTTAGCTTTATAGAAGAAAGAGGTATAATTACAAGATTGCTGACCGATGTGCGAACACAGAGGTCAGGGTACAGCTCACCCCACTCCAACACCCAGCGATCCTAGGCTAACTTCTCACGAAACGTTGTAAGCCTCCTACTCCTACACCAGCTTGCTTCCACTCGGCAATCTCATCGAGAATCCTGAATGGTAGCTCGCTCGCAGTTGTCTGCTCGCTGACCCTGTTGAAGTCCCTAGCATTCCTTTGTTTCCATAGAGCCCAGGCCACCACCGCCACCAGCGTGTCAAATCCTCTGCGGTCCTGCCCTCTGAATCTCTTCCGCGCTGTCAGCCACCAGTCTTTGAACACATCCGACTCCCCCGGCTCCTGCACCTCAACCGCAATGAGGTTAAACGCCTTATGCCACACCTCCTGTGCATACGTGCAGTTTGTAAAAATGTGATCCACGTTGTCTTCAGCCTGCAAGCACTTGTAACACGCCGACGGTTGATACTGTAAACCATGTCTTGCCCTCCTGTCCGATGTCAAGATTCTATGCTGTAGGGCGAGCCACACGAACAGCTTACATTTGAGTGGTGCCCAGCTCCTCCAGATGCACTTAGCCGTCGGCGAACGAGCTAGGTCTGAGCTAAGGTAGACATATACTGATTTAGCCGTGTATGTGCCTGTCAGTGATCTCAGCCAGGTGAAACTATCAGGAAGTGACGGGTCTCTGTCCACCGTACCAAGTGCCTGGCAAAGGTGCATGTACTGCATCAGGGCTGTGAAGGAGGTGTTATGCTCGAAATCATGCACCCAAGAGCCGTCCTCAAGGGCCTGGCGCACCGTACATCTGTTTGTTGTTTTGGTCGGGACAGTGGCTACGATCAGTGGTGCAACCTCCACCGCCGCTACTCCATGGATCGACTTGTCCTTCCAGAAGAGCACTTTGTCGCTCGAACCCACTTTTATACTGACCAACGCATCAAACACCTTGCTCGCCTCCTCATCCGGTGTCATTGGTAGCCCCTGCCATGGTTTTGAGCATCAGTCCTCTATAGCCATTCCCACCGGACTCGAAGCGCCATCGCTTGCCACTTCAGGTTCTTAATACCTAAACCACCGCAGGCTTTTGGCTGACAGATTTTATCCCAAGCCACTAGGCATTGTCCGCCGTTGCACTTGTCTTTGCCCGCCCAGAAGAATGATCTCATCCATTTGTTCATATCCTCAAGCACCCACTCCGGCGCTTCTATGACCATAAGATGATGAACGGGGCGTGCCGCCACTACCGACTGCACCAGAATAAGCCGCCCAGGCCTCTGGATCAGCCCTCTTTGCCAAGCAGGCATGAAGTGTCGTACTTTGTCCAGCATCGGTTGCCATTCCGCTCTAGTCAGACTCTTTATCGCCAGTTGCAGTCCCAGGTATCGGCAAGGGAACTTTGAGATGTCGCATTGCAGCATTCCGGCAACTCTGGCCCTATCCTCCTCACTTCCTCGTATGAGCACCGCCACGGATTTGCGGTAGTTCACCTTGAGACCCGAAGCTTCGCCAAATGCTTTTAGAATCTCGGTGATAGCTGCCAGGTCGGTCTTTGCGGGTCTGGTAAACATGGCGACGTTGTCGGCATAAATGGATAGTCTTTGTGTTGTCGATATTCCGGCAAAGGAGGTAAGAACTCCCATATCCGTGGCCTTCTGCACCAGGGCCGAAAGGGCCTCCATGGCAATCACAAAAAGCAAGGGGGAAATTGGGTCCCCTTGTCTTAGGCCAGCAGCATGAATGATCTTCCTCCCTGGTGCCCCATCGACCACTACCTTGGTGCTGGCTGTTTGTAGCAGCGCCGCCATCCAATCCAACCATTTTTGCCGAATCCTTTTGCTTTCAACACCTCGAAGAGGAAAGGCCGGGAGAGAGAATCAAACGCATAGGAAATATCCAACTTGATGAAAACACCAGGTGTTCTTCTCGCGTGAATTTTCCTTGCTACTTGGCGCACCAATAGGAAGTTGTCATGAAGCTGTCGTCCTTAATGAAGGCTGATTGGTTCATCCCAACAAGCTTGTGCATTTGCAGCCGAAGTCGATTTGCCAGAACCTTGGCAAATAGCTTAGGAATGTTGTGTATCAAACTGATAGGTCTGTAGTCTCCAATCTCTTCGGCCTCCGCTTTCTTTGGGATGAGAATTATGTTAGCCTTGTTCAGTTTAGAAAACCCCCAAGCGTCTCACATCAACAGCTTCATCATAACAGCCATGACGTCGTGTTTAATTATCTGCCAAGCTTTTTGGAAGAAAGCACCAATCTATCCGTCCGGCCTTGGTGCCCGGTCCGGCGGCATTTCCCTGATAATCTGCCAAACTTCCTCTTTCGTTATCATCTGCTCCAAGCATTGTAGGTCGTTGGCCTCAAGCCCCAGGTATTGCAAGTCGAGGGTATGCTCCCTGGCCCAAGCAGCCCCTAGCAGCCTCTCAAAAGCATCCGAAAAAAGCTCAACTTTCCTATCCTGATCGGTAACTATCTCCGTGTCTGTCTTGACATGAGCAATAAAATTCTTGGATCTTCTACCATTAGCCACTGCTTGGAACAATCTAGTGTTGGCATCTCCCTCTCTGATCCAGCATAGTCTGGAGTGCTGTCTATCAATGGTTCGCTCGAGCGCCGCCATGCCCAGCAGTGCCTGTTTGAGAGCTCATCTGAGCCAGGACTCTAGGGTGTGCAGGACACGGTTTTCTTGCACAATGTCAAGTCTCTGAATAACCCAATTAGCCACCCTCATCATAAGCTTAACATTACCAATTTTGCGTTGGCCCCAGGCTTGTAGAGTGACTGCCGAGTTGCGCAAAAGCGCATCCAACCTCTTGTACGGGTCTACAATCGCGTCGTCGCGCACCCACGCCTCCCTCACCGATTCCTCAAAGCCTTCCAGTCTCGTCCAGAAAAGCTCGAATCTGAACCTTTTTTGGGGCAAAAACCCGCGCTCGTGGTGAGATGTAACGGCGTATGATCCGAGACCCCTATGGACAGCGCTTGCAGAAGGTGATCCGCATTGTCGAGCTCCCAATCCACCGTCATGAGTACTCTATCGATCTTGGTGAGGGTAGGCGAGTCCCTCTCATTAGACCAAGTGTATTTTCTCCCATGCATGTACATCTCACATTGATGATCATCCACGAACTCTCGAAATTTATTCATCATGGTCCTGTTGAGATTAGTGTTACTCTTTTCGGAAGCTCGGAGGATCATGTTGAAGTCGCCAAGGACTAGCCACGCCCCTTGACAGACCACTCGCCTTAACTTCAGCTCCTCCAAGAAGTTGAGATTTTGCTCATCGCTTTGCGGCCCGTAGACAACAGAGATCCACCACGGCTCACCTGTTTTAGTGCGCACACGACCCGTCAGAAAATTAGTATCGGTCTAGATGGCCTCCACCTCCAAGATCGAGCTCTTCCACGCTAGCAGCACACCCCCTCAAATCTCAATAGTCGGCAAGTAAGCAAAGCCAGCAAACGATGGCCCCAAACATTGCATAACTAGATAGCTATCTATTACATCCAAATTTGTTTCTTGCAAGCAAGCTAAATTAACCTCAAGAGAGCTCACGAATTCCCGCACCACCTTGTGCTTGGCTGGATTGTTCAAACCTCGGACATTCCAGCAAATTACCTGTGGGTGTAAATCCATGAAGAATTACAACCCCAGCTCCGAAGGGTGGCCCCAACTAGGCGCACACCGTGACTGCATTTTGTGCCTCCATTTCCTCCGCGGATGGGATCGCCTTGCCGAAGAGTGCCGCGATGATCCTGACGTGTTGCTCTCGCAGCGGTAAATCAAAGAGCTCCTTGAGCTCGTGTACCACACTGTCGTCCACCTCCAGGTTGTCCAGGGCCATGCCCAAGGCATGGAGTAGAACATTCTCTACCGGCACATCCCTTGGCCGTTTGGTCGCCGTGGTCTTCTTGGATGCCCTAGTGGTCCTCTTTGGCGTGAATGGCTCCGCTTCTGGTCTGAGTTGAGACGCCTGTATTTCCTTGAGCAGCGGTGGAGCTAGCCGCTTGATGATGTTGGAACATAAGTTTTTCGGCTTACCGTATGCTACCACTTCGTTCGCAGTCATCCCCACCGTTTCGCAACTCTGCAGTGCACAAATTAGAGTTGTGCAGTTGTTTCCGATCAGCTCCAGACCCTCCACAGCAGGTTCCACTACGTGCGGGACGTGCATGCAACGTGCATGTGCATGATTCCCATCGGCCTGGGGCCCCACCAACCTCTCCGTTTGTGTCTCCTCTCCCGTGGCATTTTTAACTCCAGCCAACGGGCTCTGCCCCGCTGTGCCTGGCTGGGTGGGCGCGCTCGGAGCCTGAGCTGCTGGGGCCCTGCTTGGATCCCGTGCATATGTGCCTGTTGTGGACACCTGTGCAGCTGGTCCCATCCGGACCTCGTTGTCACGACTCTCCTGGCCTGCATCCTGTCCCTTCGGGCCCTCCTGACCCCCCTTGTCGCCATCCACCTGAATCTCCAACAGCGCGGCC
The DNA here is from genome assembly GCA_021605145.1 of Aegilops bicornis. Classification (NCBI taxonomy): domain Eukaryota; kingdom Viridiplantae; phylum Streptophyta; class Magnoliopsida; order Poales; family Poaceae; genus Aegilops; species Aegilops bicornis. The sequence continues at coordinate 263,605,735 of CM038672.1, forward strand.
CGCACGTCCTGATCCCGATCTGCTAGTCCACCTAGCCCACCCAGCTTTGCTTGGGGGCTCCCTTAGACGAGCTGCATAAATGCATAAATCAGATTCGTTGTGATTGCATCCTTCTCATACATGTTATGCCAACATATGCACTTGTTTGACTTAAGATCTTTGCCAAGCAGGGTTGCCTGGCTCCTGTGATTACCCCAACATTCCCGATTGTTCGGCTAGGGATTAAAGGGACCGCCTCTGTGATTGTTACGACCGGGTCACCCAGGTCCGTACCTCACACGGGAGAAGCCGAAAGCTAGCGTTCTTACAGAATACAATAAGCCGGCCTAAGGGAAGTGAATATAGCCTCGAGCTTACTACCAAGGTTCTTCTCTAAAGCCATTGGTGTCCGTTGATCCTACGAGTCCGAACTATAATCCTACCCGATGAAAGGAACTCTTGGAGGAACTATTTTCGTCGGAAGATGTTTCTTATGTTAAACAGTAATATAACATTGCTCTCCGCATATGTTTCGTCTGTTCAAACCAGAAGGCCGGATTGCCTGTTTCCCAAATTATTGCATCGTTTCCCATGCCACACAGTACGGAACTCTCCCCAATCTCTGATCTGAGAGGCAGAAGCTGATGGCCATTCAAGACAACATTCTTTCAAAAATAGCAATAAGAGCGCGGATGGAGCAAGGTCAACGTAAAGTACATGGATACATAGAATTGACAAAACTACTCGTTCTCGACATTGTCTATCAATTGTTCTAAAGCACAACCCTTTTCCAAATAGCGAGTGGCTTGCATCACTTCCTCATACACCAAGCTTAGTGGTATCTCTTGACTGTCAGGGCCCACGGGACCAACCCGGGCCATATGCACCAGGTGTAGCCTGGTGAAGCGGGTCTTTACCATAGCCCGTGCCTCGCGTGCTCCTTCTCGGCAGGCTGAGATCTTCCATAACTCAAACCTCCATCGAGCCCCTTTAAAACGGCTGGCTAGTTCGGCCATACTGTCTGGTGGCGCATCCGACGGCCATAATGCCTTCGTCGTGCTCTTCATGGCTTTTTGGGCCTTTTCATAGGTCTTCCACAGTTCCTTTTAGAAGGTTCCCATCATAAGCGCTCACTTCTTCCTCAGGCCACCCAGTCAGGAGACCTAACAAGCAGGTGTCACCCATCGTCATTAAAACATCAATGACATTTGTCAACAGCACGGTATGATCAGCACTTACCGAATTTGCCACCTTTTAGCTTCTTGTTTTCCTCCGTGACTTGGGCCAGCTAAGCTCTCAAGCTCTTAATTTCCTTGGCTTGCCGCTGATTTTCTGCCTTGAGCTCATTTTTCTCGTCCTGACTCTGCATCAGTACTCATTTACCAGCCTCCAGCTCCCTTCGTAGCTCGCTTACAGCTCCCGCGGTTGTACGGAGAATACAGTGTTAATGCTTGGCATACAACGTATACTTAGAAAAACATTCTTTGCTAATCACCGGACAATTCGATGCTAGCTTTTTGAGCCGCATCTAGCTCGGCCTTGGCTTCGACCAATTGTGTCTGGCTCACATCAAGGTCCTCGGACAGCTTTTTGTTCTGATCTCTTGAGGCCTACAACAATAATATCCTTATACACCCTTAACTCGGTTGTCCCACCCGCATTAAGGCTTGGGGGCTAGTTGGTTAGAGAACAAGATCTTATTTTAAGCTATATATACATGCATCTTGGCGACAAAAATGTCAGATTCAGGGCTCCACAGACCGAAGAAGGTTCGAACTCTGGGGTGTGTGCAAAGAACTCAACCTCTTCAACCAACCAGCTGGTCACCCCCATGGCCTAGCTCGATGAACAAGGAAGGAGATGGACACAGCAGCTTACCCAGGTTCGGGACACCTTGCGTTGTAAGACCCTACTCCTCCTTTGTGGTGGATTAGCCTCACGAGGGGCTGAGGATGAACTAGGACATGGCAAGAACAACCTCGCGAGGTCTGCACTGGTGAGGGTGTGAGTTGATGAGGTGTGGATCGGATTCCTCTCTTGGTAGTGGCTAACCTATATTTATAGTGGCTAACCTATATTTATAGTGGCCTTGGTCCTCTTCCCCCAAAACGAAGGCGGGAAGGGATCCCACAGTGGCCAATTCAAAAGAGGACAAGTAGTACATCTTATCCTGGCGAAAGTTGGTCTTCGCCTGCAAAGCTTCTGGTCGTGACACTGAGGTGGGCTCGGTGATGACATCTGTCCTTTCGTCCTGGTGGTCTTGATCTCATTGCATGGGAATGGAAACCTTTGCCTGATTCCTCGGGAGCCCGCGCCCGCGCTTGCTTCCTTAGCACCAAAGAGGAAATTGGCTCCTCTGCGCTCGTTGGCGCCCGCCTGGCCTTGGTCGTCATGGCTTGCGTCACCCCAACCTCACGAGGTTGGGCACCTGCATAGAAATCTCTGCTCCTCAGGAGGCAACCTGGGAAGGCCGCTCCCTCTGAAGGTCTTGATGTCGCCTGCCTCGCGAGGCTTGGCCCCTCGAGATGATCTTGTCTTGAAGGGTTCGTAGATGGGTCGTACCAGGCCACTGATGGAGCCACGCCGTGGGCTGCAGGCAGGCAAATCCGGGTACCCTGATTCCCAGAACGCCGACAGTAGCCCCCGGGCCCAAGGCGCGCTCGGTCTTGGCTTTGCAGCCAAGCCAAAGGGCAAGGGCGAAGCGCCGCGGGCACCAATCGCCTGCGGACCGATTCGATGCGTGGCGCTTGACAGGACGTGGGCGTCTCCACTTCCCCACGCCGCCTTGGCAACCGCCTGACTTGACAACTGCTTGTCGCATGCAGAAACACCATCATTGCTCGAAGCATGAGAAGCCGGCGGTTAGCCTTCCTCCAGCTATAAATTTGAGAGGGGGCAGAGCCCCCAGCTAATCTTCATCTTCTCGCTGCTCGCTCCTTCTTCCTCCTCTTCATCCCATCATCTTGCCAGAGCGTCCATGGCGCCAGTGAGGAGGTTCTCTACCGCGGAGAAGGGAAAGGTTGCCAAGGAAGGACCAGGCTCGCTGCCGTCCAAGAGAGGCCGCGGCCATCTCCGCAAGCATGCCGCAACGCCGGCGGTGGCTCCCCGAGGCCGTGGGCGCACCCCCTCCAAGGCTGGTGCCGCCTCCGGCAGCCGTGGGGGTGCTTCCTCCCGCGTTGGAAGTTTTCGCGGCCAGTGTGGCCGCAGTGACTGGGTGAGGCATGTCGCGGCCTTTCGGCCACCACGTCTGCGGTCCCACTCGGCCGACGCGTTCTCTGAGTTCGTGGTGTGGGCACAGAGGCCCGGATGTGTCGGTTCCAGCTCCCATGCTTCTTTGCGGGTGCACTGCCGGCCGGGGGATCCGGCGGCCTCTGGCTATAGGCTGATGGCTGCTACGGGAGGGCCTCGTGGGTGGAGGTCGAGGTCACCCCCACCGGCAACGTGTTCCTGAACCGCGGGTGGCAGTCGTTCGCCCGCACGCGCGGCCTGCAGGGTAGGTGTACCGTCCACTTCAGGCATGACGGCGTTGTGACCCTTTACGTCAGGGTCTGTGGCAAAGAAGGCAGGCGCCTGGGGTGCTGCCGGGAGAGCGACATCGATGACGATGTCCACCCCTCTGACAATGATAGACGAAGGGGCGGTAACATCTCCAGCGGTGAGCGTGCTCTCGGTGATGGTCGTGAAGCCTCCAGCAGTGGCGGCTCCTCCTTCGGGGAGAGCACGAGCGACGGTGACTACGATGAGCCGCCACACCACTGAGCTCGGACCGGGGAGGGTGACAAGATGCCTCGCCGACGCACCCCGGTGAAGCATGAGGAAGACTCTGACTAAGCTCGGGCACTGCTGGAGCCGAGTCCCAGTGACCGTTGTAGTCGCACGGCTGTTGTCGGTGTCAAAACCGGCGGACCTCGGGTAGGGGGTCCCGAACTGTGCGTCTAGGCGGATGATAACAGGAGACAAGGGACACGATGTTTTTACCCATGTTCGGGCCCTCTCGATGGAGGTAAAACCCTACTCCTGCTTGATTAATATTGATGATATGGGTAGTACAAGAGTAGATCTACCACGAGATCGTGAGAGGCTAAACCCTAGAAGCTAGCCTATGGTATGATTGTTCTTCGTCCTACGGACTAAAACCCTCCGGTTTATATAGGCACCGAAGAGGGTAAGGGTTACACAGAGTCGGTTACAATGGTAGGAGATCTACATATTCGTATCGCCAAGCTTGCCTTCCACGCCAAGGAAAGTCCCATCCGGACCCGGGACGAAGTCTTCAATATTGTATCTTCATAGTCCAGGAGTCCGGCCAAAGGTTATAGTTCGGCTATCCGGACACCCCCTAATCCGGGACTCCCTCAGTAGCCCCCGAACCAGGCTTCAATGACGGCGAGTCCAGCGCGTAGATTGTCTTCCGCATTGCAAGGCAGGTTCTTCTCCAAATCATGTGTACCTGTAGAATAGTGTCCGGCTTCTCGTAAATATCGCGCTCCTTGGCTTCCACGCCCAGTAATGGCCATCTTCCACGTGTTGAACGAATGCGAAAAGCCAGGGTATTTTTACATTTACCCCCCTAGCTGCGCAATGAGCTGCCTATATAAGAGACGAGGATCTAGATCCGAATCACACCATCTTCCCTTCGCAAGCTTTCATCGGAGCGCGCATCGATGTAAATCCATTCCATCATGGAGATCGACGCGGCTCCTCCTCTCGCCCTCCCAGTCCTCACCGGAGATTGGGAGAGATGCTCCGTCCCGCACAAATGAGCTAGTGACACTCCAAACCAAGGGATTTCTTCCCCAGCCTTCATGGTTCGGTTCGAGCGGACTCGCCACCTATAAGGGCGGAAAACAAGCGGAGGCGTCCCTAGTCCCTCCCAAGGAGAGCGGGTATGCCTTGTCCCTTATTTGATAAGAGGGCTCGGATTTCCAATTCATCCGTTTCTCCGGGGCTCACGGAGTTCTATGGCCTCGGTTGCACAACCTTACGCCTGCCTCAATTCTGCATATTGCGGGCTTCGTGGCCCTTTGCGAGCTGTTTTTGGGCATCAAGGCTCATTTAGCGCTGTGGAAGAGGTTGTTCTGCCTCGTACCCCGTTCTTAGGAGGGGTCGATATATCAAGTGGGCGGAGCCAAACTATGGCGCATCGCCGGGACCGGATATCCATCCGGAACCCCGAAGAAGGCGTCCGAAGACTGGCCTTTGGAATGGTTTTATATAGAAGATGTCCCCCTGCCGGACCCTGTTCGGATCGGCCTCCCGGAGTTCAGTAATGCTCCTTTGAAGAAACGCCTAAGCTGGCATCCACGGAGCCCTCAGAGGGAAAATGACAGGGACGTCCTTTACCTGATGAGCCAAATAAGGTTGTTGGCTCATTCGGACTGACCATGATCGGGGTCATGGCCACAAGCATTATGCGGGGGATGCAGCCGCTCAAGTATAGAGGCCACCCCATGTGGGATTTCAACGGGGAGGATGATGCCACCCGCCATGGCCGTAAGGGGCCGGGATCGGTCGCCGATCTAATGAAGACCTTGTCCGCATTGTACAAGGGAGAAGAGGAGGAATTTCTTCGCGTCAATCCACAAGACGGGTCTTCTATGAACAATCCCCCAAGCTGGGTAAGCGGACATTTCTTTTTGCCCATCCGATCCATATTCCCATAGTCAAGTATCTCATTTTGTGATTTCGACGCAGGAACTGCGCCAGGCCGTAAAGGATATAAACAGCCTGCCTCCACATCCCGAAGATACGGAACGGTTCCTCGATCCGGCCTCCCAAGAGGATCCGGACATATCGGTGGAGCTGATTGATGGGGTATTTCACCAACTGAGCATTGATGATGCCCTGGTTGCCATTACGGCCAATTACCCCGGAATACTTCCAGCCTCGCAGGTAACTGAGACCGAAGCCCCAATACTTTGAGAATGATTCATCCGTGCTTATTTTTGATCACCGTATACCAATGGTGTTTTGCAGGGGGGAGCCCTTGAGGCGGAAGGACGAGCCTGCGGTGGCTAGCCAACAAGGGGCAGCACGGCCCAGCAGGCTAAAAAGAAGTGCGGAACGGATTGAAACGCCGACGCAACGGTATGGCGTGTCACCTTATTCCCAGGTTTTATTTCAGAAGGCGTACTAATGCTCGTGCTCTCTTCAGGAAAAAGAGCGCTCGCCGGACTATATCCGGAGAGGTTGCCAATCGAGCCTCCGCCAGCCAGGCTCCAAAGCCAGGCCCAGAAGCGGAGGCGAACACGAGGCGTGCGTCGGATGCTCCTCCGACAGAGGATGCCGACAGATTGTCCGCCACCAACTCCGAGGTGCAGAGTGCCATGAATCACAGGTGCCGTAGGACAATTCTTCGTGACACATGTTTCTCCCAAGAGGCATTGAACGCCTTCAATTCGGGAGATGCGCACCTCCGTGCCGCTCAAGATGGTCTAGCCAGAGCCACGGAGGCGGTATGTAAAAGACATGCGAGTGAGTAAATTTAACGATTATATATGCCAAGTGGCCCCGAGACTTGAAATAGTTAGAATAACTGATTTAAAGATCATTTATTGTGCAGGATCTTACAGAAAAGAATACCCAACTGTCCCAGGAGCTTGAAGAGTGCAAAGCCCAACTTGAGGCCACACAAGCCGCGACAGGGGAAGCTAAAGAGACCCCTCTGGTAATATACGCTTTTAAAGTATAAGTATGTTGTGAAGTGCGGCGTGTGTATAAGTCTAACAATAACATTGCAGATGGCGCCGGGGTAGATCCGGACAAGCAACAGCTCTTGCACCGGTTAAAGGCCGGCGAGAACGTGCTTACAAGGGTGAGGCAGGAGAAAAATAGTCTCCAAGATGCCAACACCCAGCTCGGTGAGGAACTAAAAGATGTTCGTGCCCAGCTGTCTGACTCCGTTAAGGATAATCGGCGGCTTCGACGCGGCATTTTTAGTAAGTGCTTAAACGAACTTTAAAAAATAGTTCGGCGAGGAAGTCAGCTAACAGAGTTATGTCTGTAGGTATGCTCACAGGCCGTCCTGCAGAGGAAATGCCCGGTTCTATGGGTGACCTTCTTCCCGAGCTCTTACAATTGCATGAACGAGTTCGGCAGGTGATGAAAGGCGTTGCCCAGGCCTTGTGGCCATCTGTCTCCTTGCCCGAAGGCCTTGGTGAGCTTGCCGAGAGGCTCCAGGGAGCGCGGCGGCGCTTCCGATTATGGAAGATATCGGCCTGCCGTCAAAGGCGCCGAGGAGGCTCGGGCCATGGTGAAGACGGTACAAGGCTGACCCAAACCACATGGCCGAGGTCGGACTGTGGGGCACGATGGGAAGGAGATCCTGTGAGCTTAGTGTACGGCCGGGTAGAATTGGCCGCATAAGTATTCCCAATGAGAATTGTAAACTAGACAGCCTGTTAGATGGCATTGAAGAGGAATACAATCAGTCAAATTGACTATGTAATTTAAGCTGACATGTAAAATGCCTTCTAGCCGGATTGTAGATCGTTTATCATAGCGGACCTTTTCGCCTTCAACCTCGGGACCCAGTAGTCCGGAGTGTGTCCGAATACCCTCGCGGTTATATAAAAATCGGGGCATGCATGGAGACCAGGCGTAGGGGTCATTAGTGCTTTATCAGACAAGTGCCCAACTAGTTATGTTATATTACATGGTTAGTAAGAAACATCTTCCAGGGAGAATAGTTCCGTTAGGGGTTCCTTTCCCTGGGAGGCATGCCCTAAAGTGCATGTCCGGACTGCAAAAAAAGCATAAAAACATCTAGGGGCAGATAAATAAATAGGTAAGAAATCTTCTTTTCGTTCACCGACCGAATATTCTCTTAAGAACGCTAGCTTTTGGCTTCACCCAGTCTGAGGTACACATCCGGCTGACCCGGCAGTAATAATCGCAGAGGTGCTCCCTTTACCACCTAGCCGAACAATCGGGAACGGAGGGGTAAGCACAGTGAGCCAAGCAACCCAGCTTGGCCAAAACTTAAGTCATATCGATGCATATAATGGTGAATAAAAGGTACATGCGGAAGTGTGACACATGTATTGGGCATGAAGCCCTTATAAATAAGCTTCTGTGAAAGAAGCCCCCAGGTAGAGTGAGCGCGGATAGCATGTCAAGTGTGTGCGAACAATGCGCTAACAAGCCTTCGAAGGCTGGGGAAAAAAGGAGGGAGAAGGAGAAAAATACAAGACAGCTAAAGTGTAAAATATGGACAGAGGAAGGAGACGAACTCAGAATCCGGCGCTAGGCGTAGAATCTTCGGAGACGGGCTGCGTTCCATGGGTTCGACTCGAGTCGGTTATCCGATGCATCTCGCGGGCAGTGCGCTCCACCGGTCGAGGACTTGGTCAATGATAAAGGGACCTTCCCATTTGGGCTTGAGTTTGTCCTTTTTCTTGTCCGTGAGCGAGAACTAGCTTCGCCAACATTGTAAGTTTTGGCCCGTGCTTCTGCCTTTGATATCTTCGAGCCTGCTGTTGATACAATGCGGAGCGGGCATTTGCTACGCCACGATCCTCCTCCAAGGCGTCAAACTGTCCTGCCGATCGAGCTCGGCTTCTCTTTCTTCGTATACATGCACGTGAGGTGAGTCATGAATTATGTCGCAGGCAGAACTGCCTCTGCGCCGTATACCATAAAGAATGGTGTGTGTGATTATTCGGAGTGGTGCGCAACCCCGAGTACGGAGTCGAGCTCCTCTACCCAGTTCGTGTTAGATTCCTTGAGGGACCGCACTAATCTGGGTTTGATGCCGCTCATAATTAGACCATTTGCTCGCTCAACTAGACCGTTAGTTTTATGGTGATAGACTGAGCGTGGTCGAGCTTGATGCCCATGTTTTGCGCCAGTTTGACCTCGTCGGCTGTAAAGTTCGTGCCGTTATCGGTGATGATCTTTGTGGGGACACCGTAACGGTGTCGACCCACGATATGAAGTCTATCACCGGTCCGGATTCGGCCGTCTTAACGAGCTTGGCCTCTATCCATTTGGTGAATTTATCCACCATGACCCGGTGGGTATTTTTCTTGTGGGTTCCCCTTTAAGGGGTCCAACCATGTCAAGCCCCGGACCGCGAAGGGCGGTGATGGGTATGGTTTTGAGGCGGTGGGGCGGCATGTGGCTTTGATTAGCAAAGAGCCGGCATCCGACGCATCGTTGGACTAAGTCTGAGCATCTGCCCGGGCCGTCGGCCAATAAAATCGATGTCTGGAAGGCCTTGCCTACAAGGGCCCGGGCTGCGGCGTGGTGCCCACCGAGTCCGGCATGAATTTCAGCGGAAGATTCCGCCCTTCCTCTTCGGAGATACACCTTTGAAGGACTCGGTTGTGCTTTTCTTATAAAGCTCTCCCTCATGGACCTTATAGGCTTTAGATCGCCGCACTATGCAGCGGGCCTCGTTTTGGTCCTCGGGAAGTTCCTGCCTGGTTAGGTAGGCTAGGAATGGTTCTGTCCATGGGGCAATGACTGCCATTATTACATGGGCTGAGGGTGTTATTTCGTTAGCAGAACCACCAACTGTGTCAGAATGTTCGGTGTGGGGTAGTGCGGTTGGGTACGGGTTGTTACTTCCGGACTCTCCCTCCCATAATACGGATGGCTTGAACAGCCTCTCTAGGAAGATGTTGGGGGGACGGCATCGCACTTTGCGCCGATGCGTGCCAACACGTCTCGCTGCTGGTTGTTATCCGGGCTATATGGTGAAATTCGAGCCCCTCAAACCGAAATGACATTTTTAGGGCGGCATTGCGATAAGCTGCCATTTTCGGATCCTTGGCATCAAAGTCTCCATTTATTTGGGATATCGCGAGGTTCGAATCCCCGCGCACCTCTAGGCGTTGAATGCCCATGGAGACTGCCATCCGGAGACCATGTAGAAGGGCCTCGTATTCGGCTGCATTGTTGGAGTCTGTACATTATATGGAGTACGTATTGAACTGTATCTCCGGTTGGGGACGTCGAGCAGCGCCACTCGAGCCAGCCAACATTTTGGAGTCGCCGAAGTGCATTATCCGGTTGGAATATGCGTCGTACTCTTTAGGGAGTTCGGTTCGGTCCATTCGGGCGAAGTCGCCAAAACTTGCGACTTGATAGCTAAATGCCGTGGCTTATAGGTTATGTCGAACGGGAGGAGCTCAATGGCCCATTTGGCAATCCGGCCCGTCGCGTCGCGGTTGTTTATAATGTCGTTAAGAGGTACTTCGGAGGCTACTGTTATCGAACACTCTTGGAAGTAGTGTCGCAGCTTCCGGGGTGCCATAAACACCGCGTATGCTATCTTTTGATAATGCGGGTACCATGACTTGCATGGAGTTAGGACAATGGACACGTAGTAAACTGGTTTTTGAAGGGGGAACTTGTGTTCGTCCGTCTCTCGGTCGACAACGAGCACCGCGCTTACAACTTGATGAGTTGTCGCGATATATAATAGCATTGGTTCGCCCATGTTGGGCGCGACTAGGACCGGGTTTGTTGCCAATATGGCTTTTATTTCTTCGAGTCCGGCCGTGGCGGCGTCCGTCCATTCAAAGTGTTCGGTGCGTCGGAGTAGGCGATAAAGGGGTAATGCCTTTTCTCCCAAACGGGAGATAAAGCGGCTTAGAGCCGCCACGCATCCAGTCAATTTTTGTATTTGTTTGAAGTCTTTTGGGATATCCAATTGTGACAGAGCTCGGATCTTGGCTGGGTTTGCTTGAATTCCTCTACCGGATACAATGAAGCCCAAGAGCTTTCCGGCTGGTACGCCAAAAACGCATTTTTTCGGGTTGAGCTTGATGTCATATGTGCGGAGATTATCGAATGTGAGCCTCAAGTCGTCTACTAGAGTTTCGACATGCTTGCTTTTGACGACCACATCGTCTACGTATGCCTCCATTGTTTTGCCGATCTGGTTTGCCAGACATGTCTGAATCATGCGCTGATATGTTGCGCCGGCGTTTTTGAGCCCGAAGGGCATTGTGTTGAAGCAGAATGGGCCGTATGGAGTGATGAATGCCGTTGCGGCTTGGTCAGGCTCTGCCATCTTAATTTGGTGGTAGCCGGAGTATGCGTCGAGGAAGCACAATGAATCGTGTCCTGCGGTAGCGTCGATAATTTGATCGATGCGGGGGAGGGGAAGGATCCTTTGGGCAAGCCTTGTTGAGGTCCTTGAAATCGACGCATAGGCACCAGGATTTCTCCTTCTTTGGTACCATCACCAGGTTTGCTAGCCAGTTCGGATGTTTTATATCTCTGATGAATCCGGCCTCCAATAGTTTGGCTAGCTCCTCTCCCATGGCCTGTCTCTTGGGTTCGGAGAAACGCCAAGAGCCTGTTTGGTGGCTTGAATCCTTTTAGGATGTTTAGGCTGTGCTCGGCCACCGGCTTGGGATTCTGGCATGTCTGAAGGGTGCCGGGCAAAATGTCCCAATTTTCGCGTAGGAATTCTCTTAGTGCGACATCTACATCGGGATTTAATTGTGCCCCGATGGAGGCCGTTTTTGTAGGGTCCGTTGGATGGACTTGGAATTTGACTATTTTGTCCGCTGGTTTAAAGGAGGTGGACTTGGATCTCTTATCGAGTATCACATCGTCCCTATTCACCGTGGAGCGCTTGAAGTGAGTTCCTCGGCCGCTAGGGCTTCGGATAGTGCCTCAAGGGCCAGTGCGGCTGTCTTATTTTCAGCGCGTATGTCCGGGTCACTAGCAAGAGTGATGATTCCGTTGGGCCCGGGCATTTTGAGCTTCATGTACCCATAATGGGGTATAGCTTGAAAAATTGTGAATGCCTCTCGCCCTAATAGAGCGTGGTATCCGCTGCTGAACGGGGCCACTTGGAACGTGACCTCCTTGGACCTGTAATTATCCGGCATGCCGAACACCACATCCAGTGTGATTTTTCCTGTACAGCGTGCTTCCCGACTGGGGATTATTCCTCTAAAGGTTGTGCTACTTCGCTCAATGCGGCTCTAGTCTATTTCCATTTTTCGGAGGGTTTCCTCGTAAATGAGGTTCAATCCGCTGCCACCGTCCAGGAGTACCTTGGTAAAGCCGCGAATCCACTATCGGATCGAGGACCAATGCGGGTTGGTGCTCGGGCTGTTCGAATTTAGGTTTGTCACTGGCATTAAAGGTAATAGTCGTGTCACTCCATGGGTTTATTGTTGCTACTTGGTAGACTTCGACAAGGCTACGGAGTGTTCGTTTCCGCATATTATTTGATGCGAAAGTCTCTAAGACTATTAATACCGTACTGGTATCCCTGGGCTGGTGCTCTAGAGCTAGAAGCTCTTCGCCACTTTTGGCTACCTGCCGTAGTATCCAACATGCTCTAAGGCTATGAGTTGGAGTGGCGCCCTCTGTACTCACAATTTCACAGGTCCATTGAGCCATCCCTCCAAAGACGGTTCCATGCCCTATAGAGGGTTTTTTTTTTTGGTATTTAACCCAGGTGCTTGGCGATGATGCACCCTTTTATTTCGGACTGGGGTTGTATTCAAGGCCGGATTGTCCCAAAATCTTGCTTCGGTTTTCCAGGCGCTTTCCATCGCGCAGTACTTTCGTACTATGGACGCCAAGTCGGCAAAGCATGTAATGTCACAGCAACTTATAGCGTTGAGGATCTCGTTGTCCGAGCAATTATTGCAGAAGAATGAGATTGCGTCCTCCTCGCGGCAGTCATTTACCCTGTCCATAACCAGGAGGAATTTGGCCCAGTAATGGTGTATTGTTTCTGCGGGCTCTTGCCGAATTTGAGATAGGTCGCTTATGTTTGGGTGGGCGGGTGGAATTAAATCTGGTACCTCGCCCGATCTGAGACTTAAGGGCCAAGGAGCTTCCGAACTTGGAAGCTTGGATTCTTGGATGTTGTCCAATGAATCTAGCCCGCTGCATGACTTTAGGTTCAGGTCTTGAGTGATGTCCTCTCCTCCGTGGGAATCCGGCATGGAGGGATCGGGAATCCGGACGTAGCTAGTCCGTAAGATAGAAGAAGGGTCGCCGTATTGTTCCTCTACCACAGCAACGTCGTGGGTAACCTCGGGAGAGTTAATCTCTCTCAGATCGGGTTTAGGCCCAATTTGATCATAGTCTGTAGCGACTCCCAGGGCGGCGATGCGATCCAAGAGCTCGTTTAAGGAAGAGAACTCCATCGGATCTAACTGCTCGGCGAGTTCCGAGTTAACCAGAAGATTGCTTTCGATGACCCGGGAAGTCATCGGTAGCGGCGAGCGAAACAGCGATCATAAGAAAACCGCCTAGCCGGAGAGTTTGGCCGACAGCCAAAGCTTCTTTAGCAACAGTGCCGTCTTTAAAGACGGGATGAGGCATCCTTCCTGACGGCGACGACACAGAGGAACTCGAAAGCACCAATGTCGGTGTCAAAACCGGCGGATCTCGGGTAGGGGGTCCCGAACTGTGCGTCTAGGCGGATGATAACAGGAGACAAGGGACACGATGTTTTTACCCAGGTTCGGGCCCTCTCGATGGAGGTAAAACCCTACTCCTGCTTGATTAATATTGATGATATGGGTAGTACAAGAGTAGATCTACCACGAGATCAGAGAGGCTAAACCCTAGAAGCTAGCCTATGGTATGATTGTTGTTCGTCCCCACGGACTAAAACCCTTCGGTTTATATAGGCACCGAAGAGGGTCGGGGTTACATGAGTCGGTTACAATGGTAGGAGATCTACATATCCGTATCGCCAAGCTTGCCTTCCACGCCAAGGAAAGTCCCATCCGGACACGGGACGAAGTCTTCAATCTTGTATCTTCATAGTCCAGGAGTCCGGCCAAAGGTTATAGTTCGGCTATCCGGACACCCCCTAATCCTGGACTCCCTCAGCTGCTTTTGCTTCTTTCTTTCTCCTGCATCACAAAAGTAGAAGTCCCTGTTGTGGCATGTAATGAACCATGGTGCTTGCTCCTTTATATTATCGTTTTTATGTTGTGTCCAGATTTCAGTGTTGCTGATGATTGTGATTGGGGTGACTTAGCTTAATGTGCTTGCAGTAGACTCCCGTGCCACGAGAGCGTGCCTCTCTGGGGCTTGGACGTCCTGTAGGCTCCTCATTCTTGGGAAGTTCTACAGGGGTTTCCTTCTTGAAGATACGAAAGTCCTCAAACCTCCGTAGGCACCGTATGGCTGCAGGGTTAGGGGACCTCCAAAGGTGCCATACCTCGCGCCAGCCCCCGAGCGTGGGCCGGTCGCCGCTGGTACGCCGCGTTGCGATGCCCGGAGGCACGGAATCAGGAGGGTGTGCATGCCCGTTGGCTCGTTTGAGAGCGTCGCGCGAGGATTAAGGCGCCAAAGGCTAGGACACCAAGGCTTTGGCGAGATGTGTTTGCGGGCGGGCCCAAGCGCACACACCGTGCCCAGCCCCCACGCGCGAGATGTGCGAGTCGCGCGAGGAAGAGTAACGGCAACTGTTGCTCTCCCTAAGACAAGACCCGAAAGAGTGAATACTATGAGGAGAAAAATTACCAACCCTTTCGAATAAAGACACGAGAACTTTAAAATTCATTTCAAGAACTTGGAGCAAAAGAACAGCCGCGTGCAGCACCTACACTAGTCTTCTGGTCTTCCCGCCAGCGTGAAGCATGGGGCCTCC